>JBBDGP010001358.1:3027500-4227500 GCA_037952835.1 Lithobates septentrionalis
TCTCGTTTTAATTAAAATATCTTCAATGGATATTCATTGGACTTAGTAACGATGTAAAGTCATCAAGATGTTTGAAGGCTGGCATTTTACATGGGTTCTCAGACTACAGGTTACTCATTTAGGCTCAATTTAGTCTTCTCTCTTCATGGGTGTATGTTTAGTCGTGGCAATTTCCTCATTGGAAGGATAGAATAAAAGAGTGATTAACCAATGGCCACATTGGCATACCTGGGATTAAGGATTCCGTTGCTCAAGTGCATACATATGATTCTTGAATGGTCTTTTCCCTTGCCCCCCACTGGATAGGGATAGTTACTAGTTGTGTGGAATGTTAATGCATTTAAGATTTGGCCAACTTCTCTGATCAAGGTACCCGGCACCAAGAAAGAAAATCCTGGCCAGCAGGTCTGTGGGCATCTTAAATGTCATATCCGTTCTGCTCAAATTCTTTGCATGTATTCTTTTCTTTTTTTACCCCGATCCATCCAGTTGTCACCAGAGTCCATAAGAGATAAGAGCACATTATTGATAAAAGAAAGCACAGGAAAGCTGTAAAACTGTGTCCATTCACTGCTCTCCTGCATTCTTCGGGGACATAGTTTACATAGAAATACTCTATTCTTTCTGGTTTTATTGACCATGTCAACCTTACAACTAGTGACAACAAAGAAGTTTCTGCTTTGTGCACTGAAAACTTTTTTTTTGTGTCCTTAGGGGACACTTGTTTCTAAATGCTTATAATGCTCTTTAAATCAGGAAGCTGTATGCAGCTAAGACATTTATTTATATGCAGAAAAAAGTACACCAAACAATGAATGCCCGCCAAGCAGGAACTGACTTTCTTGTATTTTCTTAATGGTCCCTACTAGATTTGATTGTAGCCGTATTAGTGCAATTGTGACAGAGAAAACAGGACAGTACTCAATTTTCTCTGTCTTAATGGTCCCTGAAATTTTTGCATGGATTACATATATTAAATACCAATTTCTGGGCAAAATTTTTGTAATGACTTTGAATCAAGTATGGAAGGATTAGAACATTGTCAGGTTTTCATTGCTACCTGTGATCCCATTGGTGGGATTATCCTGACTTTGGGGGGGGGGGGGGAATCTTTCCAGCGGGGTCACAAATACTATAAGCAGATTTGTTTAGCAGAGCAGGAAAGGGTTTCCCCTTCACTTCCTGTGTGGCCACTGAAGAAAGGAGGGGATACATCTCAAAAGGAACAAAGACATACAAAGGACAAAGTGACCAGCCCTTCTTTACGTAAAAACTGAAAAAATGTAGGTTGAGGTAGGCTTGAAGACCAACTCCAGGAAACTGAAAAAAGTATCCCCTGTAGTGAGGCTGCTTCCACAGTACAAGGGTTACTTGCTCATTTAGGTTTGGGGGACATAGAAAAGAAGATTTACTTACCTGGTCCCCCACTCCTCTGTGCTGGTATCACAGATTCTTCTCCAACATGCTTAAGTAGTCTAGATCCTGACCTCTTCAAGACCAGTGCAGAGTTCATAGCCCCATATTGGACATGATGACACTGAAGGACAGCCCACCACCTGAGCATCATCTTCCAAGCGATTGGAGAATCTTGCTGCCGCGACTTTCGTACAACACCAAAAAGCTACTACAGTATATCACTCTGTGGTTATCTCTCACTGTAACAAATGCAAAACCCTCCTTGTTGGCCGACCTTTACATAGGCTATCCTCCCTTCAGTTCATCATAAATGCTGCTGTTGTCAGACTCATCCAGCTTACTAACTGTTCGGTGTCTGCTACCCCTCTCTGCCAATCCCTCCATTGGCTCACCCAATGAATAAAATTCAAAATACTAACAACAGCCTACATAGCCATCCACAACTCTACCCCCAGCTACATCACTAACCTTGTCTCAAAATGCCAACCAAACCATTCTTTTCACCCCTCCCAAGACCTCCCGCTCTTTAGCTCCCTTGTCACCTCTTTTTATGCTCTTATTGAAGACTTCATCAGAGCCTCTCCCCCTTCCTATGGGAACTCCTTACCCCAAGCTAGCCAACTGTCCCCTGCCCTATCCACCTTTATGTAGTCCCTGAAAATCCATCTCTTCAGAAGGGCCTATCCCGCCTCTAACTAAAAACTGAACGTTTACTTTCTCCATCATCATATCCCTCACCGTTATTACCTTTTATATTCTTTGACCGTTCTTTTGATTTTTTCAGCTCTAATGAGCTGAGCCCTTTATTTCTCCTTGTTTTGAATTGTATTGTAACTGTAACTAATAATCAGGTAAGTTAAAGTGCAAAAAACTCTGCCCTAGACTAACCAAGTAATTAACATTTGCACTGCAGGTGATGCCCCACTACAAGGGATCATTTTTCAGGGTTAGGCTTTTAAAGACAGATGCATAGTATTATCGGTTGTGAGTTTTATAAAATATTTATGTCCATGCCCTAAGTCCCTTCCACTTGGCCTTGCTTTATTGATTGAGCAGTAGTCCTAACTGGTACATCTGGTATTAAAAAATTGCTTTTTGTTTGCCAGGCCAATTATGGCCACAAAACTATGCAAATTACAGCAGCACTTGCATATGTTGCACTGGGAAGAAAACAGAGTGACATTTCTTGGGACTATGAAGGTTTTTCTTTAGATGTTTGGAATTCTTTGGCTTTACATCTGGATGGCAGCTTGCCTGAAAAGTGGATGTGCTCAGATGCCGTGGTGTTACATGTCATATCCAGGGAGCTAGTACGTATTGATCCATTGGGTCTATCAACGTTTCAGGTCACTTGGCTCAGGGCCTGCTTTCTTCTTTTGACTTTGAAATTTGTGCTGTATGGGCTGACTACTAATGGTCACACACAGTGTGTCCAGTTCACCTTTAAATAGAAATGAAATATTGGTGTTATAACTTAAAGAACCTTACTCAAAAAGGTACAAACACAGTACATACTGTAGCTGAATTATTTAGAATTTGACAGAATTAAAAAGAAAATGTGATGCTGACCATGACACTGCAAATTCTTTATTGTTGCATAGGTTTCACTTTAAAGGCAATTGGATTTCAGCACACTTAAAGTGGCACTGTTACTGCTAAACAAAATGCCTAAATAATACCGTATTTATCGGCATATAACGCTCACCCCAAGTTTAGGAGGGAATTTTAAGGAAAAAAACTTTTAGGAGGGACGTTTAAGGAAAAAAACTTACATTTAAATGCCCATCAATGCAGCCTTATCAGTGTCCATCTGCAGCCTTGTCCATCATTGCAGAATGATCAGTGTCCATCTGCAGCCTGGCCCAGTCTCATTGCAGCCTTGTCCAGTCTCATTGCAGCCTTGCCCAGTCTCATTGCAGCCTTGCCCTGTCTCATTGCAGCCTTGCCCTGTCTCATTGCAGCCTTGCCCTGTCTCATTGCAGCCTTGCCCTGTCTCATTGCAGCCTTGCCCTGTCTCATTGCAGCCTTGCCCAGTCTCATTGCAGCCTTGCCCTGTCTCATTGCAGCCTTGCCCAGTCTCATTGCAGCCTTGCCCAGTCTCATTGCAGCCTTGCCCTGTCTCATTGCAGCCTTGCCCTGTCTCATTGCAGCCTTGCCCTGTCTCATTGCAGCCTTGCCCTGTCTCATTGCAGCCTTGCCCAGTCTCATTGCAGCATTGCCCTGTCTCATTGCAGCCTGATCATTTTTAAAATTAGCACCGCCGAGATACACAGAGCCGGATGTCGTGTGTACTCAGCTCCTCTTGGCTCCACTCGCAGTTCCGCCCAGTCCTGCCCCTTGGCCTGGCTCCTATGATGGACACAGGTCCAATGGCGGGATTGGGCGTGACTGCGAGCGGAGCCGAGCCTAGCCGAGTACACAGTACACTCGGCTATGTGTATTTCGGCGGCGCTCGCTCCTCTCCCCCTCACAGTCAGCGGGGATCGGTGTATAACACGCACCCACGATTTTCCCCTGATTTTAAAGGGAAAAAGTGCGTGTTATATGCCAATAAATATGGTACTCACTTTTTAAAAAAAGTTGAATTCGTACCTATCTATTCTAAAGCTATTAAATCCCAGCTCCAAAAATGTAAAAGTATATATATATATATATATATATATATATATATATATATATATATATAAACATCACAATACCATTTATATATTTTTTAATAAAAGTGGAGGTTTCCTTTAAGAGTAACTCGATATTCGTTGAGTAAAAAGCAAACCCCTCTGGGTGATCAAAATACATTTTTAAGCAAGTGCTTTTAAGAAGATTCCTACCCCTTTTTGTTGCTCTGAAGAAATAGCTGCTTGTTTGTCACGATCAGGGGTCTGACTCAAAGACCAGTTACTGTAGTAGTAGCGGGACTTCCACTGACCAACTGGATAGGTATACAAGCGGGTCATTCTGGTGGATAACACAGGTTCACATGAGTTGCAGGTTTTAAGCACTAACTGGTGTTCCCCGGAGCTCCGGATGGTGGAGATGGTTTTATCTATATGTTAGTACCAGGTCGCGATCCTCAGGATCGCCCCACCAGGAGGTGAGCAAGCCAGGGTCCAGGCGTGGATATAGCAGGTAGGGATCAAACAGGAGTATAGTCAGTAAACAAGCCAAAGGTCAGTAACGGGTAGTTTGAGGTTGGGATCAGGCAACAGTGTAGTCGAGGAACAACCCAAGGGTCAGTAACAAGTGGTAGCAAAGATAGGGACAGCAGCAGGGAAGACAGAGCGAGATATTGGCTGGAGAGAGCACAATGATCTGGAAGTGCACAGAAATGGCTTAAATCAGAAAGCTTATGGGAGGAGCAAAGAGTTCAAGGTTAAGCAGAAGTCAAGGCACAAAGCACAAGGCACAGTTGTCCAATAGATCAGACAGGCTGCTGTCCAGCATCTCAGGTAGCTCAGCGAAAAGAGTAATTGCTAGACACAGTAGAGGTTCCAGGATCAAGTTCAGGCCCTGAAATTGTTTCACCATGTCCTTTGCAGACTCATTCTGAATGGGAGAGTCCAGTTCATTAAAATCACCTGAGAAAAGCTGCAAGGTCTGCATCCCTTTAAAAATGTTTAACCCTTAGTGAGTATCTCACCAAAACTGAAATTCCTATTGAGGAGTATTCCTAAAAATCTGTCAGCCAATGACACAAGCAGGAAATGACTTTCTGTACACCAACAATGTACAGGACACCTCCAGGTTGGCTTACTGCATTGAACATTACAGCAGCTGCAGACTGAAAAGGAAAAGTAGTTTTATAGCATTAAATTACAATATGGCTTGTGTAGCAATAGTAAATGCTATATTATGTTTTATTTGCTATTTCTTTTTCACTAAAATGGAGTTACACTTTAAATTCGTTACTATCCAAAATTATCAACAAAAAAAGGTGGAATTATGTTTATTTTTTATTTTTTTACATCCAAGTATAACATTACCAGTGTCTTTTGCAAATTTAATTTGGTATTTCTAATTGCTGGACTTTTAAGTCCCTAACTGCTAATCATGTTGAACCTTGGTTCAAGCTCCATCTCGGTATTTAATATCTTAATGTTGTTCTGTGTTAAAAGTGCAGCAAGGGCACCACACACATCAATAGACATACAAGCAGATGAGCGATATCTTCCTAAAGTAACCTTGAGCTGAGCATAGCAAACAATCATCATGCAATTCAAAGGAACGTTTTACATTATTCAGAATCCTATAGAAAATAAGATCTACAGTTTCTTGTACAAAGGCTCACCAAGATGATGGTACTATCATAATGTTAGTAAATAATAAATAATGGAAACATGCCATATTACTGGATTATAGTCATGTGGTGTGTTTCTATTATATGAAAAGCAGCATAAAAACAATGTTATAAATGTAATTGTGTGGAAAGTTGACACAGGTGTTTTAGAGTTTCCTTTACCTCCTGCCACCCACATAAAGCATATGTGCAGCGGCACAGAGGATGAGCTTTAACGCCTACAGAGCACACATATGCGTACAAGGGCGGACGAGTTTTCTATGCTAAGAGCTCTCTGGCTCACCTCATGCTCCCAGTAGAGTGACTAAGGCAGCCTTTTTCAACCAGGGTGCCTTCTGGGTTCTTCAAGGGTGCCTTGACAAAATGTCTACAAATTGCCCAAAATTGCCAAAAAATTGTAATAGCAAGCCTGAGTTTTTGTTACACAAAGCCACAGGTTTTATTGTGCAGCATTACAACCTTGGGTACTGTGTGGGACAGCCACTGGTATCCCAACATCTAATGATGTCATTGGTTTATAAGGAGTACATCATTACCTGCATCCTTGTTTGTTCCCTTCCCAGCCTCTGTCCATCAGCATTGGCATCACATTAGCTCAGTAAGGGATAGAAACTGAGGGAGAAGAGAAACTCTGGAATACTGGTCAGTACCAGTGTGCAAAGGTGTATTTGCTTTGTAAGAATAAATTACCTCTAATGTTGGGTGTCCTGCATCTGTGGATGTTGATGCATTATGTAAAACTATTATTTTAGGATGGGGTGCCTCGAGATGCAGAATTTTAAAGGGTGCCGTGATTAAAAAACGGTTGAGGAACACTGGACTAGGGTGTCATTGAAAACTCCCGGTCTCTAGTAATGATTGGGAACCAGCAGGATTGGCTCCCGATCATGTCATTAATTCATCAATGTCTTCCTCGTAGTCAATTTTTTTTTCTGGGCTTCAACTCCCAGGTGCCGCTATTTTTGATTTGGGAGCTAGCTGTGACTTCCTGATGTCTCACAGCTGGCTCCCAAATTCAAGACACGGCAGTGCAGAGTGAACGGCCCTGGAGCCTTCTGGGATGCAGGACATGTGCCAGGAGGCTGTGGGTCAGGAATAAGGGAGCCAAGTTCACATAATTGTGACCTAGGTGAGGATTGAAGAAGTGGAAGTGGATGCCTGTCAAAAAAGGATACCTGCCACCCTCGCCCATCCCCACCCCAAAAAATTACCTTCAGTTGTGGCAGGTGACATTCACATGTGTGGCCATACTGCCACCCTTAGGGCATGTTCACATGTGTGGATTTGTCGCCTCCTTACCACCTGCTTTAATCCTCGAAAATTCCAAACTATCGCACCACAATTATCTGAATTGCATGGGGTTGCAAGGTGGCGGCTCCATTCATGTGAGTGGGTCATTTTTGGAAATGGTAACAATTGCGGCATGCAGTTTAACTTTTGCTAAGGCCATGAATCAAAGCATTGTGGCCACTGCATGGGTACAGCCCTGAACAGAAGCGTTGCTTAGTTGAGGTGGGCATTCTGGTCGCCTTTGTGAATGCACCTTTAGAGGTTGGTGGAGAAAGAAGAGCTGTGCTTTCCTTTTTGGGTGAAGGTCCACTTTTACCGGCAATAGGAAAAGTCACCAACTTGGCTCTGCTGAGTAAATCTAGGAATGTTAGGCAAAACATGTCCAATTCCTTGGCAGATAAAACTGATTCCATAATTGTACTTCAATTGTGTATTTAGCTATTTGTCTGAAATTCAGCTTGAATAAAACAGAGGGTGAATCTTATGTACCGTTCTTCCAAATCTACTAAAACTGTTATAAATGAATACAAATCAACAAGATTGACTAGCTTCCTTATCCTCCGTTGCAATCTATTCTTTGCTATGGGTGCTCTTTTAGGATTCGTTCTTATAAAGCATATGCATTAAAATAAAAAGAAAGCATTAGAAAGGATCAATGCAACAAGAAAGTGAAAAGCATACTTGTAGAATATATTTGAGCTGAGCTACAAATGTAGCCGAAGTTATCTGAATTATTCGTTCCAGTCATTCCCAAGGCACATCAAAAAGGAAATACCCCCATGTATTGCTATGGCAACTCACCTTAATGGTGTGTCATATAGCAAGAATAAAAAAAAAAAAAAAAAAAAAAAAAAATGGAGTGACAAGTGATGTGCTGATGCAGGTTAAATCTATTTGAAAATATGGAAGAATCGGGTTTGAAGAAGCTTTTAGATGTCCAAACAAATGCAACAAACATAAAAATGCTAGATAAAGATATTTTCTATACTCAGCGGTCCATCACTAACATCATTTTTTTCTTTATTTTGCTTTTGCATGTCATTTCTCACTTTGAATGGAATATGAAGCACAGCGGTATATTTATGTAGCTCAGTAACTAACAAGAATGAGATCTGTAATGTAGCGTATTTAATACACAGTTTTGTTCAATAAATGCCACTGGATGGAAACTTAGCCTGAGCACCTGAATCTGTCTTGGTATTAGCCCACATGTATCCCCAACACAGCAGCACTTAAACTGGAAGAGGGAGCTGCAGCACTCTGAGATGACCTCATCAGTCTGCTGCTGCCCCTTCACTATCCAGTCACAGGCCGGGGTGGGTCCTAGATCAGACTGTATTTTTCTATGGTGTGCCTGCCCTTGCAGCTGGGCAGTTTTATGGTAATATCCCCTGGAAATCCACAAATTTAGCCTGAGCACTTGAATCATTCATGGTATTAGCCTACGTATATCCCCTGCACAGCAGCACTGGAAGAGGGACTGGCAGCACTCTGAGCCAATCAGAGCAAAGGGATGACCTCATCAGTGTGCTGCTGCTTCTCCACTGTCCATCGAACAGTGAAGGAGCAGACATAGGCTAGGGTGGGTCCTATGTCAGGCTGTATTTGTCTATGGCGTGCCTACCCCTGTGGCAGACACTTTGATTGTAAGATTCTCTGGCGTTCCTCAAACCTAGCCCAAGCACTTGAATTTGTCCTGGTCCTAACTTGGTTTTGTTCTGCATAATAGCACTGCAAGAGGGAGGAGCAGCACTCTGAACCAATCAGAGCAAAGAATCAACCTCGTCAGTGTGCTGCTGCTCCTTCACTGTCCAGTCATAGGCTGAGATGGGTCCTATGTCAGGCTGTATTTTTCTATGGCGTGCCTGTCCCTGTGGCAGACAGTTTGATGATAAGATTCCTTGGAATTACACAAACCTAGATCTTGAGCACCCGAAACTGTCTTGATATTAGCCTACATGTTCCTCTGCACAACAGCACTGGAAGAGGGAAAAGCAGCACTCTGAGCTGATCAGAGCAAAGAGATGACCTCATGAGTGTGCTGCTGCTCATTCTCTGTCCATTTACAGGATGGGGTGAGTCCTAGGTCAGGCTGTATTTCTTTATGGAGGAGCAGTTTTGATGGTAAGATTCCCTGGAATTCCACAAACCTAGCTCGAGCACCTGAACATGTCTTGATATTAGCCTACGTTTTACTCTGCACAACAGCACTGGAAGAGGGAAAAGCAGCCTTCTGAGCAGATCAGAGCAAAGAGATGACCTCATGAGAGTGCTGCTGTTCCTTCTCTGTCCAGTCACAGGCTGGGGTGAGTCCTGGGTGAGGCTGTATTTGTCTATTGAATGCCTATCTGCCCTGCCCTATGGTAAGATTCTCTGGAATAAAGGACCTGAGTATTGGATAAATGCTGTTTCCTTTTACTTTGGCCATTATTTGGTTCTACATAATAAGGATCAACACTATGAGTACATGTGCATGAGCTACTGTAAGTAATGATATGTGTTTGTCTCTACATGCATGTGATTTGTCAATGTATTAATTTTGACTTTTTGCTATAATAAACAGCATGGTTTGAACAGTGGTGCACACCTCTTTTTCTTAGTATCCAATAAGAGTGTATATTCTCAAGGCTATGCTAGGTGTTTTTTTTTATATTACTTATTGCTTGCCTCAACTAACCAAGTAAAAGGTTTGCTTGGCAGCATACACCCGAAGGAACTAATGCTTACCTGCACTCCCTCTCCTACTTGATTCACCACCATAGATTGTTGAACACTTCTAGGTATGGAGAAACATATAACACTTCCCTTGCTTCTCCTAATAAATCCTTGCAAAGTTGTCACTTGGCAGGCTCAAGCTGCCACGGACATGGTCCTAAACAAGTTCTGAATTGGAATAGTGGAAGAACACAAGATTAATATGTCCACCTGGTGTATACTGTCAAGGGGACCTTCTCATTAAGGAGTGAGTTTCACTTTTATGATATTTTTAACCATCGTGGAGTTGGGCCTTGAGGAATAGAACACCACTGTTATCACACATTGTATCATTCTTGGCAAATGTAGCTACAAAAGGATTGTTTCTCAAAAAAAGCTGCTATGTTGCAAACAACAGATATGACATTGAGAACATGTGCATCATTTATCAAAGTATCAAAAAGACAAAGTGATTTCCATAGTAACTAGTTTCAAACCTGCACTGGAAAAAACACAGTTGGTTGGCAAAAGAAATTGTTAGTGTTTCCCATAACCACCAATCAGGTTCTCATTTTGCGACCTGCATGAGCAGCACAGATAGTTCTTAATTCAGGAACAGTTTTGAATGGTTCTTTATAGTTCCTCATTGCAATGGAATAATTGAATTTTGCGATATGTTTATGTAGCTGAATATATATTTTCTTCTTTGTCTTCCAGCTGGAACAACGTATATTTTTAGTAAAGGAGGAGGACAGATAACATACACGTGGCCCCCGAACGATCGGCCTAGCACACGCGCAGACAGACTGGCGATAGGGTTTAGCACGGTACAAAAAGAAGCAGTATTGGTTAGAGTGGACAGCTCTTCAGGACTCGGGGACTACCTAGAGCTGCACATAGTAAGTGATAAAACATTTATTTCCTACAGCATTGTTACATTGTGCCTGTCTAATGTTCTGTGGCTGGGCTTAAGGATTTTAGAATTGATGTGCCAGTCAGCTAATGTCTGATTTGATTAAGGGGCCAGCCATGACTCACCTCTTGAGATGTATACAAATGACGGCAAAATGATTAGGTCCCTGCAGCTTTTAAAGATGCACATCTACAGCATGCTTATTATAAGACACTCTGAGAAGGTCATAGCAGATGCCAGATGTTAGGGGAAAGGAGATTAGAGTTCATCCATTATAACAAGACTAAAAAGGTTAAATCTTTAAAGGGTAAAAGCAAAACTGGAGGTTCTTAAGGTGGAATGCAGCTGGGCTTCCATGCTCATATTCAGGGTTGGATACACATTCTACACTCCCTAGTTCCAGCTCGGTTTTAATACTTCTTACCACTCCCTTTTCTAGGACATGAAAAAATGAAGGTGACCATTCATTCAGGCTGCCTCAGTACACCTGGAACCATCTCCTAGAGTAGTAGTCTCCAAACTGTGGCCCATGGGCTGAATGTGGTCCTTTGCTTGCCTTTATCCGGCCCTTGAAGCACTATTTCTTCCACTGACCCCAGTGTTGGCGCACCATTCTTCCCACAGACACTGACACTGGTGCATTATTCCTCCCCTGAATGCCAACAAAGGGGCACCATTCCTCCCAGTGATACCACCAATGGGGCAAAATTTCTCCCAATAAAGCCAATGATGGGGCATTGTTTACTCCCACTGACCCCAGGGCATTTTCTAATCCCAATAGCCATAGTCTGCCCCCCCAAAGTCTGAAGGACAGTTAACTTTGCTTAGAAAGTTTGGAGAGCCCTGTCCTAGAGCATAGAGCAACCTTTTCGGCGGGGGGGGGGGGGGGGAATTAGCAACCATAGGCAGCCTCTGTTAACTTTAATCCTCAGTCAAGTCTCCGTATAAGTATATGCCACTGACGCTAGCCGCGGGCCAGACAAAATATTGTAGCATGTCGGATGTGAATCGTGGGCCATAATTTGTTGACCCCTGCCTTAAAAGATAAGACAGATCATCACATTATTGCTGTGATAGCAATTCATATATTATTGTAAGGAAAAAGAGGGGGACCCATACCACGCTAATTCCATCAATGGAGATTGCATTGGCTACTTTCAGGCAACAAGGCAAGATGCCTGTACCCTGTTTTTGTACATAAGAATATGTGTTTGTGATAGGCATTGGGCATGGCCTAAAAGAAGATATGTAAATATAGTCTAAGCTTTTGCAGCACACGCTGCACACATATGCCCTTTACTCACAATATACTCCCTAACTACTATACAACAAGGACAAATTTTACCTATAAACATAAACCTAAGGATTGTCTTTATGAAGAAAAAAGAAAAAAGAACGCGGACAAAGAGCTTACACTTTGTCTGAGCCTACATTTTTGTAGTGTCTGAATTGCAGCAACAAACAATGCAGGGAGCAGGTTGAGGCAACCCTTTTTGGAGCATCCCTAGCCCCTACTTTTATAAAGAACACACACATAATGCTTGTTGGGGCTGCACTACACCTGAACATCCTGCATGTTGACTTTCACAGTGCTTTTCTTGGGCACTATGCAAATGTAAAGCCGTCAACTAAAGGGAGCCAGATACTATGCTGTTCGAGCTATTGGATTAGTTGCATTTGCTAGCACCACAGCTGGGGTGGTTTTTGGAGACACAGCATGGATTTGGGGGGCACTGGGATTTTGCTAAAATCCTGGCACAGTCAAGCAAAATCCAGGACTGTTGGAAGTTATGCATAGTCCCTAGAAAGCTACTGGAGGTTAGTTATTTGAACTGGGATACTGCAATACAACAACGCTTACTAGATATTACTAAAATACTGGAGTTTAATAATAAAACTGTGCCCAGACTATGAATAATAAAGCAGATGTGTATTCTTAACAAGCTTTAAACTAAGCCCTCATTCTCCCATGTAGCTATAGATATTGTTGAGAAATGGTCAAGATGGTTTTAAAGCTCATTTGCTACTTGGTAAAGTATGACTAAAGGCAACTAGGCAACTTGTTTTTAGTTTTAGAGATGGATAAGAACAGCTGTCAGGTTTTTATTGCTGCCCTTGCCCCTATTACAGAGTTTCCCCTTCTCTATTGGTCCCATTTATCATTGTCCCTAAGGGAGGAAGAGAAAGTAAATCTTAAAGTTTGGTTTGTCACCAGAACAAGAATAGAGAGGAAGCCTTCCAATGGGGACACTTGTTCTAGTGACCCTGGTGACTTTATGGAGGGATTTCCTCTCACTTCTTGATTTGGTTATGGGACAGGAAGTGAAGGGAAATCTCCCCACTGGGAAATAGATGGCAAAAAAAAAATTGACAGCTGTTACATATCCCCTACTCTACCCAAAATGTAAAAAACAAACACGTTTGGCTTTAGTTCTACTTTAAGAATATAAGAATACTTTAATGTCCATAGTATTATTATTATTATTATTATTATTATAATACAGGATTTATATAGCACCAACAGTTTGGGCAGCACTTAACAAATGAAGGCAGACATTACAGTTACATTACAATTTGGTACAAGAGGAATCAGAGGGCCCTGCTCGCTAGAGCTTACAATCTAGGAGGGAGGGTCAATTGATACAATAGGTAATAGCTGTGGGGGATGAGCTGATGGAGGAAGTAAAAAAGTGTATTAGTTAGAAGCAGGATAGGCTTCTTTAATGAAAGGGGTTTTCAGGGATTGTCTAAAGGTGGATAGATAAGGGGACAGTCGGACATATTGGGGTAGGGAGTTTCAAAGGATGGGAGAAGCTCTGAAGAAATCCTGTAGGTGAGCATGGGAGGAGGTGACAAGGGAGCTAGAGAGCAGGAGGTCTTGGGAGGACTGAGGAGATCAGCATGGTTGGTATTTTGGGACTAGGTTAGTGATGTAGCTGGTGGCAGAGTTATGGATGGCTTTGTAAATTATTGTTAGTACTTTGAATTTTATTTGTTGGGTGAGTGGAAGCCAGCGCAGGGATTGGCGGAGAGGGGTGGAGGACACTTAATGGTTGGTAAGGTGGATGAGTCTTGCAGCAGCATTCATTATGGACTGAAGGGGAGATCGTCTATGTAAAGGTAGTCCAATGAGGCGTGAGTTGCAGTAGTCGAGGTGAGAGATAACCAGGGAGTGAAGTAGAAGCTTGGGGGTGTCATTGGTTAAAAAGGGGCGTATGGGCACAGGTGTTTCTTAAACATAACAAAGGTTTTCTTGTAAAAAAAAAAAACATAACAAAGGTTCCCTTTCAACAACTATACTAGTACAAACAGTAAAACCACTCATCAACCACTCACGTAAACTAAAATTAATATATCTATAAAATATAGCTGTGTTTTATTTTTTGGTATATATATCACATAAGTGTGATAAAAATATCTACCTTGTAACTTCTTTGCTCTCTGGCTATGTGCTCATGTTTAGATTATATTTTGGAGAAAAATGGTTTAGTGAATGTTGAGTTCCCTCCGGACAGCTTGGAGATTTCAAGTTTTCAGATCCGTATTTGTTTATTTTCCATTCCAGCCCGCTTCGAAAGGTTTGTGATTGTGTTATTTCTCCCAAAAGGGATTCTGAAGTTGCTCCTCTGGACCATCTAACAGCGCAAAATGAGAAAAGTGTGATTTCAAAGTTAGAGGGTGAGATAAACGTGATGATCAGGGAACTTGGTGTGTTTCCTCCTTCCAAGCAAGGCTTAGTCAAGGTTACAAACCGTGCCGTTCAGCTGTCCCTGTAGTAAATGTTGATTCAATACACTCTTGCTTTATGGGAAGTCTAGTTAACTAGCCTGGGCAACACATTTTCATGTAAGCTTTTGTCACCATTAAAAAAAAAAAAAGTCTACAGTCAATAATTCAAGATTTTCATCTTCGGGATTTGGAAACTCTCACATAGCTCTTGAGTTCCACTGACAGATTCTTTTGTCTGGATCTCCTGGGTGGTCTCTTATTGTGTCTATGTATGACAATCTGATTAATCCAGTCATTCTATGGAACATAATAAAAACCAGACCTTTTTTGTAGAGCTCTTTCTGATAACGTTCCATTATATTTGATATGAAAACAAATATATTTTTTTTGCAAGATTTTAACACTTCCCTTTAGTAAAGCTCAACCTGGCAATGTGACAATATGAATTAAATGTTGTCAGCTAGAGGTATCTGCAAGTACCTTTAGTTATCCTCCAGCATGATGTAGAAAGCATGGGGTGCTTAATATATAAATCCCAAACCAAAACACCTTTCCAAACAGAGCAATGTTTCTGTTGGTCAGCTAGCCTCGTCTTGCATTAGGGGATGTAATAGGGGGATGTAATAGAGTAAAATATAAAACTGCAGGGTGACTTTTTCAACAGGAGCTCCTCCAATTTAGATGAAAGATAGCTAAATGTTTGAGGCCATACAGGCAACTGTAGTTAACCCCCTTGGTCTTTTTTCATCAGGTTTACATTTACTACAAACTAACTTTAAAACATGCCTGTGATTTCCTAGGTTCACTTTAATGCTGCCACTGCAGATGCTTATACGTACCTATCCTTATTTCTACGGCTGCTTCTGGGGAAGTCGAAATGTAGATGAACCAGAAGGAGCACCAAACAAATGTTTAGGAGACCAGAAGTAGTTTATTTATACCCCTAGTAAACAAAAGCAATTACAGAATGCAGCCAACGCTTTTCAGGAGCCAATCAATCCTCCTTCATCAGAGCTTCAGCACTTACCAATGTGTCTAAAGGACTCAGAGTAAAAACTCCTGGAAAAATATATTTAAGCAAGGAGAATGATCAGTAAATGAGTGGCATTATTATGCAGCAGAGCACACAGTTTCAATAAAACAATAAATTACTTCTGGACTATTAAACATGTAATGCTACTTCTGGGGCAACAATATTTATATTTCTCAATTTGGGTGACCTCTTTCCCTGGGGGGGCACACACTTTGTGGAGAGCTGTTGAACCCAAGGCCACTGGGCTCAATCAAGCCCCCCCCCCCTGTTTCTGTTAGGCTTATGACCTGTATCTAGCACCTTACCCTAACCTTCCCTTGGCTTTAAGGAAGAGACATTCTTGATAGTCCCAGATGCGGGTGACCATGTGGCTCACTGCCCATCCTCCTGCATGACAGTGCTGGCGCTTAGTGAATGGCAGTTCAGGCACCATGTATGGTCATATGGGGCAAGGTAGAACCCTTGGCCCTTTGTGGGCTCCGGCTAGATTGACTTGGAGCTTACATAGGGCTTATCTTCAGTCCTGTGAACATAGAGGGTAAAGGGTGAAAGGAAAGTCAGTACAAGCAGCTGTGGGGGCCACAATTGAAGTGAACCTGTTGCTTTTTTTCTACATGGGTAATGCACAAGTATCATTTTAAATATGTTGTGTATTTGTTTTTTTTATCAGATCTGTTTATTTGTCGTTTCTCATCAAATCTAAGAATAGCTGAACAATGATCTAAATCAGGGGTCTCCAAACTTTCTAAACAACAAGGTCAGTTTATTATCCCTCAGACTTTATGAGGGCCAGGCTGTGGCCAGCAGGAGTAGAAAATGTCCTGGCATTGGTAACAATGCCCCATCATTGGTGTCAGTAAGTGGACTAGTGCTCCAACATTGGTATCAGCGGAAGGAATAGTTCCCCATCATTGGTGTCAGTGGGAGGAATAGTTCCCCATTATTGGTGTCAGTGGGAGGAACAGTGCCCCATCATTGTATAGAATGTTGGAGCTGCATTGCTAGAGTGATCGTATAGTACTTTATAAATATTGTGTGAAACAAAATAGAAAAGAAACACTATGTAGTGCTGAGATATGAAAGTGCAAACAAGTGATCAAATAATGTACAACTCTGCACAAATATATAAAAACCTAGGAATTCATATAATCATGTTTGCAGAGTTGCACATTATTTGATCACTTGTTTGCACTTTCATATATCAGCACTAAATTGTGTTTTTTTTTTCTATTTTGTTTCACACAATATTTATAAAGTACTATACTTTACCAGCTGCAGCAGCTGGTCATCTAACACCACCTTATCCCAGTTAAAGTGATAGCCCAGGAGTATACACTACACATTAATTAGTGCCCCATCATTGGTGTCAGTGGGAGGAATAGTGCCCCATCATTGGTGTCAGTGGGAGGAATAGTACCCCATCATTGGTGTCAGTGGGAGGAATAGTGCCCTATTGTTGGGGTCAGTGAGAGGAATAGTACCCCATCATTGGTGTCAGTGAGAGGAATAGTGCCCTATCGTTGGGGTCAGTGAGAGGAATAGTGCCTCATCATTGGTGTCAGTGGGAGGAATAGTAACCCATCATTGGTGTCAGTGGGAGGAATAGTACCCCATCATTGGTGTCAGTGGGAGGAATAGTACCCCATCATTGGTGTCAGTGGGAGGAATAGTACCCCATCACTACACATTAATTAGTGCCCCATCATTGGTGTCAGTGGGAGGAATAGTGCCCCATCATTGGTGTCAGTGAGAGGAATAGTGCCCCATCATTGGTGTCAGTGGGAGGAACAGTATGCCAAGGGCCAGATAAAGGGAAGCAAAAGGCCCACATTCGGCCCCCGGGCCACCGTTTGGAGACCACTGATCTAAATGAAGATTCAACAGCATCAATGAACTCTGTATTTGATTTTCAGATGGAAGTTTGATCAAACTAAAAGACCAGAAAGAAATTCCGAATTTGAGTTCTTTCAAAAATTTAGAACAAATTAAAAAAAAAAGGTTCATGTGTAGCTAGGATTACCCTTGTTCTCACCCGTTACTATGGCGTTCTTTGTAACTGTTATCCACTTGTCATTCCCATAGAGGATTCTAGGGGTGGAATTTGAATACAGGTTTCATCCTGAAGCTGAATTATCTATGACAGGTCCTGGTGGGCTTGCAGCCAATTGGCTGATATTATGACTCCAACACTAGCAGTATTTAAGCTCCCCACAGGTACTTTAATCATTTATCTTCCGTTGAAGGCTGCATGATTAGTTTTTGGCATAATTACAACAAAAAAAAAAAAAAAGAAAAAAGCCTTTCAACAAGAAAACAGCTAACTTGCAAATTATAGCTTCTAAAAGCCCAAGGTTTTTGTTTTGTGTGTCCAACATTTTCAGTATATTATAATGATAACGGTACAGATTATGCAAGATCAAAGCAGGAAAAGCTCTTATTGCATTAAAAGGACACTGATTACTCTTCTGATTAAGTCAAAAGGAGTTCCTCAAAGAATGGGACTTTGAATGGACCATAAACAGTGGTTTGAGTATAGAAATACAAATTTATTGAGACATAGAAAACAAATGAAAACATAAAAATGAAGATAAAAATCAAATACATATCTTCATATTTATGTTTTCATTTGTTTTCTATGTCTCAATCAATTTGTATTTTTAGACTCAAACCACTGTTTATGGTCCGTTCAAAGTCCCATTCTTTGAGGAACTCTTTTTGACTCAATCAGAAGAGTAAACAGTGTCCTTTTAATGCAATACCAGGGATGTGGACCATAACCAGCCTATCCAGGTAGTTGGGCAAAAACATCTTTCCCCTTCTGATTTAGGACTACTTAGATAACTACTTAGAAAAAATAAATAAACACACGCACACTGCAATATATCTTTATGCTCACACGTTCATAAACCTGGCAATTAAAGGTACCAGACCTAAAAAAAAAAACATTGTTTATCTCACTCATAAAAAATATTTTTTTAAATTTTTCGAAACATGTGACAATATTATCCTACCTGGCTACTGTGGCCACTTTAGATACAAGCACTGCTTAGTTGGGCTTTCTCTTGAATGCATACCTACATAAGTTGTGTGTTGTCTAGGCAATGCCATATTTGTGCAATCAACGATACAACAACTATGCATGACTCAAAATAATAGCCTAAAAGGGAGAATTAAGCAGATAACTATTTTCCATCTTGTAAGGGCCTGAGCCATGTTAATATCTCATATATTTCTAGAGCACGGCAATGAATAACAAGTGATGATAGCGGAGCTGTAACCTTGATGGTTGATCTCCCGTTTGACAAGTGTAATAAATGAGTTTTCTATTAGGCAAGTCTGTGCAAGGAATGCTCGGCTGAGATTTTCTTGGACAGTATTTGATCCAAGATTGCGTTTGTTCCTGGAACCCGGCATTAAATTACCAATGCATATAGTAATTCAGTTTTGTGAAGAGCAATGGCTGTGGTTCAAGAAATCCTACCTCTCGTCCGTCTAATTGTATATGTAAATCGATACAGCAAAGTAAATAGAACTTAGGAAGGAAGCTGTGGAAGTATACCTTAGAGGTGCATCTAGATTGCTATTATTTAAATAGACCCTGTCACCAGACCATTCATTTCAACCATCGTTGCCCCATAGGATTAAGCGTGTCTTTAATGTATGTTTTGCATGCTTTTTACCTGTAAAAGCATGCCTTGTGTAGACATTATAAAGCCCTGATATCGCTGTTGGGTGCCGCCATCTTGGGTGTAATGACAACATATTTAAAGCTGTCATTCAAGTAAAAATGCTCCCCCTGGCAGCTACATGAAAGATTACTTAAGAGAGGTAATAGGAGCAGAGGAGCTGGGCCAGCACAAACAGTAATTAGACACTCCCAGAACATGAGACATCTTTAAACAAGGGAGCTGTTGTAGGAAATTGACTCTTTATAAAGTAGTCTAGAAAGTTCAGAGTGCGAGGGAATAATGTTAAAAATAATTTATGTAAAATAAATATGCTTGAAGTGTCAAAACTGATTACTCAACTGTTGCTGCGTGTTTTCAAGTTCTGCCCACCTGTGGTCTTTGGGATGGCATCTTACACTACTGAATTGTTCAATTTATTTTATAATACAGAGAATAAAGCATGAGTATTGGAACTATACCTTATGTACCAGGAGGAGTAAGAATCCATGGCTGGGCTTGCTGAGTCTGGAATTTTTATTTAAAATATTTTTATTGATTTTGCATAGAAAGTGGTTTACAGGCAAGTAAAAGCAGACCTTGAATCCAAACACAGTGACAAGGTATTACCAGGTACAAATACCTAGGAAAGGCATCCTGAGGAAAGCTCAACAAGTTTCTAGACCTAGAGATAACATAATCAGTAAATGCAACATCTAATGACTAGGGATGAGCTTCGTGTTCGAGTCGAACCCATGTTCGACTCGAACATCGGCTGTTCGACCGTCCGTCGAATTGCGAACGTTATGGGCCGTTCGCGCCAAATTCGTGTGGCGCGTCACGGCCCATAATTCACTGCGGCATCGCAGTGCATTGCTGGCTGATGATTGGCCAAGCATGCACTATGACCCGCATGCTTGGCCAATCACAGCGCCGTCAGTAGAGAGAGCTGTAATTGGCCAAAGCCAGGGTGGCTTTGGCCAATTATGGCTCAGGGGATTTAGTACACGCCCCACACTATATAAGGCCGCCTGCACGGCGGCCCTGTGTAGTGTGTTCCGGTGTGCTGATAGAGAGAGAGACAGACAGTGTCATTTGATTTGAGAGCTAGATTAGGCTAGATCTGTTCCTGCTCTTTACATTTAGTGCAGTGCGTCCTGCTCACAGTGTTCAGCTAGATCTGTTCCTGCTCTTTACATTTAGTGCAGTGCGTCCTGCTCACAGTGTTCAGCTAGATCCGTTCCTGCTCTTTACATTTAGTGCAGTGCGTCCTGCTCACAGTGTTCAGCTAGATCTGTTCCTGCTATTTACATTTAGTGCAGTCAGTGCGTCCTGCTCACAGTGTTCAGCTAGATCCGTTCCTGGTATTTACATTTAGTGCAGTGTGTCCTGCTCACAGTGTTCAGCTAGATCCGTTCCTGCTATTTACATTTAGTGCAGTGCGTCATACTCACAGTGTTCAGCTAGATCCGTTCCTGCTATTTACATTTAGTGCAGTCAGTGCGTCCTGCTCACAGTGTTCAGCTAGATCCGTTCCTGGTATTTACATTTAGTGCAGTGTGTCCTGCTCACAGTGTTCAGCTAGATCCGTTCCTGCTATTTACATTTAGTGCAGTGCGTCATACTCACAGTGTTCAGCTAGATCCGTTCCTGCTATTTACATTTAGTGCAGTGCGTCCTGCTCACAGTGTTCAGCTAGATCCGTTCCTGCTATTTACATTTAGTGCAGTCAGTGCGTCCTGCTCACAGTGTTCAGCTAGATCCGTTCCTGGTATTTACATTTAGTGCAGTGTGTCCTGCTCACAGTGTTCAGCTAGATCCGTTCCTGCTATTTACATTTAGTGCAGTGCGTCATACTCACAGTGTTCAGCTAGATCCGTTCCTGCTATTTACATTTAGTGCAGTGCGTCCTGCTCACAGTGTTCAGCTAGATCCGTTCCTGCTATTTACATTTAGTGCAGTCAGTGCGTCCTGCTCACAGTGTTCAGCTAGATCCGTTCCTGCTATTTACATTTAGTGCAGTCAGTGTGTCCTGCTCACAGTGTTCAGCTAGATCCGTTCCTGCTATTTACATTTAGTGCAGTCAGTGCGTCCTGCTCACAGTGTTCAGCTAGATCCGTTCCTGCTATTTACATTTAGTGCAGTGCGTCCTGCTCACAGTGTTCAGCTAGATCCGTTCCTGCTATTTACATTTAGTGCAGTGCGTCCTGCTCACAGTGTTCAGCTAGATCCGTTCCTGCTATTTACATTTAGTGCAGTGCGTCCTGCTCACAGTGTTCAGCTAGATCCGTTCCTGCTATTTACATTTAGTGCAGTGCGTCCTGCTCACAGTGTTCAGCTAGATCCGTTCCTGCTATTTACATTTAGTGCAGTCAGTGCGTCCTGCTCACAGTGTTCAGCTAGATCCGTTCCTGCTATTTACATTTAGTGCAGTGCGTCCTGCTCACAGTGTTCAGCTAGATCCGTTCCTGCTATTTACATTTAGTGCAGTGCGTCCTGCTCACAGTGTTCAGCTAGATCCGTTCCTGCTATTTACATTTAGTGCAGTGCGTCCTGCTCACAGTGTTCAGCTAGATCCGTTCCTGCTATTTACATTTAGTGCAGTGCGTCCTGTTCACAGTGTTCAGCTAGATCTGTTCCTGCTATTTACATTTAGTGCAGTGCGTCCTGCTCACAGTGTTCAGCTAGATCTGTTCCTGCTATTTACATTTAGTGCAGTCAGTGCGTCCTGCTCACAGTGTTCAGCTAGATCTGTTCCTGCTATTTACATTTAGTGCAGTCAGTGCGTCCTGCTCACAGTGTTCAGCTAGATCCGTTCCTGCTATTTACATTTAGTGCAGTGCGTCCTGCTCACAGTGTTCAGCTAGATCCGTTCCTGTTATCTTCCTACTGACAGGCAGGCTTGTCTGGTTACAGTATATAAAGCTACCTGAAGAAAATTACAGGTGTTCTATCCCAGCTTAGTGCAGCTACAGGCCATTAGTATGTCTGGAAGGCCAAGAAGGAGAGGCAGACAGTCACAAGCCAATAAGAGAGGGCAAGCAGGCTCTGTGTCTAGTGCTGGTCGTGGAGACGGTGCATCCTCATCAGCACGTGGCCATGGGACACGCTTGGCCTTTTTTTCGGCAGCTGGCCGTGTTGAGCCGCAACATGCGGAAAACTTGGTCGAGTGGATGACCAAGCCGTCCTCATCCTCCTCATCCTCTCTCACCCATGCCCAGGGTGCTTTGTCTGGCAAAGCAGCGGCCTCTTCCCTCAGCTCAATGTCATCAGTGACTCCTTCCCTAGCTCCACCATGTCCTCATGAGGATTCCCTCGAACTGTTTGACCACAGTGTTGGGTACATGCTCCAGGAGGATGCCCAGCGTTTGGAAGGCTCTGATGATGATACTGAGCTCGATGAAGGCAGTAACATGAGCACGGACAGAGGGGTGCCCAAGAAGGACAGCAATCTGGCAGTCATGCTCCCCCTGCTGCAGCATACTGCCAGGTTTGCTCCAGTGATGAGGAGGGAGGGGATGATGAGGTCACTGACTCAACGTGGGTGCCTGATAGGAGAGAGGAGGAGGAGGAGGAGGAGGAGGCGGCACATCACCAACGAGGCAGGATGCCCTCCAGGGGCCAGCCTAAGGGCAGCACATTGACTGCATCACACCCCAAAGCTCCACATGTGCAGGGCGCTGCAGTCTCTGCGCGTTATTCAAAAAGTTCTTTGGTGTGGGCCTTTTTTGAGACGAGTGCATCAGATCGCACCGCTGCTATTTGCAACATATGTCTCAAGCGTATCTCGCGTGGCCAAAACATCTCCCGCTTGGGTACCACATGCTTGACCAGACATATGTTGACCTGCCATGCAGTTCGTTGGCAAGCATATCTAAAAGACCCACACCAAAGAACAAAGATGATCTCTCCTTGCTCCTCATCAGCTGAGATTTCCAACCCCACTAGACCTTCAGTCCTCTCTGAGACCTGCAGTGAGAGGAATGAAGGTGTAGAATTAGGTGTGTCACAGCCAAGTACTTGTGGGCAATCTGCTTTTGGTACACCGACGCCAGATTGTACCAGGCAAATTTCCCTGCCCCAGCTGCTGCACCGCCGAAAGAAGTTTGCTCCCAGCCATCCACATGCCCAGCGGTTGAATGCTAGCTTGGCAAAATTGCTAGCACTTCAACTGCTGCCTTTTCAGTTGGTAGACTCTGCCCCCTTCCGTGAGTTTGTGGAATGTGCGGTTCCTCAGTGGCAGGTACCCAAACGCCACTTTTTCTCACGGAAGGCGATTCCAGCTCTCTACCGGCATGTGGAAGGCAATGTCCATGCCTCGCTGGACAGGGCGGTCAGCGGTAAGGTGCATATTACCGCTGACTCATGGTCCAGCAGGCATGGACAGGGACGTTACTTAAGTTTCACGGCGCATTGGGTGACTCTGCTGGCAGCTGGGAAGGATGCAGGACAAGGTGCAGTAGTGTTGGAGGTTGTTCCGCCACCACGCCTCCAAAATGCTGATTGTGACACACCTCTCTCCTCCACCCCCTCCTCTTCTTCTTCCTCCATGGCCTCTTCCTCGGAACCAGCGGTGCTCCGTAGGCGTTCAAGGGGCTACGCAAGTACGCAGGCCAAAAGATGCCATGCGGTGCTTGAGCTGGTGTGCTTGGGGGACAGGAGCCACACTGGGGCAGAGGTTCTGTCAGCTCTGCAGGGGCAGGTTCAGAGGTGGTTGACGCCACGCCAACTTAAGGCAGGAATGGTGGTTTGCGACAATGGCACCAACCTCCTCTCTGCCCTCCGACAGGGACAACTGACCCATGTGCCCTGTTTGGCTCACGTCCTTAACTTGGTGGTGCAGCGGTTCTTGGGCAGGTACCCGGGCTTACAGGATGTCCTGAGGCAGGCCAGGAAAGTCTGTGTGCATTTCCGCCGGTCATATAATGCCAGTGCTCGGCTGACGGACCTCCAAAAGGAGTTTAACCTGCCCAAGAACCGCCTAATCTGTGACATGCCCACCAGGTGGAACTCGACATTGGCCATGCTGCAGCGGCTGCACACGCAGCAGAGGGCCATAAATGAGTACCTGTGCGACTATGGCACCAGGACAGGGTCAGGGGAGCTTGGTTTTTTTTCCCCACGCCAGTGGGCCATGATCAGGGATGCATGCACTGTCCTGTCACCATTTGAGGAGGCCACGAGGATGGTGAGCACTGACAGTGCATGCATCAGTGACACTGTCCCCCTTGTCCACCTGTTGGAGCACACGCTGCGTGGAATAATGGACAGGGCACTTGAGGCAGAACAGAGGCAGGAAGAGGAGGACTTCCTTAGCTCTCAAGGCCCCCTTTATCCAGACAGTGTTCCTGCGTGCCCGCCGATCACACAGGAAGAGGAGGAGGAGGAGGAGGAGGAGGAGGAGGAAGATTGTGTCAGTATGGAGGTGGAGCCTGGCACTCAGCATCAGCAGTCTTTAAGGGATCAGTCCCAAGGAACACATGGACTTGTACGTGGCTGGGAGGAGGTGGCTGCGGACGTTGTTGTCCTTAGTGACCCAGAGGACTCCGGACCGAATGCCTCAGCAAACCTACGCTGCATGGCCTCCCTGATCCTGCAAAGCCTGCGTAAGGATCCTCGTATTCGTGGTATCAAGGAGAAGGACCAATACTGGCTGGCAACCCTCCTTGATCCACGTTACAAGGGTAAGGTTGCGGACCTTATCTTGCCATCGCAGAGGGAGCAGAGGATGAAACATCTTCGGGAGGCCTAGCAGAAAGGTCTGTGCAACGCGTTCCCAGAGACTGGGAGGTTACAAACTCCTGTTTCTGGACAACGTGTTGCTGAGGCTTCGGTCAGTCAAAGAAGGAGCGGTGGAGAAGGTGGCCGTCTGACCGATGCGTTCAGACAATTTTTTGGTCCGCAGCCCCAAGGTATGATCGGTTCCAGCAACCATCGCCAGCGTCTGTTTTACATGGTGCAGGAATACCTAGGGGCAAGATCAGACTTGGACACCTTTCCCACCGAAAATCCTCTGGGTTACTGGGTCTGGAGGATGGATCACTGGCCAGAGCTTGCACAGTATGCAATTGAGCTACTGGCCTGTCCTGCATCCAGCGTTCTTTCGGAACGTACATTCAGTGCTGCTGGAGGCGTGGTAACCGATCACAGGGTGCGTCTGTCCACTGACTCGGTCGATCGGCTGACCTTCATAAAAATGAATCAGTCTTGGATCACCACCAGCTACCAAGCACCTGATGCTGATGTAACTGAATAATTTTTTTCAGATCCCTTCAAAGACTGCCTATGCTGATGCTGAGTGACTATCCCTGAGTAATTATCCTCTTCCTCCTCAATCATCACGCTGATAGCTTGTAAGAACATTTTTGGTTCTGGGCGCCACCACCAGTGCCTAAGGCACAATTTTTCAGCCCCTGTATAACAGGGGCGTGTAATTACAATTTTTGATGTAATACTTTGCAGCACGGCTCGTTCCTGCATTCCAACTAGAGTGTCTGTGAGGGGTTGCAGTGTTGTGGCACCAGCACCAGTGCCTAAGGCCCAATTTTTCTGCCCCTGTCTAACAGGGGCGTGTAATTACAATTTTTGATGCAATACTTTGCAGCAGGGCTCGTTCCTGCGTTCCAACTAGAGTGTCTGTGAGGGGTTGCAGTGTTGTGGCACCAGCACCAGTGCCTAAGGCCCAATTTTTCTGCCCCTGTCTAACAGGGGCGTGTAATTACAATTTTTGATGCAATACTTTGCAGCAGTGCTCGTTCCTGCGTTCCAACTAGAGTGTCTGTGAGGGGTTGCAGTGTTGTGGCACCAGCACCAGTGCCTAAGGCCCAATTTTTCTGCCCCTGTCTAACAGGGGCGTGTAATTACAATTTTTGATGCAATACTTTGCAGCAGTGCTCGTTCCTGCGTTCCAACTAGAGTGTCTGTGAGGGGTTGCAGTGTTGTGGCACCAGCACCAGTGCCTAAGGCCCAATTTTTCTGCCCCTGTCTAACAGGGGCGTGTAATTACAATTTTTGATGCAATACTTTGCAGCAGGGCTCGTTCCTGCGTTCCAACTAGAGTGTCTGTGAGGGGTTGCAGTGTTGTGGCACCAGCACCAGTGCCTAAGGCCTAATTTTTCAGCTCCTGTTCAACAGGGGCATGTAATTACAATTCTTGATCTAATATTTCACAGCAGGGCCCTGTGAGGGCTTACAGTGTTTTGGCCACAGCAACACCTAAGGCCCAAATTTCTGCTGAGTATATAGGGCAGGACCCTACTTTCAAACATCTAACTTACAAACGACTCCTACTTGCAAACGGAAGGAGACAACAGGAAGTGAGATGAAATCTACCCATAGGAAGGGAAATTCTCTCATGTAAGAGTTAATATGGGAAAACAATTTCTCCTTTCCACTGATGCTTTCCAATCCTTGCTCCACAAAAAAACCCAAATTTTCAAAAACATTTTTCATTGGGACAAAAAAGTGAGGTGAAATCTTCTGAAGAGGAGGAAAGACGCAAAACAAATGTCACAGGGGTGATAACCCTTCCCTATGTTTTCCAAAAAGCTTAGAAAAGATTTTTTGGCTGGAGCTAAACACGTTAAAAATGTTCAAAATTACAAACAGATTCTACTTAACAACAAACCTACAGTCCCTGTCTTGTTTGCACCGCCTGTATACTGCTGTTCAGAGTATATAGGGACCTTTCCTTATTTTAATTTGGGTGCGGGGTTCCCCTTAATATCCATACAAGACCCAAAGGGCCTGGTAATGGACTGGGGGGTACCCATGCCGTTTGTCTCACTGATTTTCATCCATATTGGCAGGACCCGACATGACATTAAACCCGCAAGCAGTTTTAAATGAGATTTTTTCCTTTAAAAATGACATTTGGTGCAGGGACTGTTCTAAACATGGGAAACACGCGTCACTTTACAGGCATACTATAGACACCCCCCAGGTACGATATTTAAAGGAATATTTCACTTTTTTTTTTTTACATTAAGCATCATTAAAATCACTGCTCCCGAAAAAACGGCCGTTTTTAAAAGTTTTTTTTGCATTGATACATGTCCCCTGGGGTAGGACCCGGGTCCCCACACCCTTTTTAGGACAATACCATGCAAATTAGCCTTTAAAATGAGCACTTTTGATTTCGAACGTTCGAGTCCCATAGACGTCAATGGGGTTCTAACGTTCGTGCGAACTTGCGGTCCGTTCGCGGGTTCTGGTGCGAACCGAACCGGGGGGTGTTCGGCTCATCCCTACTAATGACTAAAGCATATTGAAACAGAGACTTGAATACATCTATAGGGGTGTATCCCTTCTGGTAATAGGGCCCAACCTGTAGAGTCCTCCTGCTCTCTAGACACCTAATGTGAACTATCTGGGGTTCCACGCACATCCCACCCCACTGGGAACTTTCTGTGGAAGTGTGCGTAGCGTTCCCCATTTCACAACCCCAGAGTCTAGGGTCTGGTGAGACGTAGATTGTTGGAGACAATACCGGAGGGGCCCTTATGAACCTTAACCTTTCCGTGGAAGGAAATATAAACCGAAAATTATCCAATAAAGGATGATGAACCCCCGATGGGCTAATGGAGTCCACCGGGGTGTGCCTTGATAAAATAAAAAAATTAACGAGGGAGTTCAACGCCCTGCTTGCAAGCAAAGAGTTAGGGACAAGAGAGTCCAAAAGAGGGGTAAAAAGGAAAGCGAGGTAGGAGGAGATAGGGAGCAAGGGAGGGGGAAAGTGGGTTAAAGAGAGTTAAGTCCAGAGGGAAGGGGGGGGAGGGATCCTCCTCCTGTCAAACCTGGTATGAGGTTGATGTTCTGGAGGGTCGCCCACGGTTCCCAAGTGGACATAAATCTCCCAACTTTATCGTTAAGCTTAGCTACAAGATGCTCTTGAGACATAATCCATGAAATTTTATTAATACAGCTCCTGAAGGAAACCGAAGGTTTTTTCCAACTTTTAGCTAAGGTAATTTTAGCTCCTAGTAAGATAAAGAAAGAAAGGCCTTGCGCTTGTTTCGATAACCCTGGTATATGTTGGTTGAGAAGGGCGTAGTAAACATTGGGGTAGACCTGTACTTTGAATAAGGACCTAATCATATTGAAAATTCTATTCCAGAACGATCTAATTCGGGGACAAGACCACCAGATATGAAACATTGATCCCTCCAGTTCGCATCCCCTGAAACATAAGGGGGATGTTCCCTGATACATCGTCGCCAGTCTGGCTGGAACGTAATACCACCTAGAAATGACCTTAATGCTTGCTTCAATGAGTGATATGTTACATATACCTTTAAAGGAGCGGATCCAATATTTATGCCAATCTATCGCAGTCCTCGTCTGGATGGTCTCCTCCTCCCAGGACCCTGTGTAGGCTGGTTTGTCCGATTTTGTAATCAATGCCGAATAGATCAGGGAGATGCCCCCTTTCTGATCCTGAATATTAGCACACCAGTGTTCGTAAGGAGTGATGGATAAAGAATTAGAATTGTTGTGCGAGATTGAATGAAGGAAATGTGAAATTTGTGTGAACCTGAATTTCTCGGATTCAGGCATCTCCAGAGTATTCTGGCAGTAAGTTAAGGTAATTGGGCCTGTTGCCGTGAGAAAGTGTCCTATGCGGTAGAGTCCTTTATCTGTCCACCATTTGAATGCTTTAATGTTTAGTCCCGGAGGGAATACAGCGTTGTGGAAAATGTGCGCGAGGGGTTTCATTGGCGAGGCCAAAGATGACTGCTTAAGCAATCTAGTACTTAGAGAGATGGAATGAGATAAAGCTGGTGACATGATTGCAGGTCTGACTTTGGGGTCGCACCACAAGAGGTAGTCTAAGGTGTGATGAGGGGTCGCTCTTCTCTCTATAGCGAGCCAATCTGGTTTTGGACCTTGTGAGAATAACATGGAGAATTGGGCCAATTGTGCCGCCTGATAATATGCCCAGAGATCAGGTAGCCCCAATCCGCCCTGGGATTTTAAACGTAGTAGGATACTAGATGGGCATCTATATCCCTTTCTACCCCAGACGAAAGCTATCATCTCCGACTGTAATTTCCGGAGAAAACTTTTCCTGATTGGGATGGGAAGGGAGCGGAACAAGTACAGGAGTCGTGGGAGAAGAGTCATTTTGACTGCATGGACCCTTCCCAGCCAGGATAGACCACACTTTGCCCATTTATCTAGTTCAGCCCTGCATTTACTAAACATAGGTATGTAGTTCATTTTAAACAGGTCCCCGATGTCCACTGTGAGGTTGACTCCCAGATAACGAATGAAATTCGGAGCCCACGGGAAGTCGAAAGTGCTCGTGAGTTGGGGTAGAATGTTGGCCGGGACCGAAATGTTTAACGCTGTGGACTTGCCCATATTGACCTTCAAGCCTGAAACTGCGCTGAATGCATTGAGGGTTTTGTATATTTCCGGGACGGAGATGAGCGGGGAGGTTACATAAATCATAAGGTCGTCAGCGTAGAGGGCACATTTGTGTTCCTGCTCTCCGCTCTGAACCCCCTTAATGTCTGGGTTTGACCTAATAGCTATAGCTAGGGTTTCGATCGCTATCGCAAAGAGGAGTGGGGAAAGGGGACAACCTTGTCTGGTGCCCCTGCCTATTGGGAACGAGGTGGAGTATCTGCCCATCAGGCGAACCTGCGCTGACGGGTGTGAATACAGGGAGCGAATCAGATTCCGACAATTTGGACCAAAGCCCCATTTATGTAAAGTATCAAATAGATAAGTCCAATCTATGGAATCAAAAGCCTTATGAAGGTCTATTGATAAAAGGAAACCGGATTGGGGAGGACTTCCATCCCAGTGTGACTTTAACAGTGAGATAATGTCTATTGTACGTCTGATCTGATCCGTCCCCTGACGTCTAGGAATAAACCCCACCTGGTCCCTATGGATGTATGAAGGGATAAAGCTTGATAACCTGTTTGCCATTATTTTTGTAAGAATCTTAATGTCATTATTGATTAATGATATTGGGCGATAATTACCCACCTCACTGGGGTCTTTTTCTGGTTTGGGGATCATTGAGATATAGGCTGTATTTAGATCTGTACTTAAAGGGGTACCCTTCCTAAGTGAATTAAAGAATTTTGCAAGGTGCGGGGCTAGAGTTGGAGCAAATTTTTTATAGTATCCCGTGGAAATTCCATCCGGGCCCGGGGCGGAGCCTAGTTTCAAAGCTTTGATTGTGTCTAAGATTTCTGTCTCGGAGAAGGGGCTCTCCATCAGGTCGCTATGCTCTTTCAAGATGGAGGGTAGGTCTATGGAATTCAGGAATTCCTGTTGTGATTTGGAGTCCGCATAGTAAAGGAGAAAGGCCTCCATTACTTTAACGGGGTTCTGGGAAAGGTCCCCGGACCGAACCTTTATTTTAGGGAATGCTAGAGATCTGGGTTTGGGGCTAAGCTTTATTGCCAGTTTGGAGCCTATTTTGTCTTTTTGGGAGTATAATTTGGCACCCGACCATCTAAGTTGTTCCTCTGCTGACGTAGTTAGTATCATATTCAACCGAGCTCGGGCCTTATCTAATTTGTCTAAAAGTTCAGGGGACGGGTTTAATTTGTGGGCTTTTGAGAGAGCCTGGAATTCTGCTGTGAGTTTACGTGTGTCTGCTTTATGTGCTGACCTCAACTGGGACGTGATTTGAATTATTTTCCCCCTAAGCACTGTTTTGTGTGCCGCCCAGACGGTCTCGGGGGAGACCTCATCCGTGGCATTTATGGTGAAATAATCCTTAATGGCTCCCTCTATGATGGTGCATTGAACGGGGTCACTTAAGATGGATTCCTGCAGTCTCCATCTTGGGGAGTTAGAGCGATCCGAGGCTCTTTTAGTGATTAGGGTGACCATAGAGTGGTCCGACAGGGGGGTGTCCACGATCTTGGATTTTAAAATCAGCGGGATCGTGTGTGGGCTGGTAAATATGTGGTCTATCCTGGCATAGGAGCTATGGGGGGCTGAAAAGTGGGTGTAATCTTTAGAACGTGGGTTCAGTTCCCTCCAAATGTCTATTAAACCCTTATCATGCAGGATTTTAGCTATTTTAGAACTTTGTTTGGTCGGGCGTTTGGGTCTAGGTATACCGGAACTTGACTTGTCCAGTGCGAAGTCAAATGCTGTGTTGGAGTCCCCACCAATAAATACTGTGCCTTTCAGCAGTGGTTGTATCTTATCCAGCAGGGCGACCAAAAAGGTCTTCTGGCCCTTGTTAGGTGCATAATATGAGACAAAGGTGTACAACACCCCATCTATAGTCCCGGAGACCAAGATGTAACGACCCAAGGGGTCCAACACAACCTCTGAGTCCGCTAAGTTAATGTGTTTTGCTAAACATATTGCAACCCCCTTCGTTTTGTTTTTGGCGGAGGCAAGGAAAAATTGTGGGAATTGATGATGTATGAAAGAGGGTTTGTAAGAGGAAGGGAAGTGAGTCTCTTGTAGAAAGAGGATGTCTGCGTGCATGGACTTGTAGAGCTGAAAAAGCTTTCTACGTTTTGTGGGGGAGTTGAGGCCCTGTGTGTTGTGAGAGATGATCTTAAGGGAATCCGACCCTAGGGTAGAGTTAGCCATCCAGTGGGGTTATGTGGTGTACTCTGCAGATAAAGGACTTACCGGACTGACGAGTGCCCAGGGGATCCAAGTAATAGAGTAAGCGCCAGGCTATCTTGTTAGGTCCTGGGAGGAGCGACCGAGACTGGACTCTGCATCTGTAAATATGGGGGAACAGGAAGAGGGAAAAGAGTAGGAAAAAGATGAGCATTAGAAGAAAAGAAGACACCAGCGTTAGTTTAACCTTCAATATTCTAAGTGATTGAACGTGCAAGAGACAATGCATATAACTTGGGAGGGCTCTAGGCTTCCCCCATATCCCAGGGTAAGACGGGAAACTCCCCCTTACCCCTAAATCCTGAGAAGACCGGTGTACCATTCCTGGAAGCACCAGTAAGCGAGCCAAAGGCAAAAAAAAACAAAACAATTGCCTTTGGGTCCAAGGGGAGGCGCAATGTTGCCACCTCTACCCCGCCACCTTGAAAAATAAACTATAATGGAGGGGGAAGAAAACTGGATTTCCTCCTCGCTTTAACTGTTAGAGCGAACCAGTGAAAGTGCTATGAAAAAAAAAAAAAAAAAAAAAAAGAAAAGCAAAAACAAAAATTAAAAATACAAACATCTGAGAAGAATATGGAGGCAGTGAAACAAAAACCCCCAGTAATGCAATTTCCAGGGGTCTGGAGAGTTAGGAGGGGACCCCTCCAATAGCAGCTAATAGCAACCTATTTAGCAACAGACTATACCTCCATCCCAAGAACCGTGCCCCTCCCCCCCATCCCCATGTAAAGGCAATAGCCCCAAAAAGTCGGAACCCCGAGTCCCAGAGTGCCAGGGGGGTGGACCCCTAACCCCCTGAGAGCCGGGGCCGAACCTCTCCCCCCCCAACCATCTGTAAAATGAGATTGAAAAATAAAAAAAAGTAAAAGTCCCGGTTGGGCCGTGTTGACCGAAGCTGGTCCTGAGGACCAGAGTCCAGCTACGCTATGGTGATCCTGGAGTCATCCGCTGTACCAAAGTTCTGATGTTCGCGGACAAAGAAGGGAGGTGTATCTTCGGGGGGAGTGGGAAACAACAGTGTTTCTGTGTTAGTGAGGTCCTCCAGATTAGGACCCTTGAAGGGAGTAGGGATAAAGAGGGTCTGAGAGTTCGAATTAGGCCGGTGTGGCCAAAAGAGAGAGTCCGGACCAGGGCCCTGATCCTGCTATGTAAGCGACATCAAGTTGGAAAGTTTTCTTTGGATCGTTTATACCCTTGCTTCAGCCAGGAGGGTTGTAGTGGGCTTGCTGGAGGAGGACGTTTCGTGGAAGCGGGTGTGTTTCTGTTTTGCGTATGGGGTGTCGGGTCGTGAGAGATGAGACCCAGTTGGAGGAACAGGCGTTCTCCTTCAGGGAGGGTAGAGAAGCCAAAGCTCTTGTTTTTATAAGCAAAATTGAGGCGCAGAGGGAAGGACCAACGGTAGGAAATTTCTTTCTCTATTAAGCATTGGATCAACGGTTTAAGGGAGCGCCTTTTCTGGACCGTGTAAGGGGATAAGTCCGCAAATATTTGAATCCTGTGGCCTAGCAACTTGAGGTCGTCTGAGGTCCTGGATTTCTTCATGACCTCCTCCTTAACTGAGTAAAAATGAGGCTTCACGATTATATCGCGAGGTAGACCATCTGAACGTGGGGGCTGTAGTGCTCTGTGCGCTCTGTCAATCTCCAAACGATGATCTGAGATGTCAGGGATAAGGTTTTTTAGCAGGCGTTTGACAGCAGCGTGAGTGTCCTTTTCGGTCTCTGGAAGACCCCTAATACGGAAATTGTACCTTCTTGATCTATTCTCGAGGTCGTCGATTTTGGAGAAGGCAGATTCAAGTTGGTCCTGCAGGTCCTGTATTCTGTCTGAGTTTTGGTTGATGCGGGAAGCTGCCTGGTCAGCCTTCTGCTCAATGTGATCGATCCTCTGCCCCAATTGCTGTAAGTCCGCATGTATGGAGGAAGTAATTTGAGCAGCGTTCTGGGCCAGGCTTTTGGAGAGTAAATGAGTAAAAGCCTCCATCATGGAGGGGAAGTCTGTGGGCGCAGGGATGGTTGCAGAAGCTTCCGTTACTGTTAATAGCATCCCTGTATGTGGGTCTGTCATAGGGGTAGATGGATAGCCGGCTCCCATCCGCCCCAGCAAAGATTCGGTCGATGAGGGAGAAGCGGTCTGAGGCAGTGGGGGAAAGTCCATACCTGGGGAGGATGGGGACTGATTGTCCTGATCTGCAATGGATTCCTCCAGAACTCCTGTGCTGAGGGGAGAGCCTCGTGGGGCCGCCGCCATCTTGGCATAACTGACCGGAGCTGCTGCCGCCGTCATCTGGTCCGTCAGGTTTCTCCTGGAAAGCGCCGTTTTTAGGGGTTATGTGCTCGGGGGCTTCCCCCACCTGTATATCCTTGTTTGGTGCCTGGGGGTTCGCTCAGGACGCTATGGTGGCGATCGAGGGGTAGCGGTGGAGCGGAGCTCTAGCAGCCGGTGGCCATCTTAGCCGCTGCCGCGCATGCGCCTCCTGAGTCTGGAATTTTTAACCAGCAGGGAGACCTTGCCACTGGAATCCTGAGACACATACGATTCCAGATGCTGTGTCAGTCTAGCAGAATCTAAAGACCGGACATATATATATATATATATATATATATATACATATATATATATATATGCATTACAGCATGAATCATTGCACTTTGCTCATTTTGTCTTGTATCAGTTGAAGGAAAAATGCCCTAAGGGTCAGATAAAGGCAAGTAAAGGGCCGCAGTTTGGAGACCCCTCCCTTAGACCATGCCTGGTTCAGGGTCAGAAGCATTGTACTAAGTTCAGTCTCTGGCCTCTTAGTATTGAAACGGAAACTGTTGCCTCCATTAGGTGAATAGTGCTTTTGAGAATTATATACTCTGTATAGAGTGGGGAAGATTAATAACTCTCATATTTTCACTGCTATTTTTGCACCCATAATAGAGATTTTTCTTCACTTCTTGTTCTACTGATACCTCGTTACATGCTAACAAAATGGCGTCATCAGCATATAAAATAAGAAAAAATCTCCCCATGGGGGTACAGCTAGAAATAGAACAATCATTCTAGTCCTACCCAAAACTTAAAACAAAAATGTTTGGTCTGGAATTCCGCTTGGCAATCATCATGTGCAGAGTGTGAAAAGCCAAAACGAAAAATTGACACCAATATCTCACGTACCTAAGCTGTTAGACAAAGTAGAGTGTTTGTTGAATCATTGTAGTTTTTTTTTTCCTGGTTCAGACCTATTCCACTATGCTTGCTGTGTAAGGCTGGATTCACACCTATGCATTTTCTGTGCTTTTTGCATTTTGCAGATTTGCACTACAGAACGTCTTCCATAGGAAACAATGTTAAATGGACTCTAGTGCAGATCTGCAAAATGCAAAAAGCACTAAAACTGCATAGGTCTGAATCCAGCCTTAGAGCACAGTTTCACCATCACATGTTTCCTTAAAGACAAAGCGGAAACCATGAACTGCCTCTTTCCCATACAGATGCAGTTTTTGTAAAGTTTGGTTTTTACTTTGTAGATATATTGCAAAGAGAGATCTTAGGCCAGTTCCTCTTTACATAATCATACAATTCTGTAACCTGAAGCGTAAGATGAGCATAAACATATTATTTTATGGACAACGCTCACAGCTAATTGTCACATGACCCTTCGACTAGATACTTTACACTTTTACTATGTTCCTTTTACTAGCACAGCTTAAATTGTAATTAGATCTGCCTTTTCCATTTTCATGAACAAAGCCTGTGAAAGCAATTATCAATATGAAATCCACTTATCGTTATTGTAGGTTTTCCTGCCATCTGATATTGGGAGCTGCTGGGATTAATCTGGGTTAACGACCATTTTATTAAACAGCTAGCTGAAAGCTGGTTGATATTCTATCTTTAGTCATTAATCATAAGTAATATTTCATGAATAAGAATGACAAATGTATAGTATATTATAATTGTATAAAGTTGTTCTTTTAAAGCAGAGTACAGATAGATATAAGTTATATATATAGATAAAGCAGATTGTAATATATACAGTAGATAGATAGATAGATAGATAGATAGATAGATAGATAGATAGATAGATAGATAGATAGATAGATAGATAATAAATATCAGATATTTTTGAAGTGCCTCAACACACCTTTACATTGTTTCAACAATATGGAGAGGTAACCCTAAGATAACCCCAAACTTATGGGCATGTGCTGAACCCGGCTTCTCCCCCATGCTGCCACTTTCCGCGATATGCAGTACCTGATCAACCTATTATCAAGCCTGAATCTTGTCATATGAGGGTAATACTCCATACCATGTAAATACTACCTTTGAGAAAGTTGGTATTGGTATGGGATGTTCGAGGGTTCCAGTGGCAAAGAGGTGAAGGGAGGATGTGGCACCTTAGGTTGCCTGATGTCCAACTACTTTTCTTGGCCAAGAGTCTACAGGTAATCTTTAAACATTAAGATTGAACAGAAAAAGCAGTTACTTTAGTAGGTAGACATGTGCATTCGTTTTCGTCCGAATGCATTTTCGTCCGAATTTTAGGTATTTTCGTTATCGTTTTAACAAACGATAACGAAAGTGCAGAGTCCGAAAAACGAAAGATCCGACATAAACAAATGCTTTATTTTCGTTTTCGTTGCTACAACAGTTCGATATAGATAGGAGATTCGACATGATGATGACGACAATAACAATCTGTGTCCATCAAACCTGTGGTCGAATGTGCCTAACCTTAACTCTATTAGTCCAAGATTATTCTACATAGAGAGAAAAGATTTGACGTAGAGAGAAAAGATTCGACGTAGGGGAGGAAAGATTCGACGTAGGGGAGAAAAGATTCGACGTAGGGGAGGAAAGATTCGACGTAGGGGAGGAAAGATTCGACGTAGGGGAGAAAAGATAAATAAAAATAATGATGATGATGAATGTTATTGGCTGATTGTAACCAAAGAGGTGGAGCAGTAAAATAGCTAGAACTAAGTACACACGTACTTTGGCTTATGGTGTCTGTTGAAAGTTCTAAGAAGATTCGACGGAGCAGGTAAACTATACGGCATTGTACAGTTTAGCTGCTCCGTCGAATCTTCTTTGAACATTCGACAGACACCATAAGCCTTCAGTGACAGATTCGACCTTAATTTGGATTTTCGGACAAATGCAATTTTTAACGAAAAACAAAATAAATAAAAACGAATTTCGGGAGTAACTAAATAAATTTATTTTTCAGACGAAAACGAAATTCCGAAACGAAATATTTCAGTGTGCACATGTCTATTAGTAGGTTCTATCACAACATCTTTTCAACTAAATTAGACCTCCATGATTAAGTCCCAAGGGCGAGGTGAAACATGTTGGAGTTGTGGTCTAGATGAATTGTGCTGAGGCTGCTTTTACCTGCTAACCACTCGGGCTGGGTGAAGTATGCAGCGGCTGGGATATCTCTTCCCATTTTTGCAATATGCTTTGGGTCTGGACGGACCTTTCCTCAGCCTGCACCCTCACTAGCCAGCGGACCTTAACAGCCTGAGCGGGGACCCTTAAGCATTTATCATGGGTCACAGAAGAAGGAGTTGTTACTCAAGTGGGCTCTATCACAAAATCTTGTCAAGCAAATGGGACCTATTAGTGGCAACTGGATAAAGTGCATGTAGCCGAGCGAGGTTGTATACGGAGATAGGCAGTGCAGCCTATGTCTTATGCCCCGTACACACGGTCGGATTTTCCGATGGAAAATGTCCGATCGGAGCGTGTTGTCAGAAATTCCGACCGTGTGTGGGCTCCATCGGACATTTTCCATCGGATTTTCCGACACACAAAGTTGGAGAGCAGGAGATAAAATTTTCCGACAACAAAATCCGTTGTCGGAAATTCCGATTGTGTGTACACAAATCCGACGCACAAAGTGCCACGCATGCTCAAAATAAATAAAGAGATGAAAGCTATTGGCCACTGCCCTGTTTATAGTCCCGACGTACGTGTTTTACGTCACCGCGCTTAGAACGATCGGATTTTCCGACAAATTTGTGCGACCGTGTGTAGACAAAACAAGTTTGAGCCAACATCCGTCTGAAAAAATTATAGGATTTTGTTGTCGGAATGTCCGAACAAAGTCCGACCGTGTGTACGCCCTATTAGAGTGAAGCCTATGGGGGGGTTATTGTTAGGCTACAATCATTATGGCAGCCCAGCAACTCCCAAGGGCCAAAAGAAAATGGCAGCAGTCACAGTGGGTGATTGTACCCTTTAATAGATGAGCCCATGCTGGATTTCCCAGACTTTGTTAAAACAGGAACTGCTGATCCTTGTAGTGATAGTTTTTGCATAGGCCACAAGTAGGGATGAGCTTCGAGTTCGAGTCGAACTCATGTTCTACTCGAACATTGGCTGTTCGCAAGTTCGCCGAACAGCGAACAATTTGGGGTGTTCGCGGCAAATTCGAATGCCGCGGAACACCCTTTAAAAGTCTATGGGAGAAATCAAAAGTGCTAATTTTAAAGGCTTATATGCAAGTTATTGTCATAAAAAGTGTTTGGGGACCCGGGTCCTGCCCCAGGGGACATGTATCAATGCAAAAAAAAGTTTTAAAAACGGACGTTTTTTCAGGAACAGTGATTTTATTAATGCTTAAAGTCAAACAATAAAAGTGTAATATCCCTTTAAATTTCGTAGCTGGGGGGTGTCTATAGTATGCCTGTAAAGGGGCGCATGTTTCCTGTGTTTAGAACAGTCTGACAGCAAAATGACATTTGGAAGGAAAAAACTCATTTAAAACTACCCGCGGCTATTGCATTGCCGACAATACACATAGAAGTTCATTGATAAAAACGGCATGGGAATTCCCCACAGGGCAACCCCGAACCAAAATAAAAAAAAAAAAATGATGTGGGGGTCCCCCTAAATTCCATACAAGGCCCTTCAGGTCTGGTATGGATATTAAGGGGAAGCCCAGCCAAAATTTAAAAAAAAAATTGACGTGGGGTTCCCCCTAAATTCCATACCAGACCCTTCAGGTCTGGTATGGATTTTAAGGGGAACCCCGCGCCAAAAAAAAAAAAAAACGGCGTGGGGTCCCCCTAAAAATCCATACCAGACCCTTATCCGAGCACGCAACCTGGCAGGCCGCAGGAAAAGAGGGGGGGACGAGAGTGCGGCCCCCCCCCTCCTGAACCGTACCAGGCCACATGCCCTCAACATTGGGAGGGTGCTTTGGGGTAGCCCCCCAAAACACCTTGTCCCCATGTTGATGAAGACAAGGGCCTCATCCCCACAAGCCTGGCCGGTGGTTGTGGGGGTCTGTGGGCGGGGGGCTTATCGGAATCTGGAAGCCCCCTTTAACAAGGGGACCCCCAGATCCCGGCCCCCCCCCTGTGTGAAATGGTAAGGGGGTACTTACCCCTACCATTTCACTAAAAAACTGTCAAAAATGTTAAGAATGACAAGAGACAGTTTTTGACAATTCCTTTATTTAAATGCTTCTTCTTTCTCCTTCATCTTCTTCTGGTTCTTCTGGCTCTTTTGGTTCTTCCTCCGGCGTTCTCGTCCAGCATCTCCTCCGTGGCGTCTTCTATCTTCTTCTCCTCGGGCCGCTCCGCACCCATGGCATGGGGGGAGGCTCCCGCTCTTCTCTTCATCTTCTTCTCTTCTTTATCTTCTTCTTCATCTTCTTCTTCTTCTTCTTCTCTTCTTCCTTCTTCTCTTCTTCATTTCTTCTCCGGGCCGCTCCGCAGCCATGCTGGCATGGTGGGAGGCTCCCGCTGTGTGACGGCGTCTCTTCGTCTGACGGTTCTTAAATAACGGGGGCGGGGCCACCCGGTGACCCCGCCCCCCTCTGACGCACGGTGACTTGACGGGACTTCCCTGTGACGTCACGGGGAATGCCACAGGGAAGTCCCGTCATGTCCCGTGCATCAAAGGGGGGGCGGGGTCACCGGGTGGCCCCGCCCCCCGTTATTTAAGAACCGTCAGATGAAGAGACGCCGTCACACAGCGGGAGCCTCCCACCATGCCAGCATGGCTGCGGAGCGGCCCGGAGAAGAAATGAAGAAGAGAAGAAGGAAGAAGAGAAGAAGAAGAAGAAGATGAAGAAGAAGATGAAGAAGAGAAGAAGATGAAGAGAAGAGCGGGAGCCTCCCCTCATGCCATGGGTGCGGAGCGGCCCGAGGAGAAGAAGATAGAAGACGCCGCGGAGGAGATGCTGGACGAGAACGCCGGAGGAAGAACCAGAAGAGCCAGAAGAACCAGAAGAAGAAGAAGATGAAGGAAGAAAGAAGAAGCATTTAAATAAAGGAATTGTCAAAAACTGTCTCTTGTCATTTTTAACATTTTTGACAGTTTTTTAGTGAAATGGTAGGGGTAAGTACCCCCTTACCATTTCACACAGGGGGGGGGGGCGGGATCTGGGGGTCCCCTTGTTAAAGGGGGCTTCCAGATTCCGATAAGCCCCCCGCCCACAGACCCCCACAACCACCGGCCAGGGTTGTGGGGATGAGGCCCTTGTCTTCATCAACATGGGGACAAGGTGTTTTGGGGGGCTACCCCAAAGCACCCTCCCAATGTTGAGGGCATGTGGCCTGGTACGGTTCAGGAGGGGGGGGGGCGCACTCTCGTCCCCCCCACCTGCCAGGTTGCGTGCTCGGATAAGGGTCTGGTATGGATTTTTAGGGGGACCCCACGCCGTTTTTTTTTTTTTTTTTGGCGCGGGGTTCCCCTTAAAATCCATACCAGACCTGAAGGGTCTGGTATGGAATTTAGGGGGAACCCCACGTCAATTTTTTTTAAAAATTTTGGCTGGGGTTCCCCTTAATATCCATACCAGACCTGAAGGGCCTTGTATGGAATTTAGGGGGACTCCCACATCATTTTTTTTTTTTAATTTTGGTTCGGGGTTGCCCTGTGGGGAATTCCCATGCCGTTTTTATCAATGAACTTCTATGTGTATTGTCGGCAATGCAATAGCCGCGGTAGTTTTAAATGTGTTTTTTCCTTCAAAATGTCATTTTGCTGTCAGACTGTTCTAAACACGGGAAACATGCGCCCCTTTACAGGCATACTATAGACACCCCCCAGGTATGAAATTTAAAGGGATATTACACTTTTATTGTTTGACTTTAAGCATTATTAAAATCACTGCTCCTGAAAAAACGGCCGTTTTTAAAACTTTTTTTTGCATTGATTCATGTCCCCTGGGGCAGGACCCAGGTCCCCAAACACTTTTATTGACAATAACTTGCATATTAGCCTTTAAAATTAGCACTTTTGATTATTCATGTTCGTGTCCCATAGACTTTAACGGTGTTCGCGTGTTCGAACGAATTTTTTTCCTGTTCGCATGTTCTGGTGCGAACCGAACAGGGGGGTGTTCGGCTCATCCCTAGCCACAAGTCAAGACAAGGGCGATGCTGAAAAGCATGTACATCAGTGACAGTTTCAGGTTGGAATGGTTTAGCAGGCAAGTTGTGTAACTAATAATAATGGTTAAGCTTGTTCCTTTGGAAAAACCGCAAGGCATGCTACCTAGTCTTTGTATCTTACCAACTACCTAGTCTTTGTATCTTACCCCCATCACCAAGTAATAGCCTAATTTTCCTGAATTTGACCTCCTTAATAGGTTGTCTGCTCAACGTTCCAGCCTGTCCATATGACTCACATTAAACCAAACAATTAGACCACTATATACTGTATTTTTATATGTTTTTGAAATCGTTTAATCTTTTTTTTTTTTTTTTTTAATGCCTGTTTTTTTTTTTTTTGTGAAAATCTTGATAAAATAGCTTTGCATCATGACTGCTATAACTATTGTTTTATCAAGGATGAATATTTAACAAAGCCTGCATCCTGCCTATAAACATCGACCTGCGCCCTACAGCACTCGGCTAGTAGGGATGTTAATGAAATGCTTAATGCCTAGGGAACAAATGGTGGAATTTAAATGTCACAACATCATACCGAATAACTGTTGAGTGGCAAGACCAAGATATGAGTTGAAGTATTTTGTTGTGGGACATAAATTGTCTTAGAGAAAAGAAGAAAGAATGAAAACTTGGTCAAGTATATTTCTTTGTATGTATGTTGAGTGTCTGAGCTATTATCATGCATGTTACTTCATAGTGGAACACAAGATTATTTATCTTGTTGATGAAGCTCAACAATGACAAAAAATGTAGACCTTGCCCAGCGTCCCCCAATGTCACATACGTTTTTCTTGAACAGATAAACATTGGACTCGGGCAAAAAGAAAAGGAAAGTTTTACTGCTTAACTCACAGATACTTCCGACTGTTCTGCAGCATTATGGTCCATGGAAAACTTGAATGGCAGGGGGAAGTTTTTTAGGGTTAAAAAAATTAGTTTTTCTATTTTATAACTAAAGCGGCTTATGAGTCATCAGAAGTGCAAATTTTATTCTGCAAATTGTCCCTTTTACAAAAGCACTAAAATGTCAGTTTTAGTATAAAACATGATGGCATCATTAACAAATAAAAGAGTACTTTTTCAAATATGTATTTTTTTTTATCTAATGTAATACTACAAAAACAAACTAAATGGAAGAAATTGTAAAAAAAAAAAAAAAAAAGTATGCATATGAATGATAAAAAAGTAGTTTAGGAAGAAGTCTATCAGAGCTAGTTAGGGTTTTCCATGTGTTTATTTTGGATAGAATAAGGAAGTTATAACCCCTGTCTTTTTTCCCCTTAAATTGTTACTAAACCCAGGACCCTGCATTCAATATATTTGGTCTCCCACAATACACAGAACATGGAAATGCAATAGTTTTAGTAAATATAAACTGCTAAATACATTTTCTCATCAGCAGTATATAGCAGACTTCTATCAGTTCCTGATTAAGCTTGTAGGAGGAGTTTTCATTCTGCACTGAGCTGTCCTATCAGGATGCAGGACCCCTGACCCTCTGTCTGGACAGTGCTGATTGGCCCCGTGCTGATCACATGCACTCTCCCAGGAAAAAAAAAAAACGCTCCAGCAATACACACCAAACTGAGCATGTGCAGCCTGACTCCAAAGGCTCTGTGTTATCCAGACATGTTCTGGAGACAGTGGAAGAAGAGGAGGATCTGTGCATACAGGATCAAACAGCCTTGTTACATAATGCAGAGGATTAACCCCTTAGGTTCCACAGCGAGTATAACAAGCATGCTTTACAGCATATACAGACTGATTTTACTGCTGTGTGTTTAGTAACACTTTAACTATATGTTCCATAGCCAAAACAGTAAGTGTCTTCACTGGGATACATGATAACCATAAACAGAACCAATAAATAGGGTCAATCTCCCTAACAGGAGCACAGACAGTGCCTTAGTTATACTTAAAATAGAACCCACAAAAAAAAAGTTGTATTTGATTTTTTTCTATTTTTATGATTGGCTCTCCTCATACAGGCACTGCTGTCAGTACTCCTGATATACAGAGAAGGATCCAACTGTCAAACTGAATGCTCTTCTGGTGTAACCTTCAAGGATGGGCTTTCAGCTTGACATCTGGTCTATCTCTGTGTATAAGAAGCTGCTGTCAGTGCTTCTGTTCCAATGTAGTCTGTGGGGCTGGGCTGTCAGTTTGACAGCCAGGTCCAACTCCATGTCTGATTGGTTGGTATTGGTATGGATTATTGGCTGGTGGGGCATGCTGAATGTAGTTGCATGCTCATTGCTGCCTATAGCTGCATTAAATTGCCTCTACTTTCCCAAGTTCACATAAATCGATGCCACTGCAACAAGCTCTGTCCATTTACAATGATGGCACAGCAGGTTACCCAGTGCCCAAACTGGGAGAAGAACGTCTATGATTGTAATCCTTACTCCGTAATAAGAGAACCAAATGCATAGGTTCCCAAATCCGCTTGTCTTCCAATTTCCCACTATCGCTAAAGTCCAGTTTATAAAATATGGAGGCAGGTTAAAAATAAACATCAAGCTTGCCTACTTGCCAAAAAACATTTACAGATTATTCCTGGGATTTATTGTATTTTCAATTTCTTTAATCCCCATTTTCCTTATCCACAGGCTTTATCAGCTTGAAATGCAAGCTCAGCTGTTTAGCAAAAATATGGATTGAGACAAAGTTCAAAATGGACAATACTGTTATCTTTGAAAAGGTCCCGGAGTGTGCTGAATTTGTGAACCCGCATGTAAGAGCACATGGCTGCTTTGATAACCTGTAAAAGAATGAATAACTGCTTCTTGTTATAAACAGATAATACAGGTCAGCGAGGCCTGACACCACAAGCAGTCACTGAGATTGCTGTGTATGGAAATATTTCCTGTTGTAAGTCCAATCTCCGGAATTGTATTTTTTATTTTGCCCATATATTGTCAGTGTTTCTGCTTAGCTTGTGGCAGTAACATACAAACGATATTATCCTCTCTGGCTTTAGATCATCCACTCCCTTACAGTAGTCTATTTGAGCAATATACATTTTCATCACTGCAGAAAAAAAAAATTCAGCTGTTAAAAGAAGAACCATATTTTGTCCGAAATGATATGCATCATACATTCCAATTACATTTGGAGGGGAATTGAGATGAAATCACAGCAAAGGCATGACTGAAAAGCATTTTTATTTGAACCTGAGAATATTTAGTCCTCATTCATCAAGCTGTAGGGGTATTTTTTTGCACAAAAAATAATATTGAATGTTTCATCTAGTACAATGAACTTGCAAAGTTATAATAGTAGACAAAAAGTTCAATAGAAATAAGGGAAGAGGAATATTCAAGTTGTGATACTTAAAAGAAGCAACGATGCCAGTACAAGTCGTGCCGTGGAGTAGATCAGTCCATTAATGCACTTGAAAAAGACACTAGTGGTAAGTGGTCAGCATCTAATCCTTCAAGGGTTCTTCATTAGTTAGGCAACATGTATGGCCAGATGGGCGGCCAAAGGAAATATGCAATTGGTGCATTTGTTGTGAGAAAAACAACAAAGTAATACTGAGGGAAAACTGAGAGGAAAAGATAGGCAAAATGGGAGAGAGATAAAATCAGGAAAGTGGTGAGAGGGGGAGGCTATAGGGATGTAGGGGGAGGGATAGGAGCAGTAAATCCCATGGTGTCAGCCTTGGCAATGTCCATAGACTGGGCCATTGCTCCTATTGAAAGATGGGCACGATCAAGGCATGGGTGTCTTTCATAGTCCAACCATGAGCCCCAAATCTTAAAATATTTAGAATGAGTGTCAGCAAGTATAGAGGTCATCTTTCCACGTATCATGATTTCTATGAGTCTTTGTTTGACCTCAGCAAAATTTATCATCGGGGGTTTCCAAGCCCTAGCTAGAGTTTACTTATGTAGGGGCACTTTAAAGTGTGCTTAAAGTGACCAAGTCAAAGAAGCCTGGGTTGTAAAAGACCATGTCTTCAAACCTGTCTGCCGCTATCATCCACTGCGGAAATTCATCCCTTCCAAATGGGTGGAGTAACTGCTCTCCTGGTCACATCTTGTGATTTCTTCTTTCGGACCGTATTTCTTGTAGAGACATAGAAGTTGATGAGCTTGCTATGGGAAGAACAGATAATCATCCAACTAAAAATGTATAATATTTGAGAAGGTCAGAGAGCAGCAAAGCATTGGCTTTTTAATACAGTGGCCAATAGATAGGTAACTATATATGATCTTCTTTTACAGCACAGGCTTCTTTCAAAAGTAATCCTGTGGTGACAGGGTCATTTAAGGCATGTCAAAGTGGACTCTCACTCAGTATAATAGTATATCATGTTAGCATGCCTTAAAGTGACAATAAACACAAATTTTACCTCGGTTTCTTTCTTTCTTTCTTTCTTTCTTTCTTTCTTTCTTTCTTTCTTTCTTTCTTTCTTTCTTTCTTTCTTTCTTTCTTTTTTTTTCCTTAAAAAGTCCATGATTTCCAGGCTTCTTTTTTGTCTTGTGCAAAATTCCTACCCTCCACTGATGCAGCTCATTGCTAATCGTGTGAGCAAGCAGAGCCCTTATTTTAAAGGTATTGCAGTTATTTTATTTTATAAAAAAAGGGGGGGGGGTTGTGTCAATTTAAGGCATCATAGCTAGAACTATGTGTGATGGGGCTCCATTAAAGTAGTTGTAAAGGCTGAAGGTTTTTTTTTACCTTCATGCATTCTATGCATTAAGGTTATTTTACCTTCATGCATCCAATGGCTCCCGCTGCTGTCAATTACAGCCAGGGAGGAGGGAGCCGGGGCAGGGCTGAGCCCCATTCTGTGTGTCTCCATCCCCCTGCCAAGTGCTGTCATAGCAAGCCGCTTGCTATGGGGGCACTCGGCGGGATTGTACGGCCCAGAGCACCATTGGGGGACATGAGAAGAGGAGGATCAGGAGGATCAGGACTGCTGTGTGCAAAAACATTGCACAGAGCAGGTAAATATGACATGTTTGTTATTAAAACAAAAATATTAACCTTTATCACTTTAAGCCACTAAAGAAACCTCTCCCTTTCTAATCAGGATTCCTAAGATAATTCTATTGATATATAAAATTAATTGATGTATAGATACAACTAAACTAAATGCTGTACATGAATTCATTTGCCAAATGCTGGTGCTACCTATCTAAATCACTATGTATCTAGACAACTCTGGGTTCCCTGTGCCTCCAATAGCAGTCGTATGGTCTGCTATGGATATAGTTATACCCATTTGTTTAACAGACAAATACACTACCAGTGTACACAACATCACGCTCATGAGAGAAGCTGGTGTTCATAGTTGACATCAATCCTTCCATACCTAGGCCAGGCTTTTACATGATATGCTTCTAGGGTAGAACATACACTAACTCGCCCATTGTCAACCAGGGTTCAGAGGACCTCTAAGGTTCCTGCAGAGATTGCCAATCAGTTTGATGCTGTCTTCAAATTTCTAGAGTGATTCGGCAGTGCCAGATTCAGGACTTTCTCGCTGTTTGTAAGGTTGACATTCTGACCACCACTGTAAAAAGTTTGAGAAAAACTGCATAAACCTATTAAATACATTACCCTTTTCTTGTAACTGGTGTTTCGATCATAAGGCTAAACATATTTAATGCCTAGTTTTATCAAAAACGCTATTTATCAAGATGCATATTGCAGGGAAGTTACAGAAAGCCGCACAAATGGTGAGAAATAGCATACCTATAGCAAAATCACACTCCGTGTCATGTAATTTCATGCAATAACACAAGCTGCAACACAAAGCCTGGAAATGTGACAGCATGGTGTTGAAGTAACCTATACTTAGCGTAAATGAATGAAAAATAATGAATAGCCAGATTCCGTCAATTGCCCGACTAATATTTATAAGGCGAGCGGCAGGAATGTGCGCAGTAAAGCTTAACATTTCTTAATTACTGTTAACGTTCAAGGAGATTGCTGCTATACAAAAGCGCTGAATAAAATGGCCATAAAATAGAAAAAGGTCACTTAACAGCAATGCTGCAGCACATGTCCTTGTGGAAACATGGCTGTTGGAAAGAAGATAAGTGCACTAGGCGGCCCATAATCCACAGGGGCTTGTAATAAGAAGTTAAGTAGTTAAGTTCAGGACTTTACAGGTTGTGTGTAACAGCAGTTTGAAGGGAATTGATAAAAATGGTTCTAAATGGCAGAAGGAGAAATTTCAGAAGAGAGAACCAAGGTTCCTAAGGGTGTATCAAGAGGACCTTCCACTTAGAAGAAAAACGCTAATGCACTGGGGTGTGTTAGTAAATCTGCACAACTAAGCAATATAAATATAAATTAATATTTTGGTAAAATTAGCTGCATGGACTCAGTTAGTTGGGGTTTCCCCTGCAGCAGGCCTACTATCAGCAATAAGCACCAACACTTTGTTGGTGAACTCCATACAGCCTAATACACTATTGAAATATATATACGATATATATATATCTATATCTATATAACAGTGGAACCTCGGATTACGAGCATAATCCGTTCCAGGAGTATGCTCGTAATACAAAGTACTCGCAAATCAAAACGAGTCTTCCCATTGAAGTCAATGGAAACTAAAATAATTTGTTCCGCATTGACTTCAATGGGTTGCAATACCGCATGCGGCCAGAGGCGGGGGGTGCCGGAGAGCCTCGGAAACGGGCGAAAAGGCCCAAGCACACTTCGGCTGACCTCTGCAAACCTTGGTAAGACTCCGTTCACAAGCCTTTCCGAGGTTTGCCGAGGTCAGCCGAACTGTCCTCGGGCCTTTCTGTGGATTTCTGAACGCGCCGATCGGCGCTGTTCGGCTCTGGCGCCCCCCACCTCAGGCCAAAAGTGGTGTGCAGTACAACACTCGCAAACCGAGTTAGGATTTTTAGAAATACAGTGCTCGTTTTGCGAAACGCTCGTTAACCGCGTTACTCGCAAACCGAGGTTCCACTATAGATATAGTTTAATCGTCAAAGGATTTTTTTAAATGTCCATCCATTATTATTATACTACAGGATTTATATAGCGTCAGCAGAGCTTTACAATGTAGAGGGGGGACAGTACAATTACAATACAGTTCAATGCAGAAGGGACAGGAGGGCCCTGCTCGTGGAGCTTACAATCTAAAGGGAGGGAGTACAAAAGGTAATAGCTGTGGGGATGATCTGATGAAGGTGGCTCTGATACAGTTCTTGGGTGTAGGTGGGGTAGGCTTCCCTAATAAGTGAGTTTTCAGTGATCGCCTAAAGATGGACAGGGTAGGGGCTGACCAGACATACTGGGGCAGAGAGTTCCAGAGGATGGGAGAGGCTCTGTAGAAGTCCTAGAGGCGAGCATGGAAGGGGGTAACAAGGGATGTAGAGAGCAGGAGGTCTTGGGAGGAGGGGAGAGGACGATTTGGGCGATATCTGCAGTTGAGGTTGGCGCTGTAGCTGGGGGTGATGTTGTGGATGGCCACATAATGGAATCATCATCCATTATGAAGAATCCATGATTTACACAGCTCTGCCACACAGCACAACGCTGACTGGCGGGTCACCTAATTTTTCTCTGTTGCAGTTATGTCCTTCCCCCAGCCTGTGACTGGGCAGTAAAAGGAAAAGCAGTAGACTGATGAGCTCATCCCTCTGTCACTTTGCTCTCTTCACGTATCAGAATGCCCCTTGTGCTTAATGAGCACTGCAGCACAACTCACACTCTCTGCACAGCTGATTTCACAATCTTGCATGCAAATATGGACCCGCTTAAGGTCAAGGCCCACCCACCGAGAGGCCGCACATTTGCATGCCATTGGCGCCAAGAGGTTAAGGATCAGTAAGCTGCAATTTAAAACATTCTTGTTTTGGGGCCTAATATCACTCTAAAATGTTCAGTCTGATGTCTAGTGAATGTGTCCAGGGAATATAAGCATGTGAGTGAACATGATTACTTCTCCAAAGAAATGAATGGACAAACCATCTACAACAGTTTTTTTCTGTTTTATCTACTTTAATCTTATATACAGTATGCTATATTAAGCAATATATTTCGTTTGGGGTTTATGAGGATCAGAGGTCAGCAGAGTTTGGCGGGTGAGGTCCAACGGGGAGAACTTTGGGAATCACTTTAATAATATTTAGTTGTTTTGTTTGCAATATAAATAGCAGCAAAGGGAAATCACCAAGGCTTTGATAGACTATGCCATTTTCTGCCCTTGTTTCATCCTCCAAGACACGGAGTAGCAGCGTTCTACAAGGGCAGTCAAGGTCGAGGTGGACATACTGAGGAAGAAACATTTAGTTAAAGAACTGATGAAAACCCGCTGTTCACATAGATTGAATACTCTAAATTGCTTCAGCCTACACAAAAATTGTGTAGGCAGTGTCTGTTTCAGAATGCAGCTGTATGACTTTTAACATCTTCGACCAGCTGGATGGAAATACCATAAACAATATCATCTTTAAGCAATTGAACAGACTTAACCAATAAGGGAATATGAAGAGCAGTAATGGCACAACAATAAGCAACATAAGGAACGTAATTAGAATCAGCACTTATACGACTGCTAGTGTATATGCATATAATAAAATACTGCTTAATGCAGCATTTCTCAACCTTTTTAATATAAAGGAACCATAAAAATAACTTTCAGGTCTCGGGAACCCCTGCTAATAATTACTATATCTACAGCCCACTGTACATTAGCGTGGTGTTCAGTCGAAATAATGCTCCTTGCATTTGTGGTTAGTGGGAGGAATGTTCCCTAGATTGCTTGATAGTGGGAAGAATTCTAACTTACACATAACTACAAACATTTTTGGTGTTAGTGGCTACATATCTGAGAGGTAGAAATTGGTCATTGCTCAAGGAACACCTTGCAACCTCTGGCGGAACCTTAGAGAAAGGCTGGCTTAATGTTTCCACTTGACTACAGTATAGCTACCAGCCCCATAGATAGTCAGTTTACTTTTGTAGACCCCAGACCCTTATTCCTATTGCCTGTATTGGGATTGATGCTGAGAAAATAGTGCACTTATGCAGACCATATCAGGAGATGTTTATGTACATAGTAAAAAGAGCCAGTTGGGGGTCATAAGACAACGTGACAACCTACTGTTACAGATCCACTAGTGGGTGACATTGTAGACAACATTTTATCAAGTTAGGAAGAGCTGAGCTAAATCTTACTTACCTATGTGTTGCACGATGACCTTCCAAAAGCTTTTAGCTTCTGCTGGCTGTCTGCCTTATCCATTTCTGTGGACCTGACACTTAATATATCCATGAACAAAACATCTTCAGGTAAAAATAGGGGAGGATAGAAAGGCATACAGAAAGAATGTTCAGATGTGGGCCACATGGGTGGCCACGTATGTATTAGTGCTAGGGGCACTTTGCATAAAGCATTTGGGCATTATAGCCAGGCTACGGGGGATTCCTAAATGCGGGAGACCTACTAGGGAAGCTGTTTACAAGAAAGAACATATTTGCATCAAAGGAAATGTCATACATTGAAGCAAGACGCTGCTCAGCACAGCAAGCAAATGCTTCAACAAGAGCTTGTTTATAACGAACCATACAGCTAAGTATCATTAGGCCCAAGAGTTTGAGTGCAAACAACATATGCTCAATGCTCTCTGTTTATGCCTATGTGTACTGGGCCTCTCATGGCAGATTCACTTCACTTCCCTGTCCTGTGAAGAGTTAATCTAGTCTTGTTTGGTTTGCTTATCTTTCGGATTATGTGGTTATGGGCATCATTTTCCAAACGTTGGGAAGAAAGTGACTAGCTGTAATCATTAAGACTTTTACATACATATAGGTGAGGATGCTAATTTCTTTCTTCAGTTATATACATATTGTATATGGCAACAATAATTAGAGGAAAGAACATATGAAGACCGCAGTTGCTAATCTTTACTTCAGGATATGCTACTTACCTAGCTATCATGTAGTTTCAATGATATTCGGTGTCATCGACCCGGAACAAGTATGCAGATCATGAGTTCTGACTTAACTCTCTATAATCTCAGAGAAATATGGCACTGCCAGGCAACTTGTATTTTTAGAAGGAGATCAGTAATGCCAGCCCCCATATCTTTCACTATGGATTTCCTTTCCGTTGCCTAAAAAATCTAAGGGGCAGTACCCTGTAATAGAAGAATTCTTATATTCACATCTCTGGAAGCCTATGACTCCTACCATCACAATGCAATGTGTCGCGACCTCCGTCAACCTCAGCATTCGATACGTCTGGAAGGGTTGGATGTCCGCGTGATCAAATGCGTACTGTAATTCTATCCTCTGGTCTCTACATCACTACAGGACAAAGCAGAGATGTAGGGACCAAGGGGTGGAACCCTATGTGCTGGGAGGGACACAAGCATCCCACCATTGAATGCTGGAGATTCTTATGGAGGCTGCTGTGCTGATACAAAGGGTAAATAGGTGACACGGGCCTGCAGAGAGGTGCATAAAATTGATCTATTATGGTGCCATTTAGATTTTTTTTTTAGGTGACTGACTTGGTCACTTTAAAGATCTAATTGCATTCTTCATAGCTTCTTACCATTTTATCATTTAAGGCACATCTGCTCATAACACCTAAGGCAGCATCAGTTCTTAATAGAGAAGAAAAATCAGCAGTTGGATTCCAGTTCCAGCTAATTTTACCCGAAGGAAAAGGCAATAATCAGAAAAACTTCTATCCATACAAAGAGAAGGAAGCTACCCGTGACTGCAATCACTCCAAAATAATGGTAGCACAATAACAATGCCAGGAAGAGTACAGTATAAATAAATATGCCCTTTATTGCTGCTCCGTCAAGGTGAAAATAAAAAAACACCTTAAGTCGCAGCAATGAAATTAGTTACATAAATATTGCATGCATTTAGATGTTACAGTTGGCTGGAACTTAACCTATTATATTGTGCATTAATTGCTTTGAGTAATGGAATGTACTGGGGAAAGTCATGAAAGTTAAAGCATTGATCAATGGGATTTTTTCTTCTAGTTTTCCAGCGAGAAATGCTGTAGGCAAAAAGCCCCTTTCCAGTAAAGAATATTACTGAATGGAAAAAAAAAATACTGTGTGCAAGGCAACCTGAAACCTATCAGCTGCTGCCAAAGAAATACATATATATATATATATATATATATATAGAGAGAGAGAGAGAGAGAGAGAGAGAGAGAGAGAGAGAGAGAGAGAGAGAGAGAAAGAGAGAGAGACAGAAAGGGAGAGAGAGAGAGTTACATTATATAGAGTACACTCACTATATAGAGTTACATTATTTTTACTTTTATACTTTTTCTTTTTCTTTTTTTTGCCATTATGTTCTCTCTTTCTCTTTTCTACGTCTCCCTTCCCATCTCTTTCTTTCTCAAACTCTGTCTATATCTGTCTTTATCTTTCCTTCTCCATTTTCTCTTTCTGTCTTTCCTCTGTCATTTTGTCTCTATCTCTCCTTCTTCATTTTCCTTTCTCTCTCTTCAATCCTTTGGCCTCTCTCTTTTTCTTCCTCTGTCTCTCTTTCTTCCATCCTTCTACCTCTATCTCTCCTACTTCCTCTCTCTGTACCTCACTTATCCTGTCTCTATCGCTCCTTCTTCCTCTATCTCTTCAATCCTTTTTCTGCCTCTCTCTGTCTCTCTTTCTTCCATCCGTCTGTCGCTATCTCTCCTTCTTCCTCTCTCTGTACCTCTCTCCTCTGTCTCTATCTCTCCTCTCTCTCTCTTCTCCTTTCCTTTCTTCTCCTTTCCACTCCACTGTCTTTCTTTTCCCTAATCCTTTTGTCTCTATTCACCCTACTCCCTCTTTCTGTCTTTCCTTTGTCCTCTATCTCTTCTTCTTCCTCTCTCCTTCATCCTTCTGTCTCTATCACTCTTTCGCCCTCTTTCTTTCTTCTTCTGCTCCGGCTTCTGTCCTATCTTTCCTCTCTCTCTGTCTCTCTTTCCTCCATCCTCCTGTCTCTATCGCTCGTTTTTCCTTCTCTCTGTACCTCTTTTCTCCATTCATCTGTCTCTTTTTACTCCTTCTCCCTCTCTCTTTCTTGTTCTCCCCGGCCTTCTGTTTCTCTCATCTCTCTCTGTCGATCTTCCCTCCATCCTTCTGTCTCAGTTTCTCCTTCATCCTCCCTCTTTCTCGTTATTCTTCATCCATTTGTCTTTGTCTCTCCTCCATCTTTCTCCATCTCTTTTTCTTCTGTCTCACCTTTTTTCTCTCTCTTTTCCTCTCTACTCTATCCTTCTGTCTCTGTCTCTCCTCTCCCTCACTTTTTTCTCTCCTCCATCCTTCTGTCTCTTTCGCTCCATCTTCATCTCTCTTTCTTGTTCTCCTCCTGTCTTTATCTCTCCTCTCTCTCTGTCTCTCTTTCCTCCATCATTCTATCTCTGTTTCTCCTTTTCTCTATCTCATTCTTCATCATCCGTCTGTCTTTATCTCACCTCCATTTCTCTCTGTTTCTTCTTTCCTTCTGTCTCAACTTTTTCATCTCTCTCTACCTCTCTCCTCTATCCTTCTGTCTCTATCACTTGTTCTCTCCCTCTCTTTCTCTCCTCCATCCTTCTGCCATTTTTTCTCCTTCTTCCGATTAGCAATGCAATCATATATAAAACCAATCCACGTATGGCCACCATTAAAGTGATAGTAAGTACTATTGCTGTTATAAATGTATGATCAGTTTTATAGCAGCCCCTCCCATAATAACACACCCCACCGGGCTCTCCTTTGGAGCTTAACAATCCTTATGTTTTTAATATACACTTTTTGGATTTTTTTTAACAATCTACTTACTCCCTAAGGCGTTTCAATTGGGTAATTTCTATACTTTTACAGTCATTTTGTTTTCTTATATTTAACATAAAAATATGCATTATTTTCAGGTGCCCTATTTTTGCAGGATCTTATCTGAAGCTGTTTTACTTAAGAAACTTCACTTGTTCCATAGTAGAGTGTTTTTTTTTTTTCCTTTCTAATTTCAAATGTATTACCGCTACCAAGCAATCATACCGTGTATTCATTACTAAAATGTGATTCAGTGTATAAGAACAATAGTCTATTAGAAAAAAAGCAATATCCACAGGATGGTGAATTACCAACAGTAAATAGTTATTATGCATGAATAGAATCGCATGTGGTTTATTATGTCTACAGGCACCTATTCTTGCTCAGTTTTTTTTTTCTATTTTTTAAACGCATTATAGGTTATACAGTACAGTAGTAGAGAATAACTGCGATTCCCATGGTAGATTGTAGAATACATTTTCCTGCTGATACAATGTATAAGCACTTCTTGAAAAGACTTGTATTTCCTAACCGAACGGTTTAGTCTTTTCCATCCGTAATTTTTTTTTTTTTTCACCCCATGGTTTGCTGGTCTTCTATCTTCTGCCTTAGAGAAGTTATTTGGTCTTCCAATCTTTACATACTGTATAATGCTGATTCAAACTGTTTCAATTGATTGGCGAGCCAAGAGGTATTTAGGTTTTGTCACATTTTACTGATTTAACCAATTAGAACACTTATTCAATTATCCCACTGGCAAGCTGTAGGTGCTCCAGCTGCTAAATCGCCTGAACTCAATCAAATTATCGCTACCGAATAGTTGATTTATTCAACCTTGAAAGTGCTTATATCTACATGTTACGTTTTTTTGTTTTGTTTTTTGAGGGGAGCATTTCTTTTTTTTTTTAGCCTTCAGCTCAAGATTTTCTGTATCAAAATCAGCAAAATGCCATATTGAGTCAGATAGGAATAAAAAATGGCAAGCTCCATTCAAAAAGAAATCTTTCAATTAGGGAGAGTAGCTGTATTTAATTGCCTTGCCACCCTGAGACAAAGCTGGCCTTGCCTGCCGGGCCACAGGAGGAATATGCTAATGGCAGACAATGCCTCTTTACGAGGTATGGGGTAGACTGAGGTACATTGAGAAAATGAGGCATGCTGGCAAATTTGGTAAGGCTTAACTCCGGGCTTTATGTTGTTCACGCCATGCAAGTGTGACAGAGCGCATGCACGTTTCCTTGTGTTTTCCACTGGTTCATGCGTGTTGGGTCTAGGGCAGCCCATTAATTTCAATGGGCTGCCCTGTGCACAAGAAAAACTGAAAATAAGTCCCTGACCCTTTTTTAAGAATGTGCCACACTGAACCATAGGGTACTGTGGCATCTTGTGGTTTGGTACGCATGAAAACATGCACTTTATCAGATGCTAAAGGGCAACACGTTTCTGTGCATGTTGGGAAAGCACGTCATTTTATCTGCCCCTTTTGGCGGCCACTTTCTGATGACTTACAGCCAGCTCTCTACTGTGCATGTGTGAGGTTTCTACCTGGTGCGAGTCTGGTCTTGTAGCCTTCTGGGATGTGTGATGGTATTCCAAGGGCCTGCTGGTGTGTGGGGGATGAGGACAAGGAACAGGAAAGTGGAAGTGAGTACCACCAAAAAAAAAATCTTGCTTCTGGAAGGGGGGACGTTCATGTTCAGGTGAAGGTCCAGTGATACATTAAAGCCTCACTTAGGGAAAATTGACAATTTCTCCTTTCAGTGGGGCTGCACCCACACTGCACAATTTAACTGTTTGTTTAGGTCTAGAGGGCATAGAAAGCAAGATTTATCTACCCCGTCCTCTTCTCCTCCTCCCCTTCCTCTTCTCCTCCATGCTGCTAGGAAGGTCCCTGCAGTATCTTCTCCTCCATTCTCCAGCAGTCTAAGGTCCTGACATCACCAAGACTGATGCAGGGTCCAGACGGTGCTCCGCCACCAGGTGGGTGGGAGGGCACCATCTGCTGGAGGAGCAGAGGACCGGGTAAGTAAGATGTTTTCACCCTCACCTAAACCTAAACGAGCATTTACCCCTTGCAGCGCAGGTGCAACCCCACTGCAAGGAGGAATTGTCAAGTTTTCCAAAGTTGCTCTGTAAATTTTGATTTACTTATGTGCCTGGAGAAAATGTTAACTATCTTATTTAGGAATGAGCTACAAAAGACAATGGGGGTTATTTACTAAAGGAAAATCCACTTTGCACTGCAAGTGCACTTGAACGTAAAGTCGCTATAGGGGGACATGCAAGGAAAATAAAAAATAGCATTTTAGCTTGCACATGATTGGATGATAAAATCAGCAGAGCTTCCACTTATTTCAGATCTACCCCTTAGATTTAGAGCGACTGCACTTTCAAGTGCACTTGCAGTGCAAAGTGGATTTGCCTTTCGTAAATAACCCCCATTGTACTAACACAGACACATTAGGGACAGTTTTGTTGTGGAATACATCATCACTTGTGGATGACATCATCACATTTTGCCTGAAATAACATCAGCTCTGAGTCTGAAAAGAACAAAATGAAGGTGATAATAATAGTAAAAAAAACAGAATCCTAATGATATACTTTTATTTATTGTTTCTGATTTGTAAAACAAAATTGAGAATCATTTCACATTACAAGCACATTTTTTTTTTTTTTTTAATGTTGTTACAGATTTATTAGGCTGGGCAAACTTTTTAAAGGATCCATTAAACTTGTGAACCCAACAGAATAACATGTTAATATCCAGCAGACGCTGGTCACCCTGCCATAAAACTACGGCGCTGGGTCATTATTCTTCCCCCTTTCATTTTTTCAAAGTCGTTGAGAGTTTTGCGGCCACTTCTCTTGCTGTCAAGCTTTGCACCAACTTTCCCGTTTTCACACTACATTAGGTCTTTCCTAATTGATTCTATCACTAGTTGTCATTGGGGCAAGGTCATGTTGCCTCTGTCACAGTTAGGATTTTTTTAGGTCCATATTTTTTACCTACATCACCTACACAGGCAGGACGTACAGTAGGTGTAGATGGAGTAAACATTCTGTATATTTCACATGGCATTTGAAAAACAGCTTACTAACATATGTCTATGTTTAACAAAATGTTGAATGAGCTTTATAGGTAAACTCCGGGCATATGTTATAGATACAAATTAATGCAGTACAACAAAACAAATACTCTTGCGCACAAATGTGTTAGCCAGGCAGTTCAAAGTTCAGGATGGACAATAGCTTTCGGCCTTACTGCCCTCCAGGATAGGGATATCCTAGCAATCAAACAAGAAAACATAAAAGAGAGGGCACACCAGCCTTGTGCATTATCCTTTGACACAGTTATTAAGAAAAATTATAATTAAAACTACTCACAAAGGTAGATGGAAAATCACACTTAAAACAGTCTTTGACTTGTGACAGTCTGTACACTGATAGCAGTCTCCAGATCCTAAGAAGAGGACGTGCAAACCGCTGCTTGCTGACGCGTTTCAAAGGTAATGCCTTCTTCTTCAGAGCCCTGAAGGGCTCTGATGTGTTTCAAAGGTAACATCTTCTTCTTCAGAGCCCTGAAGGGCTCTGATGTGTTTCGAAGGTAACACCTTCTTCTGCAGAGCCCTGAAGGTCTCTGATGTGTTTCGAAGGTAACACCTTCTTTTTGAGAGCCATGAAGGGCTCTGATGTGTTTCGAAGGTAACACCTTCTTTTTCAGAGCCCTTAAGGGGCTCTGAAATAGAAGGTGTTACCTTTGAAACGCGGCAGCCAGCAGCGGTTTGCACGTCCTCTTCTTAGGACAGACTTGTGACAGACTGTCACAAGTCAAAGACTGTTTTAAGTGTGATTTTCCATCTACCTTTGTGAGTAGTTTTAATTAAGTTTTTTATTAATAAATTTGTCAAAAGATAATGCACAAGGCTGGTGCGCCCTCTCTTTTCTGTTTTCTTGTACAAATGAATGCAGCCTTGTGTTTATTGAAACACCGGGTGACAGAGGAGATTTCCCCATCACTTGATGGATGTGATTGGCTCTCACAGTGGTCACATGATCAGAAGCCCATCCCTCTGGCTCGTGATCACAAAGACCAAGAGATGCCAATGACAGTTGGGAGCATGCAGTGAGTGTGCTCTTAGCACAAAATCAGCAGTTAGATGTATTTATTTTTTTCTTTAAATACAAAAGTTGACATGGTATTACCCTTTCACAATCCCCAATACAGCAGCACAAGGAGCACAAGAATCACAGGCTGGGGTGGGACAAGACCTGAAAGTGTTACTTAACTGCAACAGAAAAAAAAATCAAGTCTCCAGTCCTGCCAAACAGGGCTGTGCTGTGTGGCAGAGCTGTGTTAGTCTCAGGACTTGATGGATATAAAGGCAAATTCTTTGACGGGGGAAACAGCTCTTAACTTTAGCAATGTCCTAAAAAACTTTTAAAGTCTCAGACTACATAAAACTGTGAAGAATTGCATTGCAGCTAAACTCTAGGCAGATATAAAAATCAGACTGGAAGATGTAGAAGCAGTACAAGGAGCCAATCAGTTGTACTGAAGCTATAATGTGCTAAGAAGAGATATACTGATAGGAGAAGAAAGTAAGTGACCAAGAAATAGGGTTTTTTTTTTTTACTTTTGTGTAGGCCATTGTTTTTTTATAAATGCACCCCTAAGTTTTAACTGAAAAAGAAACGTAAGAGAGACCAATTCACATTATCTATTTTTTTAAATTGAATTGAGAGAGAAGGTTTAAGCAAAAAACAAAGAGGGGAGAAAAAAATATATACGTTAAGACATCCATGTCTCTATGGACCTTGCTTTGTACACTGGTGCGCAGTCATGTTGGAACAGGAAGGGACCGTCCCCAAACTGTTCCCACAAAGTTGGGAGCATGAAATTGTCCAAAATGTTTTGGTATGCTGACGCCTAAAGAGTTCCCTTCACAACCCCACACCATAATCCCCCCCCCTACTAAATAATTTGGACCAGTGCACAAAGCAAGGTCGGTAAAGACATGGATGAGCGAGTTTGGGGTGGAGAAACTTGACTGGCCTGCACAAAATCCTGACCACAAATGAATTTGAGTGGAGACTGCGTGCCAGGCCTTCTCGCCCACATCAGTGCCTGACCTCACAAATGCACTTCTGGAAGAATGGTCAAACATTCCCATAGACACACTCCTAAACCTTGTGGACAGCCTTCCCAGAAGAGTTGAGCCTGTTATAGCTGCAAAGTGTGGTCCAACTCAATATTGAACCCTACGGACTAAAACTGGGATGCCATTAAAGTTCCTGTGCATGTAAAGGCAGGTGTCCCAATACCGTATAGATAGATAGATAGATAGATAGATAGATAGATAGATAGATAGATAGATAGATAGATAGATAGATAGATAGATAGATAGATGATGATAGATAGATAGATAGAAATAATATATATATATATATATAGATTTAGATCTATATCTATATATAGATATAAATGTATATCTATAGATATATATATATATCTATATCTAGATATATATAGAGCATTTTTTTTCAGTGGAGTCAAGTTAGACAAAGACATTTTGTAAGGTTGTTGCCACTTTAAGCAACAAGGTCAATGAATACAATAGGGTCAACTAAAAACAACAGTGCTGTATAAATATGAAATACATAGATAATAGATGTTTATGTGCTATATCATTAAGAAGTCAAGCAAAATTCAGATTTATATTTCCATTATACAGTGATATTTAGATTTAAAAGGTTAAAGAATACTTTAATGAATTACCTGCAATATAAACAACCAGAGCGTTATGCTTTATATCTACCCAGATGGTGAAGGGCTGTCTGTTTTATTTGTGTTTGGAAAGCAAAGTGTCACAAACCACGCTAGAGAGGCAGAGGTGTCCAGAGCAAGACAGAGCCTGTCCATCAGTCACTTTCTGGCCAGACAGATGACAGCTCTGTAGCTGAGAAGTGCATAGAGTATGCAGCAGGAAATGGTTAGCATTCAAACCTCAAAACCTAACCTAGAACACTGGGTCTGTACAAAGTCATGCTAACAATAAAGGTTGTATAGGTAAATTCAGTATATTCTCCACTATTTAACTACCAGATACATAGAGCAGTTATAGAAGACAACCAATAAATGGGACTATTATAGTACATCAAAAGCTTCCCTTGCAAAGTGAACTGCCTGTTTGCTTTTAGTCAATACCCTGAAATATATATATACACAAAATGTCATTTAATACTCATTAAAAATAATTACATTCATTACAAAAATTAATAACGATCCCCAAGTACCTGAATCTGCCTTGATATCAGCTTCCTGTAATTCCCTGCAAGTAAAGCCATACCTCCCAACTTTTTCAGATGGGGACACCTATCAGTGTGCAAAAGTATGCAGGCATAGGACACACCCCTTGCCACGCCCCATTAAAGGATAATTTTACAATAAAACAAGATTGGTTAAACCCACAATTGCTTTTTTTACTACTACTATTGCTTGGCTATTGGCTTTTGGAATTTACAAATGCAGCAATTTAGAAATCAGATGAAAGGTTTAACACTGGAAAACCCTTTTTGATATATAAAAAGTACATTTTATATACATCTATATAGATCAGACCAAAATGAGGGACAAATGAGGAGGAATGAGGGACAGAAGGACATTGCTCCAAATTAGGGACAGTCCCTCAAAATCAGGGACAGTTGGGAGCTATGGTAAAGCATTGGTAGAAGAAGTAGCACTACTGTAAGCCAAGCTCAAACCAGGTTGTTGAAAATAGTACCACTCGAATGCCCCCCCCCCCCCCAAATCTGTGTCAGTTGTTTCAGCATGGTAATAGACTGGTGCAAGAAAGACAGGATTGCCTTGTCAAGCTCTAGTAGACTTCAACAAAGTGGTGGCACAGACACCGATTCCACCATGCATAAATGTGAATTAAATGTTCTCCACCGGTAGAGAACTCCACCTGCAGATATGCATTTCGCCCATTTCAGGGCTTAATCGTAGAGACCTTGAGGGCGAAATATGTCTGAGGAGTTCTTTACAGGTGGAGAATGGGAGCTGAAGTCATGTTTTTCTCATTTCATTCACATTTATGCAACAGGGACTCGGTGTCTGTGTGCAGAGGGCCACCATTTTGTTGAAGTCAAACCAGGTTGTGTTGCATTGCAGAGTTTTTTTTTCGTCTCCCTTTCTAAAAACAATAAGGGAGACCTCATTGGTGTGCTGCTGCTCCTTTATTGTCCAGTCAGCAAGCTGAGGTGGACTGGTGACCAAGCTGTATTGCTTAACTGCAGTGGAGACATTTGAGGTCACCATCCTAATAATGCTTTCTGGGGTACCTAGATCACAAGGGTGGCTGAACAGGGATTCATATAAACTGTATATATAGATATATCTATAGATATATCTATCTATAGATATATCTATTTATATAAATAGATATATCTCTATCTATCTATCTATCTATCTATCTATCTATCTATCTATCTATCTATCTATCTATCTATCTATCTATCTATCTATCTATCTATCTCTATCTATCTATATATCTATATATATCAATTTTGTATTTATGTCTTCGTCTCTATGTGCAGTTCTTTGCACCTATCAGTCAGATTTCACCGTTGTGGTCAGAACAGTGACAGGACAATGTTGACTGGTTGCAGTGGGCATGGGACATCTCCTATTAAAGAGATAGATCTGTCAATATTTTTTAGGTTAGTTGCTCCCACTGCATGTGCACCGCACAATAACCAAGCTGTTGAAGACAGCTCCCAGTCCCTAGTAATGATTGGAAGCCAGTGGGACCAGTTCCCGATCATGTGACCACAGTAACAACCAGTCACAGTTGTCATTTGATCAGGCAGACCTTCCCACCAGCTTCAACTCTTCTGGAAAGGCTATCCACAAGGTTTAGGAGTGTGTCTATGGGAATGTTTGACCATTCTTCTTGAAGCGCATTTGTAAGGTCAGGCACTGATGTGGACGAGAAGACCTGGCTCACAGTCTCCGCCCTAATTCATACCAAAGGTGTTCTATCGGTTTGATGTCCGGACTCTGTGTTGGCCAGTCAAGTTCTTCCACCCCAAACCCGCTCATCAATGTCTTTAGTGCACTGATGCACAGTCGTGTTGGAACAGGAAGAGGTCATCCCCAAACTGCTCCCACAACGTTGGGGACATAAAATTGTCCAAAATGTCTTGGTATGCTGCTGCCTTAAGAGTTCCCATCACTGGAGCTAAGGAGCCAAGCCTAACGCCTGAAAAACAGCCCCACACCATAATCCCCTCTCCACTAAATGATTTGGAGGGGTGGCCCAATACTTTTGGCAATATAGTGTGGATGCGTTTTGAGGTGGAGGAACTTGACTGGCCTGTACAGAGTCCTGATCTTAACCCGATAGAACACCTTTGGGATGAATTAGAGCGGAAACTGCGAGCCAGGCCTTCTTATCCAACATCAGTGCCTGACTTCACAAATGCGCTTCTGCAAGAATGGTCAAACATTCCCATAGACACACTCCTAAACCTTGTGGACAGCCTTCCCAGAAGAGTTGAAGCTGTTATAGCTGCAAAGGGCAGGGCCAACTCAATATTGAACTCTACAGACTAAGACTGGGATGGCATTAAAGTTCATGTGCGTGTGAAGGCAGGTGTCCCAATACTTTTGGCAATATGGTGTCATTTTTAGGTGGCTTATACTTACTACCCAACATTAGAAGTTGAGAACGAGGGACAATTTGAAAGACATAAAACACATGGCACACTGTGGCTAAATTTGGTGTGGCTAAATTGCAATAGATATGGGGCGTGGCTTAAAGGAACAGGATTGAATATAGTCTAAGCAGAATATTATTCAGGCAACTGACTGGATTTGGATGGATGGACGCTATCAGTATAGTAAACCTGAAACCCGCGGGTTTATTATCCTTAACCACCAGGCATACTGATATCAAAATGACAAACTATATTCTCCATGCACATTTCCTTCAGCGGCGCACGATGTACGTAGATGTGTAAAACTAATGATATGTCGTTTGTAATTTCATAATGGCGCTAATCTGTTGCATTGTGTATCAGACGGCAGGAGTCTGTGAAATATCCGTGTTTATTACCAGTGTCTGCATCACATTGGTTAACGCATAATAGATTGTAGACGATGCCACCAGATGTGCTATTAAGACTTCTGTAATCATAGATGCCCGACTTCCCGATAGCCATTTAAATAGCATAAATTTTGGGCCCCTGGGGGTACTGCATTAAGAGACTGACTCACACTTATCCAGGCGCTTCATAATTGCAAAGTTAAAAAAAAAAATAGAGAAAAAGAAAAGAAAGCACCTAACACAAGCTGCTTTAATGTTGTGTTTTTTTATGTGACATTATCTTTACAGGCATCATTTGATAATGCGGCTGCAGGTGACGCATTAAGTTTAGATGTGCTCCACATAGACCATTTTCTCCCTGAGTTTACAGACAGGGCCCTTTGTGTGTCCCTGCACAGACATTGTCTGAGTAATTGGCAGTTGGAAGCTTCACCGTTTTGTGCTAAACTGTCATCTTGTGTAAGGAAAGAGCAGGAAAAATACAGGAGGAAAGGGGAACGAAGCAGCGAAATAATGCAAGCATTTATAGTTATTTTGTTACCGGCACCTTGTGTGGGCTAAACTAACTGCCTGAGACTTGAATACCGCCATGCTATGAAAACAAAAGGTGAACCCGGTGCCTTAGGCTTGTAAGAATTGTGTTTACTGTAATGGGGTTATTTCATAGGTATAAACAAGGCCTGGGGAATGCCCAGGAAAAAATTCCAAGCCTACTTACCACCAGCTCGCAGACAACCAAATTAACCTGTCTAACAGTATGCGTTAAAAACAGGGGTTTAGTCCGCATGCCTTTGCAAACGCATGCGTAAGCCACAGAGCCTCGTCACGGCACCCTGATATCTGTGGTCCTAACACTAAAATATGAGTGTCCCCACAGTGGAGGCACATGCATTCTGATGGATAAATGAGGGCAGGTGGACTGAAGGGTAGCCCATCCCTTCTTAAAGGTACAGGGCACACCAGACACCCAGCAAATAGCACAATGGCTGCAAAGGTGCTGGTGCGTTGCTGGACCAATACACACACACCAAGGTGATCTCAAAAAGCTTGCCACCACCCTCATTTATAGCTGGCTATCGCAGTAAGCGGCATTGGAGGGCTACAAACAGATATAAACAAGGCCTAGGGAATGCCCAGGAAAAAATTCCAAGCCTACTTACCACCAGCTCGCAGACAACCAAATTAACCTGTCTAACAGTATGCGTTTTCATAGGTACCTATCCTACTTGCAGATTGCACTATACCAGGGGTAGGCAACCTGGGGCCCTCCAGCTGTTGTGGAACTACATTTCCCATGAGGAATTGCAAGGCTGGCAGTTACAATTACTCCCAGAGGCATGATGGGACTTGTAGTTCTGCAACAGCTGGAGGGCCCCAGGTTGCCTACACCTGATCTATACAAATGTTTGAATGGTGACTCTAACATTGGGAGAAAATTATTTAAAGTGGAGTTCCAGCCCAGGGGGAAAAAAAAAGAAAAGTCAGCAGATACAAATACTGTAGCTGCTGAATTTTAATATAAGGACACTTACCTGTCCAGGGAGCCCGCAATGTCGGCGCCTGAAGCTGACCCATCCATCGGCTCTGGGTGCAAGCACCAGCATCTTTACTAAGGGAAACAGTAAGTTTTCTTCTGCACATGTGCGAGTCATGCTGCGCTTTCTGAATGGCCCGGCTCCCGCTTCCGTGTAAGGGTGCTGCAGCGACCTACGTCATTTGCAGCTCCTCCCCCCCCCTTGCTGCCTTCTGGGAGACACACACAGGTTCAAGAAGGCAGCGGGGGGGGAAAGGAGGAGGGGCTGCAAATAACGTATGTTGATGTGGCACCCTTACACAGAAGTGGGAGTGGATATTTGTTTTTGTATCCACTCGCACCTGAAAGGGGCCAAATGTGGCACCAGAGGGGGCGGGGGGCAGATACGCAAAGCTTCCACATTTGGGTGAAATTCTGCTTTAACCCAATGCCGCGTACACACGAGCGGACTTTACAGCAGACTTTGCCCGGCTGACTTTTCGAATGACTTTATGACAGACTTTCCGAATGAACGGACTTGCCTACACACAATCCACCAAAGTCTGTCGAATTCGTACGTGATGACGTACGACCGGACTAAAACAAGGAAGTTCATAGTCAGTAGCCAATAGCTGCCCTAGCGTGGCTTCTTGTCCGTCGAACTAGCATACAGACGAGCGAACTTTTCGACCGGTCTCGAGTTCGACGGATAGATTTAAAACATGTTTCAAATCTAAGTCCGTCCAACTTGTGAGCAAACAAAGTCCGCTGGAGCCCACACACGATCGAATTGTCCGATGAAATCCCGTCCGCCGGGCAAAGACTGCTGTAAAGTCCGCTCATGTGTACGCGGCATAAGGTCTTTAAAAATGAAATTGAACGAGAAGCAGTTCAATCTTAAACTGCTTAAGAGGTTCTTTACTGTTAGAGTGGTAAGGATGTGGATCTCCCTTACACAGTTGAAGGTGTCAGTAAGGAGTATAGATAAATGAAAAAAAAACTTTTAGATGTGTTTCTTAGTGAACATAATGTACAGGGATATGGAACATAATGTACACGGATATCTAAAAGCTTACTAACCATTGCAATTTGACAGTACATTCTACTTTCGATTTACCAAAACTATGTAATATGAGGACCCACCTAAACGATCAAATAAATAATAGTGCTACTCTTGACTAAGGCCACTGATTTAATGCCCCAGGTTCTACTTCCACTAGAGCAACAGCCAGGCAATCAGCTTTGATTCAGAAATCACAGTTCATAGGGTTACCTCTTTAAAGATTTATTGCAGCATTACCTTGGATGGGTTCCGGGAGCTGTGGGATACTCCACATTACTAACTGGAACAATGTTGACACTCTTTCTTGTAGTAGCTCTGCTGAACAGTCTATTAAGCAGTGGGATATTAGGTGGATAGCACTGGGGCTCCAACAGCAACGACCCAGGCTAGGCAAGCCTTGTGCTTTGTGCAGCAGGGGTAATAAAAGCAAACATTTACTGAAATGTTTTCCTCCTTTTGGTCAGTGCTCACAGTGTCCTTCCAGCATAGAATGTGATTCCAGCAGTCAGGCCCTCCCTGTGACTTCCCAAGGCAGGTGTTCACTGGCACACTTATTTGGTCCCTGAAAGGGTTTGTGGCTGAACAGACTCTCTTGGCAAAGACAGGGGTCCTGATGAGCAGGTTGGACCTTCAGCAATATGGCCAAGAAGGCAACCCCCCCCCTTCCAACTTCTACTCCTGAACAAGAACCCTGGCTTCTGGGCCCCAGACTACTTATACACACCCCCCACACCCCCCAAACTACCATCTGGACATACCTCTCCAGGGATTGGCTGGGGTTGCATAAATATTCGGGCTTCCTAGCTGACTTCCACCCATTATATTCTGGAAAGCTCCAGAAACAGGGTGAAGCAGCCAGACTACCAGTCTGCAGAACCCAGAGCAATCTAAAGCAACAAATTCTGCTCAGCTGGGATTACAGGAGAGCCAAAAACTAAATTTACCTTACCAAAAACTAGCAGCCTAGCAGAAGGGTGCTGCATAATTGGTATCCAATTGGGCAGGTTCCTGTGCTACATAGTTGCAGGTAGATCTAAAAGAGATTGCATAGTCGGAACATGTGGTGAGCGTTAGGCTGGCCATACATTATACAATTTTATGTACAAATTTTCTTTAGATCTACCAAAACCATATAATAGGAGGACAGACCTAAATGCTTTCAATTTGTATGCAACCAGGCAGGTACTCGCACTACATAGCTGAAGGTAAATCTAAAGGAAATTGAACAAGAAAATTGTATAATGAATGACCAGCCTTAGATCTGTCATCACACTATGTAGTTCAAGGATCTGCCTGATTGGATACAAATTAAATATATTGTTTTAGTTGGCCCTCAAATAACCAGGTTTTTGGTATTGAGGTTGTATTTGCAGTATCCTGATAAAACGGATGTTAACCTCTGAAATGCGTCGAAGAGTTACACACCCCTAGCCCAAGGTTGGAATAGTATAATAGTTGGTATAGTATATCATATGATGTAAAAGAATGTATTTGTAGATGACCAAAATATAAGCATACTGGAAATCCAGACTAATGTATGGGCTTTGACTATGGTACAATGTGATGATATACCATTTGAAAAACTCAGTTGTCCAAGGTTTGATACCTTGGTTCATATGTTTGTAAGACATCTTCTTTTAAACATGTTTGTATTTTATATGATCATTTTTTGGGTACAATAAAAATTTGAAGTAAAAAGTTAGTCATTAAAAATTTTATGAGTGGCCCCTGAAAATTCCCATTTTTTTCTCCTCTCTGCTGGTATTGAGGTTGTAAAGTCTGAAAGTAGTATGTATAGCTAGTTTAGGATATTATCTTTATGGCGGCTTATGCATATCTCCCAACATTAAAAGTTAAGAAAGAGGAACAGTTTGGAATGCAAAAAACATGTAGCCCACGGAGCGTGCTGGTTGTGGATAACTTGCACTGGATATTGGGGGATGTTGTTAAATATAGTCTAACTCAGTCTTTCTCAACCTTTTTAACGTGGGGGAACCCTTGAAATATTTTTTTGGCCTAAAGAAACCCTTGCTAATAATTATTATATTCACAGCTCACTGTACATTAGTGTGAGGGTCAGTGTGAAGAATGTTCTTTACTGTTATGGTCATTGGGAATAATTCACCCCTTGTTGTTGTTCAGTCGTTTAGTCGTGTCCAACTCTACGTGACCTCATAGACCATAGCACGCCAGGCTTTTCTGTCCTCCACTGCCTTCCGGAGCTTGCCTAAATTCCTGTTCATTGTTTTGATGATGCTCTCTATCCATTTTATTTTATGTTGACCTCTTCTTTTTTTTTTCCTTCCATGTTTCCCAGCATCAGGATCTTTTCCAATGAGTCAACTCTTTGCATTAGGTGGCCAAAGTATTTCACCCCTTACAGATAGCTAAAAAGATCAATGGTTTCAGTGGTTACTCATCTCAGAAGCAGATATCATTTACTGCTTGAGGAAACCCTAGTAACTTCTGGAGCAACCCTAGGGTTCTACAGAACCCTGGTTGAGAAACCCTATTCTAAATTAACCTTTTTACCATGAAGGAACAATTTTCAGGTCTTATGGAACTACCACTAAAATTGTAAGACTGCTTGAGGCACAGTAGTGTGATCAGTAGGTTGTAGAGACTTTTAAATAAAATAAAAAACAGGGCTTACTTGTGTGGGATGCAGGGCTGTAGATTGCTAGTTCAGGGTTGGATGACAATGTTTGAAAATCTTTCATTTTTCTATTCTTGGTGGTTCTTTCTGGGCACAAACACTGAACGTCGTGCTACGCAAGCTTAGGGCAGTTGTCCTAGCGATATCCATAAGAGCACAATCACTTTAAATACATTCAAATCCTAAGTGATTTTTAAAATGCATTTAATTTACACAGTACTGAATATTAACAAATAAGGCTAGATTATGCATTTTAAGTGGAATTGCACTTTAATTAAAGACCCCACAAACTTCCTCCTCACAAGAATAGACTCAACACATGCTATTCCTTACATATTTTATGTTCAATTCTGCTACGTTACTGTCTCAGAGCTGCCATAGCCTGTGCTCCTTCCAATACAGATTCAGAGCATGTTACAGGCATCGGGGTGATGATGTGAAACTGTCATAAGTAATAATTGCTGTTCCTATCTTCATATAAATACAGCATTATACAGGTAGGGGCATTTTGCACCTGGTGCTTCTCATTAAAATGTTTATGTATTCAATGTTACATCACATTGCCATCACTTGCCATTGAACTTAAAGCCAATATCAGGTGATCATTATGGTCACTCATTTCCTACATCTCATTGAGATGCCAGTGTTGAAATATACTGTTTTAGGGTATTACTATCTATCTATATATATATAGATCTATCGCCTTGAGGCGATTCAGTTCGCATTTGCAGCGCTATACAAGTCATTCATTCATACATTCATATATATACAGTATCTCACAAAAGTGAGTACACCCCTCACATTTTTGTAAATATTTTATTATATATTTTAATGTGACAGCACTGAAGAAATGACACTTTGCTACAATGTAAAGTAGAGAGTGTGCAGCTTGTATAACAGTGTAAATTTGCTGTCCCCTCAAAATAACTCAACACACAGCCATTAATGTCTAAACCGCTGGCAACAAAAGTGAGTACACCCCTAATTGAAAATGTCCAATTAGAAATTTACCCCCCCCCGGTGTCACATGGCAAGCTCTCACTCTCTCATACTGGTCACTGGAAGTTCAACATGGCACCTCATGGCAAAGAACTCTCTGAGGATCCGAAAAAAAGAATTGTTGCTCTACATAAAGATGGCCTAGGCTATAAGAAGATTGCCAAGACGCTGAAACTGAGCTGCAGCACGGTGGCCAAGACCATACAGCGGTTTAACAGGACAGGTTCCACTAAGAACAGGCCTCACCATGGTCGATCAAAGAAGTTGAGTGCACATGCTCAGTGTCATATCCAGAGGTTGTCTTTGGGAAATAGACGTATGAGTGCTGCCAGCATTGCTGCAGAGGTTGAAGGGGTGGCTGTTGTTCCAGAAGGAAGCCTCTTCTAAAGATGATGCAGAAGAAAGCCCGCAAACAGCTTGCTGAAGACAAGCAGACTAAGGACATGGATTACTGGAACCATGTTCTGTGGTCTGATGAGACCAAGATAAACTCATTTGTTTCAGATGGTGTCAAGCGTGTGTGGCGACAACCAGGTGAGGAGTACAAAGACAAGTGTGTCTTGCCTACAGTCAAGCATGGTGGTGGGAGTGTCATGGTCTGGGGCTGCATGAGTGCTGAGGAGCTACAGTTCATTGAGGGAACCATGAATGCCAACATGTACTGTGACATACTGAAGCAGAGCATGATCCCCTCCCTTCAGAGACTGGGCCACAGGGCAGTATTCCAACATGATAACGACCCCAAACACACCTCCAAGACGACCACTACCTTGCTAAAGCAGCTGAGGGTAAAGGCAATGGACTTGCCAAGCATGTCTCCAGACCTAAACCCTATTGAGCATCTGTGGGGCATCCTCAAATGGAAGGTGGAGAAGTGCAAGGTCTCTAACGTTCACCAGCTCCGTGATATCATCATGGAGGAGTGGAAGAGGATTCCAGTGGCAACCTGTGAAGCTCTGGTGAACTCCATGCCCAAGAGGTTAAGGCAGTGCTGGAAAATAATGCTGGCCACACAAAATATTGACACTTTGGGCCCAATTTGGACATTTTCACTTAGGGGTGTACGCACTTTTGTTGCCAGAGGTTTAGACATTAATGGCTGTGTGTTGCGTTATTTTGAGGGGACAGCAAATTTACACTGTTATACAAGCTGTACACTCACTACTTTACATTGTAGCAAAGTGTCATTTCTTCAGTGTTGTCACATGAAAAGATATAATAAAATATTTACAAAAATGTGAGGGGTGTACTCACTTTTGTGAGATATTGTATATATATAGATAGATAGATAGATAGACAGACAGACAGACAGACAGACAGACAGACAGACAGATAGATAGATAGATAGATAGATAGATAGATAGATAGATAGATAGATAGATAGATAGAGTATATAAATGTTTATTACTTTAGATTCATGAAGCTTATGGAGCAAAACTTTTATTCCGTTTCCTAAAATTGAACTGAACTCAACACAATCCAGCAATTATTATGGCATAACTGGGACCTAATTAGGTCATACTTCCTATGGGAGTGGGGGATTTACTACACCGATTCCCTGGAGATGCATAATGTGTATCCATTCCTGATGTTGGCACCATTTTGGACTCAATACAAATGTTAATATATTCACTTTATCCTTTTGTTTTTTCTTTGTCTTAGTGGGGACATTAGCATTGGACATGTGTGGCTGAACAATAATTCCAAACATTGTCTCATATCGTCATAGATATTACTGAACAATAATTACTACAACAATTTTCTACTTTTGATCCCGAATTCCCAGTGAGAATCCTCAAGAGACCATTTTTTGAAAAGTGTGTAACTTGTAATAAAGTTATCTGGGCCATCAACTATGCCACAGTTACTTTTATAGGGCAATCCTGATGGGGGTATTTCACTTGCATGCGTTGCTATATTTTTAGCTGCTTTTTATAGACCACTAAAGCACATTATAAAGCCATTAGAAGTCACATGAGCTTATGAGAACACAAAGCAAGGGGAAAATAAAATAGATGTAGCTGTACAAATTTGAGCCGCTGTTTATTATCCAGTACAGAATTTATAATACCTCCCATTATGCACATTTGTATATACTTAATTTATACTGACATTATCACAGGAGTTGAAAACGTCATGTGTGTCAAATTGAAATAAAAAATCAATGGGCTTCCCACACACCAAAGTGTTCCACAAATAGTACAAAGTAGTCAAAATATATGGTTGCCTTAGTGCACTAATCTAATGAATGGCACCGCAATGCATGAATGCATGTAATGTACTTTGCAGTAACATGCACCCTAATGCATGCATTCCACATAGATCTAAATTGCCCACTAGGGTTTAAATCGACTTTAAATTCCATTAAAATAAGTAATTTCATTCATTGTTTTTAGCACTTTATCTTGTCCCATCGTGTATATTTTTATTGTTTTTGCAGAAGAAAAATATTAATTTTGCTGTTTAGGAAAAGTTCTGATTTTTCTTGCTGCCACAAATCTGTCTAGGACTGTCTATATTTATTTACAATCATCCGAGAAATGTGGCAGCATTCCATGTGGCTACAATTCCCATATAGAAACCTAGACATTCCTAATGAGCCGAGAGCTGTTTAGAATTCTGTCTCAGTTAGGTGTAAAAGAGATTGTAGTATACTTATCCCAAATTGTACAGCAACACAGAAAAAGATGGTACTTTATAAATACTAGATAATGATAATAATAATAATAATAATTTATAAATAATAATAATAACATTAATAATAATAATAATAATAATAATAATAATAATAAGAAGAAGAAGAAGAAGAAGAAGAAGAAGAATTGCAAACAATGAGAAATGGATACAATAATCTAAAATCCTCGCAAAACAGCATAAAACCAGTTAATGTACTGCAATGATTGTATTTTTTTGAAAAAAAAAATTTAACAAAGTTTTGCGTTGCAAACAAAAATACCAAAAAAATAAGGCCACACAGTGCCTACATGAAAACAACTAACTTACTAAACTTAAAACTAATCCTATATTTAAGCTACTCCCAACAAAAATTTGAAGACATACTTAAAGAGCAACTTCACTCCGCCATGTTTTTTTATCCCAACTTACTTTTTAAAGATGGGGTTTTTTCAAAAAAATATGCTCACACACAGGCTTGACCTGCTGGGATCCACCCCACTCTGTGCTGAAGGGGTTCCGCACTGCCATAATCATTTCTAACTTCATCAGGAGATGGCTGTCTCTTTTTGGTTCAGGCAGCTGGTCTCCTGACGATGCCTCACAAGGTCAACCCTCGTGGAGCTGTTGTAAGGAAGTTGATGCTTCTTGGGATATGTGATGTGCATAACCCAGGAGGTTTCAAGAGTGGAGGAGATATTATTCCCACCAGACAAGAATAAGGACGGGCGAGATGGAGCTGAAAAAAAAATGGGTAGGTAAAAAAGTCATCATTGTAGATTCTGGAGAGGAGAATATTCCAATAAAGACTATTTTTGGAGTGAAGGTCCACCTTAAAGTCTGATTGAAGATTTATTTACTAAAATTGTTGTTATAATTTATTGTTAAAATTATTAGCTAGAAAGATTGACTACTGTGCCAAAATTCTTACTTAGTCTTAATAGTCATACTGGTGTATGTTGTTAAAGCACTCTCTAACCACAATACAACCCTTTCTACTTGGCCTTCATCTGTGGAAAGGACTGCAGCTCTCCATGTGGAAGCAGCAGCCTCTCTGCAGCTTTCCCATATGCCCCGGATGAGTTTCAGCTTGAATCCAGCAATCAGCAGAGAACATAAGCTTTGCTGATTGCTGGGCTCTAGTCTCGTAAGTGACATGTGGGATTGCTGTCTGTCTCCTTGATGGAGACATTTCTTCTCACTTCCTGTCCCAGTTACAAAACACGAAGTGATAAAAAAAAATCTTCTGAATAGAGATGGAAACAACAGTAAAATCTTGACAGAGATGCTTACTATTGTATTCCCTAAACTATCATTAATGTCCCACCGTAACTTTATTCCATAAAGTATGCTTCCAACATGGTCCCTTCCTTAAGCCTTAAGCCATGCCCCTCTGGCATGTTTCACCCTGATTGGGCTTATTCCTAGAGGTAAACCTTTACGAATAAGCCCAACTGAGGTGAAATGCATCAGAGGGATGCGGATTAAAGTGGGGACTGTGTAGGAAGCCTGCTTTATGGAATAAAGTTACGATGGGGCATTTATGGAGTACAGCTTTGTGTTTCTTTGTGTTACTACAAGCTTTATGGGACAAGCTTTCAGTTGCTGTGAAAAACCTTGTGATTCACAGAGGGAGCTTGGAGTAGTGCAATTTGCTTTTGATTCCCCAAACAGTAAGCTTAAAAAAATCTTTAATAAAACCTCATTCACATTGGTGGTGGTACTGCAATACTACGCCACAACCATGCGCCAAGTAAATTACATGGGGCTACGGTGAATTCAAGGCCACTGCCTGCCAAATGTGGCATGCCCAGTTATATTTGGCAATGTGTATAGACCTAAGCGACCACCATGTTATCTTGTAGGTAAGCTTTTGGGGTGGGGGGGCAATTAAAAAATGGATCAAAAACCTGTTTTTACTGCTCCTTTGCATGGCCTAAAAGCTGTGCCTGCAAGTTTGTTTGCAAGCTTCTAAATTTTGTTTTCTTTTATTCCCATCAGCATGTCGCTTCATTAATTCTTGTTCCCGTATAGTCAGTGAAAAACAGTTAATAATCATTGTGTTCTATGAATGCACCCCAGCCTTGAATTATTGATTTTTAGAGAATTGATGTCGGCAGTTGTATTTAGGCCTAGTGTTACACATTGTAAGACCTTCTGGTGTCCAATGAGTAATGCTGCCACTGAACTATTTAATTGCAAGGTTCTGTGCGCATACCTGCATGTTGCCTTGCTTGACAAGCAATAATTCTTGTAGGCTGTAGTGCCAGGGGAGAATAGAGTTGTTTGGTTCTGTTGGGGATTTTTTTTTTCTCTCTCTCTCTCTTTCCCTCTCAGTGGAACAATTCTAAGGAACGTTCCTTGTGCTATTTTCCAATCCTCTAATTGCTTTTGTCTGGAAGGAACACCTGATATACAGGCCAAGGATAAAATAAGATGGCTCAGAAGCACTTTTTTTTTTTTGGAAATCACAAAAAAAAAATCATTAAATTGGCCTTTATGCCTGCATTCTATCATATTTATTGTTTATATGGGGAGCTAAATTGTAGCAGTTGAAGGTTTTAATTGACATTTAATGAGAGGGCTTTTTATGGGTATGTCCATGTTATTATCCAGTTATCCAATGCCGATGATTGCGTTTGCCTCATTGTTTTTTTGTAGCGAATGTAGACACGTTTGTCAAGGTTAGGGGAATAGTAATGTAAAGGCTTTATCTTGGTTTAGTTGCTGAATTGTGTACCTTTTAATTGCTATACTGGGAACAAAGGAAACCAGAATATATTTATATGAAAATGTGGATGTTCTATAGTTATTCATAGGTAGATGTTTTATTAATGAATAGGAGCACTTTAAAACAAAGCGCTCAAATCCTTTTTTTGCCTCCTGCTTCTGTCCTAACCTAACCCATCCTTTATACTACATACAAAGTCAAGGTACACATTGCTAAGTGAAGTGTTTCTAGTCCATTAGTTAGTCGCCCCCACTGTCTGAACAGTATAAATCATTATATAAATGGCTGGATTTGAGACATTTATATTATATTGTGCACACCATAAAGACCCAACTCAACTAGAAACATCTACAGCAGCAACCATCTTAAAGGATAAGTGCACTTTAAAACAAAGTGCATTTATCCTTCTTGACCCCTTCAACTGACTAACCTAACCCACCTTACCCCTTATACTTACCTCAATCTGATGGATGCAGTTCATGTCCCATAGACAGTGCCGGGACAAGGTCATCCAGAGCCCAGGGCAAAGATACCGAACTGTGCCCCCCCTTTTCCCTATTCATGATGTGAAAGCTTAGGGGATCCTACACTCACTTGTTAAAATCACTGCCGCTGTCACTATTCCTGCCATCCTTGGAAAAGAAGGAAGGTGCCCCCATCCCTACAGTGAACCTTTGCCCCTCCTGCCCACCCCTTGTCCCGGCCCTGCCAATAGACTATGCATTAGTGCCCCATAGCACCATGGCATTCTATAGGGTTGTGTCCCAAGGCCAGAGATAATCAGAGACAGTCCCATTGAATCGTACAGTACTACAGAAGCAAATACTCTTGCACACAGGTGTGTAAGCTAGAGGATCCCAAGGGTTCAGAAAGGACAATGAACTTCGGCCTTGCTGCTCTCCAGGATGGGATTATCCTAGTAGTAAAGGATAAGAAAAAAAGAAAGCGCACCAGCCTAGTGCATTATCCTAAGGTAAGTTTATTAAAATAAAGGTTAAAATCTACTCACAAAGGTAGGAAGAAAAAATCACACTATAAACAAGACGATTAGTCCACTAGTAGCGGTTTCCAGGTCCTAGGAGGAGGACGTACGAACCTCTGCTGTTTCGAAGGTGTCCCTTCTTTAGAGCCTCTGATTTTTTCTTCCTACCTTTATGAGTAGATTTTAACCTTTATTTTAATAAACTTACCTTAGGATAATGCACTAGGCTGGTGCGCTCTCTTTTTTTCTTATCGTTTTTTCTTACAGTCCCATAGAAGTATGCATCTGTGGAGGGGGAAGGTAGGTAAGATTAGGTCAGGGGACAAGGGCAGGAAGGATGAGTGCACTTTGTTATGAAGTCTTTGCTCTGTCAGTTGGATGATCTCCCTATCCTGAGAGTATGCAACAGTGTAATATGACAAAACCTCATAGTTAGGAGGAATATATACAATTGCAATGTTTCTCTCTGCTTCTCTATGACCTTGCAGCCTTCCTTTACCTATGGCAGATGCACTTTAAGGTGCACCTGCCTTAAAAAATGGGAGATGGAATTCTGCAGACTGATATATGTTCTGTTTCCCAGTTTCCTCTTAAAGCTTAACTCCAGTCAAATTGCTAAATACACCTGCCAAAGCATTTGTATTCCTATCCCTCCACAATATTTGCAAAGCTTTGCCACAGCTCATATCCCTGCCTGGAAGGGAGGGCAGGAGACCAGGTTTACCCTGTTGCAGTTTACTAGCGCTTATATTCCTAGTTTCATAGTTCTTTGGGGTTGGAGACCACATTGGACAGACGCACTCAGTTGTGGGTCTATGGGTGGGTATTGGTGAGGCGGGTTTGAAGAGTTCTCTCCCTATGTTTTTCTGCCCAATTTAAAAGAAAGGTTGTGGTAAGCCCTATCTGGGGGCTTTGGGCTGCTACCTCTGGGTATGGCCTCAAGGTCATTTTCACAGGTATTTGTGAGGGTAGGTAAAAAAGAGCACCCAATATCCAATGAGATGCAGATTGGAAGGTGAATTTATGATTGTTTTATTGAAACTAGCGACAGGTGATCAAGCCTTGGGCGCTCCTTTTTACCTGCCTTGGTTTCATAGTTGGCAAGGTTGAATAAAGACATCAGTTCATCCACTTCAACTTGTGTGGCTGTGGGCATATGACTGTGTTTTGTAATAATGTCTCTACCATATATCATCACTACCATTTGCCATATCCCTGTGTATTGCGGTCACTGAGATGCCCATCTAAGAGATTTTGAAACGGTCAACTCTTCCCTCTGACAGCAATAATTGTGGAAGGGAGTTCCACATCCTTACCGCTCTAACAGTACGTAGTTTTTGTTAGACCACTTCTCGTCCAACTTAATGGCCACGTGTCTTCTTAAGTGACCTAAGACTGAATACTTTTTATTTTACCATATGCTAGGTCTCCTCTCTGCTTTCAGTCTGCAACCAGAGAGTGAAATGAGAAGCAGCTCTCTTCTTCTCCTATCAGAAAGCCCCTTGTTAGTACATGAGCACTTAAGCACAGCTGATTGGCTCCTTGTACTGCTTCTCTGTCTGCTAGTCTGAATTTTGCTATATAGAGGACTGTATAAAGCTGATACCAAGTAAAATATGGGTAAAATACACATGCATAAATGATTAGAGATCTGATTATATGAGTCTTTTATATCCGCCTAGAGGTCAGCTTTAATGTGATTCTTCTCAGTATTATTTAATTTAAAACTTTGAAGGCTGTGTAGCAAGTTGCTAAACTTTGATGAACATTGTTTGGATGAAAACAGGTTCTAATTAAAGTTTTAATTAATCAGGATTTAGGGAGCCAAATCTGATTATAAAAAAAGAAAAAAAAACTATTACAAGCTTTCAAAGTAGTATAGGTTACACAATCAATTGCTTGCTTGTAAATCAAAGTAGATGGAGACAAGATCTGATCTAAGCTTAGAGATGTCAAAAAGGACTAAAGGAAAAAATATATTACATTCATGGAAAATTTCATTTTAAATATTTGTATTTTTAACATTTTATACTGTAATTATTATGCATTTGTATATATTTATTATGCATGTATAAATGTAGATAGTTAATAATATAAAATGTATTATACGTTCATAATTGTAAATATTTAATAATACTGAATAGATAACAGGATAAGTGACTTATTTGGGGGACAATTAATAAACATAGTCACAAGTTTGCAGAAATTGCAGATCAGGGGTCCTTTGACACCTGTACTGCGAATTGGAGGGAATCACCAACAGGGACACAAACACCAATAAAAAGTATGTTTCTAGAGATCCCAGACCCTACTAATACAGTGTAGCTTTCTTACCACTATGTTGCTATCACAGTGACTTCCATTAACTTCTTATAATAGGGGCAGGGTTGGCACGCAAAGGAGGACAATATATAAAATACATAAAAATAAAAACGTATTAGTTAGGGCTTATTTACACTTGCTTTGGCTTCAACACACATTAACGGCTAGTTTACACTTGCTTCAAAACAAGGCTTCGGAAAGGCTTAGTTAAAGTTCTCGGAACGCTAGTCAAAGCTCCCATCACTAAATAAAATGGTTAGCTTACAGTCCTGTTTACACCTTGCTTTTGCTTTGCTTTGGCTTTGCTTCAAAAAATAATACCATATGTAGCTTTAGTGATACTTCAAAGCATCTTCAAAGCCTCCATAGAAGTCTATGGCAAAGCTCGCTTGAAGCAACAATGAAGCCCCACCGAAAGCCTCATTGAAGCCCCACCAAGCCCCACTGAAGCCTCATCGAAGCCCCACCAAACCCTCATTGAAGCACTAAGCAAAAGCAAGGTGTAAACAGGACTGTGAGCTAACCAATTTTTTTAGTGACAGGGGCTTTGACTGGCGTTCAGAGAGTTTTAACAAAGCGTGTCCGAAGCCATGTTTTGAAGCAAGTGTAAACTAGCCCTTAGAGATAAACTTTAAGTCTAATGAATGACAACTGCTGATAAGAATGGCCTAAGCTCTTTTGGTCATACTTCTTCTGTGGGTCACAGGAGTGCACTTAGCTAAAGCCCACTGACATCAGAGAGCAGGGCCATGCTCTGCAGGGACCCTGACAATAATATTGGGATCCACCCCGGCAGCTGGCTCAGCCTCTTAACGCACCTCTGAGAGCCTGAACAAACCGCTCCAGTCCCCACCACAGCCTGGTACCCAATAATTGACAGTCACTGCTCTCTGCTCAGAGCGGACCCAAGAACTGTCTGCTGTCTTTGATTGCTCAGTTCTCGGTGTAGAGCTGGCAGGGGACAGCTGCAGTATCGTATTGATGTAACCATCCAGATGAGTAACATTTTTTTTTTTTTTTAACCCTGCTCTTCTCTTTTTGTCATGGTCACACTTATGTGAATGCATAGAAAAATAACCACTGTTTCCTACTTAGAGGGTTTGTTTTTCTTGTTAATGGAAGTGTACTCATATTCATCCTCATTAAAATTATTTCAATTACGCAGACTAGGTCAGTCATTGACCCTGATGCATCAAGCTTTAGGAGGCACTTGAGGTACCTTTAAGTGCACATAAAGTATGCTAAATTGGCCTTTTCGATCAATCTTATATGTCATTTTAGCATACCCTAAATTGATACTTGGACTATGATCCACTTTTACATACCCTAGATATGCATTGTTGCTTCATTTGCTTCATTCAATGTTTAACATGTGACCTTCTTCCAACACACAGCACTCAGACTTGAGTAGCAAATTCAGAAGAAAAAAAACAGCAGGATGCTGAGGTCAGTATCAAATAAAGAAATCACTTTATAAAATAAGCAACACACTTACATTGAAGTTAGCGTGAAACAGCTTGGATAGGGAACACCTGAGACCAAGCAGCTGTGATCAGTGTGAGGCTGTAGGCATCACTGAGCAAATAAAAACCAAGAATGACAGGGTGCCTCCAGCTCAAAGTATAGATAGTAGCAGTGGCATTCTCAGCCATGCACGAGTATGACAGCTGTCAAAATGCCTGGTGGATGTCGGGAAAGGGGGCTTGCATGACGTGTTTCCAGGGATCCCCCCCCTATTTTTCAAATGCATCTGTGGCCAATTGCCAGTCCCAAGATCAGTCATGTGAGGATGCCATTATCAATATTGTGTAAACTCCGACACCCATCTGGCACAGAGTTTACACAGGGTTTTGGTTTTAAATTTTAATTTACAATGCAGGAAGAGAGGAATACAGCAAAGGTGAGCCACTTAAAGACCTGTCCTCTTTTTCAGACTCGGTGTTTACAAGTTAAAAACAATTTTTTTTGCTAGAAAATTACTTAGAACCCCCAAACATTATACATTTTTTTCTAACACCCTAGAGAATAAAATGGCGGTCATTGCAATACTTTTTGTCACACCGTATTTGCGCAGCGGTCTTACAAGCGCACTTTTTTTTCTGGGAAAAAAATCACTTTTTTGAATAAAAAAAAAAAGATAACAGTAAAGTAAGCCCAATTTTTTTAAAAATATTATTATTATAATAATGTCACGCTTCAAAACTGCGCCCGCTCAAACTTTTACCCTTAGAAATCTCCATAGGCGACATTTTAAAAAATTCTACAGGTTGCATGTTTTGAGTTACAGAGTAGGTCTAGGGCTAGAATTATTGCTCTCGCTCTAACGATACCTCACATGTGTAGTTTGACCACTTTTTTTATATGAGGGCGCAACTCACATATGCGTTCGCTTCTGCGCGCCAGCTCGTCGGGACAGGGCGCTTTAAAAAAAAATGTTTTTTCTTATTTATTTTACTTAATTTTATTTATTTTTTCACTGTTTAAAAAAAAAAAATGGGTAATTATTTTCCTGTTACAAGAGATGTTTACATTCCTTGTAATAGGAAAAAAATTACCCATTTTTTTTAATATTAAAAGTTATACAATTAAATAAAAAATAAATTGAATAAATTAAAAATTTATCAAAAAGTCCTCAGATCTCATATTTGGACTTAAATGCAATAAAAAAATTTAAAAAAATGTTGTCATTTGAAAAAATGACAACAAAAAAATGGCCTTTTAAAACGTATGGGTGGAAGTGACGTTATGGCGTCGCTTCCGCCCTGCTATGGTATGGAGACGGGTGGGGGCCCTCTTGCCCTCACTTGTCTCCGTACTCAGCCACGAACAGATCCCAATTGCCTCCGCCGCTGCCGACTGTTCCAGTAAGCGGCGGAGGGCGCGGGAGAGCGGCAGGAGGGGGGTGGCCCCTCTCCCGCCACCGATAATGATGATCCCGTGGTGAAATTGCCACAGAGACCACCATTATCGTACACAGAAGTGCCGGCCAAAAAGATGGATACCTCGGTTGTGGCAGCAGCTGCTGCCGTTACCGAGATATCCATCTTTAAACTACCGACGTATATGTACAGGAGCCGGTCGGCAAGTGGTTAAGGGATGGGCTTTCAACAGACCCTAGGATTTATTTGCTAAATGCAAACAGATTGTTCCCTTTGCAAGGGAGTTTTCCCTTTGCTTAGTGAATGTGGTGAAAATTCTCTTTGCAAAAAATAACAAATTACATGCAAGGATTAAAAAATAAATAAATAAATAAACACCACTTGCTTGCACATGATGGTAGAAATCAGCAAAGCTTCACCCCATTCACTAAGCTAGAAGAAAATGGCCTTGTAAAGTGAAAAGCCTAGTTTCCTTTCGTAAATCAACTATACTGTCTCTTTAAGTGCCATTTCGCACACTGTAATTGCCATTGTAGCTTGATGAATCAGGCCCAGTTGTGCCTTCCTGTAGATGTCTTCCAGAATATTACAACTTAAAAGGCCGCAGATCTACTTTAATGGGCAAGGGTAACATGCCTCTTTCCTTGTGTTGATGTTATCATTGAGATCCATGTAACACTTTGGAAGAATTATCTCCAAAACACTTCAAAGGATCATGTGCTGGATAAATTTACAGAGCCATGATTTGTTCTACAAGCATATCATGTTGCCAACAGAGTGACTTTTCTACAGCAAAGGAAAGTATGGAATCTAATATTCCAGACCTCGTTGTTAATGTAGCCAGGTAATTTGGATATTGGTTTACTCTAACCACATTTGTTTTGGGAAGTGATGCTACCATTCAGTAACAGGAAACAGTGTAATGAAAAAATAAATTATTTATAGTTCAAGATAAGTTTAATTTAAATCACACCTACGAGTATCACATATTTCTCTGGGGAGGCAATTTGAAATATTTTCCCAATGCATAGGTAATACTATAGTATGGTAGCTTAGTAGTCCATTGGAAAATCATTTTTTAGTTCCGTTCAGTTGGTGCATTGATGGGGTATTTTAGAAAGAGGTTCTAACCAGCAGAGTAAGCTGGTGCATATTGGCACCCAAAGGTATATACTGTAGGTAAGAGCCTGAATCTGATGTAAGGGCTGGCCCAACAAAAAGTGGTATTATCTAGGGCAGTGATGGCGAACCCTGGCACCCCAGATGTCTTGGAACTACATTACACGTGATGCTCATTCACTCTGCAGTATAGTGGAGCATCATGGGGAATGTAGTTCCAAAACATCTGGAGTGCCAAGGTTCGTCATTACTAATCAAGTGGAACCTATTGGTAAGATCTCTGTGTTTTCAGTTCTTGTAGTTATTTACTAAGGGCAAATAGACTGTTCACTTTGCATGGGAATTTCCCCCAGAGGTTAATGAATTGGGTGAAGTTCTGCTGATTTTCATCATCCAATTATGTGTAGGCAAAAATGCTCTTTTTTTTCTTCCTTGTATGTGATTGGGCATTGATTGCTAAACTCTGGGGAAAATCCCTACAGCCTATTTGCCTTTTAGTAAATCAACCCTGTAGACCAGCCTTTCTCACCCTTTTCAACACAGAGGAGCCCTTAAAATAGCTTTCAGGTCTCAGGGTCCCCCTGCTAAAATTTACTATATCTACAACTCATAATGCATTAGTATAATAGTCAGTGGGAAGAATGCTCCATACACTTGAGGTCATTGGAAAGAAGCACCAAGTGTTTTGCAGTGGCTGTGACAGAAGAAGGAGCGGCTGGGGAGAACTGTAAAGGTACATTTAACTTGATTGGCAGGTTGACTTTAAAAAGACCCTGTCCCTTTGCCCTGAATGGACAAGATGACAGGTTCTCTTTACAGTGGCCCCCGCTTTACCTACGAAAGTTGGGCCGCGATAATGAAATTATGAGTTGTAAATCCCTAAATGTTCATAAGTTCACCATTCAAGCTTAGAAAAAAAAACGATATGTAAAGTGACGGCAACAATTGCTCCTGGTTGCTTCTGGTTTGATCCTTCTGCCTAGAGATGAACTTCAACGTTGAAGGGGAACTGAGATGTCAGAGCTGGCTTTGGAAGGCTGAAGCTTTAATTCTAATTCTTCAGCACTTTGAGAAATGAGAAGTGACTGCTTTAATGTTCCATTTAGCCCTTCATTGTCAAGGTCAGATCTGTTAAAATCAATACCCAGATACATACAGTAAAGGGACGTGCAGTTGTTTTATTGCTCGTTAATTCGGTCTGATTTCCTGTAAATAATTAAGACTATTCTCTATTCATCCATTCATGTACATTTAATTGATTGATGAAACATTCAGTGCTAAAAATACTGTAATATTCAACACATGCATACACAATGCGGATAGGTCCTTGCTTTGTTCTTTTGTTCTATTATTACTTATTAATATCCTTTCTACATATACATATATATTTATTTATATGTTTTTATTTCTATGTATTTTTATCGTTAGTTTTTATTTTATATATTCTATCTGACAGTAGTTGCAACATTTATATATGTATGTATATATATATATATATATATATATATATATATATATATATATATATATATATATATATATATATACCACATAATGTAACAACTGTCAGAATATATACAGTATAATAAAAACTAACAATAAAGATTTATAGGCTAAATATATATATATATATATATGTTAGTTTTTATTTGATATATTCTGCAGTGGTTACATCCTGTAGTATGGACTTCCCTATATGCAACTATAGCTTTCAGATCTTTTCTTATGGCAGCACTTAATGCCTTTATGTTACTTTTGTATATTTGAACCACATTAGTTAGGATGTTCACGGTTATGTTTGGTATATAGGTGGTTAGTGCATATTTTATAAATATTTGTTTTTTGGCTATTTTTGTGGTTTCACCTGATTTTCTGATTATGGTATTTTGCATATATTTTATGTTATTATTTTAGAACTTTGGTTCGCTGCAGATAGGTGCTTTTGACAACGAGCGTTTATTAGTGCAATTAGTTTACATGGTTACAACTGCTGTGAAATCTTTATTTACATGCACTTGTTGGTTGATACACCATTCTTAATTGGTATTTACATGTCTGAGGGCTCCTTGATGAGCTATAAGGGATTTTTAATTGTTTTAGGGGTAAGGGTGTTATGGCTTTTTCAGTTTTGTTGTATAAAATAAATGATCCATGTTTTACGCAAGCAGTTTGGTTGATTTTTTTTTTTTTTAATTTTAGGGGATTGTAGTGGTTCTATTATTTTCATTAGTATAAAATGTTTCTTTTTTTTTTTTTAGAATGAAACATTAATTGGAGGGTGTACATGTAACACTTTAATTGCAAAGCTTTTTAGGCTTTCCAATAAGAAAGCCTAGCAAGCTACCAAAGGGGGATTTTTTTTTATCAGTTGACTAGAGTACAGCATTGCCTCTAACTTGTAGTATAGTATACCAGTATGCAGATTGAACAGAAACATATATATATACAGATATATATATATATATATATATATATATATATATATATATATATATATATCTATATATGTAGGAAGGCCAGTATGGTGGCCTGAATTTATGGGAGGAGCCCGGTGGGTATTTAAGCAGCCCGCTCACCTGTGGTGCTTGTCGGTTTCCTGTGCGCGATATACGTCACTAAGCCGACTATTCGATATACCAGCGTCCGCAAGTTCCCGTATTCGATACTCCGTACTCAAAACTTTCGAAATCCGCGTTTTCGTTTACAGTTTGTACCACGCGTCTGGCTTGGCTGTCGCAGGTAAGGTCCCGTCGGACTTTTCGTTTTTCATATCATGTCACTAAACCGTGAGTTCAAATTTCGTTTCACCCGCATCTCACAAACTGCAATGTATATCGCTCGTACTTTCGATATGTTACAAATTCGATAGCACAGCGACGCTGACGTCGCTTCATTTCTAGCATGTCGGTATCAGTAGACAGCCATAGCCAGTCGCAATTTTGTAAATTATCAAATCAAGTTAGTTCGATACCAATCATTTCTCATTTCTGAGACATTTCTAAACTCATTTCGGACATTTCAAATCATTTCTCATTTCTGAAAACATTTCTGAACTCATTTCGGACATTTCAAATCATTTCTCATTTCTGAAAACATTTCTAAACTCATTTCTGACATTTTCAAATCATTTCTCATTTCAGTCACCTACCGCGCTCCGATTCGAATCCAGTCGCACCAAAGATGCGCCGATTCGTTCCGGTGTGCCCCAGTTATTACGGCCTCATTTCTATACATGCTCCAGAGTTACGTTATTGTCAGTCAATTGTACCTCTGTCATGGTCATCATTTCATTTCCATGTATCACGTCCCGACATGAATTCAGTCGCATGAAAAATGCACCGATTCGTCTCGGCGTGCCCCAGGATTGGCCTCATTTCTATACATGCTCCAGAGTTACGTTTTATCAGTCATTTGTACCTCTGTCATGGTTATCATTTCATTTCCATGTATCACGTCCCGACATGAATTCAGTCGCATGAAAAATGCACCGATTCGTCTCGGCGTGCCCCAGGATTGGCCTCATTTCTATACATGCTCCAGAGTTACGTTTTATCAGTCATTCGTACCTCTGTCATGGTTATCATTTCATTTCCATGTATCACGTCCCGACATGAATTCAGTCGCATGAAAAATGCACCGATTCGTCTCGGCGTGCCCCAGGATTGGCCTCATTTCTATACATGCTCCAGAGTTACGTTTTATCAGTCATTCGTACCTCTGTCATGGTTATCATTTCATTTCCATGTATCACGTTCCGACATGAATTCAGTCGCATGAAATACACCGATTCATCTCGGCGTGCCCCAGGATTGGCCTCATTTCTATACATGCTCCAGAGTTACGTTATCAGTCATTTGTACCTCTGTCATGGTTATCATTTCATTTCCACGTATCACATTCCGACATGAAATCAGTCGCATGAAAATGCACCGATTCGTCTCGGCGTGCCCAGGATTGGCCACATTTCTGACACATGCTCCAGAGTCCAGATCATAGCTAATCGCAGACATCGGGGGATTGATCCACATCTCTGTCATGCAATTTCTACCATTTCACTCCCACAACGCATCACCGTTTCGAAACCAGTCGCATCTGAGGTGCACCGATTCGTCACGGCATGCATCACTGGTTCCGATCGCATTTCATACCTATACCAGAGCTCGGTTAGTTGCCAGTCGCTAACACGGCACAACCAATTCGAGCCGCGGTCAAAACAATCATTTCTCTCATTTCATTTAATACTGCACTCCTATTCGAATCCAGATGCATCAAACAAGCACCGATTCGTCCCAGGAGCACCAATATTTTCAGTTGCCCCATTTCAATACATGCTCCAGAGCCCGGTTCACGGTCGAACAAATCGTGACACGACCAGGCCGCACCTCTGTCATGCAGTTCATTCATTTCACAATCAAAGCAAACATTTCGAATCATTTCATTGTCACAAGATTGCAAGCATCATACAAATCATTGCTTCAAGTTACTTAGCAATCCCTTCACGAATTGTCACCTTTTCATTTTCCTCAAAAAAAAAAAAAAAAAAAAAAAAATCCATACCTATACCAGAGCTCGGTCGGTTGCCAGTCGCAAAACACGGCACAACCAATTCAAGCCTCGGTCAAGGTAAACATTTCTCTCATTTTATTTCATGCTGCGCTCCGATTCGAATCCAGATGCATCAAACAAGCACCGATTCGTCCCGGTGTGCACCAATGTTTCTTCTGTTGCCTCATTTCAGTACATGCTCCAGAGCCCGGTTCACGGTCGCATCAGTCACGACACGACCAGGCCGGACCTTTGTCATGCAGTTCAGTCATTTCAAACATCAAGGCAAACATTTCGAATCATTTCGTTCTCACAAAAAAAAAAAAAAAAATATATACGAGCTCAAAAACAGGATATTCTCATCAGATCAAATCATGTCACAGGCCGGCAGCGAAGACTTCACGGCCCCTCTGTCGGCTTTCACACAGGCCTCATTTCACTACCTCACAGTACGTACGAATGTGGGAATATTCGTTCAGCAGCCATCGACGAACAAACCATAGATCGGCTCTTACAAACAGAACTAGACCGAGAGTACGTTATAGGCCTTTCACTCAGCCCCCTTTCAGCACTTGGAGAGTCAGCCCTATTTGGGGCTTGTCAAGGGCAAATTCACAAATAAATTACGTTTGGGGTACCACCTGTCTGCGCCTCATTCTTCCCACATCCCCAGTCTCAATTCCCTGATTCCCTCCGAAGAATTCTCCCTAAAATATTCCTCCGTAGACATGCCGATACAAGCAGTCATCAAAGCAGGTACAGGTGCCTGGCTTTCCAAAACCGACATCTCGGATGCCTTTAAGCTCCTGCCTATCCATCCATCCCTTTGGTGCTGGCATGGCATCAAGTGGAAGGAGGCATATTATTTGGCCACAAAACTGACGTTCGGTTCGAAGAGCAGCCCTTGGCTCTTCGACACATTCTCTCAGTCTCTTGCTTGGATACTGTTACACAAGGCTCAGTGACAAAAGTCATCCATTACCTGGACGACTTCCTACTAATAGAACCTCCCAGCAAGCCCCCAGGAGACCTCGACAAACTCAGAGCGATATTCGGAAAACCCAATCTTCCCATCACCGAGCACAAAGTAGAAGGCCCAGCACATAACATCACCTTTCTCGGGGCCAACTTAGACACCTGCGCTATGCAAGCCAGTCTCCCCCTCGACAAACTAACCCGCATTAAGGCGGTCCTTCACAAATTCACCCACACCAAGGGGTGTACCAAGAAGCAGTTGCAATCTCTCCTGGCAATGCTGAATTTCGCCATACGAATTATTCCACAAGGCCGCACCTTCGTGTCACGCCTGCTGAGATTCCTGCCAGAAACACAAGACCCCGATCAGATCTTAAATCTAGACTCCGCAGCAATAGCGGACCTATCTATGTGGGACGAATTCCGTCCTCCCGGAATGGCATATCCCTAATTATACCCATGGTTTCAGCCCTGTCACCCCAGGTGGTGACAGACGCTGCAGCCACCACAGGTTTCGCTGCAATTTTTGGCCATCATTGGTTTTCAGGACCCTGGCCTCAACAGATACTGTTGATACCCGGCTTTATTCAAAACATCTTCCCTCCTCGAACTCTATCCCATGGTGGCAGCTGCACAACTCTGGGGTCACCATTGGACAGGGCAAACCGTAGTCTTCACCACCGACAATCAGGCCACGGCAGACATCAACAAAGGCAGGTCCAATTCCCCAGCAGTCATGTCCTTCCTGCGCAGATTGGTACAACTGTTCTTACAGCATCAGTTTAACATACACTGTGCATTTATTCCAGGCAGACACAATTTAGCTGCTGACGCACTGCCACGTTCTAACTACACCTCCTTTTCAAACAGGTTCCCGGAGCCGATCCAGTGTCGGCCCCTATCCCTGCCTGGTCACAACTGACCCTGGACTAGTTTAACATTTACAAGGAGCAACGCAGCTCATCAATCACTCACTCTCTCATAACACACTCAAAGCCTACCAGACAGCTTGAAAGGCGTTCAATAAATTTCTCACATCCTGCCGTAAAGGACCAATAGATGTCAAACAGGTACTGGCCTTCATTTCATACTGCCACACTCAGCTGGCTTTATCTTACAATACCATTCGGCTACACCTAGCCGGCATACAACATTTCGTGACCCTGGAAGACCCCACAAAATCTTCACTGTTCTCATCACACGCTATACGAGCCATCCTAAGGGGCATCCAGAAACAACAACCAGTGATCAGTACTAAGCGCTTACCCATTACGGGGCCCATCTTCAGGGATATGTCGACTATTCTGGCTACTTCGCCATTCGGTCTGCTGCCCAGCACGGTCCTACAAGCAGCCATATAGTTGGCTTACTACGGGTTCACCTATAACCACCCCACAGACCAAGTATTACGCAGACGGCACTTGCTTCGCCACCAAGACCATTTCATCCTTCACCTCGAGGTTTCTTAAACCCAGGAAACAGGCTCTGGAGTGGACATTCACCTCTACAGAACCAATAACAGCTGGTGTCCAGTCACCGTACTTAACCGTCTCCTCTCACTCCTGCCTGAACAATCGGACACCAGTCCTCTTCTACCATTCCCAGTTAAACCCTTAAACGCATGTCACTTTGTAAAACACATAAGGATACTTCTCCGCAATCTTCACCTTAAACCCAGTCAGTACTCCGGACACTCCTTCCGCATCGGAGCAGCCTCCGCAGCAACCCGCCAGGGGGTTCCAGACCACATCATCAAAAGACTAGGCAGATGGAAAATAGGCCTGCGTCGCCCGGTATATACCCAATCCTCAAGTAGAGATGGCACAGGCATTCTCCAAATTGGCTCAATGAATACCTGAAAACCAATTATATATTATACCCCTACCTGAATGTTTTTGCCCCCTTATTTTGGCATACCGGCCATTAGACCAAGGCACACTTTCAGGTCCATTTCATATGGTAAGTCCACACTTCCAGGTCTATTTCCGATGGTAAGTCTTATCTTTATTATAAGTGTTATCTATGTCCATATCGGACATAGGGCTCCGACCATAAGTAGGAAGGCCAGTATGGTGGCCTGAATTTATGGGAGGAGCCCGGTGGGTATTTAAGCAGCCCGCTCACCTGTGGTGCTTGTCGGTTTCCTGTGCGCGATACCCACCCTCCCATCCCCATTTCAAGGCATTTATTTCATTTCATTCATTTCATCTCATTTCTCTCTACAGAATAATCATTTCTTAAAACCAGGGTATGCCCCCTTATTTTGGCATACCGGCCATTAGACCAAGGCACACTTTCAGGTCCATTTCATATGGTAAGTCCACACTTCCAGGTCTATTTCCGATGGTAAGTCTTATCTTTATTATAAGTGTTATCTATGTCCATATCGGACATAGGGCTCCGACCATAAATATATATATATATATATATATATATATATATATATATATATATATATATATATATATATATCTATATATATATATAGATATATATATAGATATATATATATAGAGATATATATATATATATGTATCTATATATAGATAGATAGATAGATAGATAGATAGATAGATAGATATCTTTATATATATATAGATAGATAGATAGATCTAGATCTATATATATATATATATATATATATATATATATATATATATATATATATATATATATATATATATATATGTGTGTGTGTCTAGATACACAGTATATATAGATATATCTACATCTCTATCTATATATCTATATCTATAGATATATCATTCCATGAAACTGCACTCTGTTTTGAATTTTAAGTTGCTATTTTCTTTTTTTCCCTTGTTCTTCAACTTTCTTATTATTTTCTTATCAAGTTGACCTTGTAACAGCATTAAAACCTCAATATAGCTTACAGAAATATAGAGCAATATGCCAAAATTAATTTCACAAGAGCAGACCATATTCCTGCCTCCTTTTAATATGTCGTTGGTATCTGGTGTATTGTATAATTAAATGAGGCTCAATGACAGTTTTAGCGGCAGTTTAGCATATTATGTTGACTGATTTATTTTAGCTACTAATTATACAAGAGTCACATGAAGGTCATTAAGGCACAAGAAAAAAGGGAATTTGGGTTTTACCTGAAAAGAAGTCATCATTTTCTGATTAGGGTTATTAAAGCACTTACTACAAATTACATTATAAAAGGTAGAAGATTGATAAGCTCTATCTTTATAAAACAAAAGTCCACATATCAAAAGCCCAATATAATTACATAAAATCTACAACACTTTACCTTGAAAGTACAGTCATTTAAAGAAGTATTATAGTGTTATTAAACCCACATTCATAAAATGGTGTATTACATGCTGTTTCTACTCACTAGGATTCGTTTCTTGTATTCTGCAAAAAAAAAAACCTGGTTGATCCTGCTGTTCTCTGTCCCTCCCTCCTGTCCATGTCCCCACTGCAGCTGGGGATTCTGGAGAGGAGCTGTTGGCAGCTACTGCACATGCTCAGTTTTCCAAAATCCACCCACACCATGTTATTGCCAAAAAATAATATTTAATTTTAAGTATATATTTGGATGACAATTTAAAACTGTTTTTTTTTTTTTTAATTTTATTCATGAATTGTTCCTCTGTATTCCAAAGGCTATTTTTTTAACATGTGCCCAGCAGCAGAGGACTAGAAACTCCTCCTGCTTTTGTTTCCCTGCAGACAGGCTGGGAAAGAGCTGGGTCATGTGACAGCTGTATATCGATTAGGAAAAAAGGTACTTACATTTTTTTAAATTAAAATAATTACAGTGACATCATCCACATACAGAAAGAGAAGAGATAATGTAAACTAAACAGTGTGTGTTTAGTATCACTTTAAGCCCAACGGCAATAATTTATTCTTTGCAGATTACCAAGATGACCTCTGCAATGTGCCATTACTCAACCATTGTACTTACCATTGTCTAAGCACAGACTCGAGTGGTCATTCAAACACTGAAGAAGCTGGCACGCAGCACTGATCTGCATTTAAATGTTTTATTTTTAAAAGGCAAGAACAATCAATTGTGCCAACACGTTTCAGCTTTACCGCTTTAATCATAGGCAGTATATCTGAATTGCATTAGTGGACTTGTTGATGTTGCCCTTTAGCAATAAAAAAATATGGATGAAAATCAGAGCCATATGCCAGCTTCTTCGGTGTTTGGATGACCGCTATAGCCAGTGGTTGATTAAAAGCACATTGGTGAAGTCACCTCCGTTCCTTCCTCTCCTGCAAGTTCTCAATATTGGAGGTGCACAGGGGCCTTAGCTGTAGCGGCACTTCACAGGTTATTGCATGATCTCTGTCTGTAGTGTGAGATATGACACTTCCTGTAAAGAAACTATATATCCCACAATCCCTAGGTTTCTTAGTCTAGTGCCGGTGCAGGTGAGAGATAAACAGTAATCAAATTTGACACAGACACAAACAGACAGAGCAATTACCAGATACATCACTGTTTCATTACATGGCACTCCTACATTTGTGATTCAACACAGAGCAAATGGAAAGGCATGCACTGCACTATGTGACATGGAACCAAAAGTTGCCTGTCCCTAGGTACAAGCTAGGTGAATGATTACATTGACATAGGGATATCAGCTATGACACTGAAAACTGCAGCCAGGGCCGTCTGTAACTTGGGGCAAAAGGGGCAGCTGCCCCAGGCCCAGCCATTGTTGTGGAACCCAAAGCAGCTGCCCCTTGATCCCTCGCTGTCTGAAAATAGTTTTCCCGGCATTTTCTTTCCAGCACGCACACTTCGCAATGTGTGGACACACAACACATGCAGCCTCCACCCTGGGAGTCTACAGGGTCCTGCCCAATCAGCAGCAGCCTGATGGTAGATGGACAGTGCAAAGGGCCAACGAGAATGGTGGCCTGGAGACTCAGATAATAGGGTGGCCACAGCCAAAGTTAGCAGAGCAGAGAGCGGGGCTCCATAATGCGTAATGCTGCTGTGCCTGGCCGGGGGGGCGGGTCCAAAAAATGTTTGCCCAGGGCCCAATCAATCATAAAGATGTCCCTGACTGCAGCCATAACATTTGAGCCCATTGATACAAGACAAGGCAAGCACTATTACCTAGGTAAAACAAGAAAACCATTTGAAACCATTTAAATTAGTGAAAAGAGTGATGATTATAAGCAAAGTACCAAAATTCCGAATTAACCAATCAGATTTCAGGTTTTGGTCAAATCGGTGAAAGACAAAAACTGACCCTTGAACAGACATGTGCCTTATTTGCCAAAAAATTATTTTTTCCTGCCCAAAGCAACCAATAATATTTTAGCTGACATTTTTCCAGCATAAGTGAGGAAATGAGAGAAAGAATGTGACTGGTTACCAGAAACATCACAGACGCTTTTCGATGGCATGACTGATAAAAATTCTCATTGTTTGCTCTACCGGCGAGCCTTCGAAAAAAAAAGCTTTTATCCTCTTAAATAAACCCACCTTGTACTAGCCCATTCATGATTAACAACTCACACTTGCCTGGTGAGTCTGAATTATTGATGGGGCTAATATTAATAATGTAGTCAAATATACTTTAATAATGAATTAAGCACAGATTAACCCCTGAGAACTAGAGAGCTTTAATAATTGTATAGACTAAGTGGGAGATGCAGTCGTGGCGGATTTACTTTATCCTCAAAATTATTGTCTGTGTTATATGAAGGTAATTACGTTAGGATACAATCTACATGGCAGAGGCTGGAGATATTGTAACCCTCGGTAATGCTCTTTCTATTGCTATGCTGCCTCCTGCTCTCACATTAATAATGGCCACATGGCACTTAAGGTAATATTAAGGGCAAATAAAATAGTGTACAATATCTAGAGCGCTCGCAGGCAGCATAGTGAAAGCCGTTCTGATCTACATTTGCTGAAATGAATGTTAGAAGCATGAAAGAGAAAACTTGCTTACAGGTATACTATTTGATCTAAGGTATTCTTTCTCAAATTTTTTTTTAACCGCTTGCCGACCAGCCGCCGTCCTTATACTGCGGCAAGGTGGCACGATCCCACGAATCGCCGGCACGGGATCTCGCCTTTGTGGGCCATTGGCCAGCAGGGGAGCCAGTCAGCAGGTCCAGCGGACTCTGTGTCCGCCGGCCACCTGAGATCGTTCCCCGCAGTGACAGAACGGGGATCTGCCTGTGTGAACAAGGCAAATCTCCGTTCTGACAGGGGAGATCACACAGATCCTGTCTTTCTGCTATGCAGGATCCACAGTGAGGGAACACATTTAACCCCTTGATCGCCCCTGATGTTAACCCCTTCCATGCCAGTGTCATTAGTACAATAACAGTGCATATTTTTTAGCACTGATTACTGTATGTCACTGGTTCCCAAAAAAAGTGTACAAAATGTCAGTTAGGTGTCAGATCTGTCCGCCGCAACGTCATAGTCCCAGTGAAAATCACTGATCGCCGCCATTACTAGTAAAAAAATAAAATAAATAAAAACGCCATAAATCTATTCCCTATTTTGTAGACGCTATAACTTTTGCGCAAACCAATTAATATACGCTTATTGCTTTTTTTTTTTACCAAAAATATGTAGAACAATACATATTGACCTAAACTGTTGAACACATTTGGTTTTTTTTTTACATTTTTTTTTTGGATATTTATTATAGCAAAAAGTAAGAAAAATATTGTTTCTTTTTGTTCAAAATTGACGCTCTTTTTTTGTTTATAGCGCAAAAAATAAAAACCGCAAAGGTGATTCAATACCCCCAAAAGAAAGCTCTATTTATGGGAAACAAACACATATATGAAGTTCATGCATAAAAATTCCTTTTTCTTCAAAGATCCAGTTTTACTATATCTATATAATGTTTCACATTCCCTTGTATGCACATAAAACCTTTTCCCACCCATGTTGCTTTCCACTGAAACAATCCTATTATTGCTTGAGGCTACAAAAAACCTGTCCTATAGTAATAACTTTGATTTATATTTGAAGACAAAGAAAAACAACCAAATCTATAGAAAGATATACTACATTTTCCCTGCTGACCCCTTATAGCAATGAACTACAAAGTTGTTTTATTTACTCTATCCATAATTCCGGTACTACATACCACACTCAAGTTAAAAGAACCATTAAAAGACCTTTGAAGAACATCATCCATAGTTACATGTTAGTCGTAATAAATATAAAATAATTCCACATACTGTCGTTTCTAATTGTCCACTATTGTCTCAATATATTTTTGTGCTGCCTATGCTTCCCTGCCTTAATAACGACCCCAATTTTTAGTACAGGTTTCACAGGGACAGGAAGTGATGGGAAATCTCTCCAATGAAGCCACAGACAGAAATGAAGGTTAACGCTTCTTGACACTATAAAAAAAAAATAAAAAAAAAAATTCTGGAACTAGGTTTTAAGTTAGCTGAGCAACAGATCTGAAGTGTATCTAAATTCAAGGACAGAATAAATATATTTCAGCTTACCAGTCATTAAATATGGTGGCTGCACTAGTTTCCTTTTTTCCTGGTGAGCCAATCAGTAGCACGCTTCCTGTCCTAGAGAGACGACACTCCTCCACTGTATCCACTGTTTCTATGCAGGAGCAAAGGAGACACACACATTTTCTGGAGAGGGCAGTGTAAGTAAGATGGACTAGTAGATTTAGATGACCTTTACATAGTTGACTAATTAATAAAACCCTAACTCAAGCTAACATTTTTTTTTTTTTTTTCATTTTGGGGTAAAGCTTTTAGCAAAATAAATAAAAGCTGACACTGTAGGCACCCTTGTCAGTGTTAAACAGTTTGTCTCCACCCTGTAACTGCCATTTTTGACCATTTTTACTGAACAGCTTGGTCCGTTAAAGGAAGGTGAAAAACAACAGAATTATTATCAAGATAATCAGATAAAAAAAAATGTACAGGGGGAACGCAGTAAAACAAAAACTGCTGTTCTAAAGTGGAACTAAAGTGCAAAAATTTAAAATTGCGAGCAGGCTGGTTTGTTATGGCAGAAGAGATATGCTATGTCTCTTCTGCAATAAAATATACTTACCTGCCTGTTTGCAATCTTCTTTAGAATGTACACTGAACTGCACATGCATAGCTCAGTGTACATTCCTGGCATACCTTGGTGCCGGAAATGAATGTACTCAGATGTGCATGTCAGATCCCGTCCAGTTGTGCTGGAGCGAAGGTGAGCATTTGCCGACTTTTGTTCCACTTTAATGCAAGTGACAAACAAATTCATACTGTATATGTAATTTTTTTGCTCATAATGCATAAAGGAGGAGGTTAAGCGATACCTTTGAATGGCTAACTTGAGTTATTAAAGATGCAAGCTTCCAGGATAACTCAGGCTGTATATAAAATGTATAAAACCTGATGGTGCTAGGGCCTGCCACTGTGTGAGTATAGGGAAAAGCAACACAGGGTTCGCACTAATGTGAAGTCTCTGAGAAGACTGGAGTTTCAGTTTTCTGTGGGTTTTCGGGGTCTGGAGCTTGGCGGTTCAAAGAGATTTGGGTGGGAAGAAGTCTTCAATCCTATGTCCAAGTCTTACTTGAGACATGCAGGTGTGCACACTCCTTATAAGCAAGGCCTGACAAAAGCTCAGGGCCCCCGTCAGGTGTGTGCTCCATCCCGGAGAGAGGTGAACTTCAGTGATCTGCTCAGGAGACACCACTCCATGTTGGAGGAGAGAATCCTTACCCACAGGATTGAGAGAGTCGGGATAGATAAAAGAGTCTGGAGGACTGAAAGAGCTGAGTAGACTAGGCGATTCCAGGGAAATTAGGGAATCTGAGAGTTTCAAAGGCGTGAGAGAGGCTTTGGGAATCAAGAGGACCCCTTTCGATAGGTTGAGTATACTAGGAGAGTTCAGAGAGCCACGTGAGCTGGGTAAGATGGAACCAGTGCATGAGCAACTGTTTTGTGAACGTTACTTTAATTTTGTTTAATAAAAGTGGGCTGACAAGCCATTGACCGCAGTTCGGATTGGTGTAGACTCACAAAAAAATTGCTTCTACCACTAAGCTGATTTCCCCAACATCACAAGGGATTTAAAGTGTAAAAAAAAAAAAAAAACCCTATCGTTTTCAGCCAAGGAAGCTGCCATCTTTGCCTCTGTTTAATCTACAACTGCCATGATGCTGCACATGTGATCAGTTATGACACCAGCCATTGGATGGTTTGACAGTTTGGTTGAGAACACAACCAATGGGAGTGTTACATTTCCGGCACGTGCTGTAAGTGAAACTGTTTAATGGATGGGTTTACTTTCGCTTTAAGTTACCACAAAAGCTCACACTCAAGTTAGCCATTAGGTATCACTTAACCTCTTTCACATACATATGTGCTACAGCAAAGTGGGTAGGCTTTAATGCCCACATGCTGCACTGCATTTATGGATGGCTGAGGATTCTTTGCTGAAATGATGTTCCTTACACTGTGGCTGAGCTGTCATAACCAGCTCTTGGTCTTTAGTCATGGGAGCTGGCAGTATAGGCACTCGATGTAACCAATTTGACAGCCAATCACAGTGGTCACGTGATCTGGCAGTCTGCCTTGCTTCTCTGGTTTAAAGGCCCATTTAAAGGGATAACGGGGTTGGGCAATAAGGGGTTAAACTCTAAACGTATTGCATTAATGATGATGATAATATCATGGTACAACACTCTGCGGATGCTATTTTGCCCATAATTACACTTTATATTCTCTCAGTTTTACACAAAGGAGGCCTACATAGGCTATCATGGCTGACTTCTCTTTCTATAAATAGTAGTTGTCTGCCCGTCATGCAGATCCCTTGGCTTCGGTATTTTTTTTTTTTAAATCCCCAACTCAGAGAAAGCAATCAACAAGTTAAGTCAACCATGAAACAACAGATATGTCACATCTACATGATGGGCAGGCAACCATCATCTCCATGTTTCTGTCCACCCACATTAATAAAGTCTCAGAAAGTTTTAACTATTCCAAATGGTGTATGTGAATTTTTAAACAATGCATTGTCTGGAAAGCCCTTGTAGATGTGACACTAAATGGATTAAATGTTCATAAAATATTGGATCCATATTTACATTTTAACTAGCGCTGTAGCTTGTTCTTTATTTACTAAGCCTTTATCCTAATTGCTGCACAGGGGAGTACTGTCTAATGTGCATAAATTTCTCCTTTATGTCATTTGCATGTAACACGTGTTGCATGTAATTACAGCAGAAAAATATGGTAGTGCAATTAAGGGATTCAGAGAGCAAACACAAGTGAATGCTTAATTCCCTTCCTGTGCTATTTTATTTTTCACATTCAATTCATTTTTCCCGCATTAATAGTGAGTTTATGGATTAAAATAGAAGGTTTTTTTAGCCCATTCATTTCCAGTCTTTACACAGGCACTTTAGGAAAACCTAATTAAGATGATGACTAGGGACTAAGGTAGGCAACATAATGTAATGCTGTTGTTGCCAGACAGTATTTCCCATGATGCACAGCCAGGCTATTCCAAACCTTCTCAGTATTTTATAGTTACAACCATAGAAAGATTTACTGACATCACACATCACAATGTAGCCAACTTCTCGTGGATCCTTTCATGATTGGGCTGGTCAGCGGAGACCCAGAGGGCTTCAAAATTCCACTCAAAAATTGCCTCCTCTAGTCCTCCCATAGCAAGCTCTACATGATGTCCTGCAAAAGTTGCAGTTGCAAGGTTAAAATAAACAAGTGTGGAGGTGTTAACAATGGTCAGATATTTTCCAAAAGACAGAAGTGCTCAGAAAGTGTTGGCTGAAGTTTTGCATTTGCCCCACTCTGGGAAAAATATTATTCCCTTTCCCACCCCCTCTAACCCCTCCTGCAAGTTTTTTTTTTGTTCTGAGGTTATACTCACCTAAGTCCCCCCATCCAGAATCCTTGCCACCACCTTTTTCTGGGTGCGGGGACTGCTACTCCAGTGCTGCAAATGCTTCTGTGCTAACTGATTCCCCATAGTCCCCTTGTAATATTGCTACTGCTATGGATCCTGAGTGGACCCTGGTGCTGGACAGCCAACGGGAAGACTCCATGTCATACAGGCAGTGATGTGGACACCTAAAAAAAAGTATCGCCATGGAATTAAAGAAAGGAGGATAGGGGATTTGGGACTACAACAACACATGATCATGGCTGTAGATAAGTAATACAGCAATCAGTTGGGGGGTAGGAGAGAGGTTATCATTATCATGGAAATGAGATATAAAGTGACACTAACGTCTCATTTTTTTCATTTAAAAAAAGAAAACATGTTATACTTAGCTGCTCTGTGCAGTGGTTTTGCACAGAGCAGCCCAGATCCTCCTCTTCTCGTGGTGCTTCTGGCCCCTCCCTCTTGCCGAGTGCCCCCTACAGTTAGCAGCTTGCTATGGGGGCACCCAAGCAGAGCCGCTGCTCTGTGTGTCCATTCAGACACAGAGCCACTGTTCGGCCCCACCCCCTCTTTCTCCTCATTGGCTCACTGACTTTGATTGTCACAGCCAATGAGAAGGGAGAGTCCTGGGCAACCAAGACTCTTTTGCAGTATTGCTGGTTCGAGATGAGCTGAGGTAAGTATTAGGGGGTGCTGGGGCGGCTGCTGCACACATAGAATGCATTAAGATAAAAAACCTTCTGACTTTACAACCATTTGTTTGCCATTTACCTAAAGTCCATTTACAACTACACATCAATCTAAGACCAAGCTGTCTACAAGGTGACATCATTAACTACATACAGAATAGTGTAATAATGTCTCCCTGTTAAAGGAATTGGAAAAACAACAACTCCAATAGCAGGATCAACAGGATATAAAGATATGTTACAGGAGACTCAGAAAAAAAAAAAGTGTATGTGTTAGTGCTAGTGATTACATCATAAATGTCATTTTTTATTTTGCCCATAGTTCCACTTTAACATAGAGGCATCATACTGAACTGGTAAGGGATTCAAAGAGCCCCTTTATTGTTTTATATCATGGGGTAGTACACATTTCTAAGTGGAGGAGGACAGACAGTTATTCAAGTTGGCCATGGCGGCTGGATTGTTGCATATAAAGTTTTGCTAAACATGGTTTGCATGTTTCAAAGCTTCCTGACTCTATCCAGAACTAAAAAGCTGAAGTTGGGTCGGCCTAATTTAGCAAAAAAGGCTCAACTTGGTCATACATTTTACCCAGAATGGGAAAAGAAGTTGAATTTGAGGGCAGTGGGTGGAGTTTAGGTCCTCCAGGGTGGGGTTTGACTAATGAGGAGCTTCATTGATTTGGGGTATCACCTACTCCCCACACAGCTTTTATATATATATGAGCTTCACATGTTGCTGAATTAACTTTTTGTGCAAGAGAGTATTACCGAAAAAAAACTTTTTGTGCAAGGTATGCATAAGGCAGAAGCTCAAACCTCTATAATTATTTTCCTGTGAAAACACAAGAATTCAATTCTGCATTTCAAAAACAGGTGACCTTTATGCATCTTTCATACAAAGCACACACAATTAAACCACCACAGTAACTTTGATTACATTGCTTATGTAAAGACCCGCTTTTCAAAAATACATTATAAGTGGTTGTTGGCTTATGCATAATTTGTACAAATTATGCAACCAAGATGTTTTCATTTTTCAAGTGCAAGATTTAATTCAGGTGTTTAACTAGCAAGTAATTGAGTGCTGAAGGGGCTTTTGTCTTCATCTATCATGGTGAATAGGATGCAACAGAAGGTCAACTTGACCCGTTGCATTTGGTTTGTGTAGACCTAAAATTAAGATTTTGTTTTCAAAAGCCTGGACTTTAAGTAATTAATGAGTTTAAAAAATCAATTGCCATTTAACAATAAATGTAATATAATAGATGTTTTAGGGCTTATAGGTAAAAAGCAACAGTGGTGTGCACGGCATAACAATGAGATGTTTGCTAGTAAAGAATAACTGCACTTAAAGTTCCTGTAATTAGGTTTGTTTCTGAAACTTCTGTTAAAAAGTATATGATATCACTTATTTTTCCAGTGAAGGCCAGTGTGGAGAGACAATAGGGCCAGCATCCTGCTGTTTCTGATTCCATTTCCCATCCCTGCTCTTGTACTACCACCAGAAGGTGCAGTTCAGAGAGGGGTATGGGGCTCTGCGTGGGATTTCAGAAGTTCCTGAAAAATGGCTTCCTGGGCAGTGAAGGTGAAAGATAAAGGAGGAGGGTGTAGGCTGTAGGGTCTCTTTCTATCTAATGTTCCACCTGAAGTAAAGGCTCTGCACTATAAGTACCTTATGCTTTAATATTTCACCTCATGCCGCGTACACACGAGCGGACTTTCCGGCAGACTTGGTCCGGCGGACCGGACTCCGTCGGACAATTCGATCGTGTGTGGGCTCCAGCTGACTTTTTTTCCCAAAAGTCCGACGGACCTACAAATAAAACATGTTTCAAATTTTTCCGACGGACTCGAGTCCGGTTGAAAAATCTGCTCGTCTGTATGCTAGTCGGATGGACTAAATCCGACGCTAGGGCAGCTATTGGATACTGGCTATCAACTTCCTTATTTTAGTCCGGTCGTACGTCATTACGTACGAATCTGTCGGACTTTGGTGTGATCGTGTGTAGGCAAGTCCGTTCGTTAGGAAAGTCCATCAGAAGCCCGCCGAAAGTCCGTCGGATAGACCGTCGGACCAGTCTGGTCAAAAGGTCGGCTCGTGTGTACGCGGCATAACAAAAAAATACAAGTTTTTCATTTTTAGTTTTGATTACTGTACACTGTTACTCTCTGTACTGTGTGATAAAATGGAACACCACCCTCAACTTTTTTCTTTTAAGCCTGTGTGGAGGGGTTTCAATACCCCATTGGGTCTTTACTGCTGTCCAGTATCCCAGTATGTAGATTGCCCCCACCCCCTGTACAGCTATCACAGCAGCTCCTTAGTTTGATCACCAACCCCTATAAGAGTGTATGACAGATGTACTCTAAAGAAGGGAGCCAGGCAGGGGAAGATCTTTGTACTGTACTTGAGGGTATAAATAATTAACTTGCAGGGCAGAACTAGGCCTTTTATTCTACCCCTAGCTAAAAGAAAAGTTATGAATCGATTTCTGATTGAAGTAAACACCTGTAAATGTAGCAATGGGATGTAGTAGGTCAACACAAATGATCTCAGTTGTTTTTTTTTTTTATCAATAAATGTTTATCGATTTTATGGGAGATGATACAGAAAATTATAAATAGTAGAAAGGACACGTAGTTATATCTGTGGTATTTTACATTCGTTACATCAATGGTCAGAGAACACCAACACAAACATAAGGTGAAAATCAGTCTTTTTTACAGTTTTCAGTATAATGAAAGCAACCACTGAGTAGATCTAGGAATGTTGGTTGGAAATCAATGGTATCCAATATTCCCAAGCCTTTTTGAATTTGGAGTAAGTGTTTGTTTTGAGAGCCAGAGTGTTTTCACAATTAAAGATCAGATGGAGGTACATTGTAAGCTCATTAGGAGCGTTGTTAGTCCGCCAGAGTCTCATTAAGAGAGATTTGGCAGCTAAAAGAGTAAGCACAATGGTAGTGTGAAAATTTTCGGGGAAGCCTTCTATGCCCAGGTGTAAAAGAACTAATGCCGGATCTGGTTTAAGGATTGTTCCTGTAACCTGTGAAATTAGCTGAAACACTTTATGCCAATAACTAGTTAGACCTTTACATACCCACAAAATGTGGAAGAGAGTACTAGCGTGACCAACTTCTCTCCATCATAGGGGTAATGATCTCATCCGTTTTAAAAAATGAGAACAGTGCATGTGCTGAAGAATTATTAGACTCTTCTGAAAACTACTGGTAGGACTTTGGTAAGCAATATCATACTGGCATGCCAGGTGTACCATAGGAATTCATCAAATCTTTTTTCTTGGCAGTGGCAGTGGCAGTAAATAGAGGAGTGGCATCCAATCCATTTTGGAGGTCAGAAAATCTCCTTCATCAGGGCTTGGACTTAGTAGTTAGAAGTCCTATATGACTTGTTGTACAAATACCAGCAACACCATTTTGAGCTATTGCTTTATTTTTCCAGATTAAGACCCCTCCTAGAAGATCATAATATAAGTTCATACAGAAATGCTAACTACTATGTCCAAGCACTGATGAAGGAGGATTTTCTGACCCTCAAAATGCTTTGGCTACCGATCCCCTATTTACTGTCACCCTATTGTCAAGAATAAAGGTGTTTGGACTTTTGAACGTATTATCTGACTCCCGTATCTTTTTCCCACTCATCCAGATTTCTTAATCCTAGGTGGCATCCCTCTTGTGGGAGTTACCCTCTGCTTTGAGTTTTAGAGCAGCCAATTACCTTAATTAGAGCTTCCATGAACTATTATGGTATATAAAAAATGAGTTTGAGTCCAGCTCCTCAATCTTATTTTTGAATGTATCAGTCACCCGGCTGGTCGCTCAAGTTTACAAACTGCATAAGGAGTTGAGTTCACAATATGCTACACGGTTTGCAGTGTGCAGTGCTTTTTTTCTAACCTGCTCTTTATGACCCATAGAAGTCTTCTTCAGCAAAGTTGCTGTTTTGCCTCTGCAAATCCCATATTAATCTTCACTATAGTCTGATGAGTGGTTGGTATTCGGGCAGCAAGCTACATGACAGGGTTATTACTTGCGACCCTCCGAGACATAAACGAGAGGCTTCTTTTAGTCACAAACATTTGGACTGCCGACAAACCTAATTGGCTCCCTGCAGCTGTGTCTTTTGTTACTGGAAGTAATATAAGGTGTTCCCTGCAAATTGTCAGCTTGTACACATGTTTCCTTTCATGCTCTTTGCTATTTTCAACTTGGTTCGCCTCAACGTATATATTTTTTCCTTTGCGAAGCCCTATTAGTGTCTTGGTTGCATGCACAATTTGTCCTTCAGAATCCTACAGCCAGACTGAATGGCGTTGTGGAGAGGGTAATCAGGTGTGATACAGTACCCATTCAGTGCTTATCCCTTTCTGCCCAGGGATTCATAGAGAATGACGGGATGATATCTCTCAGTAAAAAATAAACCTGAGACCGGGGACTTCACTATAATTGCACAGTTGGGAAGTTAAGAGTTGTGAGTATATTCTGTATACTGCATTCCACATATTGTCATCTACTGTATATTTAGGGCAATGAAAGCACATTAAAAAGAATTATGGACTATTCTTTCTTTTATTCTTTTTTTTCTTTAGTGGACTTTAAAGAATATTTCTGCTAGTAAAATCTTTATATGAAATGTTTGTAGTGCAGCCTGAAGTAGGTGCCAAAGGGTTTTGTAGATTTGTACCTGTAGTCATAGCAGTCCACATGACTTCTACAAGACTCAACAAGACAGCAGATGCAGACCAGTGAGAACTAAAAAAAATTAACGTTGGCTGAATTTTTTTTCTGGTTGCATGCAGAAATATCATCCAGTATTATAATTTGCAATAATTTGGAAGATTGAAGTGAAGATGGGAGAATAGAGATAAAGGAGCTGCCATTTTTTTAAAAATTTTGGATACATTTTTCTGTAAGGTTTTTTTACTTCTGGCTGCTGCCCCATTTGGGATATTTCCCATATTTTCTGTGTAACAAGAAATATGAAGTTGACAGGTAAGAAGGGATAGCTATAAAAACATTGTCAGAAGTTGTTACGCTTCCTTACTCTTGTGTTTTGTTCTTGTCTGTGTCTCTGCTAAGAATTCCCATCCCTTCTGGTCCAAATTCAAAAGGGAGAATAAAACAGATTTAATAATTCACAAAAGTTGTAACAGTATAAAAATATAAACATTTTAATTACAAAAATATCAATATCCACTTCTACATGAATAAGTGATCCTCTATTTTTTTTTATTTACATGTTTTAAAAATCTTTTTATATTGGTATATCTTTGTATTGGTTTTAATGAAGAGTGTTGACTGTCTTGGGAATTAGTTAAGCTAATCTGACTCCTTTAAGAACTTGGCCTGGCACACCTTGTTTTGGTTTAATACAGGGAAGCTCAAGTGATTTGGTAAGTGGTCGCGGGCCACAATGAAATGAAATGGTTCAGAATTTCCAATGTTTTATTTTGAATAATGAAGATTTTAAATAACAATCAGGATCATCATTTTCTGTGGGATCAATCCCTGTTGGATGTTTGCCCACTGGTTAATCACAATCACAAAAATCAAATTTTTTATTAATCAGATTGCCATTAAAGAGGAGCTCCTATCCCCCCCCCCCCCCACCTCTGAAAATTAAAAGTCAGCAGCTACAAATACTTTAGTGCTAACTTTTAGTATTAGGACACTTACCTGTCCAGGGGTCCCACGATGTCGTTACCCCAGCCGATTTTTCATTTGGATCTCGGGTGCTGCCACTTCCATTCGTTGTAGGGGAAACCAGCAGTTACGTTTTGTGGCTTTACAGCTGGTCTCCTACTGTGCATGCACCAAGCACGCTGCAACTTCTGAATGGCCCGCCGGCGGGGGAAGGAGGAGGGAGGCCAAACTTCCTGTGGCAAGGTCCATGGCGAGGTCTCCCGGAAGTCGGGACAGGTACCTGTCAAAAACAGGTACCCTCTCCCCCTTCCCCCCCGAAAAATGCCAAATGTGTCACTGGAGGGGGGCAGGAAGCAAACAAGCGGAGCTTCCCTTTTTGGGTGGAGCTCCGCTTTAATCCCACTCTCATGCTCAGAATTGACCAGCCCCCCAAAAAAATCTGAACTGATGTTGCAGCCTTCACTAAATCAGAGGAATTTTTGTTTTTTTGTTCACTAAATCAGAGTTTTGCAGCCTTACCTTGAATTGCCAAAGCAAAGATCATGGACAATCTAAACAAAAAAAAAAAAAGCAGACCAGGGAAGCCCTAGTAGTGCAACAAGCTTCTTTGTTAAGCAAAGATAAAATGACACATAATGCACTCACGTGGTCCTGGAATGACACCCAAACTCATCACACAACTGTGAGAATCCACCTTTGAGAAGCCCTGTATGGATCCACTCGGCTAAAGGTTCCTCCCTCCGTGTCTGTGTGCTAGGAAAGAAAGCGGGGGGAGCTGGCCTGAAATAGTGGTTTGTGTATGACCGCTGCCACCATTATGGAAAAACCGGCAACCATTCAGTAGAGTGAAATCCCAAAGAAGGCTGTGCAGGTTGCCATAGGTTTGGGGCCAAGGGCCACAATTGACCCGTGGGCCACAGATTGAGCATGCCTGCTTTATTCTATGGGTTACAATACTTCAAGATTTCACTCTGCATTTCCTTATTGTATACGGCTGTTTGTGTTGTTTCTGCAGAGTTTTATCGGTTTTCAAACAGCGTTCTCTAAAAACATCTACCAGTTGGAATGCTGGGACCACATAGAACGTTACATTTGATAGAAGTATTCCCAATTCCTTGAAATCAATTATGTTTTACTGCAAGCACAAAGAAAAAAAAATGCTTTCTTCTTTCATTTATCTGATTAAAAATGTAACTTATCCTAAAGCGATGAAAGCAATTAAAGTACATGACAAAACAGCGAGTAAACACTGCTCCGAGCACTGCAGTGTAAATATTGGCTGAACAAAACAATCTCTGTTTTGTCTAGCATTGGAAAAGTCATGACACAGATTTATGATACGCCATACTGCTTTATCTTAGTGATCTCATTATTTTAGAATTACAATATTGCTTTTCCACCGGATGGGGCTGTTCTGTTATTTCCTACACAGATTTCCATAAACATGGGGAAAAAAAATTAGCTTATGCCTATCAAGAACATCTTACCTGAGACTTAAAATGGGATTTGCTTGAAAATATTACATTGGGGTTGATTTACTGAAGACAAATAGGCTGTTCCCTGCAAGGGAATTTTCACTTTGCAAGGAACTTTTCCCTTAATTTAGTGAATGTGGGAAAGATGATTCACTTTGCAAAGAATACCCATTCAAGTACAATTAAAGAAACTGTATTTTCGCTTGCACACATTTACATAATGTACCTCAGCAGAGCTTCACATCATTAACTAAGCTAAAGGAAATTTATCTTGCAAAGGGAGCAGCATATTTTCCCTTAGTAAATCTGTCCCATTGCATGTCCAGCGTAATTCACATTTAGTTCTCAAGTGTGCAATAGAAAATGTAGGAAAACATTGCCTGCATTCTAGAGCAGGGGTCGCTAAACTTTCTAAACAATCAGCCAGTTTACTGTCCTTCAGACCTTTGGGGGCTGGACTGTGGCCATGGGAGTAGGCGTGTCTTAGTGGTCAGTGGGAGTAAAAAAATTACATAGAGCCTATGGACAATGTGAGGAAGAATAGTGCCCCAGCATTAGTGTCAGCGGGGGGGGGGGGGGGAATAGTGCCCCATCACTGGTATTAGTTGGAGGAATAGTGTCCCATTGTTTGTATTAGTGGAAGGACTAATGCTCCATCTTTGGTGCCAGTGGAAAGAAGAGTGCTTCATTGTTGGTGTCAGTGGAAGGAATATTGCTTCATTGTTGGTATCAGTGGGAGGAATAATGCCTCATATTAGGGTGGAATTGTGCCTCAAGGGCAAGTAAAGGGACACATCCAGCCTGTGGCCCACAGTCTAGAGAGCAGTGTTCTAGAGCAGTGGTCATCAACCCTGTCCTCAGGGCCCACTAACAGGCCAGGTTTTATGTATTACCTTGGGGAGATGCAGACTAGAATACTGCAATCACTAGGCAGCAAATGATATCACCTGTGATATATTTCAGTTATCTTGCAAACGTGGACTGTTGGTGGGCCCTGAGGACAGGGTTGATGATCACTGTTCTAGAGTGAAAAGCCTGGTCAAGCTACTGCATGCTGCTAATTTCAGCTTGATGCCGAATTTGAAATCTTGATGCCGATCTGCTGAGACAGACTAGACTTCCCATTCTTCTAGAGTGAAGAATTCTTCTAGAGAGTCATCAGCACACCAAGGATTCCTCAGAAGGCTCCAGAGCTTTATTCATGTGGTCTTGCGGTACGCATACAGCAATACAGCACATACAGCAATGTTTTGGAACCACAAAGGGCCCCTTCGGCAGGCAAGTAACTTGCCTGCCGAAGGGACCATGTGTGGCTCTGAAACATTGCCGTATGTGTACCGTGTGAACATGTGAATAAAGCTCTGGACCTTTCGGAGAAATCCATGTTGTGCTGATGACATTTCTTCATTCAGATTGTCTGCGGTTTACAGCCGGTGGTCATTACAGCACCCAGCATTATTACAGCCATTTCCATGAATATGTGCATGGGGAATTGGCATCAGGTTGCAGACCTCAGGATTGCCCCACCAAGGGGTCAGAGGAACAAGACGGCTTCTCTGTGGAGACAGCGGTGTGATATGATGGAGGCTCAGAGTCCAAGCTGTGGTCAAGGCAGGTGGAAGGTAAGAGAATAGTTCAAACACAGGCCCAAGTGGAAGCAGGCGGAAGGCAAGAGAATAGTCAGAGTCCAGGTGAAGGCTGACAAGACAGCAACAGATACAGGCAGAGTTAACAAAGAACAGGGTCAGGCAACCTGAGTTGGCAATGGGTACAGCAAGAAAGCTTGGTGCATAAGGTAGCTGGTGAAAAGGCACAGCACCAGCCACCAGAAAGGGAGGTGCTTCTCCAAGATAGTGAGCATGACCAGTGCCAAGGATGCATGCCAACGCAAGCTAATGCATGAATGCCAACGCACATGCTCACTTTTATGCAAGCAACAGACCAAAGCCAGAGGCCACAAGCTGGCATATGACCCATGGCAGATGGACAGGACAGTTCATGCCTCTGGTTGTTCAGACACAAAGCCTAGAAATACTGTAAGACTGTATAACAGATATGCCAGGGAGATGGGTGGGGCTGTGGGTTACCAAAGCTTGTGCTATAACAAGGACGGTCTTCAGTCTGAGCCGTTTGCAAACATTTTATTAATCAGCCTAAGTGATAAAAGGAAACTGTGTTCTACCTGACATTTCCATATCCAGTTTATTTCGCTCAGCAGGTGTGCGTGTTTGAATGGATTTAAAAGAAAGATAACTGCCTGTGATACAGATGCAAATTGTGCCGTGCCTCATTTGACTGTGGTGCCAACCCTATTTTGTTGAGTGTCCTTAGTTTTCAGCCTAAATGAGCCTGTAGATATTTGACTTACAAGCAACAAGGTCTCTATTACCGCGACCAAAGTACATATCGTAACCGGTGGAATAGAAATTGGCACCCAGAAATGTGACATTTTGATGCAAACTTACATTGACATGAAAGGATGCAATTTGCATAATTTTCAGAGCTATGCTTTAGTTTGTGATGCTTGGTTCATATTGCCCGTGGCTGAGAATTGCGAGGGCTAAAATACATCAGATGTATGAAAGAGAAAAAATACAATATAAGAAACTTGTTCCTTTTATTTTAGTTTGGCACTTTCTTTTTTGTGCTAGTTTTGTAGGTTTTTTTTTTTTTTTATGTTGTGATATTTGTCATGATACCCACAGTTTAACCTTTGTGTTGTCTTTAGTTGTTTATATCACTCTGTGGGAAGAGGCAACGGCTCCGCTCTTAATAGGCTAGAATTGTCTGCTCAGTAATAACAGGTAATTGGCTCCACAAACAAAAGATGTTGTGAAGAAGCCTGCTAAGAAAAGGTTATAAAAAAATTCTTACAGCTTAAGTGTTATTCCAGCATTCGCGTTGTTTCCAAACAGTTGCCAGAACAACTGCATTATAATATAGATTTTAATTAATTAAACAGGCCGATATGTTCTATACTTAGTGTTAATTTGTTACTCATGTTTCCAGCCTCTGAACTCAACCAGTTTGGTCTTAGTCACCTCAGAAGCTGCTTATAACTTACTTACAACAACAGAAATGATGGTTTTAAAGGAATAAAAGTCAAACTTCAGTCTGTTAACCACTTGACCTCCACGAAAATTTAACCCCCCCCCCTTCATGACCAGGCCAAAAGACAAAAAAAGAGCGAAAGTTTTTGAAAAAAAAAACAATATTTTTTACTTTTTGCTATAATAAATATCCCAAATTTATTTAAAATCCTCAGTTTTGGCCGATATATATTCTTCTACATATTTTTGGTGAAAAAAAATTGCATCAAGCGTATATTGATTGGTTTGCACAAAAGTTATAGCGTCTAACAAATAGTTTATTGATTTATGGCGTTTTTATTATTATTTTTTTTTTACTAGTAATGGCGGTGATCTGCGATTTTTACCATGACTGCAACATTGCAGCGGACAGATCGAACACTTTTGAAACTTTTTTGAAACCATTAACATTTATACAGTGATCAGTGCTATAAATAGCCACTGATTACTGTGTAAATGTCACTGGCAGGGAAGGGGTTAACACTAGGGGGCGATCAAGGGGTTAAATGTGTTCCCTGACTGTGTGTTCTAACTGTGGAGGGGAGGGGACTGCCTGGGGGTGGAGACTAATCGGTGTTCCTATATACTAGGAACACACGATCGGTCTCCTCTCCCCTGACAGGATGTGGATCTGTGTGTTTACACACACAGATCCACGTCCTGTCAGTGGAGCGATCGGGTGTGCCCGGTGGACATCGTGGCCGCCAGGCACGTGCATCGGCTCCTTGGCGACGCAGCGGGTGCGTACGCGTGTCTCTGGCCGTGCGCGCATGCCCCCTGTGCCGGCGTTAAGCCAAGGACATCATATGACGCCCGCCCGGAGGGACAGATTGTTCCTGCGGAAGTCATATGACAATGGCCCGGTATGGAAGTGGTTAAAATCACTGCTCCTAAAAAAAAACAATAGTTTTTTGTTTTTTTTTATTGATACGTTTCCCAGGGCAGTACCCAGACCCCCACACCCCTTTTATGGCCAATTACTTGCATATAAGCCTTAAAAAATGGGCACTTTTGATTTTTCCTGTTCGGCTCCCATAGACTTCGGGTTAGAACATTTCCCCCTGTTTGGGAGTTCTGCTGCGAACTGAACGAAGGGGGGTGTTTGGTCCATCCCTAGCTGAAAGCTGAAAATTGTTCCTGGGCAGGAAGAGGGTATAAGTACCCAGTAAGCAAGTGGTTAACCATTAATTCATCTGCATCAGTTGATTTTTTTTTGTCTCTGTATTTGAAGAGAATGGTGGTTACAAGGACATATTTAAAAGTGAGACAACAAATGAATGTGGGCTGCAAAAAAAAAAAAAAAAGAGCGTCGGCTCATCCCTAATTATGAAGGTTCAATAAATATTGAAAGCCGGCCTTCACATTCCTGACATGGGCATTAAGTGAATGTGACAATGACCTTGACAAGTGACTCTGCAAACAGTTCTGTGCCACCGTTTATTGGCACATTGGACAGAGTGAATTGGGCGCACAGGGACTTTTGTCTCAGGTCTTGTAAATGAGGGGAATGAAACTTTGCATCGGTGTAATGGAGACGAGTTAGGTCATTCGAGTCTGCTATGTCTGGGTCATCCTCCAGTGGCTAAAGTCTAAATACAATTCATGTGTACAAAGTCGGAGCAGGTAATACATATGAAGAAATTCCCTTAGAATAAAAAGACTCAGTTTACCCATGTGGTCACATTGCAGCCAAGCTAGTTGTGCAATTATTGTTAGCGTATTACATTGAGAAACCAGTATAATGGGCATTACCCATTGGGGAAAAGGGATACTAGCCAAAGGAAGAAGATTATCTAAAAATATAGGGACAGGTATATTATATCACTGTGTTACAATATTGCATTTTTTAAAAATCTTTAAGGTAGTATTAAAGGATAAAAAAATGTCATACTTACCTCCTCTGTGCAGTTGGTTTTGCACAGAGTGGCCCCAATCCTCCTCTTCTGGGGTCCCTCAGTGGCGCTCCTGGCTCCTCCTCTTCTCGAGGGCCCCTTTGGAGAGCCGCTTTCCCTCAGGGCACCCGTGCGGGTGCACTCCAGTGTCCTGCTTGCTGCGTCCAAGCAGGACTTGGACCGCCCCACCACGTCATTGGATTTGATTGACAGCAGCGGGAGCCAATGGCTGCGCTGCTAGCAATCTATCCAATGAGGACCCAAGACACTGGCTAGGGCTGGTGCTAGAAAGACCGGGCTCAGGTAAGTACAAGGGGGGCTCTGGGGGGGGGGGGGGCAGCTGCATCACAGGAGGTTTTTCACCTCAAGGGTTTACAACCCCTTTAGGAATGTTTTAGCTTGACACATATAACATAATAAACAAACCTTTTTTTAAAAAAAATATTTGTTAAAATTTTCACCCCAGCATTTACAGTCTCTCAATACTGCATGTTCCTGCCCCCTCAGTGCTGCTTCCCTGAATTTCCAGTCTCCACAGGAAAGAGTTAACAGGGAAGTGCAGGAGGGGGAGAGAAAGCAGGGGAGTGCCTTGTTCTCTTAGGCTGTAGGACTGTGTGTTTCTATTGATGTACACAGTGTAGGGAACAGTGACGGTCATCTAGTGCCCAGGGCAAAGATGCCAAATGGAGCCCCCCCCCCCAATCTATGAGCACTATGTGACAACAAAAATGCCCTCCCCGCCCCCCCCAAAAAAAACACTTGTTGAAGCTGTTATAGATGCAAAGGGTGGGCCAACTCAATACTGAACTCTACGGACTTATGCCCCGTACACACGGTCGGACATTGATCGGACATTCCGACAACAAAATCCTAGGATTTTTTCCGATGGATGTTGGCTCAAACTTGTCTTGCATACACACGGTCACAAAAATCCGATCATTCTGAACGCGGTGACGTAAAACACGTACGTTGGGACTATAAACAGGGCAGTAGCCAATAGCTTTCGTCTCTTTATTTATTCTGAGCATGCGTGGCACTTTGTGCTTCGGATTTGTGTACACACGATCGGAATTTCCGACAACGGATTTTGTTGTCGGAAAATTTTATATCCTGCTCTCAAACTTTGTGTGTCGGAAAATCCGATGGAAAATGTGTGATGGAGCCCACACACGGTCGGAATTTCCGACAGCAAGGTCCGATCACACATTTTCCGTCGGATACTTTTGGCAATATAGTATATATATATATATATATATATATATATATATATATATATATATATATATATATATATATATATATATATATATATATATATATATAGTAATAAAAAAATTAAGACATTAAATATATATATATAAATAATAATAATAATAAAGAAAAGACATATATATATTATTGTATATGCCTTCCCTATTTGTTTTCTTTTTGCAGCTTTTACATTAATAATAAAGAGAAGACATTAAATATATATATATATATATATATATATATATATATATATATATATATATATATATATATAGTCTTCTTTTATTTTTTTCTATATTTTTTTCTATAACAGTATATATATATATATATATATATATATATATATATATATGTATATGTATATATACATATATATATATATATTTAATGTCTTCTCTTTATTATTAATGTAATAGCTGCAAAAAGAAAACAAATTTGGAAAGCATATACAATAATATATATATATATATATATATATATATATATATATATATATACATATCGTATATGCTTTCCATATTTGTTTTCTTTTTGCTATTACATTTCCAGGTTACTGTATATTGTTTTTGCATACTGTAGTGCTGGTAGATTTTCTGATGCAATATAAACAGCAGATTGCTCAGACAAGGTACTTGGATAAAATATATGAGCAGCTCATCAGTAATGATCTCAACAGAATACAATGTACTTGAGTCACTGCTGTTTAGAAAAAAAAAAACTCTTCTGACTACAATTGTGTTGCTAATGTTTATGACAGAAAATAAAATGAGATAAAATGAAAAGAATTATATAGAATTTTTTTGTACAATCACAGCCTTCCTATCGCTCTTGTCTTGAATTGTGTTTTAGTTGTACTGTCTCTGTTTATTTTGTCAAGCTATATAACTGTTACCGTTAAATAAAATCCTGAATAATGATCATAATAATAATAACAACAATAATATAAATAACAATAATACATGTAACCTTATACTTGTAAAACACGGATTTGTTCACTCGTTTTTATATTAAGCACTATTTTTAATATGCAATTTCTCACATCTTAAAAATATCGATACAAGTTGGGTGACATGATATATTTGTAAAATGTTCTGCAAACATGTTAACAAAAAACATAGTATATCAAAGTAACTGAAGTCACATAGCCCTAAGCCACCCTTCCCCACAACCCTTTTGGTCCTCCCAACAGGTGTTAGTCTCATCATTTGTAGTCTACAACATCAAACACTGAGTTTCTCTTTCTGCTACCTTTTGTTTTTGTTCAGAAAGTGAAACTTCTTCCAAATCCTTTTTTCTTTTCTAGATTTGGGTAGCGTGAAAAAGGTTAGAACCTCTTTCAGGTTTTTATTGCTGTCTTGCGGACAAATTAAAGATGACAGATAGTAAGTGATAATGTAAAGTGATTGCAGACCTATAACAAACATGTTGTACTTATCTGCTCTGTGCAATGTTTAGCACAGAGCAGCCCAGATCCTCCTCTTCTCAGATCCCCCGCCAGCGCTGCTGGTTCCTCCTCCCCTGCTGAGTGCATCTCAAGCTGCTTTCTATGGGGACACTTGTGCAGGCTCGATCCCGGGCTTGTGCTCTGTATCCATTGACAAACAAAGTGTGGCTCGGCCCCACCCCCGCTCTCTTCTTACTGGCTGTGATTGACACCAGCAGGAGCCAATGGTGCTGGATCGCTATTGGGCTCAGGTAAATATAAGGGAGGGCTGGGGGAGATGCATACAGACATTTTTTTTACTTTAATGCAGAGAATGCATTAAAGTGGTTGTAAACCAAAAAAATTTGTAAAAATCCTGTTCCCTTAAAAAGGTTAAAAAGCATAGTGCTTGTGCTGTGTAATCTGTCCCTTTCTATGCTGTAAAAAACCTGGTTGAACCCATCTGTTCCCGTGTCCCCCTTAGTGTGCTGACCACGGTAATCATGGTTGCTGATCCATGGCTACTGTGGTCAGTTTACGTGACATCCGTCATCCCGCTGCTCTCCTCTCTCCCCCTCCCTCCCTGCCTGTCAGCTCCTGTGTGTGTGAGCCTCCCCTCGCCTCCTGCCACTATTAATAGCTGGCAGTAAAGTTAAATAAAGATGACTGTCAGCCCCTCGATTTTATGAAGCCATCCTAAACAGTGTAAATGTTAGTGTAAAACGATGCCTCTAAATACCTTATCTCCAATCTTTTCTGGCCGACCACGTGAACTCCGGCCGCTCTCCTTCTCTGATCTAAAGGCTTCACTGGGAGGGGCTGAGCGCACATCACAGCGGTCACGTGACCTCTCCGGTTGAGGCCAGAGGGGATCTCAGCCCCTCCCGCTGTAGCCCTTAGATCGGAGGAGGAGAGCAGGAGGAGGGGTCAGGTGACTGGCCAGAAAAGATCTGAGATAAGGTATTTAGAGGCATCGTTTTACACTAACATTTACACAGTGTAGGATGGCTTCATAAGCTTCAAAAGTTGGGCTGGCAGTGATTTTTTAATTTTTTTTAATTTTTTACTTTACAACCATTGTAAGGTAAAAAAAAACTGCCTTTATAACCACTTTAATATTTTACAATTGACATCGGAAAAGAATGTGTCTATGGGGACACGTGTTTTGGCAAAGTCAGGTAAGCGATGCATAGGTGAACCGACTCCATTTAATAATAAAAGTTCTATTCATTTGGGAAATATAAGATCATTTCATCCTATCCAGAAAGACTGTATGGAATTCAATTTTACATTAAAATGTCTGATTTCTAGTCAGAGTTTTCACAGCTGCTATCTAGGGATTTCTAAGGAGATTTGACATGAGAGAGTGCAACACAGAAAATGCATCAGCCTCTATGCATGTGTAGGTATTGTTGGAGGGGATATCATCCATTCTTGTATCACCTTATCTGCTTACCTACCTTGAATAAGCTCAAAAGTGCTAAAACAGTCTCCTTTCATTAAATCATTACAGAGGATTGTGATGATACCAAAAAAAACGGATGTTCAGAGCTTCATTACCTTTTGCAATTAATTTTGCAAAAAAAAAAAATTGGCAGCTAAATTCTTCTGAGATCTTCACAGGAGAATAGAAGAATTAAACTGGATCCCCAAATCAAACTTAGGTTTTATTGAGATTTAAATGAGTTTAACCTAACATTTTCCTCTTTTAGCCAGACCATTTAAAAGCTTAATAAATGCTTACAGTAGCCGTGAATGCTGAAATCAGATGAAAACAAATTAGATTTTACAAATTTTTAACTAACATAGTTACAGAGAAATTAAGAAACTTTTTTCTAATTAGTTCTATTTCTAGTATGTTAAACAAAAATTCCAAACAAATGTAGAAACCTTGGTTTAGTACAAAGCTGGGAAACCTAAGTAAATAATTGCAGACACAGAAAATCAAGTCTCGGCCTTGTGCAAAACAAGCGTGTTGCATGAAAAACAACACAGTAGAGTTTTAGAGATAGGAAGCTGCCAAACTAATTGCTTGAAATATTGTTTTCCTTCTTTGAGTTTTTATACAGTTATGGATTCTTAAAGTGGTTCTAAAGCCAAAATGTTTTTACCTTAAGGTAGAAGTACAGCTGGTTTGGCTGCACTTCTATGGATCACAGGAATGCAATTCGTTTTCAGCAGAGAGCCGCCTGAAGTCCGCTCTCAGCTGACGTCACATAAATCAGTCCAGGCACCGCGGCATCCTGACCACAGAGGCTGGATCCACCAGGTGACTGGACTGACACCCTGCTCAGCCTCTCAACGAGCCACTGAGAGCCTGAGCCAGCCCCTCCGCCCCCTCCACAGCTCTGCGCTCCATTGAGCGAGGAAGGAACAAAGCGGAGAGCTGCTGATTGGCAGTCTCCAGCTCTCTGCTCGGGGAGCCGTGAGGCCTGAGCCATCGGCTCATTGCAGAGGCGCTGGGGGGACCGATGCTGCATCCACCGAGGTAAGTATAAAACTAAAAAAGGCTGTGTGTGTATGCATGTGTATGATGTGTATGTAAGTATATATATATATATATATATATATATATATATATATATATATATATCCGTATATACTCGAGTATAAGTCGTTCCGAGTATAAGTCGAGGCCCTAATTTACCACAAAAAATGGGAAAAACTTAGTGACCCGAGTATAAGACGAGGGTGAGAAATGCACAGCTCCTGTAAGTGCAAAAGAGGGTCAACAATGCCCATTTGCAGCCTCACTGTGCCCATTTGCAGCCATAGGTCCCCCGAACTTCAAACTCGGTAGTTAAGGGTTCCTAGATGCCCCCTAGCTGCAGCCAAAATTTGGGGTCTCTGAACCCAAAGAGTCCCGAAATGACATTGCTGCAGATGGACACAGTTGACCGATTTTGGGGCCCCGTATCTTGGGGCCACTTAGTGTTAGGAACCCCAAATTTGATGTGCAAACCCAGTGGAACTAGCAGCATAAAATATCCAAAGCTGGGGTTTCTAGCACCAAGTGTCCCCGAGAAATGTCAAGCACTTTTCTGCAGCAGAGAATGACATTTTCTGAACCGGGTTTGGGGCCCCGTATTTCGGTGCCACTTGGTCCTAGGAACCCCAGCTTTGGATATGTTGTGGTACCAGTTCCACTGGGTTTGCACACCAAATGTGGGGTTCCTAACATCAAGTGGCCCTGAGATACGGGGCCCCAAATTTGGTTCAGAAAATGTCAAGCACTTTTCTGCAGCAGAGAATGACCACACCACACCAAATTTAGGGTTCCTAGCACAAAGTGACCTTGAGGTACAGGGCCCCAAAGTCAAGACATGGGTGAGCGAGTTTGGGGTGGAGGAACTTGACTGGCCTGCACAGAGTCCTGACCTCAACCCGATAGCACACCTTTGGGATGATTTAGAGCAGAGACTGCAAGCCAGGCCTTCTTGTCTAACATCAGTGCCTGACCTCACAAATGCACTTCTGGAAGAATGGTCAAACATTCCCATAGACACACTCCTAAACCTTGTGGAAAGCCTTCCCAGAAGAGTTGAAGCTGTTATAGCTGCAAAGGGTGGGCCAACTCAATATTGCACCCTATGGACTAAGACTGGGGTGCCATTAAATTCATGTGCGTGTAAAGGCAGGCGTCCCAATACTTTTGGTGATATAGTGTATATTACTTGCACATTTGGCTTTCTGGAGTTCAGCTTTAAATGTGAGCCACAAATACTGGAAACGTTGCATTGCTGCAATGTAATTTAGGTGCTGGAGTGACATTATTGAATGTACCGAGGTCATACGCCATAGACGTCTGTCATGCTGATTTGTAGAGGGTCACTGACTTGGTGGACATTTAGTACAGCCAGAGCTTCTGTATTATAGGCCTCATTACACTTTAAGGCTTTTAAAACACCAAGAACGCACAGTAATATTTTCACTTTGTGTCAGTTAAATGTATTTCATAGAATCCTGAGCTGCTGGTAACTTTGATGTTTCTATAATTATATTACCTGTTGCACCACAGCGAGGATTCAGAGACTTTATATATACTGCATACTATACTTTTATTGTTATGTATGAGTGAAAGTATGAATAATTAGTGCTGCCCATTGCAACTTATCAGATCCCCCTTAGATATTTCTAGGGAATCTTGGTGAATAAGCATGAGAGGCTGATGGAGGTGAACAATCTGGTTGGTTGATCTTGGGAACACTCCTTTTGGAGATATTTGGCAGATGGTGCATTGCCACAGCTGCTGACAATTATCTATACTGTACCTTAGGCAGGCCATACACAAGCAAGTTTCTTTCCTGCAACCACAGATTGCGGGAAATAAATTTGCACAATTCCCCCACCAACACATTGTTGACAGGGGAATCCCTCCCGGCGGGGGAAGCCATTCCCACTGGGAGAAGACCATGATTATCGCTAGTGGCTACAGCAGCCGCAAGCGATAATAGTAAGAGAATCCAGCAGGGTCGATCAACTTGGTACATTCAGCCTGCTATTAACCGTTCGAATCTTGGCCGGTTCCTGTGCTGAACCAGCCAAAATTCAAACCGTATATAGCCGACCTTTAAGTATAACTAAAGGCACAACATTTTTTGGTTTTGGATAGACTGAAGAGGGTTTAAAAAAACTTGTCAGGTTTTTATTATTGTCCAGTGATGCCCCCGTTAGGGAGAATTGCCCTCTGTATTTGCCCTGTTTACCTTTATCAGAGAGGGTAAGCGTGAAAGAAAATACCAAACTTTAAGTTGTCACCAGGAGGATAGGTATAGAGGAAACATTTTCCAATAGGGACACTAGTTCTGGTGACAACAATGGATTCCTTCGCTTTAGAGGGATTTTTTTCTCACTTCCTGTTTTGGCTATGGGACAGGAAGTGAAGGGAAATCTCCCCAATGGGACACAGATGGAAAAAAAACTAACATGGGTTATAACCCTCCCTTTTTCTATCTAGAATTGAAAAAGAAGTTTTGACTTTAGTTCTACTTTATGCATAGTGGCAACGTTTTTGTATAGCACCTGCAGCCTGTTCAGTAATTTTACTCTTTGCCTAAAATTTCTAAACTGCAGGTAGATTATAAAAGACCACCATTTAAACTTGCTAGGGCATGGTTCCTGCATGGTTCCCTTTAACGCTGCTCAGAGGCTCTCCCAACTGTATATTGTGCTCAGAGTTCACTATATCCTGCTAAAACTGCAACGTATGGGTATCTTACAAAAACTCCACTTTGCACCAAATGTTCTACTATAAATGGGAACCTTATATACCTTCTTTGGAAATGTCCAAAACGCCATCGCTACTGGGTGGCTGTGGGTAATACTATTAATTCAGTCTTTCACATGACAGTCCCACTTGAACCCACTAAATGTTTTCTGGGTATCTTGGATGACCTTCCACTAACAGAACTTCAGACAGTAACTGTTAACAGAGCCTTATTCCAGGCCCATAGGCTCCTTCTACAACAGTGGAAATCGAACAAGGCTCATAAAGATTGGGTAATCAGCATGGGTAACACTCTCCGACCTGAAAAAGTAATTTTCCAACACTGAGGATGCACAAGTAAATTTGACAGGCTCTGTGGGGACTGGTTGTCGGTTCCTGGTCTTGCCCCGGTGGACCTGGTGATATATAGAATCCTAAATATATATAAATAGAAATATATATATATATATATATATATATATATATATATATATATATATATATATATATATATATATATATGTGTGTATACATATATGTATATATATATATATATATATATATATATATATATATATATATACATACATATATGTGTAAATATATATTGTATCATTAAATATAATATTATATTATATATATTTAAATTGTGTTTTCAGTTTGTGATGCTCAGGTACAGTATAGTTCTTCTGCTTTTGAGGTTACTTGCCATCCTCATCCTGCAAGTCACCCAGGGGCCCCACTGCAAGGGTAATCCTGTTATCCTCCCTGGAGTGCTAGAGGACAAACATAGATCTAGAAACCAAGAAAAAACAAAAAACAAAGCAATCCCCCCATAAAAAAAAAGATATTTTGTATAAATTATGATTGCATTGATGGACCATTTGGTCTTTTTTTGTGCTGTCACTCTGCCCTGTTTCTATTAAAATCGGTGATGTAGTCCTTAAAAAATAATTAAGCGTATTTTTAAATTCAGCTAGCGCCAGCATCAAAATATGCTTTTAGTACCTACAATCTCCTCTGCAGCAGTTCTCAGACTGAGGGAAGGTGGGACAGATTTAGGGTCCAATGCGTAGTGCTGCCGGTTCTAACTCTGGGAGCCTGCTGACAACAGAGTGATGACATCATCAGTGTGCTGCTGCTCCAACAATTTCCAGATTCAGACTTAGGTGGGTCCTCAACCAAGTTGTACTGATTAGGGTCAGGTATCCGACTATACTATATAAAAGCATATATGAATAAAATGCAAATCTTTCAGCAGGGTAAAACAGTTCATAAATATTACATTTATGCCTGGAGTTCTGGGCTGTTTTTTTTTTTTTTTTGTACTGCAATATTTTTAGGTAAAGGATAACAGAGCAATGCAGAATAAATATTTTTCCACCCCTGACATTCACAATTTTCCTGGTGAAATGTTAACACACAGCCAGCCCACCCATAAATAATGTAAGGTGTCAATATTCAATTTAACTTCAATCATCACCTTGAATTGCTTTGTGTGTTCCGCTTGCTGTGAACTTTATATTACACGCATATATCTGGTTGAATTATTCTGGGCATGCAAGGTTTCATTATTTATTCATTTTTTTAGAAGGGGATGTCTTCTAATTACATACATAACAAAAAAAAAAAAATGTATTTGAATGAATGAATAATTTGTATAGCGCTGCAAATGCGAACTGAATCGCTTCAAGGCGCTATTTGACCGTGGATAAATATATATACAGGGGAACATATTTGGCTTAATCGAGTAACAACACCTGAGATAGACATTCACAGAGTGCAGGAGGAAAAAAACGAATCTAGTCTTTCTGTGGAATGCGATGTATGCTTCTCCAAGTCGGGGTCCTGCCTTAAAGTGGTTGTAAAGGCACAAGGTTTTTTTTACCTTCATGCATTCTATGCATGAAGGTTAAAAACCTTCTGAGTGCAGCAGCCCTGCCAGCCCCCTCTCGATCCACTTACCTGACCCCCCCTCTCGATCCAGTGATGTCCACAAGAGCCTTGCCTCTCCAGGGACTCGTACCCCTGATTGGCTTTTGGCTGCAACGGGAGCCATTGGCTGTCAATCACAGCCAGTGAACCAATCAAGAGACGGAGGGGCGGGGCCGAGCCACAGCTCCGTGTGTGAATGGACACACAGCTACGGTTTGGGAGCGTGCCTGCTTGGGTGCCCCCTAAGCAAGCTCCTTGCTCTGGGGGCACCCTGCAAGTGGGAGGGGCCAGGAGCGCTGCCGGGGGACCCGAGAAGAGGAGGCCCGGGGCTGCTCTGTGGAAAACCACTGCATATGGCAAGTAAAAGCAGCAGAAAAAAAGTCCAAATGTGCATGAGACCTTAAGTGTGCATGTAAACCCTAAATCTATTTTTCAGTATGTGTAGCATTATGTCTCACCGCATAGCATTTTCTTATGCAAATAATTTTTATAAATCTATTGCATAATTTCTCACTTGAAGATCCTGCCAATAACAGCTCTTCCTGTTGAACGCTGGAATGTAATTAGCAGCATCGTTGATCGCCTGCCTTGCGCGCTTCTTCAGTCAATGTATCAGATAGATAGATAGCAGGGGTATTATCTGCAAAGGAAAGTGCTAAAAACTGTACAGAGTGAAAAATAGATTTTGGGTTCACATACACTACAATACCATATCATTCTTAAAAAATAAGGTACAGGAGCAATAACAATAGTATTAAAAAAAGGAACATTTTTTGAAAAAAAAAAACACATTTATAATAATCATTTAAAAAAAAAATCTGGGTTGAAATTTGCTTATATAAAGGCACATTAAATGTGTTAGGAAATGAGCCTTCAGACATGAGCACGCTGTACATATTGATCTTGGTTATGGGTAATCCTGCTGCGTACAATATAATTTATTAACTTCCCTGAGCAGAATGATTTCATTCAATTGATTCCGTGTGTATTTATGAGAGAATATATAACATATCAGTGAGCAGTCCGGCATTATAATCAAACTTGCCGTCTGTGAAGGATTTCATCGAGATTTATTGATACTGTATTTTAAATGTGAAGGATTTTACACTTTGAGCAGATATTTTAGCCTACCATGGAAATACGTGATCCAGAACAAGAAGTATGAAAGATCTTTCTTTGAATAGCATTTAAACATGTTTTTCTTTTAGGATGCAAAACGTAAAGTTCAGGACATTGCTTGTTTTTGTATGATTTTAATTAAATCTGTACATGTTTGCAGTAAAATAAACTAAGGTCCAAAATTAATGGTAGGCACCATGAGATTGGTCTTTACAATAAGATGTCCTACAGCCAGTCAGAGCCCCCAACATTTTTCGATCTTCCAAGACAAAGGCAGACTAGACAAACTCTGTTTGCCATCCTACCCTCCTTAGGCATCGTAATGCTATAGAAGAAAAAGAAGATTGGTCGCACACCATGGAAGGAAGAACTTCTGTAGAATAGTTACTTTATTGTCAAAGTGCCAAAGGACGTAGACAGGATGTCACAGGAACATTGGTAGACCAATGTTAACTCGTGCTTGTTCACATGGTTAACTCGTGCTTGTTCACAACAAGCACGAGTTACCCGTGTAAAACCGGTCTATCAATGTTCCTCTAACGTCCTGTCTATGTCCTTTGGCACTTTGACAATATAGTAACTATTCTACAGAAGTTCTTCCTTCCAAGGTGTGTGATCGATCTTCTTTTTCTTCAATTACTATTGACAGTGGTGAGCTGGGGCCAGCACCCATGAGGAGATCTTTATCCACAGTCTGAGCGGTGTTACACTCTTTCTGGACACCGTAATGCTATCTCTAAGGTTCATCGGGGGGGGGGGGGGGCAAGGAGGCATTCCTAACTGAGTCTGCCTGGATGAATATAACAACACAATAGTATATTGGGTCTGATTAATTATGAATAACTATTTACAGAGTCCAGGCATATTATAGTTGAGATATTTTTTTGCACCTTTCTTCTCTACAGTACATTTATATAGGATTCATTAAAAAGAGAAGTTCGATATTTTTTTTTTCAAGAATCATACTTAGCTAGGTGAGTGCAGCATCGGTCCAATGCTGCATCTGTCCCCTGACGGCTCCAAGACTGAGAACTTAGAAATCAAACACCGCCGATCGCTCGGTTCTCAGAGCTCCGAGAGCAGAGAGCCGGTGACTGTTAGTCACCGACTCTCTGCTCTGCCCCCCCCGCACTTACTGGAGCACTGGGCTGTGGAGGCTGAGCCAGGTGCGGGTCCAGGGTTGTGGGTGGATCCAAAAATTATTGTTGCGATTTTACCCCAGCCTGGTTCGGATCTGTTATGTTAGCCGACAGCAGGCTTCAGCCTGTTTTCTACTGAAAATGGGTCACAGAGGTGCAGAACAAACTGCATGCCTGTGTTCCACAGGAGAAGTACAACCAACCCAGCTTAGTCTGTCTTGAAAATATGACTTTTAGTGCAAATAAAAGAAGTATCACAGACAGGACTCAATTGTTTTAGTTCTCCTTCTGTAGATATACCTTACTAAAGTCTAAGAGGTGTCATCTCCTGGCGCCCAATTCTCACATCTCAGAAATGCAGTGAGGAGGAGTACACATGCGCCCAACAAGTATGTAGATGAAGGCAGCACACTAAAAATGTATAGTAAACAATCTTGATTTACTTGGATAGAACTCCACCAACTACATGTGGGCCATTTGTCAAGGTGACCAAAAGTAAAGCAAAAAGTAACAGTAAGGCCGCGTACACCGGAGCGGACTTTTCGTCAACAAAAGTCCGACGGCCATTTTGACGGACTTCCGATGGACTTTTGAACGAACGGACTTGCCTACACACGATCACACCAAAGTCCGACAGATTCATAAGTGATGACGTACGACCGGACTAAAATAAGGAAGTTGACAGCCAGTAGCCAATAGCTGCCCTAGCGTGGGTTTTCGTCTGTCGGACTAGCATACAGACGAGCAGATTTTTTGACCGGACTCGAGTCCGTTGGAAATATTTGAAGCATGTTTCAAATCTAAAGTCCGTCAGATTTTCGACTGGAAAAGTCAGCTGAAAGTCCGATGAAGCCCACACACGATCGGATTGTCCGCCGGACTCGGTCCGGTCGAAAAGTCCGCTCATGTGTACGCTGCATAAAGTAAAGTGTTTGGTGTGCCCTACAGATCTCAGGGGTGAGGTGATGCGCTTCCTATTTTTTTTTTTTTTTTTTTTTGTCTGATTTAAATTAACTCTGTAATCTATAGAAGTATAATAAACTAAGGTCAGTTATAGGTGCTAGTTTATATCTTGCCCATTTCAACGTGAATTCCTACAGCCAGTCTAAAGCCAAATGGAGCGATTTTCTTTCTTGTAACCACGGGTTGCAGGAAAGAAAATCACTTGATTCCCCCATCAACACATTCAACACATGTTGATGGGTGAATGCCTGCCGCTGAGCTATTGTGTTCTCCCGGTGGGTGGGCCTGGGAAGCCATCCTGGCCGGGAGAACACACAATACCTATTGCTACTGGCTATAGCTGCTGGCAATAGTCACATGGTAAAAATCCAACATGCTGGTTGTCCTCAAGTTGATTGATCGATCAATTTGAGTACAATCAGCCTGCCCATACAGTACATGGTTTGAATCTTGGCTGGTCCCTGCGGAACCAGACGAGATTTGAACCGTCTATGGCTGGCTTTAGCCCCCAATGTATTCTGATCAGTCTAGGCACGCTCCCTCTGCCATCCCATACTGCTAAGGTGGCCTACCCTTCCTCCGGACACTGCTGAGCAATTTGGTTACCAGCAGATGATGCTGTTGCTACAACGGTTAGCAAGGAGCATCTCCTGATCAATTATAAATAAAGAAGCCATTGAAAAGGGTGCACCTACAGTACAGTGGGGGCACTTGCTTCATTTTTTTTTTTTTTTTGGGGTTATCCCTGGACAGCATTAAATCCAACTATGCAGCGTAAGATCTGGCGATAATGTGCAATAGCTCATAGCGTCCATTCAGATGTCAGTAAATTAAACTTGGATCAGTTGTTGATGAAGGCTGTTGTGCATCTGCTTGTTGCTTTACTGGGTCAGAAAGTAGTGGCTAAACTGTTGAATAAATCTTCATTATTTTCCTAAAGATGCAAAAAAAACTAGTTTGGTCATATCACTAACAACACGATGACAAGTTAAATTGCAGTCAGATGCAATGCTTGATGTATGGCAAAGCTGGATGCCAAAAGGAAAGCAAGACAAAAAGATCGAGTTAAAATCGGAGAGAGCTAAGGTCACATGCACATATTGACTTGTCAAGATGATCTAAACCGTGCAATGCCTGTTTTTATTAACTCTGGAAGAGTTGTCCGGCAAAATCATCTTCTAGAGGCAATATAAGACATTATATAGAGCGGATAAATAAAATACAACAATAGGAAAGGAAAATCTTTTAAATCAAGAGTTGAATTTCTTATCTGATGGAATTCATGAAACAGTTTATAGTAGATTTCTCAGCCACTGTGAAATGAAAAACAATAATGTCAATCTAAAATCTTTGGAAAAAATGGTTCTATGTGTATACTGTTTTTTTCTTAGAAGCTGAAAAGCAAGGAAGCAAGCATGTACAGAATGAAAAGAAAATATGTGAGAATTGTTTTCCCTGTCATTTTGTTAACCTAGTTTTGTGATCCAGGTAAGATACCAGACATCACAACTAAGTCTTCAACATACACTATATTGTTATAAGTATTGGGACACCTGCCTTTACACGCATATGAACTTTAATGGCATCCCAGTCTTAGTTCGTAGAGTTCAATATTGAGTTGGCCCACCCTTTGCACTATAACAGCTTCAACTCTTCTGGGAAGGCTGTCCACAAGGTTTAGGGATGTCTATGGGAATGTTTAACTATTCTTCCAGAAGCGCATTTGTGAGGTCAGGCACTGACGTTGGACGAGAAGGACCAGCTTGCAGTCTACGCACTAATTCATCCTAAAGGTGTTCTATCTGGTTGAGGTCAGGACTCTGTGCAGACCAGTCAATTTCCTCCACCCCAAAATCACTCATCCATGTCTTTATGGGCCTTGCTTTGTGCACTGGTGCGCAGTCATGTTGGAACAGGAAGGGGCCATCCCCAAACTGTTCCCACAAAGCATAAAATTGCGCACAATGTCTTGGTATGCTGACACCTTAAGAGTTCCCTTCACTGGAACTAAGGGGCCAAACCCCTGAAAAACAACCCCACACCATAATCCCCCCTCCACCAAATGATGGTGGAGCGAGTTTGGGGTGGAGGAACTTGACTGGCCTGCACAGAGTTCTGACTTCAACCCAATAGAACACCTTTTGGATGAATTAGAGTGGAGACTGCAAGCCAGACCTTCTGGTCCAACATCAATGCCTGACCTCACAAATGCTCTTCTGGAAGAATGGTCAAACATTCCCATAGACACACTCCTAAACCTTGTGGACAGCTTTCTCAGTAGTCTTGAAGCTGTTATAGCTGCAAAGGGTGGGCCAACTCAATATTGAACCCTACAGAATAAGATTGGGATGCTATTAACTTTAATGTGCGTGTAAAGGCAGGTGTCCCAATACTTTTGACAATATAGTGTACACTGCAGTAGCTCTAGCGAAGCCTGGTTGAGAATGCATTTCAAGTCTGCTTATCAGACGCTGAAGAGATAGCAGCACATTTACGTCTTCATCTGTCTCGCCCTATCAGCATGTTCACTGTCAACACATGCACTGTAGCAAAACCTGATTGGCCCCTAGGGCTTCCCCTCCCTCTCCCAGTCTGTATGCTACTGTCTAAGGCATGACAGGAAGCTAATACCAAGACAGATCCAGGTACTTACCCTAGCTGCATTTAAAACATATGTGTGAATGTGAAGCATAATCTGTTTATATGCATCCCCTGCCATCAACATGCTAATTCAATTTTTAAATAAAACCTTTCTTCTTGAAAAAAAGCCATTACGTGTCCTACCAGACCCAGTAATATCATCACTCTGTCTTTGTGCTTCTCTATGCAATGCAGACAGATCATGGCTGGTATTAGGGGCTGGTGGGGTCCTGTAAAATTATGGCACCCAGCCTTAGCACACCTCCATCTATATCTAAAATGCCTGGATGGGTATTCCTAGGCAGGCTGAATTGCATGCAGACTGATCTAGGCAAAGCCCCTTTGTGATACTGAACATCCATGACTGAAAGAACGAAAACCCAATTAAAGTAAGGTGGGCCAGGAGCAGTCCGGCTAAAGAGGAAAGATCTAGATGGTGATGGATATCCCCTAGCCAGTAAATGAGGCAGGCTCTATCTGACTTGCTGTAGTTTTTATTACATACTATGAGAAGCTCAAAGTGTGCAGTGAAATCAGAGGAAGTATTTTAAGTATAGGAGATGAGCCTATACAACTGTCCAAGACTGAAGGGAAGGCTAGAGTTCAGCTCCAACCTTTACTAAATTATCAGATTCCTCTACTGCCTGCTCTTAACTCTTGCTGCATTACTAGATATCTCTACTGTTGACTGCCTATGCTGACCTTTGGTACATTCAGGTAGTACGCCCGCTGCAGTCCTGACTCCTGCAGAGTGGCTTCCATATTGTTTCTCCTATCCCGATATGGTGCATCTACCCTCTTCTACCTTGGGCAGCTAACCTCATTCTACAGCCAGATTATAGCGTTTCATGCATTAGGCCTCCAAAGACAATCTAGTACTGGTAGACCTTCTTACCTTAAGGGTAGGGGGATATGCTAAGGGTGAATTTACTGGAGTGTCTACGTCCAGACCTTACAGGAAGTAGTGGAGATCTCATAAGTCAATAGCAACCTATATGTTTGTCTCATGATGGGATTCCCCTAACTAAGCTGGCCTTACACCTGTAGAGTTTCATTAGGAAATTGCCATTGTCAGCATGTTCTTTTGGTTATCTAAGAGTTAAAGGGGATCATTTGAATCAGATTCAACCAGAACGGGCAATGAAACCCAAAGGCCAAAAGGATGGAAAATCGTAATTTCTCTTATGCACATGTGCTTGCCAAAGTTAATCTGAAAGTAGATTGTTTGTTTTGTAAAAAAATAAGACATATTGATATGTTACTCAAATGAAAAGTCTTTCTAAATTAGTTGAGTCCATGAAGGCATCATCAAAGCAATTTTTATACTTTTCTGTTCGAACATTTGAAACAAAATTCTAGAGGTGCAAGGCCAGCATTACACTGGTCACTTTCAGATGTATAGATAAAAAAAACTATAGTATACCTTTAAAATGTGCAATAAAAAGTCAATTCATCAACGTCAAAGTCAGTATCCTATGGTTCTTGTGCCCAGCACCTTCACTTTCATTTTCCTCCCGTTCTTCTATGCCACAAATGAAAGAAAGAGAGCTTGTCATCCTTGCTACCAAATTCTTCACTCTTCACAAATGACTCCCAATGAGTATAATTTTAGCAGAGCTCACTCAGAGGTCACACGGAGCAGAAAGATGAAATATATGTGCAAATAAGTACTCCACCGAGGCCAGATCACATTTAACATCAGTTCCATTAACAAGAAGACTTAGATCACTGTAGGCCTTTTTAAATATATTACTCCATTCCCTGGCTATATTCTATCAAATTTCCACAATCACTTTTTTTCTGCTTGGAGATTACAATGCATTATTATACAGACATTGCTCGTTGGCACTTAATACCAGTGAAGGGGTTAAATTGAAAACATGATTGAGGTTACAGATTGTTCACTGACACCCCTGTGAATGGACTTATTGCGACAATTCTTTCATGTATTGCTGTAGCTGATGCTTGTAAAATGAAAATGCCCCTGACCCTATTCAGTTGAGACTTCTCCTATAAATTTGTGTTGCAAATGGAAAAGCTCTATAAAGACATTTTTTTTTTTTCATTTTCTCTCTCATTTGTAGAAATGGAGTCAGATTTTATTTTTAGAGGTTTATTACTTTTTGTGTGATTTATGGAATCACCATTTCTTAAGAGGTACCATGCCTGGAAGAACTCAGCCTTTCCCTTCTTCACGTTCTGTAGCCACTCCCTTACCTGTATATTGGTGGGCAGGCTGCTCCAACTGAACATTGGACTGAGCCAATGGCTGTCAGTTTTCAAGTTATAGGGAACCTCAAATGTGGCCCCTGATGTCACCAAAGGGCTGCATATACATTAGACCCACCTAGTACAGAGGCACAGACAAACGCACAGGGATTTCTTCGGGATAACCAAAGGTAGGAATCTGCAACAAAGTTTGTTATAATCCTTGCAATGTGCATCGATCACCCAGGGGGGAATGTTTTTTTCTCAACAAAAGTGGAGTTATGCTTTAACTATCACTGGAGCACTCAGAATCTGGTGCAGCTCTGCATAGTAACCAGTCAGGTTCTAAGCTTGTTCAATTCAGCTTTGACAAAAAAAAAAACTGAATGCTGATTGGTTTCTACACAGAGCTGCACCAGCTTTAATAAATCCTCCCCATGTGTCTTTAGAGGTCTACCTAAAGAAGATCTCCTAATGTTCCTGGCTCCAGTTTCCCATGCACACCATGCTGAGCTGCAGCGCCAGGTACACTATTGCTCCAACACCAAGTACTGGGGCTGCTGCGTTAAAGAATGGGTATCCCTGGTCCTCTAAAGGTGCCACAATGCCCCAGCTGATGGCTTGGCAGCCAACAATGCTACCCACCACGAGGAGGAAGCAGAGACCAATGGATGCAGCATCTTGTAGTGCTCAGTGCTATTAGGAGTACAGCAAACACTTCACTGCATATCTCATCACAAGCGACTTCGCACCTAAAGAAGGTTATTGTACGATATTCTCCAGTAACGTTGCATCAATCGTTACTGTGACCAGCATGGTATACAGCTTTGTGATTAAATCAGCATGATTTCTTTCTCTTACATCCGTAATGTTTATGTCTTCTTGCCGCAACATGTACAAACACTGTGGCTATATTTTTTCTAATTGTTATAGAACTCCCCTTAATATCATATTACCACGTTAGCGGGATTAGATGAGCCAACAGAGCTGGAAGAACAGAAAGATTGAAATAATACAGGATCCCGACTGCTGTCAGCTCAGCATTATACGCCATGCTTCTGATACATGGTATACGCTTAATGTCGCACATAACCTAAATTAACCTTTTTACATGACTTTATACATTTTTCTATATTGCTGCGATGGGGTGCCGAGCTTAACACAAGCATGCTCTCTAGGCATGAAATTAAGTTTTTGACATGAAAAGGAAGAGCAGCCTATTGCTATTCAATTGCATGCACCCATATACAGGAGCAATGTAAATGCGCTCCAATTTATGTCGTCAATGAAATTGACCTATTATAATAAACGGCAAACAAATGAAAGATATTCATAAGGAACATGCAAACGGGGAGCAGATATATTATTCATACACCACGAGTCTGTAGCATAGGAATATATGTATCTCAGTGTTTGTACATGGTGCAAGTGTAACATATTGCAACAATTCCATTCTGAAGTGCCTCGGTTTTTGTAAGTTCAAACTTGAATGTTGGGTTTCTCTGGTGTATGTGAAGCGTTTTTTTTTTTATGCATTTTCACACCATTTTTGTATGTTTTAAGGCCAATTGTTTAGGTCAATAGAGGCAGGTTACTAAAGCAGGCCAAAGATTATGCGATTTTAGTTCCTGCAACCATGGGTTGCATCGCTTGCTTCTCCCAGTCAGTGTAGATGGAGGAATCCCTTCCATGAAACTATTCTGTTCTTTCAGTAGCGGGGGGGGGGGGGGGCACGGGGGTTCTGTCCCTGCCAAGAGAACCCAGTGATTATTGCTAGTGGTTATAGCCACTGGCAATAATCACATGCTAAAAAGCTGACATGCTGGTTGTACCCAAGTCGATTGATGGATAGACTTGGGTACAATTAGCCTGCTCATAATTGGATCAAATCTCGGCTGGTCCCTGCTGAACCGGTTGAGAGTTCATCCATCTATTGCAGGCTTAAGTTGAGGAAACTGCCTGTTAGGTGCAAAAATTTGCAAAAAAAACCTGTATGCACATTCTTTGGGTGCTCCCGTTGGATTCTTTGAGGCCAAATGCACACAATCCTGCTCCAAAGTAGCACCTGTACTTCTTTGGCACTTCAAGTTACAGCGCATTGCTCAGATGCGAATGAGCCCCATAAAATAAAATGGAAAGCTTACTATAGAGCATTATCATGCTTCTGGAAAGGTGTGTCAAACTGCTCAAGTACGAACGGTATTAAACGTAAATAAAGGTAAAAAACTGTTGTACTTTAGTTCGCCCTTTCCTATTTGTGCTATTGGCTTTTGGTTTTGAGGCAACAATTGAGAGATGTCGAACAGCTGATATTGAGATCCAGCAAACACAGCAGCTATGCAAAGGGTCCTTTTACATGTTCATGTCCGCTCCATTCAGCAGGGGATCCATGAATAGTTCCCCTGCTGAATTTGAGCTGAATGGGACATATGTCACTTTTGTGATATCTTTGCCCATTCATATTTTTTTGCATTTTGACATTGGATGTTGGTGGACCGGTGATGGCTCTATGGGTAGCCATCACATTTAGGTCTGGGAAAATGGGAAAGGACCTTTTCTATTTTTTTTTTTCTGGAACCTCCCCTACTAAACTGGAGCTGAATGGGACATATGTCACTTTTGTGATCCCATTAATACTTTTTTGCTTTTTGACATCTGATTTTAGCGGACCGGTGATGGCTCTATTGGTAGCCATCACGTTTAGGCCTGAGAAAATGGGAAAAGAAGAAGAGGGGGGATTTTGGGACTTTAAATGAGGCACATAAGTGGTGTGCCTCCATACCTAAATTCAAGACTGGGAAAATGGGAAAGGACCTTTTCCATTTTATTTCCACTTTATTTCGTTTTCTTTGGAATCCAATGCAGCCAGCACTCATCCAGCCCACTGGGACTGTACTGGGAGTGAAACCATGCTGCTTTTCTTCTTTCTCTCTCTGGTTCTTGTATACCCAGTCACTTTCAGTCTGAAAGTGATTGTAAAGCTTTTTTTTTTTTTTCAATTAAAATAAAAACATGTTACACTTACCAGCTCTGTGCAGTGGTTTTGCACAAAGCAGGTCCAATGCCCCTCTCCTCGTGTACCCTGCTGGCACTCCTAGCTCTGCCTCTTCGGCAAGTGCCCCCATGGGAAGCTGCTTCCTATGGGAGCACTCGTGCCGTCTCTCTCCTAAGCCGGCTCTGTGTGTCCACTTCACACACCTGAACAAGGGCATTCAGCTGCAGCAAAAATGAAATGGCTTGTCGCATTCAGTGGGTGGTATCGTGACAAAACAAGGCCTTTTTAGATGAATGGGGCTGCGCCACATTGCCCTGCAACCACATACACTGCATACGGTTGCACCATAGGGGGGTCGGCATTTTCAGGATTAAAATAGGGAGTATAGGGAATAGGGAAATATCACCTCCTTACTGCCTGTCAAGGGCCTCTGAAAATTGATCCATCACAGACCTCTTTTTAGGGAGGCAGCAAGGGCAGCCACACATATGAACAAGCCCTATGGGAGGAACTGCAGGGTGCCTTATGTGGACGTTTTTGGGAATAGCTCTGCTGAATCACAAGAAGGGTAACCAGCTTACTAACAAAATAAATTGGGTGTACCAGTATTCTACCTACTGTATAGGCTTGGATGACTAACTGAAGTAGTAAGCAGAGAGATTTGTGTTCCTGTTGTAGGCATCTCATGTTTTCATTTTCAATTTTGACTAATTTTCTAAATCAAAATTCCCATTTCACAAAGCTCAGGGACACTATAACAATGAGTCATATATACTGAATACAATAATATAAAACCATGTGAACACTAAATGGCATGTATTAATTGACTGCGGCATGTTGATGTGTGTGAGAAGAAAAGACAATAAGTGCTTAGCCTTGGTATCCTAGCACTGATTGTAGCGATCAGCAAAGAAATGCAGGCTTCCAAGTGCATAATTGGAAAGTGTGAGAGAAGAGTGATGACAATTGTAATATCTTTCTTCCAGTTTGACATTTTGTTACCCTTCTGTACTGCTGATGAGGACGACCTACCTCTGTGGATGCTCACTAGATACAAGTAGGCCTGCACCTGGGCCATGGCCATGGTGCAACATTGAAGTAAGCAGGGATATAAGAAGGGAAGGGAATATTGCGCTGGAAAAAAATAGTTAAAGCTGAACTTCAGGAAAAAATAAAAACATGCCCTTGCATAGGGACTGCCCCTATACTTCAAAGTTAATACTCATTTAGGTCTAGGGAAGCAAGAAAAGCTCCCCACAGCCTCTTCTCCCTATGCTTCAGGACTTGCAGGATCTCTGGCATCATTAAGCCCAAGGCATAGTTCAAAGCCCTGCACTGGACATAAGGATGCCAAGGAACAGTCCACTGGTGGAGCACCAGCTGCCATAGGGATGGAGGATCGGAAAAATAAAACAGCTTTTTTCACTCCCCTAGACCAGAGACCTCCAAACTTTCTAAACACATGGCCAGTTTACTGTTCTTCAGGCTTTAGGGGGGCCAGACTGTTGCCAGTGGGAGTAGAAAATGCCCCGACATCAGTGAGAGTCAAAAGATGCATCATAATTGGCTCTAGTAGGAGGAATAATTTCCCATTGTTGGTATTTAAGGGGGGAATAGTGCCCCATCACTGGTGTCTGTGGGAGGAATAGTGCCCCATTATTGGTGTCTGTTGGAGGAATGATGCCCCATCGTTGGTGTCAGTGCATGGAGTGGTGCCCCAAGTGCCAGATAAAGGAAAGCAAAGGGCCACATCCAGCCTTTCAGGCCGCAGTTTGGAGACCACTGCTCCAGACCTAAATGAGCATTTAACCTTTGCAATGTGGAGCCAGTCTCGCTGCAAGGTAGTGTTTTTACTTTCCCTGGAGTTTGGCTCTAGAATGTCCTTGAGGTTTGTGTAAGAGGTTGAGAAGTGAAAGAGATTCTTACCTATGTTTACATTTTTGCACAAATTTTATTAGTTCTGGGAAAAGAAAAGGACAAGGAATGGCCAAGTTAAATGCTGCACAACAAAACTTGGGGGTGGCCTTTGTTTTATTGGGGGGGGTGGTAAAGCAAACAACTTAGTGCATAGTATGCAAAGTTCCCCATTTGTACCTCGATTGTCTTCAAAATAAAACCTAACTGTGTTTCTAGCTTGCAGTAAATTGGAGCATGTGTTTGAAATATGGGAAAGCATAAGCCCCTCCCTGCTCCCCAGTGCAAGGATTTATATTCAGTACATATTGGGGGTTAATTTACTAAAGGTAAATAGGCTGATCACTTTGCAATTTGCAAGGGAATTTTCCCCAGAGCTTAGTAAATGTGGTGAAATTTCACTTTGCAGGGAATATCCAACTATATGCAAGGAAAATATATATAAATTAGCATCTATGCTTGCACAAGGTGAACTAGTGGAAGTCAGCAGAGCTTCACGTAATTCATTAAGCTGGCGAATTAATTAAGCAAATCAACCCTAATAGATCATATCACCCTTTATCTATCTATCTATCTATCTATCTATCTATCTATCTATCTATCTATCTATCTATCTATCTATCTATCTATCTATCTATCTATCTAACGTGGAATTTTATAGATAGGCAACTCCTATCCTCATATTGATTAGTGGTTCCAAATTAATAATAACTACTGCAGTAGGCAACAGACACAAAAGATACACTCCGCATCTTTCCAAATAACTGTTCTGCTTTATTATGATGCAATTGAAGGTTTTTATACACATGATTACGTTGGTATCACATTAATATTACAGTTGTACTTGTATGGTAACAAGGGGCGTAACATAGGCAGGCTAATTCTAATCAGGACTCAAAAGAATGCAAACATGTAATTAAAACATTAATGCAGCGTGCAATACATACAAAATAGAATACAGTTATATAAAGAACCTACAAATTTCCTTTACACTATCTATCTATCTATCTATCTATCTATCTATCTATCTATCTATAAAGTTTATGCCTTTTTTTTGTGACCGTTGTTCAGTACCAGCATCTTGAATGCAATCCCATCATTAGCGATCCCTAATGTACATATGTTTTCTTCTTTTTTTCCTCTTTTTTTTTACAAAACTAATGAAGGGCTCACTAGGTGCAGAGCAGCTGTGGTGGCAGAATGAATCTTTATTTATTGATGGAATTCTCTGGAGGTAATTGTGTCTAGAACACAGAAACATCTCAGACACAGCCGGCCTGGCTTGGAAGGCAAAAACAAACCTGTGTGTGATATCTGCTTGTCAGGAAACATTCAGGGATTAAGATGTTCTTCCCTCATACTACAGTTACCTTATCTCTGAAACTACACAATGCACTTTTTTTTTTTTTTTTGCACAGCATTATATTAAAATAGATTTAAAACTTAACAAAATACATTAAACGTCAACATTTTTATATATTAGTATTAGAAAAATAGAATTCAGTCATATAAATTCTATGTAACATTTTCAGGAAGATATTTAAAGAGATTTTGGGGTTGATTTATTAAAGGCAAATAGGCTGTTTAAGTTGCAAGAGAATTTTTTTTTTCCTCACTGTTTCCAATTTTTTCCAATTAGCGTAGTGAAGGTGAAACTCTGCTGACAAAATTATGTGTGCACCGATTTTAGTAAATCTCCACGGTTGAGGTTGATTTAGTAAAGGCAAATAGACTGTATACTTTGCAAGGCAATTTTAACTTTGCAGGAAAATTTTAACTATTACAATCAAAACCCAATCATGTGCCAACAGAAACACTGTTTTTTTTTTTTTTTATTATCATTTTCCTTGCACATAATTGGGTATTCATTGAAATAGTTATAATTCCCCTGCAAAGTTAAAATTGCCTTGTAAAGGATACAGTCTATTTGCCTTTACTAAATCAACCTCAATGGGGGAGATTTACTAAAGCTGGTGCACACAGAATCTAGTGCAGCTGTGCATAGTAACCAGGTTTTTATTGTTAAAGCAAAGCTTAAAGCGGAGTTCCAGTCCCCCAAATACTTTTTTTTTTAAACACTCCCCTGTACTTGTTCAAACATATCTAGCAACATTTAGATCATGTCATATGTGTAGTCCCTGTAGTTTGTGTTAAAATATTTGAAGACTAACCAGATCAGGCAGGTTCCATCTCATCTGTGGGCATCTGAAGCCCTCGTCTCATGATTCCTGGGATTCGGCGTAGCTGGCTACCCAGCATGCACCTCCCGATCTTGCGCCTGCGCAGTGAAGCCACTGAGCAGCTCTCTCTTCCCGACAGGTTGCCATAGGAATAGCGGTGTCGGCCGAAGTCCCTGCCCTGTTGCTATGGCAACCTGTCAGTCGTGACATCCTAGTCCTTTCCGGTCTGGAAATAACACCAGATTTTGTCACTAGGCGATTCGCAAGGACTCCTGGGATACATGATGCTGCTATCTCAGGAGCCCTTGCAAATTGCCTAGTGACGTAATCGCCTAGGTGGCCCGCAGCCAGAAGTGATGCAGAAAAGCAGTGAAAAAAGGTATTTACGAAGTAAAAAAAAAATGCATTGCCATTTATTACAACATTCAGAATGGGCATGACAGTAATTGGACTTTCAAAAATAGGTGGAACTCCACTTTAAGGTCCCTTCCACACTGGAGGAGTCCGCCAGTGGATCCACCTGCTCAGCAGGGGATCTCTCCACTGATTCCCACTGAACCTATTTTTTTCTGGTCATGTGAATGAAGTCTAAGCCTATATATATATACAGTATATATATATATATATATATATATATATATATATATATATATATATATATATATATATATATATATATATATATATATGCATTCATATGCGTTTGTATGCACATGAATTAAAATAGAAGTATGGGAATCTGGTTTATTTCAGAATCATACTTACCTAGGTGGCTTCAGCATCGGACCCCCGGCGCCTCTGCACTAAGAACCGAGCCATCGAACACCATCAATGGCTCGGTTCTCTCAGCTCCCTGAGTGGAGAGCTTCTGCCTGTCCTCTCTGCTCCTCCAGCACTGAGCTGTGGAGGGGCGGGGAGCGCCGTCTCAGGCTCTCAGCGGCTCACTGAGAGGCTGAGACGGGCGTCAGTCCAGGCACCTGGCGGATCCATACTCTGTGGTCGGGATGACGTGGTGCCTGGACTGATTCCTGTGACGTCAGCAGAAAGGAGACTTCAGACCGCTCTCTGCTGAAAACGGGTCATAGGAGTGCAAACTGTGTTGCACTCCTGTGACCCATAGGAGAAGCCCAGCCAAACGAGCTCAGGCTGGGCTTCTCCTTTAAGTCTGAACAAAGGGGAAAAATAAATTATCATTATGTATGCTTACTTGTCTTAATGCATTTACACGCATCTATACATAAGTATTTTATTGATCATTACACAAGTGCTTTTCTCTTAGCTCTGGTAGAAGAAAGAGGTCTAGAAGCTAGGAGAGAGAGAGAGAGAGAGAGAGAGAGAGAGAGAGAGAGAGAGAGAGAGAGAGAGAGAGAGAGAGAGAGAGAGAGGTCTGCAAGCTTTAGAAGAGAGATGTCTACAAGCTTTAGAAGAGAGAAAGGACTGCAAGCTTTAAGAGAGAGAGAGAGAGAGGTCTACAAGCTTTAGGAGAGAGAGAGAGAGAGATGTCTACAAGCTTTAGGAGAGAGAGAGGTCTACAAGCTTTAGAAGAGAGAGAGGACTGCAAGCTTTAAGAGAGAGAGAGAGGTCTACAAGCTTTAGGAGAGAGAGAGAGAGAGAGAGAGAGAGAGAGAGAGAGAGAGAGAGAGAGAGAGAGGTCTACAAGCTTTAGGAGAGAGAGAGATGTCTACAAGCTTTAGGAGAGAGAGAGAGAGAGAGAGAGAGAGGTCTACAAGCTTTAGAAGAGAGAGAGGACTGCAAGCTTTAAGAGAGAGAGAGAGAGAGATGTCTACAAGCTTTAGGAGAGAGAGAGAGAGATGTCTACAAGCTTTAGAAGAGAGAGAGGACTGCAAGCTTAAAGAGAGAGAGAGAGAGAGAGGTCTACAAGCTTTAGGAGAGAGAGAGAGAGATGTCTACAACCTTTAGAAGAGAGAGAGGACTGCAAGCTTTAAGAGAGAGAGAGAGAGAGAGAGAGAGAGAGAGGTCTACAAGCTTTAGGAGAGAGAGAGATGTCTACAACCTTTAGAAGAGAGAGAGGACTGCAAGCTTTAAGAGAGAGAGAGAGAGAGAGAGAGGTCTACAAGCTTTAGGAGAGACCGAGAGATGTCTACAAGCTTTAGAAGATAGAGAGGACTGCAAGCTTTAAGAGAGAGAGAGAGAGAGAGAGAGGTCTACAAGCTTTAGGAGAGAGAGAGAGAGAGAGAGAGAGAGGTCTACAAGCTTTAGGAGAGAGAGAGAGAGAGAGAGGTCTACAAGCTTTAGCGAAAGAGAGAGGTCTACAAGTTTTAGGAAAGAAAGAGGCCTACAAGATTTAAGAGAGGGAGAGAGGACTCCACTTGTATAATAACATCAGTAAATAGTTATGTCCGTGTGAAAGAGACCTTAAAGTTTCAGCTTGTCTCTGCCTGATGCTTAGGTGTTTCCTGACCTAAAAGCAGTATGTGAAATATGACAGTCACTGCTGCATATACTACATCTACATGACTTTTCATTCATCTCTCCTTTGCCCCACTTTGTCGTTTAGCAGCTGGTGAATGTAAATTATTGATATTTTTTAGGTAATATGTAAGTAGCATGCATAGTTTAATAAAGTCTAATATGTAGCCTGGGAATCAGCAACAAAATAAAGAACAAATGTCATACATTCTCTAATTATAGTTTCAATAGTGAGATGGCTCCAGAGCATCTTCTCAGGATTAATTATTAATACCACCAACATCTATCCATATGCTGCACACAGTATAACAAGCTTGCCAACTGGTAAATACATACGATGATCTCTCTGCTGGTGTGATGAAGAGGAAAGAACCAATTTTAGTGTAGAGATACTAAGTACGTCTCTTTTCACATATCATTGTTAATAAAGGACCATATTTTCAATGAAGCAATGGGGGGAATTTACTAAAACTGGAGCATGCAAAATCTGCTGCAGCTCTGCATGGAAACCAATCAGCTTCCAGATTTTATTGTCAAAGCTTAATTGAAGAAGCTGAAGTTGGAAGCTGGCTGGCTACCATGTGCAGCTGCACCAGATCCTGTGTGCTCCAGTTTTAGTAAAATATGAATTTTTATCTCAGCCAACAAACACTGTTTGAAGCAGTTATTCACCAAGGGACCCTTATTGTAAAAAAAATGTTCTAGCATTAAAGCGGTATTAAACCCAAAAGCAAACATTTGTTATATTATAGCCAATTCTTAAAAGTGATGGCTGCATTTGCTTTCTTTTGTAGGCTTTCTTTCTTCTATTTTCATCTGGTGATTCAGACAGTAAGTCTGTGGTTTTTCAAAAGCACAAACTCTCTGGCAGAATGTATTAGTTTAGATGGATGAGGCAAACCACTTAACTCTGATGGGGTGCTTACAATGATTGGCTTTTATTTATTCATGTAAAACGTTTATTCCCAAAAGAAAAAGGTTGTTTTCTGTAACTGCTTATAAAGTATGAGCTGAAGTTTGGTTTCAATGTGTTAGTGTATTAAAAATCTGCTAATACATGTAACACTACCCTCACGCTCTGACTGACAATGCTGCTGTCTGCTGTGCCCCCTGTTCTCCTTCATCTAGAGTGGTGGCACTCTAATCAGGAGGTGTGTTACATAGTTACATAGTTACATAGTTCCATAGTTAGTCAGGTTGAAAAAAGACACAAGTCTATCAAGTTCAACCAAAACAAAAACTGGCCTAATCACCAGGAAAAAAGCCAAAGAAAACGAATGGACCACCACATCCAATGATTGGTAAGCTGCAATATAATGCATTTTTTGGTTTTGGATTTATTATGGCTTTAAGGAGACCTCGCAAGGAAGTAAATGTGTCTGGAGCTTTACAAAGTAGCTTGCATGAAGCTCTTGCATGGAAGTATGACAGGTGTCACCTACAAATCTCCTTACCTGGTCATCAAGACCTGTGATCTACTAAACTGCAACACCAATGTATTCGATGTATCAACTGTCTTGCCTATTCATCCTCACACTAATTTAGAGAAAAAGAGAGAGGTAAATGTGAAGCTTCAAGAAACAAGTCTCGGCATACATCTTAGGAATATTAATTATTTAAAGTTGGTTGACCTCTCTTTCTCTCTCCTAAAGCTTGTAGACCTCTCTGTCGCCTAAAGCTTGTAGACCTGTCTCTCTCATAAAGCTTTTAGACCTCCCTGTCTCCTCAAGCTTGTAAACCTATCTCCCTCTCCTAGAGCTTGTAGAGCTTATGTCTCTCATAAAGCTTTTATTCCTCTATCCCTCTCTTAAATCTTGTAGGCCTCTTTTTTTCCTAAAACTCTCTCTTTCGCTAAAGCTTGTAGACATCTCTCTCTCTCTCTCTCTCTCTCTAAAGCTTGTAGACCTCTCTCTCTCTCTCTTAAAGCGTACAGTCCTCTCTCTCTCTTCTAAAGCTTGTAGACATCTCTCTCTCTCTCTCTCTCTCTCTCTCTCTCTCTCTCTCTCTCTCTCTCTCTCTCTTAAAGCTTGCAGTCCTCTCTCTCTCTTCTAAAGCTTGTAGACCTCTCTCTCTCTCTCTCTCTCTCTCTCTCTCTCTCTCTCTCTCTCTCTCTCTCTCTCTCTCACTCTCTCTCTCTCTCTCTCTTAAAGCTTGCAGTCCTCTCTCTCTCTCTCTTCTAAAGCTTGTAGACATCTCTCTCTCTCTCTCTCTCTCTCTCTCTCTCTCTCTCTCTCTCTCTCTCTCTCTCTCTCTCTTTCTCTCTCTCTCCCCTAAAGCTTGTAGACCTTTTTCTTTTACTCTCTTTATTTTTCTCTCTCTCTCTCTCTTAGCTTACCAATGTTTTTGGCATATATTGCTTAATACCCAATAGCACGCCAACCCTTCTGGCAAACCCAAAACTAGACCAGTCCAGTTAGTCAAGACTGATTGACATCTCAAAAATTGAAGAACATGCTTTGAATGAACCTTGTAATCAAAATAATTTTTGAAAGTATATGGAAACTTACAGCTGTCATTCATCCGTTGCTGTTGTGTCTGTGGTCTCACCCACTCAGAACCCAGGAAAGCTGCTTGGTTATAAAGCCCTCAGCCGGGATGCTCAGTGACTGGCTAGCCCAAGAAAAACTGCTTGGCTGATTTGTAATTCTTTTCCTGCCAACTCTTATGTCAGGTGTCAAGCTAATTTATCAATCAACTTCCTATCTCTTTCACAAATATGTTGATATAACCCGCTAAAGAATTACAGTTCAGTTAGAAAACTCTGCGAATAAAATGCATAATGAATGCTGTTTATTGAAAGGCAGATTGATGGCTCTGGATGATCTGGCTACCAGTCGGTATTCGGAGATTTATTTTTAGGCGACAGATTAATTAATTAAGAGCTCAAGCAGCATCTTTTTTCCCAGCACAACTGACACCTCCACTGTCATACTTTGCCTTAGCTGCACTCTTCTCTCTGCAATATGAATTGACTTCAAAATGTTTGTCCTGCTTTCTAAAGACCAAATGTTAACGGAAAGCCATAACAATATCAGACGTCTGGAAACAATAAAACTTTACTAGAAGTGGCAGCACAAAAAATGAACAGAGAATTGTGATCTTTGGCTAATATTGCCATGAATAAAATCAACCCTTGTCTTTTCAAGTATATTTAACGTATCTTGTACAAAATAGCACAGCACAGCCTTGGGAAATGTTACATAATGCTGCCTGCATGACTTCTTAAATAAGTAGTTTGGTAGTAGGACCTTTTTTGGAGACTATAAACTCTGTTTTATACAGCTACCAGAAGGTACCATGAGAACTTTGTCCAAAGTGGAGCCTTCTATGGGCAGCATAAGATACTGCTCTCTGCTTATAGACATTGGTGACACCGGATGTAGGTACAAAATATACCTTCCTGCCTTGTATCTCCAATGTTTACTGTACAGTGGAACCTTGGTTTACGAGTAACGCGGTTAACGAGCGTTTTGAAAGACGAGCAACTTTTTTTTTTTTTAAATTCTGACTCGGTTTGCAAGTGTTATCTCGCAAAACGAGCATAATTCAAGCTTATGGGGTGTGCAGTACCGCATTTGGCCAGAGGTGCAGGGGCGCCGGGGACACTCGGAGCGGTTCGGAGCCGTTCAGAAATACTCGGAACCACTCGGAAATACTCGGAAATACTCTGTTCCGAGTGTTTCCGAGCCTTCCCGAGGCTTTCTGAGTTCAGACGAGCTGTCCCCGAGTATTTCCTAGGCTCTCCGGCGCCCCCCCACCTCTGGCCACATGCAGTATTGCATGTAATAGAAGCCAATGCGGAACTAATTATCTTTGTTTCCATTGACTTCTATTGGGAAACTCGCTTTGATATACGCTTTGGATTACAAGCATTCTCCTGGAACGGTTTATGCTCGTAATCCAAGGTTCCACTGTATATGCCTTCCTGCCTTACATATCCAATGTCTACTATAAGTGCCTTCCTGCCTTATATATCTAATGTTTACTGTATGTGCCTTCCTGTATCTCCAATGTTTACTGTAGCAAGATGGCCCCAGCTGGAAGAGGCTAGAGCTTGGTGGGAGGGCGGAACTAGCATAATGATATCTGCATTATGTGGCAATCAAAATAGTAGAGTTCCCCTAAGAACGGCCTCAGAGAGACTTATGCGAAAGCGAAGTCTGCATCCCCAACAACTGGCATTATAGATTTTTTTCTTCCTACTGCCCATAGTGTAGTGAAAGAAAATCCCAAATTTCGGGTTGTCAACAGAACAGGAATAGTAATAGGTAAATCTGTCAATTGGGGACACTGGTGACAACCAGGTATTTCCCTTCCTTTGCATGAATTTCCTTTTGTTTCCTGCTTTGTCTGTGAGGCAGGAAGGGAATGCAAATATACCCAATTGGGAACACAGTTAGCAAAAAATAAATACAAAATACTGACAGGGGTCATAACCAACACCGGGTTATCTAGTGCTCAGGGCAAAAATGACAAAGTGCACCCACCCCCCACAAAGTGTGAGTATCATGACTCAGCAAAAATACCTCCCTTTCTGCCCACCCCCAAAAACAATCCATCATTGATCGGCACACTCACCCCCCCCCCCACCTAAGCATAAATTCCCTCTTCAAGTCAATATTCTCCCCCCAAAAAAATGGAAAATCCCCCTTCCTTCAAACTCACAAACCTCTAAATTCCCCCTTTTAGCACAAATCCCCCCTCCTAGCACACATTTTATCCCCTCTACAAATCCCCCTACCCAGCACAAATCCTACCCCCTCCTACCTTGTCACTGCATGTCAAATGCCTCTGTCAAATCTCCGTCCTACCACAAATACAGTCACCCCCCCCCCCCCCATCTACTGTGTTGTGTCCCAAATACTATTCCCCCCTTCCTCCTCCTTGAAACTTACAGACCTAAAATGCTACAAGGGTAGGAACGCACCATGCGGTGCCCTTCTCCCTCACATGAATTCACCGCACCAAGGGCAGCTGCCCCTCCTGCCCACCCCTGCTCCCGGTCCTGATAACTATAACTCTCCCTTACTCTAAAATCTAAAATAGAAAAATAAACAAAAAAAAATTGCCTTTAATTCTGCTTTAGGACCCACTCATCTTCCCAGGTTCTGCTGTCATTACCAGCCTACTACTGAATGAAAAGAAGGATGCAGTTCTTTCAAATCACAGCTGATGAAAAAGACTACAAGAATTTGTTCCTTGCTTTTATATATGTTGCAACAGTTGGTAAAGAATCCATAGAAACACTGAAGTACTACGCTTTGAATAGATCTGTATGCTTTTAATACAAGAAAGGAGAAAACATTACTAAGGCTGCATATAAATGACATGTGGGTGTGCTGCCTATCAGTTGGATTTCTACTGTCTTTTTGCAATCCAACAAAGGAAACCGCAATTGTTTGTTTTAAGCCTTTCCTTTTCTTCTCTCTTTACTCAATACATGAGTCATTTATTTGAATTTTCTACAATATAATGTCAGTATACCTCTGACCGGGATTGTTATTATGAATACCAACAGTGGTATTAATGATTATAATTATTATCACCTTCATCATCTTATTACTTTCCACCACAAAGTGTATTACTTAATCGGGAACTATTACCTGTTTTTAATGTGGCAATATAAACATTGTAAAGGTCACCAGTCTTGTACTTAAATGAAAATAAGAAAATGCACCTTGCAGTAATGTTTGGGGGAGTGATAATTGGAAAAGCTTGGGAGTAGACACATAAATCACATTTTAAATTAGAACGTATATCTGCCATGGTAAAAGTTTTTAGATGGAGTTTAGGCAGCAAATGTAGCTAACAAACTCTGCAAGCTATATATATGAAAGTAATGCATGGCACGTTGCTTCTGCTTGGAATCCATTATTTACCTGCAATCCTAAAGAAGAGGAGTTACTGTAGAGGAAGAGTTATTCTACCAACATGTGACATTGGATCAACACATGTAAATTAACCACTTCAGCCCCGGAAGATTTTACCCCCTTCCTGACCAGAGCACTTTTTGCGATTCGGCACTGCGTCGCTTTAACTGACAATTGCGCGGCCGTGTGACGTTGCACCCAAACAAAATTGGCGTCCTTTTTTTCCCCACAAATAGAGGTTTCTTTGGTGGTATTTGATCATCTCTGCGTCTTTTATTTTTGTGCGCTATAAACAAAAAATAGCGACAATTTTGAAAAAAACACAATATTTTGTACGTTTTGCTATAATAAATATCCCCCTTTTTTTTTTTTTAAAAGCTAATTTTTTCTCAGTTTAGGCCGATATGTATTCTTCTACATATTTTTGTTACAAAAATCGCAATAAGCGTATATTGATTGGTTTGCGCAAAAGTTATAGCGTCTACAAAGTAGGGGTTAGATTTATAGCATTTTTATTATTATTTTTTTTTTACTATTAATGGCGGCGATCTGCGATTTTTATTGTGACTGCGACATTATGGCGGACACATTGGACAATTTTGACACATTTTTGGGACAATTGGCATTAATACAGCGATCAGTGCTATAAAAATGCATTGATTACTGTAAAATTGTCACTGGCAGTGAAGGGGTTAACACTAGGGGGCGATCAAGGGGTTAATTGTGTTCCCTAATGTGTGTTCTAACTGAAGGGGGGAGGGGACTGACTAGGGGAGATGACAGATCGCTGTTCATACTCCGTATAAACACACGATCTGTCACTTCTCCCCTCAGAGAACCGGGATCTCTGTGTTTACATACAGAGATCCCGGTTCTCACCGTGTTACTAGCGATCGCGGGAGCCCGGCGGTCATCAAGACCACCGGGCACTCGCATTGGCCGCCTTAGGAGCCGACGTAACATGATGGAGATTCGCCTGCCCGTGCCATTCTCCCGCAGTATAACTGTGGCAGCTGGTCGGCAAGCGGTTAATAAAAAAGTTATACTGACTTTTGCATTACTTTCAGTACGGCTCTAGCACTAGCAGTTTAGTATAGTAGTTTCTATGTTAACGAGAAGCATCAAGCTAAAAACAAACTGGTAGAAATTTGGTGAAAAGGATAGATAATCAATCATTAAATTGGTTGTAAACCCCATTCATGAAATTTGAACTAAGCACCTATATCTGTAGTGTTTACTTGTCTCTCTCCAAAGCTCTAGGTTTCGTTTCCCTCTGCTGCCCCATTCCTCTGTTATCAGCATGAGTCACTTCTGACAAGTTCTCCAACACTGGAGATAACAACAGCTGAAAATTTGTGTCGGAAAGGGTGCTTAGAGGGAGATAAACACTGAGCTTGTCTATTCAGAATACAGCTCTGCATTTTCCTTTATTCCTCTGCCTATGTGGAAGGGAGGTGTCCCTTTCCTCCAATCAGCTCTCACACAGTGTAAGTGCAGTCTCTCCACCCTTCCATATGTGCTGCTGGCAGAAGAAAGATTTTTACCATGATCTGCACTTTTCAAAGGCTGTAGAATGGGGGAGACAGCGGATATACATGTAAAACTTATGTAGGGTGATTTGTTTCATCTCTGTGTATCGTCTGAGGCTGTTCACCCCACTGGATATATGTGAGGGTTTACATCCATTTTAAGGGAAATCTTTTCTTTTATAAATATTAGAGTTCCTCTTAGTACAGACTGGCATTAGTCGATGAAACTCATCGTTCAGCTGGTCAGGTAGCAGATTTAAAAAGTAACTCCACTTTTATTGAGAAAAAAAAGCACTTGACCCTGGGTGATCTTTGTACATTGCAAGGCTTTTAACCATTTGCCACCCGCCATATAGCAAAATGACGGTGGCAAAGTGGTTGCGTTATCCTGACTGGACGACATATGACATAATCAGGATAACAGAGCCGGAACGCGCCCGCGGGGGCACGCAGAGCGGCGATCAGGGGTGCTGTGTGTCAGTCTGACACACCGCAGATCCAATCGTGATATGAAGCCTCTGACAGAGGCTTCTTACCACGTGCTCTGCTGTGACCAATCACAGCTGATCATCGTGTGAACCAGGAATTCCCGGTAAACGTCTTTCCTCGGTTCACGATGACAAGGAGAGCCGATCGGCGGCTCTACCTGTCAGAGGGGGGGGGTCTGTGCTGATAATCAGCACATTGATTATCAGCACAGCCCCCATCAAAAGGTGCCCATTAGCTGCCAATCAGTGCCCATCACCTGCCAGCCTGTCCCCCTCTATAAACTTATATTTGGGTCGGTTTATACTCGAGTATATACGGTACATTACTGCATCAAATCATTTCACATCCCTTTTGTCCCCAGTGCTTTGTCCAGTGCCCTGCATGCAGTTTTATATTATATATACTGTTCTTTCTGCCTGGAAACTTGAGATTGTCATTAGCATCCAAAAAGTGTCCCTTTACGTCAAAAGTGATTTTAGACCAGCTAGAAAACAGCGATAATAAACTAGAATCACTTGCAGAATTGAGCGATAGTGATTTGTGGTGAAATCCTTCATCAAACATTGAAAGTAACGACAGCGACAATTCTGCAACTGAGCAAATTTCAGTGTTTTTGATTTGATTACATTATTGAATACATTTTATTATTATTATTATTATTATTATTTTATTATTTTTTGTTATAATTGTTTATAGTTATTTATTATATTATCATTCATGATTTCGTGTTTCAAACTTTATCATACCCGGGATATCTACTAGACTCTTGTTTGGACAGATTTAAGTGAGTTATTCCTAAGGATTACAGGCCTACAATATAAAACGCCAAATTTCCATGCAAAACAATGTACCTTTTTCAGCATCAAAAATCTAACATAATCTTACCACCAGGGAGGTTAAAGAGGAGTTTCAGTCTGTACAAAAAAAAATAAAATAAAAGTCAGCAACTACATATCCTGTAGCTGCTGACATGACCCTTACATGACATGACAATTACCTGTCCAAGGATCCAGCGCTGTCCTCACCTGGGCCAGTTCTTCACCAGCCTTCGGGTTCCCGGTGCCAGCATTCTAACTGTAGGCAGCCGGCTATGCGACTTTCAATTTCACTGCCGGCTTCCCACTGCGCATTGCTGTGCCGCTCTGTTCTTTGTGAATGGTCCTGCGGTCTTCTGGGACCTATGACGTGTCCCAGAAGACTGCGAGGAGGGATGGGTGCAAAAGGCCTAGGTGATTCCAGTGGAAGTGGGAGCAGGTACCTGCTAAAGCTAAGTAGCCACCCCCCTTTTCAAAATGTCATGCCAAGTTAGGCTGAGAAGGGGGGGAGGATATCTTAAAACAGAACTTCCCCTTATGGGTGGAACTCCGCTCTAAGTAAATCAGCCACATTATATCACCAGGCATCTCTGGGCCTCCTGTGTTAGCGTGCTCCATAGCCATCCCATGGCCCCTATGGGTAAAGTTTCGCTCTTGCACTGAGCATATATTCACCTGGGTTGTTGTAAATGGGGCATTCTTAAAAAAAATGTGTGCAACTTTTGATAGTTAGCGTGGCTAAGGAACAAGCTTCTTTTGAATGGTTTTAAATATAGTCTACTCCTGTTTAATACTATTTAAAATTAAAATAATAAAATGTTTTAAGAATTTGTTGCTGCGAATTGCAATATTTTTCTGCCTATTGCTACCAATAAAATTTGTGAGCAGGTTTTAGAGACTACACTTCCTTGCTATCCTTCATACAAATAATTGTCAGGAAATGCTTTGTGCATGGAGATTTACTGCTTAATTATTTCATACGATAATAAAGTGAACTCCGAATAGACTGGTGCAGTATATTTTATCTCTAGGTGTCCTTTTGTTTATAGTCCAAAGATTATGGAGCCAGTTTTTTTTTTAGAAAATAAATGTTATGTTCTTGTCTTTTATGAGGGAAAGATATTTTATTGAAAGTTTCAGCCATATGTAAAATATTATAGAATCTTTGTGATGTAGGACATTGCCTTCCCCTCCTTTATAAAGTGCTCCTCCGCCTTTCTTCTCTTCTTGTTCTTACGCCATCTAGAGTGAGGTTAAAAAAAGGCTTTACGTTGTCCAATGTCACCAATTTTGGGTGCCCTTAAATTGTAATCAATTGCCTACAACCAGTAACTTAAAGAGAGAGTCCACCTAAAAAAAAAAATATTAAAAGCCAGCAGCTACAAATACTGCAGCTACTGACTTTTAATAAATGGACACTTACCTGTCCCAGGGTCCAGCGATGTCAGCAGCCGAAGCCGATCAATCGCTCGGTTCTCGGCTGCTGTCGCCGCCATCCCCCCTGAAAGGTGCCAAATGTAACACCGGAGGGGGGGGGGGTTCTGAAAAGCCGAGGTCCCATTTTTGTGCGCAACTCCGCTTTAAAAGCGGTAGTAAACCGCCATGTTTTAAAAAAAAACAAAAACTGTAAGGTAAAGTTATAATGTGCTAGTATGCATCGCGCAGTATGTGAAACTTATCTTAAAACGAAGCCCTCCAGCAACGAGCTGTCACAGGGCTTCCATCTTCCTTCCGGGTTCGCATCCTCCAGCCGTCTGATTGGCCGCGCCAGGATGACGTCACTGCTACTTACGGCACAGGATTCTGAAGGGACGGCACAAGCATGTCGTTCCTTCAGAGCACATGTGCCCGTGACATCACCAGCCCATTCACAAGTAAATATCTCCTAAACGGTGCACGTTTAGGCAATAATTACTGTACCTATAGGTAAGCCTTATTATAGGCTTACAAATGGGTAGATATGTACCATGGGAGTTTTCTCCCACTTTAACAAAAACGCCAATCATTATACTTACACACATCAGCCATCCCTGGGTGGGAAGACATTGGGGGTTGATTTACTAAAACTGGACAGTGCAAAATCTGGTGTGGCTGTACATGGTAGCCAATCAGCTTCTAACTTTAGCATGTTCAATTAAGCTTTGACAAAAAAACTGAAAGCTGATTTCTATGCAGAACTGCACCAGATTTTGCTCTCTCCAGTTTTAGTAAATCCACCCCATTGTCGGCTTTGTCCATAGATAAAACATATTGTGAATATTGTGGAGTCATAATTTTCACCCAGTTCACCACATTCTCCAAGTGCAACTCTGGGAAACATAAACAGCTTCCTTTGACACAATCTTAACAAATTTAAGCCCAATATTCCTTGCATCCTCGTGCCATCTTTCAGTAGAATACCATTGTTTAGGCAGAAGTCTATAATTATGCATGAAGATAATCTGCAGGGAAAGGTTGTTTGAGACTTTCTTTGTTGATATTATGCACATGAATGTAGATGACTTAGTCAGTTAAATCAGGCATTGAACAGCCTAGGTCAGTGATGGCAAACCTTGGCACCCCAGATGTTTTGGAACTACATTTCCCATGATGCTCATGCACTCTGCAGTGTAGATGAGCATCATGGGAAATGTAGCTCCAAAACATATGGGGTGCCAGGGTTCGCCATCACTGGCCTAGGTGAAAGGTTATTTGCGGGGCCACATCAGTGTGTTGTTTGGGCAGGGAGATGATGTGCAATTGCTTCAATATTATCAATGATTGGCAATTGGCTTGGTTTGGTCATATTTGATCATTAATGTGGGTAACCAGAATTGCTTGACTAGTGAGTGTATGGGCTGTATTAATGACAAGTTAGATCAACACCCTCACTTTATGTTTCATCTGTAACACTCTCACTTAAAATAATTTTGGAGATCTATTATACAGGAAATAAGAATATTTTTATCAATGAGGGTTTCAGTCAGAATTGTCATTGATGTGAAGAGGGTTGTTGGTGTCAAGATGACCTGACCATGCTACATAGATCCTGAGTTCACCTTCATCTGGTATTTATAAGGGCAGTATAACTTCTCGCACTTGATCATTAGTAGAAACTGACAATACCTCTCTTGAAATAGTCATGCCGCACTTAGAGATTCTGATGACGGTGCCTGCCTGAAATATTCCCCTAGCTGTCGTTTTAAACCTAATTGACCTGGCACTCTTTGGGTAATTTTCATTTCATACTCACGAGTGGCTGGCAATCATTGGAATAATGAGAAATCAGTATTAAAAAATCTTTTACTCCTTAACCAATGATCCTGTGCTAATGTCCTGCAGCATAATGTTAGGTGGCTTCTAGGATTCTTTGACTGACTTTACAAACACCATTAATCAGAGGACCTTTCTGTAATAGCTTTTACTGGCGTGCATTGTCTCTGATTACGCATACTGATTTCCCCCCAGCATTGGAAAGGAAAGAGCAAGGCATTGGCATAATATTTAATCCTTTACTGTTATTTACATTTCATTGCCTAACTTGGGCAACACTGTATGAAAATGGTTAGCACTTGTTTGCTCTAAGTCTTGGTTTTAAACCACACAAGGGCAAGTTTAGGTTGTTCCTCCAACGTTTCACAGGCTTACCCCCCCCCCCCCCCCCCACAATCCAAAAAAGATAGGGTAATCTGATTTTTCTTTAACGTGAGTATAATGGTTACATTGGATTGTTCACTCTTTTGGGGAGTGATTTGTATAGTTCTACCTACCCTGTAAGAATTTTTTAGTATGACTTTTTGGATTCAAAGGATTCAGTAGGCTCATGTCTCCACACCACCTAAAAGCTTTACCTCTTTATAAGACTCTCATCCCAACAGAGAGAATCACAAGGATTTCAGGAGCTGCCCCCCCCCACCTTCCTTTTGCCATTCTTGCTTCCCTGCTATGTTTTTCCTCTGTTGCTCCCTCTATCTCTATATGTTTCTGTTTTTCTCTGTTCTATCTAGTTATCTAAAGTTCATTATCTGGCCATGCTCTCTAACCCCATTAGCCAAAACCTTTAGCCATTTCTGTTGACCTCTTATCTGCTATTTGCCTATCAGGCGAGCCGCTGGTGTAGGACTCATGAGTGATACTGTTCTTTGGATCAAGTGCTATCCCAGGGTCAACACAACATTGTACAGGGAAAAATGGATGAGTGGCTGCAAACTCCTGAAGGATGCCCAAATCTTTATTGTAGTGATCAACAAATAAAAGCATATACAGCACAGCGAGCACTAGGAGATAAAAATGTTAACATTGGTACTAATCCATTTTTCCCTGTTGATATCGGAGTCGAGCCGGGCGGGCACATCTGCTTTGGAAGCAACACTAGACTTGCAGCCCTCACACCTTGAGCAGTGTTTCCTCATCATTGGACTACAACATTGTACAGATTTGGAAGCTTTGTTCACCCCCAAAAATATTGGAAATGCTTTATTAGATAATGCTAAATTGGTACCTATGCTTATTAGGTAACCTATGTAACATTGTAGTTGAGACTTCCCAAATCCACAGCACCACACTAGAAATGTGCCTCTCACTGTCTGCAGGCAACCAGGGTGCCAGTTCAAAAAACCTTTCTTCGCTCACAATTGGAAGATGTGCAACATAGATAAATGATAGCTGAACTCCTATATCTGCTCTTCCAGGCATTTTTATTCAACCATTAACAGAGTAACTGCATCCATAATGTCTCCACCTGAAAACCACCATTCCTTGATGCATTTTACGACAGTTGGCTTGACAAAGCTATCTTAATTGTTGGCTTGATTGTTGCATATTCTTGTTATGGTTCAATAACATTCAGTTGCAAGTAAGATTTATGTAGTGTTTCTGCTGTATAAATACTGGAATGAAATACTTCCTGTCTCCAAATGGATTATCAAGCGCTCCTGTGGTTGGAGCAGCATACTGTATGGTGACTTGGGGCAGTATGCAAAAGGTCACTGATAACAAAAAATGGCCCAGACTCTTTGAAATGAACCAACAATTGTTTGTAGATGTATTTGTGATTTTATTGCAAAGTTTCTCTATTTACAATCCTGCCAGTAACATATCTGATACACCTGATGGCTAGCCCAAAGGCCAACTGACCATAAATTGTATAGCGTGAGGTATAATGATTGTCAAACATATGCTTTCATTTTTTAAAAGTTACATAGAAAATGTCTTCTCTGTTGAGAAAGAAAAAAAAAAAAAAGCTCAGCAAAATCTGTAACCACTTGTTACACTTTCTGCAAAATTAGGTTATTACACCTTAGCTTAAATGTGAAATTCGCCCACTGTGCAAAATTTCTCACTGCATGAGAAGTGTTTCTGAAATTAAGTACAACTCAACAAAGCTGAAATACTGTATTTAAAAAAATGCTTCCCAGAGCTGTTTTAGAATTTGGTTATCAATATTTAATGTTTGCATGAAAACTATAAGAGAGGAACTTAGGGGGTTGTTATTACTATTGTTGTTGGTAATGTATTATTATACCAATTCTAAAGATAATTTCCTTTAAGTGGCTTAGGTTGGGATATTATGTAAGATGTAAGGGAAGACAGGTTCAACTAGTAGTGGCATTAGTAAACCATGCACATCACAGGGGCACCTTTCAAACAGGTTTGTCCGGCACTTATATACAGCAAGGCAGCAAGCTTACATAGGTTCAATGCAGGAGGGGTTTGAACACCAAGTCCATAGCATAAAACAGACAAAATATCTGCTCACCAAACAACTAAATAAACCAGGTTCCTGACTAATAGGCTGCCCCATATTGGGTCCCCCAAAGCACACAGGCAGCACATGAACCTTTATAGTGTTCTTTCTGTTTGACATCAGACAGAGCAAGACAGAGATCCAAAGGCATCAATCACCTTACATAAAGAGGCCTGTGCACAGATAATATTAATGACGAGATCTGGCTGCCAGCTATGATGTTGACCTAAGAATGGAGAATTATTCCCACCCAAAGCTCTACTGAGTCTCTGGTCTCCAGGACTCAGGAGAGGACTTATTAAGATTTTTGGAAAACAACAAGTTTCTTTTCTCCACATCAGTCATGAACTCTGGAGACCATCACCATGTGTAGGTGAAAAACCCTGGCAGCCAATGCCTCAAAAAAGGGAATAAATTAAAAATATGTATTTGCACTCCTTCAAATAACTACCATGGCCATGCATGAACAACCGTACAGATTCATGTTTCTTAGAAACCTCTTACCCCATTTTTTTTTTGTCATTCATTGCATGTAATGATTATCAGAAGCTTGCCATGCAACAGAAAAAATTCCCTGTGCATGGTCAGCATTATATTTTAAACATTTTTTTTTTTCAAAATATATGACCTTTCTATAAGACTATGATACGTTTTTTTATTTCAAAGGAAACATATCAACGGCTACCATTGTTCCCTCCATAGTTATTCCTGTTTGTGAGAGCAATAGAAAATCTAGAGAAGTCTATTTCTGCATCCAATTGTAAAATCCTCTAGCACGCAAGCTTTAGAAAGTTCTGAATGAATAAGTTTTGGGTATTATCGTATGCTGTCCATTCATTTCCTACCAATTTGTTCTTCCTTTGAAGACTCGGAATTTGAATATCAGCAACTCTTTCCTCATAGAGGAGTTTGCCAGTCTGCTGACTTTCAAGAGGGAAATCACTTCAAAGGCTGATCAGACTACTCACAGCTGTTGCCAGGTTTACACTTGATTAGTCATTGAAATTTTTTTCCTGTGTTTGAAAACACCAAATGGTTAGTTCAACATGCCTCTTTTTTCAGACGCATTTGGCAAGTTAACAACCTGATATTTCTAATGCCTGCTAAATAATTTTTTTTTTTTAAGTTATGCATTTTAAAGTATATGTTCTTGCTGTCTACACTGGATTTTTTCGGAGTGTGGTAAATAGCGTGGCAAAATTATGTAGTGGAGGAAGACCAATGTCGTTATAATCAATTTTCCTTGTATACAGCTAGCTATAGACTTCAGATGATCATTGTCTGATCCATTCAATGCCAGCGGGATTGGCCAATGATTAAATGTCTACAAGCTACTGAACTATTCAAAGTCTCTAGAACCAATGTATGAATAATCAGCTTAAATGGATTTTCCCAACCAATCATTATTACTTGTTAGAGAAAAGACCAGAAGTACAGATGTTTACATAGAGCAACATGCATGCTCAGTTATTATAAGTGTCCATATTTAAGCCATTTTGTGTTGCTTGGTAGGTGGATCTAATGATTGTTATGTCTTATGTTCTTGGTTGATTTCACAATGAAATTACTTATTTAGCTTTCTCTTAAATTTTTCAAAAGTGAAAAGTCTCACTGAGTTGAGCGTTGTTTTTTGGATTGTTTCTCACTGAGCCGCTTAGGTGAAATTTGCTTGGAAAAAAAATCCACTTTTATTAGTAGTAGGTATTTTTAAAGTAGTTTGGTTTACATACTTTAGTGCTCTTTGTGTTTTTCCCATTTTATGTATTTTTTTTGTGCTCTTTCCCTCTCTTATTAGGCTAAAGAGGGACTTGTTTTGGCACAAGAACAGATCTGGGCCTCCGGAGCCATTTAAAGCCTATTGTACCCTTAAAGGCTAAGTTAATTTTTAAAGCTCTCATGAAAATAGTCTGTACAATCAAGAGGCCTCAGTAGATATTAAATATGAGGTTTAAAAATGTGGCAAATGGGGTTTAGCCCTTGTTTACACTGCCGTGGCTTCAAAGTCACAAAACTTTAAATTTGATATTGAAAGCCTTCATCGCGGCTTGCATACCACTTCTTTAACAGAAGCCAATGCAAGTCATGTTGAAGTTGCACCAAAAGTAGTGTATTAAGCTTTTGCTAAGTCGGAGTGACTTAAGTTTCACGGATTAGATTGGTTTCTTTGCTGTTAATGGGGCGTGTATTGCCATGCGACTTTGAACTCTCAAGTCCCATAACAAGTCACGGCATTGTGAACCCTAGATTATTATTGATAAATGTAAGGTTATGCACTTGGGGGCTAAAACATGCATGCATCATACATACTAGGAAGAGTACAACTAGGGGGAATCAATGCTGGAGTAGGAACTGGGTGTTCTGGTCGATCATAAATTAACTAATAGCATACAATGCTCAATCTGCAAATTTTGAAAGCTAGCAAAATATTTTCTTGCATTAAAAAAGGCATAGATTCTAGAAAGAGAGACACCATTTTGTGACCTAAATGGCCAACAGGTATGACAATAATATTATTGATCATTTTACAAAGCTGCACAGTTTTGTAATATCTTCTGGTTTCACTTGACTGCATAAGCTATTTTCTGAAAAAGGTTATCTTAGCCTTTAAAAAAAAAAAAAACCCTTAATTTCACATTACCCTTTGACACATATTCATTTAGCCAAAATGATGAACTTCGTCAATATATCTCAATTTTGGACAACAATTCAAGTAAATAGAAACTCTTGATTTTACTAGATTCCTTATTTACTCAATTCCTTATTTCTCGACTGAGCTTAGGCTATTTAAATCATAAACCTAGAAAAAGGTTCAAAAGCAGAGTATTCTATACCTTTTAGAACAGAGGGTCTGTGGGAGTTTAACGCAAATCCAACCTTGGAAATGTGGAGGAGTTCCCCATAGGAAACCAGTCAGGGTACTTTAAAAAACTGTTGTTAGAATCTAATTAGTGCCTACAGAAACTTCCCTTGTGAGCCAACTGAAAACTGACCAGAACATCAGCACACATAGCTTCTGAAATACACTGTCTTACTGTGCCCACTCAGATGATTTACTTCCTATAGAAAGAAGAAATGGTTACCTGCAAACATACATGAGCAAAAAAAAAAAAAAAAATGAACACGATAAGAACTGCATTTGTAAAACAAAGCCCTACAAAAATAAAGGCTGCAGAAACATATTCTGTTCGGTTTTCAGTTTATGGTTCTATAGCCCAGTTAACAAAATCTAGCACATTTAACGAATAATAATCTCAATGTTGTAATTGTTAAATTACTATTTTAGCTTGGAAGACTTGCTGGACATTGATATTTGTTAAAAGGAAAATTCAAAGTGAAATTATTCAATTAATCCAAACTGCTTGAGCATTAACCCATAATATTCGTTTTTATTCTTTTACTCTGTCTCTTGACTGTAGTTTAATTATAGATCACGACACCCTCACAGCTATAAAGCTCTGGTACTATTTTCGAATTTTACTTTAATATATCTGTTAAATGTGTCATTGTGTGCTCAAAATCACCATCACATTAAGCTATAAAGGGATTCAATTAAAGAAAATCTTAATAGCAATTGTGCCTCTATGGCTCCTGGGATTTAAAACAGGTGGATTAGACTGTAGCTGCACAAGTGTAACTGGAGATATGCCATTTGTTACAGTTCACTGATTTGTTATTTGTAGTCTGGTGATGCCAGAACTGCAATATACATACAAGTAATTTAGATGCCCATTAGCTGTCTATGAGCTTCTATTTAACTTTGGTCACCAGGTTATTGGAATCCCATGTGTAGAATTTTGTTTTCATTGACTCTTCAGATAAGAGTTTAATGTTTTTTTGGCTTTTATTTTATATGATATGCATTCCTTTAATGCCTGTGTTGGCAAGCCAGTCCCAAACAAGAAGGGGCATAATTTAGGTTGGCCATAGATGATTCATTCTCTTTTCAATCAGCCAGCCACCAGCAAGTTGGATGGAGGAATCCTCCCTGCTGTGCTATTGTATTCTGACAGTGGGGACTCCTCCGCTGTAAGAATACATGGATCAGCACTGTAGCCAATTGGCTGCAGCTGCTGATCGATTGAATGTCTTCCAACAGTACCGTTCAACAGAAGTCCATTGTCAGACCTCTGTCTTCGAGCGGGAGTGGACATAGACGGATCAAATTTCAATCCATCAAGGTCAGCTTTAGCAAGGTTGGTGTGGTTTTATCCAAGTGTAGACAAGATCAGTTTAGTTGTGCTGGCATGAAACTTAGCTGTCCCTAGTCTTCATTTTACCATAAATGATGTATGTTTTGTAGAAATTTTTTATCCTTTGAAAAGGAATATAAAGTAGTTTGTGTATTTTCATTTTCAGCCAGGCTATCCTTTACTTTTGATTTCATTGATAATAAAGAAAAAAACTGTTGTACACACAGCTCAATACACACATTACAGTACATGCACAAGTGAACAAGTCAGAACAGTGATTCCTCCTCCTCCCTTGCCCCCCTTGTGGACTGTGTTTAGACAGCTCCTGTTAAAATATCAATCAGACCAAAAGAGCCTGAAAACAAAGAGCTTCTGCATTTCTCTTCCTATAGTGATCTATGGATCCTGTGTTGTGGGTGCTCCATATACTGTATATCATCAGTTTATAAAAAGCAGAAAAATACAGGAAAGTAATGCAAACTAAATTTTTATTTATTTTCCCTTTAAAATCGTGATTGCCACCTGCCTGTATGTCTATATGAATACAGATCTGCCATCAAAATCTTTCTATGACTTTATCCAGTTGAAGATATGCACTTGGATGGCAAAGGCCACTTGCAGTAATAACTTGTGGTATTGTAGTCATATTAGTACACTTGGAACAAGACAGTTGAGTTGATTTCCACTGATCAATGTGTTTTAGCACACGCTTTTAGGAAATATACTTCCTTCCTTTGGTACTGCTTGGACCAGAAGAAGAGATTTGATCTCCAAAAAGCTTGCCCTGAAAATTAAACTGGTTGTTAAGTCAGAAGGTTTTTTTTATCTTAATGCAGGGGTCTCAAACTGGTGGCCCTCCAGCTGTTACGAAACTACAAGTCCCATGAGGCAGTGCAAGGCTGACAGTTACAAGCATGACTCCCACAGGCAGAGGCATGATGGGACTTATAGTTTTGCAACAGCCACAGAGCCACCAGTTTGAGACCCCTGTAATGCATTCTATGTTTTAAGATAAAAAGCCTACTGTGTGCAGCAGCCCCCCTCAACCCCCCTAATACTTACCTGAGCCCATCTCGATCCAGCAATGTTGCACAAGAGACTCGGCTGCCCGGAACTCTCCCTCCTCATTGGCTGAGACAGCAGCGAACCGCCATTGGCTACCGCTGCTGTCAATCAAAGTCAGTGAGCCAATGACGAGAGAAGGGGCAGGGCTGAACGCCAGCTCAGTGTCTGAGTGGCTCAGCCACTTGCTGTGGTGGCACTCAACAGGAGGGAGGAGCCAGGAGCGCTGGCAAAGGACCCGAGAAGAGGAGGATCTGGGATGATCTGTGAAAAACCACTCCACAGAGCAGGTAAGCACAACATGATTGTTATTTTTAACAAAAAAAAAACCTAGAGACTTTAGTATCACTTTAACTGTTAGTGTAAATACCAAAAAAAATATTATGTGATATTCAAATTTGTTGTAACATGTGTTGTAAAACCTCAGAAAAAACACATTATAGTTAGCATTGCCCTTTTTATGGAGGAGCAAAAAAGTTCATAGAGGCTAACTGCAAGAATCTATGGAAGCTAGCCTCCTTGGTTCTTTTTGATTTGTGGTATTGCTAACAGAAAAAATGGCAAGATGTCCCTATCTGCCTGTAACTGCATTGAAAGATCCTGTTGTTGGAGCATTGAGCAAAAGTAAAGTAGCGTCCAATGATCTTGGACTGCATTGCCAGGCAGTTTATAGAACCAATTCTTCTATGAAATAGTGACTGCTGTTTCATACCGCCCAACTTTTTGAGATGGGAAAGAGGGACACCTATAAGCAAAAGTATGTAGGCATAAGACACACCTCCTGCCATGCCCTCTTAAAGGAGAATCATACAAAAAATAGATTAGTTAAAGGAGTGCTATTTGTTGTGCACTCCTACGACCCATTTTCAACAGAGAGCGGGCTGAAGTCCGTTGACTGCTGAGTCTGCCCAGGCCCCGGCGTCATTACTACCATGGAGCCGGGATCCATCCACATGCCTGGACCAACACCCGGCTCAGACTCTCGGCAAGCCGCCGAGAGCCTGAGCCAGCCGCTCCCGCCCCTACCACAGCTCTGCGCTCCAGTGAGTGAGGAGGGGGCAGAGTAGAGAGCTGCTGATTGACAGCCAGCAGCTCTCTGCTCACAGAGCTGTGAGAACCTCTCAGTGTTAGAGGCGCCGAGGGACAGATGCAGCATCAGACCGATGCTGCATCCGCCTAGGTATGAATGGATCTAAAAAGCAAATTAAAAACCCATACATCTCTTTTAAACCCAAAGGAGTTTTTTGGGTTTTTTTTACCACTCTTCCTTTACCCTGGCTTTTGAAATTTACAAATGCAGCAATTTAAAATTTGGATGAAAGGTTTAGCACAGGGAAACACTTTTTGGAAGATAAATAGTGCATTTTATATACAACTATATAGATCAGACCAAAATAAGGCTCAAATGAGGAGGAAAGAGGGACAGAGGGACTTTGTTCCAAATCAGGGATAGTCCCTCAAAATCAGTGATAGTTGGGAGCTATGTTGTTTTCTTTCTAATGTATCTGTGTCTTTAGCTCTTTGGCTTTGCTGTAGGCTACAGATCATTGAGATTAGGCTTGCAAGGCAGCACAGAAAACCTGCCAAAGGTCATTAGGAACTGAAAATAGCGATAACTTTGCATGCAAACCACCATCAAGCATAACAGCACAGTCTGGGTCAGGTTTGTGCGAATTAGTTCACTCAACTCTCATCATAATCATCTTGATCACTGACCTATCCTGCTAGATCATCAGCATGATGTGATGTTGACCTAATGTCTATGGACACATTAAGACAGTCTTACCAGCTACCATAATAACAAGGCTGACGTGTTTAATGAGCAAAGAGCAACAGTGAGCACTAACCCAGAACAACCTATTAGAAATCAGCCTTTATTAGTCTGGCTACTCTAAGCTAAAAGCTGGTGATTCCTTCATGGTTACTGCCTGTCACATTTTTACAGTATAGTCTATAAAGTCTATAAAAGTGAAAAAGACACCTTATTTCATCACAACACAGGATTCTGTTATTTTAATGAAAATAATTTTACAGCATCTGGATATTGAAATACGAAGTAATTTAACACTTTGTCAAAAGCTGAGGCTATAACTATTTGTCTGGAACTAAAGTAGGATGCTAACAAAGTGCGGCGGTGCCCACTGGAACCAATTAGAACCTATCTTGAATTGGCCTTAAGTTCAATGATGTGTATTCTGATTCCAGATACACTTCACCGAAGTGAAGCCAATTTAGGATTGATTCTGATTGGTTGCAGGGAGCTCTGCACTCGTGGAAGCAGCTATTGCACTTTGTGTTTTTTGTCCTTGAACAAGGCCGCATATGTTCTTATATTTTAATGCTGACAAATATTTGATTCGATTCCCAGTAACAGAGGCAGGAATCTCTATCTATTACCTCGCAAGGTGATATGACAGTATAATAAATATTTCCCTGATTTGATTAATGGTAACTAGAGCAGGGATAAATATAAAAAGTGCTTTAGCTATAGGGTAAGAAAAGAAAATGATTTGCATTGAATTATAGCGCCATGACATCAACCAATTCTACATATTTTACCATTCTAATAATAATTCTAAATTTAATATTTACCTTAACTTAATTAAAAAAAAAAAAAGAGCGGCATTCCATATATTTCTATACATATTTACTTAGCACATTTATATAACACCTCAATACACTCCTAAGTACGCAGTATTTTATGTGCATCAAGCAGTGCTTCCTCCATGCTTCTGTAAAATGTCCTAACTCCCCTCGATTCAAAGGACATAAAAAAACTTTAATATTTGCCTTAGCAGCTTCATTTGGAGTGGGAAAATCCCAAGAGCCAAGTTCTCTGTTTTGATTAAAATCCATCAATCAGTGGTATTGGATTGTCAAACACATCCAAATATTATTATGCAACACACCTTTCTCATATGGTTTGCGGTGCTACAGGGAAGAGGAATAAATCTGGATGGATAGAGCAGCCTAGATTTATCAAACACTGAAGAAACTTTACAGTCAGTAAAATATCCCCTAGCTATACACTTTTATAATTAGGCTATACAGAATAATATGAGGAAGGGACTGTTTTCCGGTGATGGGATCTCTCGTGTCCAGGAAAGTTGCTGTCAAATAAATTATATGCGTGAGGTGATGGCTACATTATTTATTTTGTTACAGAGCACTTTCAGAAATGAGTTTAGGGATTAAAGTCTACTGAATGCTGATAGACAAAAGAAACAAACAAACAAACAAAAAAAATCATTGAGTTGTATATTTTTTTTACAATACGTACTTAAAGGGGGGGGGGGGGTCCAACAGCAACCAATTTATCAGGTTTGGGCAAATAGGGATACAGATGGCCAGTGCTTTGCGAAAAGTTGTATAGTTATACCATTACTCTTTAAATTGGGTTTTTAAGTCCACAATTCAGCTTATGTTATTTGATGTACTGTAGATATTGGCTTTTATACTGGTGTGACTCCGAACCTCAGTTTCTAGGCCTTGAGTCAACTCACAGTTTGTTAAGATATATTTTGTCGATATATGCTTAAAAGAGAAGTCCAACTATAACCAAATCATCATGTTCGGGCAAATAAGTTGGTCATATGATCAGGTGGCTGCTGTGGATTTTTGTGGACTCTTCAAAGGAAAGCTGAAGGTGCTTAAATAGAGTGATACCACTGCTTGACTCACGTATACCCATAGGTTGCTCATCAAAAAATTAACAGATTTCCACATCCACACAAGCAAAGTGGCATTTCAGGATATTAGGATCTAATATAACGTTGTAAATCTCTTGTATATTTTTTTAAAGTCATTAACTCTGGGCATATATTAAAACTTTAGTAACATAGGAGTTGATCTTCTAAAATTGAAGAGTGCAAAATCTGTTGCGGCTGTGCATGGTAGCCAAACAGCTTTTAACTTCAGCTTTTTCAATTAGGCTTTGACCAATCTAATTGGTTTCTGTGCAGAGCTGCACCAGATTTTGCATGCTCCAGTTTTAGAAAATCAATCCCATAATAATTCCAGGTACAGTGAAGTCTAGCTTACTTTTACAACTTCCACCTAAATAAACCTATTAACATAGCTGTTGGTAATACATAACACACGGTAAAGTGCTTTCCTCTTCTCCATCCTAAAAGCAATATGACCATGACCAATATATGAGCTTTTTTTCTTGGGTAAAAAAAGTAAAATGAAACCCTGAAGGAGTCTTTTGGACTTTAATTATTATCTCTGCTGCAATCGCACTTAAGCACAATTTTTCTTCTTTCCCAAGCTAGTAAGAATTACATATACGAATGGCCAAAGGCAAAACTGTAAGTGTCTAATTTAGTAGACAAGCTTAAATATATTAAAATAAAATACTGTAAAATAAAAAAAAATGAAAATGTGATCTTCCTATAATTGAAAGTGCTTAAATAATTGGAAGTTATAACCATCTTTTAAAGGTTCCATGTGGACACAAGCAATTCTACATGACGGTTGACCAGGTTGAAGATGATCAGGTTGGGTCATCTCATGCCTAGTGATGCAATGTTGTAGGTTGGAATAAGAGAGGGGTTACACTATGCACTCTTTAAGAACAGATATCCTGAAATCAAATAGAACATGCGAATTGAAATCAGAATAACTGTGATTCATGCTACTTGGGGCTTTATTAAAAGTGTACATCCAGCCCAAATTTTTTTTTAGTTCTGGATAACCCCTGTCAGATTTTTACTGCCATCTGGCCTTTTGCTGGAAGGGTTTACCACCACTTCCTGCCTTGATAATGTTTTACAAGAAAGGAAAGAAAAATATCTGCAATATGGACATAAACATCAATAAAAAGCTGACTTGGGTTTCTGAATATCCCAGACTTTATTAAATTGAATGATTTTAATGCTGTCTGTGTAGTAGAGATTCAAGACGTACATACACTAGGTGATCCATGAGAGAACATGTTTGACCCCCCAGTTTGTTTGACTAGTGTGATCAATCTATATCAATCTTGGGACACGGTTCAGCATACTGTGCCTTGGCCCACTTGAAGATGTGGGCTTAGGCACTGTTCAGTTGAACTATGGCATGACACAAATCTGTGTGAGGCAGAAGTGATTATGTAAGCATCCTTGCTTGGCAAAATGTGAGAGAAGGCCAGCGTTGCAGTGGGTAGATGGTAAAAACGTGCTCAGGCATTGTCATTACACCTGAACCTTTTCTTCCTGTATGATAAAGTTGTTGTCTGGGAAAACCTTTTTCAATGAGCACTGAATAACCTGCCAAGGGTTCTAACCCTTTCCCATGCTATCCAAAAATAACATTTTTGCTTTAAGATGAACCCTGCCCCTTTTACCACTCACAGGCTTGCCTGTATCCTCCACGGTTCCTTGCAGGTAGCTAGGTGCCAAGGTCCACTCTTTCTTCAATGCAATCCACCATCTAAAAAGCAGGATGCACACCAAAAACATTTAACTCAAGCCAAGGTTTATTGCAATGGTAGCACACCATTCACTCCCAGGATTGCTGTGGGTAAAACATATTGGGGGCATGGCTTCGGGTGGGATTAGGTGGTGTTCTGACATTGCAATAAACCTTGGTTGGAATAAAACGTTTTCATTGTAGAGCCTGGTATTTGGATGATAAAGTCTTGAAGGCTTGTCTGGACATTGTACCCAACTGCAAGGACAATAAGAGTTTAACATGCCAACCGTAAAATATGAGGGCTGTACCAAAAGTCATGTTTACTAACTTACATAGGTTGTTCAAATTTCAAAAAAAATTTTTCTTTCAATAATTTTTATTGGTATTTAATACAATAAGAACAAAATGATATATATACACGTTAAGTAGTAAGTAGAAAGCAGTTGCTTGAAAGTAGAACAGTGGAGTGAAATGTACACAGTAGTTCATACATAATACATTAAAATGAAGATTACAAACATTGTTGGATTGTGATGCACTTAACTTCTGCTTCTATTTATTGGATGGGTTTTTCGATTTCGTGACAACCAATCTTCGTGTTAGATGGCGGGGTTAGTTAACGGTAGTAGTTCTGATCTTGCCTCTCTCGGACACCCAAATGGGAGCACTCTGTGTCCGAGGGGAAGCGAGATCACCTCATCGTGTTGCTAAGATGGTTGTACACACTTAAGGGGAAGGTGTTATTTAATTGTTTGCGTACCAGGAAAGCCAAGGCAACCATTTGTTGTGGAAGTGAAGTCGTCCAGAGGATGATGCTCATATGTGCAATGTAAGAAATTTAACAATTTTCACAACCTCACAAATTCCACAACTGGTCATCTGTAGTATCTCTTTTTATTCTTCTTTTTCATTGCAGATAAATCATGGATTCCAAGCAGAAGCAACGTATATTATTGAGTTCATGATGAAGGAGGGGTGCAGGCTGTCCGACATACACAGAAGGCTACAGAATGTTTATGGAGATGACACAATTGAAAAGAGTCACCATAGACAAGACACTGCTATTGTTAATGGTGTCATGGTGTCATCTTCGTAAACATTCTGTAGCCTTCTGTGGATGTCGAACAGCCTCCACCCCTCTTTCTTCAAGAACTCAATGATGGCACATTGCTTCTGCTTCAAATCCAGTATTTACCTGCAATGAAAAAGAAGAGTTACTTAGTAGTAGGAGTTAAGGGCCTTACACGCGGGCTGAACATTCGGCCTGTGTGTACGGCAGTCGGTCTCACAGAAGCCAGCCGAACATTCAGATTCTGTCAGGTCCTGCGATCAGCATCCGTTCAGTGCTCTCAGCCAATGGGGGACACCCCCCGCCAGACTGACGTGTTCTGGTGGGGGGGGCATCACCCTGTCAGAACATAATAGCTCAGCAGGGGAGATTACCATACTAACATTGGATTGTTTGTACAGGATCTCCTCCTGAGCGCTTCAGGTTTTTTACATTTAGCTCACTGGGCTGAACGAAAAAAAAAAAATGATATTGTGTACCAAGCTTTACTCTACCATCATGTAAAATTTGAATGACCTGTAAGTTAGTAAAAACGTTATATCATCTTTTGCATTACTTTCAGTACAGCCTTCATTTAATAAAAATTTACGTAAAAAACATTCATTTGCAACAGGTTTAGAATTTTTTGCTCTAACAATTTCTCCTCAATGCAAATATTATGCAAGGAAGCATAACCTTGATGGCTTAAAGAGCAGTTGGAAGTTGTAACTACATATGGCCTAAAAGAATGCCATGCTCAAGAGTCTCAACAGCTATCGAGTCTGATGATAAGCAACAGCTTTGGTGACATTTACAACCTCTTTGATGCTCTTTTAAAGGACTCCTGCATACATGCATTTATAATAGAGCTGCTCAGATCAACCACTTCCTAAGTGGAGGTCTCTTTGGTTTGTTGTGCCTAAAAAGTCCAAGCTCTCACTATCCAAATTCTTCTCATGACTCCGAAGGAGTTAAGCATCTGAGAAACATGACATTTCAAGGTGCATTTCATTCACAAGTTCTAAGCCTGGGTAGTCTCTGAAGGTTTGATATCCGTGTGAAACTCCCACTTTGTTTGCTCATTGAAAAGCAGATTCTAAAGGCTAATGGAAAAGCTGTTTTAAAGCCTGGAGCATTATGCACATGGCACTTTAGCTCTGTAGGTTATTTGGGGGGTGGTGGGGTTTGAATTGGTGACAACAACCATCTGGTATTATTCTAATTAAAAAATGAAATGAACAAGGAAGAGTCTTTGTCTAAATAATTTTTGTCTCCCTTGTGTCGCTCCGTTCCCCCCCATTTTTTTTTTTTTTTTTAGCTGTCTAGGGGCCTTTTGTTCTGTCCTGTCTGTCCAATCGTTAGGAAACCGTCTTATCTCCCTTCTCAGGTTGTCTGGTGTCTTTTGCTTTGGTTTGCACTTGCTGACCTTGCATAGAATATGTTCTCAGTTCCACTTCTGACACGCCATTGTGTAGTATCTCTTTTGATTATGAATTTTGGTGCCGCAGGAAAAAGCAAGAAGAGGTCGTAGAAATTCCTGATATCTTTGTCCGACTTCAAAATTAACACTGAATACAGATTTGTATATTAAAAGAAAAATATTGGTGATTCGGAACGGTGAGAGTGGCCTTTAATAAGTACCAGGAAGAGAAAAATGAAAATGACAAGATATAGACTCATGGGAAGTCCACATTCCAGGAAGGGTACCCATACAAATGAAGATATTCAGAGATAATAGATAATGGTTAAAGTGCTTTTCTTGTTTTTTTTTTGTTTTGTTTTTTTAGTTAAAAATAACAAACAGGTTATACTTACCTGCTCTGTCCAGTGGTTTTGCACAGAGCAGCCCAGATCCTCCTCTTCTCGGGTCCCTCGCTGGCTCTCCTGGCCACTCCCTCCTGTTGAGTGTCCCCACAGAAAGCAACTTGCTATGGGGACACTCGAGCCGCAGCTCCCTGTGTCCATTCAGACATGGAGCTGTGGTTCGGCCCCACCCCCTCTCTCTCCTCATTGGCTAACTGACTTTGATTGACAGCAGCGGGAGTCAATGGCACCGCTGCTGTGTCTCAGCCAATCAGGAGAGAGAGTCCCGAACGGCCGAGGCAATCGTTCTCATCACAGAATCAAGAGGGGTCTCAGGTAAGTATTGGGGAGGCTGAGGGGGGATGCTGCACACACATAGAATGCATTAAGATATAAAACCTTCTGACTTTACAACCACTTTAAGGTCTGTCATCCTAGAACAGGAAGTGGTTTGGTATTACAGAACAGCTTCCCTTCTTCTCGTCTCCATAACATGGTAGGAGGGGTTTTTTAGTCCACAGAAAGAGCTGGGACAAATGCTTACTGATAACAAAGAATACAGGAAGTTACCAGCGCACATTTCTGGCAGATTCAACACATATTTTTGCACTTATTGAATAAAACACTCAATGATACATTTAACTACTTCCCGCCGACATGGCGCATTTATGCGGCCCCTCGGTGGGTGGGCTGTAATGCACTCCCAGCGCAGTCACTGGCAGGGACCAAAAAACTCCTGATGGATACAGTATTTGCTATCATGTGACTGCTGGGCAGCCAATCACAGCAGTCACATGACCCAAATGCCCACCTCCCGGCATTTAAAACCTTTTAAAGGGCTGGGAGGCGGCAGCGGGAATGGGGTTAACAGACTAAAAGGAAACAAATAAGGGAAGTTCGTCATTAGGCCCTATAGAAAAGAAAGTCTACTGTACGTGTTAAAACAATAAAGGCTTGTTTACACAAATGAATGAAGGGCAGTAAAAGCCAACAGCTGGGCCCCGGCTTTTTACTGCCTCCCCGACCACTACTCCCTTTAGCAGCAGAGGCAGCGGCCTGGAGCATACACCTGCCACCTGGCACAGGCGCGATGCTTTGCAGCCTTGGCAGAAATGTTACTTCCTGTTGCTTTCAGAAGGCATAGTGCCCCCCCCAAACGCGACCCATAAAAGTGAATAGGGGTCGCTCTATAAGTGCTGAGCGGCTGCAAGCAACGCATGCAGTTGCAGCACGCCAGTGCAGGGTTCAAGGTGTTAAAGCGTGCAGTTAGGGGGCTATACAACACCTTCCCACCACCTGTCAAAATGCTCTCTGAAGAGTGATCTGAATGCAGAGAGAGCAAAGCTCATGCAAACAAGCCCTAATAATTAAACATTATCTTCCAGCTTTCCAATTGACTTTAAGGGCTCATTCACTAGCGGTTGCAGTATGATACAACCCTGTGGTTGAGCTGCATTTTCACTGCCCCCCCCCCCAACTGCTCCCTCTTTAGCTGCAGTGGCAGTGGACAGGGGTGCACACATGTATTGCCCCAATGGTCTGCTTCATGGCTGGGGTAGGAATGATACCCCCTGTTGCTTTTACTGCCCCCCAACCACTCCAACTGCATTCAAGTAAATAGGGCTGCTCTGCAAACATGTGACTCCCATGTGTCTTGCTAGTGCAGGTTTCAAGGAGTTAAAGCAGATGGTGATAAGGCAATACAACGCCTCTTTACTGCCTGATGCAGATCACTTTTCAGAGACCAGAGCAAGTGTGAATGAGCCCTAAATCAGCAGGTACTTCCAGAATTCCATGTTTATTTTGTAGCATTTCTACATTTACTTGCTCTGACTCAACCCCTTTTAATTAGCTTTGCTTTTTTTTTTAATGAAGCATATGTGGCTCTGATGCAACTGAGAAAACAGATCAGTGCTTCTCCGCTTCTGGAGAAAACACTTCATATATGGAACACTCTACTTAACAGGGTTTATTTTTGCATAATGTATGTTAATACGGCATGTCATATCTAACATATGTTCCAAAGCCAGGGGATTTCAGGCTGCTTGTTGGTGCTCATATAGAATTTTTCACCACCTTGCCTGCCAGCCAAGTTACAATATGAATTAATTATACTAAGGGACACCAATTATTTATGATAGGGACTGTGGGGGTGGCACAGAGTTGCTGTAAGCAACATAAGGTTCATCGGTTGCAAGCTGCAGCATCGTTTTTTGTTTTTTTTTAAAAGGCCATCTGAATAACAATATAAGTTGTCTTTTCCACTTGAATGAAAATGATAATTTTATTAAAATAAGTTGCCCTATGTGTAATGATTGTAATATTTATTGAATGTCATTTGGAAAATAATAACATAGAATGGAAAAAAAAAAGGAAAAGAACATCACAAATGTTGCTTCATAAAGTCAGACTAGAGGTATAACATGAGGCAGAAGAGTGGTAAATACTAAAAATACTCAGTTTAATACATCCATTAACATAGCATAGCACACGTTAGTCCTTAGTCACGGCTCTGAAACGCGTAGGCTGTTTTACAGCTCAATAATGAAAAATGGGGATATTGGCGCTGCTTATGAGTATAAATATATATTAACCAATCATGGTAAAGATAGGTATACGACAGTATATGTAAATATGCTAATCTGTTTAAAACAGTATAGGAGAAAGGATGTGAATCTATAGAACTATGATGGGTTCCTAGTTATAAGCAATTGATGTGTTGTCTGTTCAGGACAAATAAAGATGAAAGTATGACATTGTAATTGAATCATTTTGGTAAGTACCTATGTACAAATAAAAGCACTCCTTATCCACATTAGAAATGGTGCATCATCACAAAGTGGATAATAGCTCAAAAACTAATGTTAATCATAAGTGGATTCCTAAATAGAAAGTGAGTCAAGTAACAAACATAAAATATCGATAATAAAAAACTGTGAAAAAAATGGATTGTATGTTGACAAGTGAATAAAACTAAAAATATATGTATATCAAATGTATAACAATGATAAATAAAAAGTCAGTTAAACCAATATATAATAAAAAAAAATTTCAGTGTCCAATATTCATATTTCCATAAAAGTCACTTGTGCTGATTTCCAGGTGATGCGACTTTATATCAACTTCTGTGCATCAAATAAAGTGACTTATTGTGCCCCCCCCTTAGGTATATGCACTCACCAGAAGCCCCCACCCCTGCAGGGGTAAAGAGCGTGTAGTAAAATGTGTCTCCAATCCGGATATCCCCGGGGAAACTATAAGCTCTCCTACTCCGGAGCAGGATATATGCAAAACGGCATCCACATGCAATCAAAAACGGGCATCCATAGCGTAAATCCGGTAAAAATGATTTATTTAACACAAATTAAAATAAAAACAAATTTTCCTTAGGCAAAATGGGGCTAACAAATTGCCCCAGATACAAGATTCAAGAATCAGCTCGGGTGAAGAAAACGCTGGATGCCTGGACAGGTAAGTGTCCTAATAGTAAAAGTCAGCAGCTACAGTATTTGTAGCTGCTGACTTCGAATTTTTGGTAGTGGTGGGGGGAGGGGGGACTCTACTTTAACTATGGCTTGTTTTACACTTTCACATTGTTTTACATCTACATGCAATGCCAAGCTGCTGCTAACAAAGCAAACAGAATATTGGCATTAAAAAGGGGATTAATTCCAGAGATAAAATAATAATTCTCCCGCTCTACAAGACTCTGGTCCAGCTGCACCTGGATTATGCTGTCCAGTTCTGGGCACCAGTCCTCAGGAAGGATGCACTGGAAATGGAGGGAGTACAAAGAAGGGCAACACAACTAATAAAGGGTCTGGAGGATATTAGTTATGAGGAAAGGTTGCGAGCACTGAACTTATTCTCTCTGGAGAAGAGACGCTTGAGATGGGATGAGATTTCAATTTATAAATACCGTACTGGTGACCCCACAATAGGTATAAAACTTTTTCGCAGAAGGGAGTTTAACAAGACACGTGGCCACTCATTAAAATTAGAAGAAAAGAGGTTTAACCTTAAACTACGTAGAGGGTTCTTCACTGTAAGAGCGGCAAGGATCTGGAATTCCCTTCCACAGGCGGCGGTCTCATCGGGGGGCATCGATAGTTTCAAGAAACTGTTAGATAAGCACCTGAACGACCGCAACATACAGGGATATACAATGTAATACTGACACATAATCACACACATAGGATGGACTTGTGTCTTTTTTTGACCTCACCTACTACGTAACTATGTAACTATGTGAAATCAAGCATAGGCATGTATCTGCAATTTTCTGCATATTCCCACATATCATGCATAGGGCAACCCATTTGTTTTAATGAGCTGGCCTATGCGCGAGAAATATGGAAAGGTCCCAGACTCTTTTCCAAAAATGCACCAGACCGAATCACCATGCAGTTAATAGCACACCCTGCAGGGTGACACGTTTACAGATGTGTGGGAAAAAATGAATGGCACCACTATATGTCTACTAAAAGGCAGGGTGTTTCTCCGTGTGTCAGGAAAGCGTGCAATTTTGCACACGTTCCCAACATGTGAAGGTCCCAACTCAGGCAAAACTTAACCTTAAAAAATTCCACACAATGGGATTATTTTCAGTGGCGGCTGGTGCTCAATTTTTTTTGGGGGGGGGGGAGTGGGCGCAAAAAAACTACTGAAAAGAAAACCCCTATCAATTGCAGCCTCAATGTGCCCATCAAATGCAGCCACTGTGCCAGCAGTTGCTCCAGGGCTTAGCAGAAGCTCTACTGACTTCCCTCATCCAATCCATATGCAAGCAAAAATGCTGTTTTTTTTATTTTCCTTGCATGGAATTGGGTATTCTTTGCAAAGTGAAACTTCACCTCATTTACTAAGTTCTGGAGCAACTGCACTTGTATAGGGCAACTGCACTTTGCAAAGTGCACAGCCTGTTTGCCTTTAGTAAATCAACCCCAATGTTTCCACATTTTGTGGTTAGCTTGACTCTTATGTGGACATTTGAAAATAAAGCTAGTAGACGGTGCAATTCCATCGTGTGGTCCCTTTTCAGCACCAGACCTTACTTGCACGCAGGCGTCAATGTGGCTGCTTCAGCTGCTAACTCACTAAGGCACGACGTCTACCAGCCAAACCCCCATATACTCATCTGTAACATCATTTGTCTGGATGGTCTATAGACATATGGTCATTAGCAATTACTACACGGAGCCTACTGCGGTTAAATGTCACTTCTTCATTGTGAGTGCGTGTAATGACTGTAGACGTGCTGCAAAAGCAGATACGCTGTATGTTTCAAGCAGGGGAAAGTGATATCCCTAGCAACAAACTTATTAGCTATTAAGAGACACACAATTCTCCACTGAATAAAGACAAAGAAGATTTGAAAACGACAAAATCCACAAGTCACGCATCCAGGCAGTATCCATTTATAGGCAGTTTGATATGGTGCAGCTCGTGCTGCAAGGGAGACCAATAGTAGATACAATACCCATAAATATGACCTGGGCTGTAAGTTCACATACTAGGGAAATGGTGTTGAAAAATTAGAGGGAATTGTACCATCTTTTCTACAAACATTAAAGCCGTAGTAAGCCGCAGCAGTTTAAAAAACAAATTGCATAATGTGCTAGTGTGCGTCGCATTATGAAATATTTACCTTAGAACAAAGCCTTCCATTGGTGTGCTGTCATCGGTGAGAGGGCTGACATCTTCCCCTGGTCTTTCTTCCAGGTTCGCAGGCTCTGGCTGTGTGAGTGACGTCTCTCCCACACATGTGTGCGGGAGCCCTCAGTTCTGGCACGACGCTCTGAATGACCTTCAGCGCCACCACCCAGATAGCAAGGATATCTTGCCACAAATTTGTGACAGTGTTGAATTGCAAGTCTGTTAACTTACCGCACATTTTCACTAGCAAGTTGTAGACTTGCAGAGCACTCGAAGCACAAGTTCTAGTCAACACTTTTCCAATTTGTAGCAAATGTGCTTGGAAAGTCTCTAGCAAGAGCAAAGTTGCAGTGTTGAGTCTACAGCAAGAGCTCTGCAAGTCTACAGCATGAACATTCAGCCGCAGTGCCCCCTGTGGTGGGATGACTATTGCACATCATAACTGAACCAGAACTTGCAGCTGACTTGCAGAATGTTTGTAAAGAAAGTTGATCTGGAATCATGTAATGCGGACACGGACACTGCCCACTCTACTCTATAGGACCCACTCTACTCTTTTTTTTTAGCGTATCGGATTGGAGGTAGGCGTTTGTAAACGGACACAGGTCTTACATCTGCCACTCCTTAGCGGTAAATGGAGGGTCCGATTGGGTCGAACTGGGGAAAGGGGTCTAAGGCTGCTTTCACACTGATGTGCCGCGGTTTACCCAAACCGTGGGTGCAGTGCAGTGTACCTGTGGCTTTCCTTCAGGTTAGCTGCACTTTGCCATAGACTTCTATTATAACCTGCAGGTGTGGTGCACTTTCATAAAGCGCACCAAACTCGCAGGTAATAACAGAAGTCTATGGCTCAGTGCAGGTAACCCAAAGGTGCACTGCACTTCACCTGCGGATCAGTTTGAAAGGCTCCCAGTAACCACCGCAGAACAGATATGCCCATATATACACTGTGGTTTTAGTAATAAACGTACCTTTAATAACATTTTGATTTGGAAACATTTTCTTCGAATCAATTCCATCCCAGAGCAGGAGATCGCGGGCCACATCAAAGGGGTTCTGCGGGCCACTGGTTGGGCACCCCTGCCCTTAACGGTTTAGGAGATGTTCATTTTACCTACAGGTAAGCCTTATTATAGGCTTACCTGTAGGTAAAAATCACAAAGCGGGCTTTACCACTGCTTTAAAGATATTGGAAAACTTTTAAATGTTTTTGTTGTTTTGCAGGTATTGCAGACATATTCTGCATATATTTTCTTTCAGGGCCAGTTCACACCAGATGCAGTCATACGCAGTGGGATGCTTTTTGGACTGCACTCCAACAGCATAGTCAGTCCAAAATCCAGGTTCTCCTATTGGGCATAGTTCACGCTGTTGCAGTGTAGTGCAGTGCAGTTAAAAAAGTACAGAACCTGCATTTTTCTTTACTTCAAATGCACAAAAATGTACGCAAATGCACTGTAACACAGTGCACTGCACATAAACACCCAAAGACAAAAAAAGACAGAAGAGACCTCAAAGGAAATGCAAGCTTAGGAAAATTGCACCGCATGTGCACATAAAAAAAGTGTGTCACTGGCACGTCACTGCATGTGCAAAAATGTACAGTAAACGCAAAGTTTCTGGTGTGAATGGGCCCTTAGGGCAGGTAACACACATGGTAAGCACCTTTTCTGCATTGCATTCAAACGCACTGCCCTTGCGATCCAGTGTAATGTTAACGGCATCCCAAACACAGATCACCGGCATCAAATCGCATTGTACTGCAGTACCGGGGCTGCAAAAATTTCACCGAAACACAGAACTTTTTCCACATTCCTTTTTCTGCGTTCCAACGAAATTGAAAGCCCATTCATTGGAATGGGCTGCAAAGTCGCATCTCACGGGAATGTGCAAGAGTCCCACAAGAATGCGTGGGTTCAAACTTGCATTGCAAGTGCAATCGTGGTGTGAACCAGTCCTTAATCTTTCCCTGACATATTAGCTATCATCATCAATCTACATTTGTCCGTCATTCATTTCCCGAACTGTCTCTGGCAAAAAAAGGAGAATGATGAATGAATGAGTGACTTGCATAGCGCTGATGATAAATCATTTAATAGATGAAATGATAGATAAAAAAAAAATATATATATATATATATATAATTTATTACCGATATTTATATAGTGCAGACAATTTAACAATTTCCACAGTGCCTTACATATATATTGTACATTTACATTAGTTCCTGCTCGCAAGGGCATATACTGCCCTCACAAATGCGCTTCTGGAAGAATGGTCAAACATTCCCATAGACACACTCCTAAACCTTGTGGACAGCCTTTCAGAAGAGTTGAAGCTGTTATAGCTGCAAAGGGTGGGCCAATGCAATATTGAACCCTACAGACTAAGACTGGGATGCCATTAAAGTTCATGTGCGTGTAAAGGCAGGCGTCCCAATACATTTGGTACTATAGTGTATGTTTGTATTTGTAGGTATTTCGGGTGTTATCTGTTTAGCCCAAAACTGCTCTGCTCAAAGAGATGGGTTATGTGAAAAACATAATGCTGTATCTCACCAATGTATTCCACCAATATATTGATTGATTACCCATCAGGAAATGTTATAGCAAAGAATGCACCCTTCTCAGATCATCCTTCTACTTTTTAACCCCTTGCCGACCAGCCTCCGCAGTTATACTGCGGCAGAATGGCACGGGCAGGCGAATCGCTGTCATGTTGCGGCGGCTCCTAAGGCGGCCACTAAGGGGGTGCTCGCCCCCAGAGCCGATGCGCGTGCCCCCGGTGGTCTCGATGGCCGTCCGGCTCCCACGATCGCTCGTAACACGGCGAGAACCGGGATCTCTGTGTGTAAACACAGAGATCCCGGTTCTCTGAGGGGAGAAGTGACAGATCGTCTGTTCATACAGAGTATGAACAGTGATCTGTCATCTCCCCAAGTCAGTCCCCTCCCCCTTCAGTTAGAACACACACTAGGGAACACAATTAACCCCTTTATCGCCCCCTAGTGGTAAACCCCTTCACTGCCCATGGCATTTTTACAGTAATCAATGCATTTTTATAGCACTGATCGCTGTATTAATGCTAATGGTCCCAAAAATGTGTCAAAATTGTCTGATGTGTCCGCCATAATGTCGCAGTCATGACAAAAATCGCAGATCGCAGCCATTAGTAGTAAAAAAAAATAATAATAATAAAAATGCTATAAATCTATCCCCTATGTTGTAGACGCTATAACTTTTGTGCAAACCAATCAATATACGCTTATTGCGATTTTTTTTACCAAAAATATGTAGAAGAATACATATTGGCCTAAACTGAGCAAAAAATTAGCTTTTTTTAAAAAAAAATGGGGATATTTTTTATAGCAAAAAGTACAAAATATTGTGTTTTTTTTCAAAATTGACGTTATTTTTTTGTTTATAGCGCAAAAAATAAAAAACGCAGAGGTGATAAAATACCACCAAAAGAAATATCTATTTGTGGGAAAAAAAGGACGTAAATTTTGTTTGGGTGCAACATCGCATGACAGCGCAATTGTCAGTTAAAGCAACGCAGTGTCTTATCGCAAACAGTGGCCTGGTCAGCAAGGGAGTAAAATCTTCCGGGGCTGAAGCGGTTAATGTGTATGATTCCCAAGGCTAATCTTTAGATTTTAATATAAAAGGTGGATTGACTCACATAACGAGATCTCAGCACATGTATTTTCACCTAACTTTCCAGCTTCTCTTACCAGCCACATTACAGGAAGTCAGCAGAAGTCGTGAAACATCACAACATAAACTGCAAAGTTAGACACACCAGCCAGAAAACCTGCTGGGAACGGCTCATGCTGATATCAGAAACCTGTGGCAGGTTCACCACGTTGACCTCTATTCAGAATCAAAATACCACTTTTTTGCGTGGACTGATCCTTTAAGAATAAACTCCAGGCTTGTTGCTATGCATACAAAGCCAAGGCTTAAGCACAAAAACTCAATCTTTCACACGGAGTGAACACTTTCTTTTATCTCTATTGGGATAATAATGAAAAGTGTTTTTTTTTTTTTGTTTTTTTTTCCTGAGCGTCTATTTTCTTTCTATTTGATCAACAATGGCAGCTGTTCATTTTCTGGCCGAGCGAGTCCTGAAGACGGCAGTTACCTTGCCGGTGATGAATGCTGCATGACGCTTGACTGTCTCCATCTTCAATAGTTCACTTTTTTTTTACTGACAAGAAAAGCTTTAGAACCTCTATGGGCCTGCTAATAATATTTCATGGGATTGATTATTTATTGTGTTTCTAAAAAAAGCTCAAAGGAACCTCTGTCTAATAAAGAGATCAGCTTTGCTGATGGAGTTTGAGGAGATGAAAAAAAAAATAAAATAAAAATACATGTATATTGCCTTCATACATCAAAAGAGGCAAAGCATTTATTTAAAAGGCTGGCTGGATAAAAGTATTATGACAATAATGTTTCATTAAAGGGTTTTCTAGTTTATCCCAAGTAATGCAAATGTTGTTAACTGAACAATACTGTAAAGACACCTTTTATTATCGATGTGATATAGCCTTGCTCTTTCTGATGAACGTCATTACGTGGGCACCAAAATTAAAGGGTATATAATGAGGAGCTCCTCTTATTTGCTCCTCTTTGGTCTATTATATATACAAGTGGTTTCCAAACTGTGGCCCATTGCCCAGATGCAGCCCTTTGCTTGCCTTTGTCCTCTGGGTACTATTACTCCCACTACTCCTTTCATTGACACCAACAATGTGACATTATTACTTCAACTGACACCAACAATGTGACACTATTCCTCCCACTGACACCAATGATGGGGCATGATTCTGCCCAATGACACCAAGGATGGGGCATGATTCTGCCCAATGACACCAAGGATGTGGCACTATTCCCCCCCCCCCCCCCCCCCACTGATACCAACAATGTGACATTATTCCTTCCATTGATAGCAACAATGTGACATTATTCCTTCCATTAATACTAAAAATGTGACATTATTCCTTCAGCTGACACCAACAAAGTGTCATCATTCCTCCCACTGACACCAATGATGGGGCATGATTCTGCCCAATGACACCAAGGATGTGGCACTAGTCCTCCCAATGAGACCAACAATGGGGCACAACTCCTCCTTCTACAGACCATGGAGCACACTCTTAGCACAGAAACTTCAGACACCCACGGAGGAATATGTCTGGTGTGCGGGCATTATATCCCACCATCTTTGCTGCTCTACATATTCAATATGGGCAGCAAGAGGTTAAGATAATTTGGGTAAATATTAGCAGCTGCTTTAGAAGCAGTTGCAGCATTTGCTTGTTTGCATTAGTAGCTCATTAATTGGTTTAACTTGTTCCCTAGAACTGGTCTTTGATGGCCCCTTTATAACTGGTCAGTCTGGTTTCCACCGTAATATTCCTTGCATTGAAGTAGCCCATTCCTTTAGAGTGGACTGCCAACATGTGTCAGTGGAAGGAAAACTGGACCTGCACCACAACACACAGCATGGACATTGCAGTGCACTGCAGTGCATGTCTGTAGGCACCTACCATACTTGTGTATTGGGTTGCCATTCTAAATTGTGCAATTATGTGTTGAAGGTGCTTCCTAAATACAGAGTGCCATTTATGGTGGCAACACAATAGTATGAAGCCAGCCTTAATGTTATCAATATGGGCCCTCTGATTCCTACTGTATTAAAGTACATTGTATTTGTACTGTCTACCCTCAAGTTGTAAATCGCTGCGTAAACTGTTGGCACTATATAAATCCTGTATTATAATAATAATAGTAATAATAATAATATGAAAGAAAGACAAATCACTAGGTTCTGTAGTTGGGATTTTGACACCAATATCTTTCTGCGCTGGGTGCTTTTGGTGTTTCTGGCACAGGATGAAGTATTACCCGACCTACCTGCTAAAGTGGGAGTATACTCAATATACAATGATTTTTACCAATAGGTAAGCCTATAATAAGGCTTACCTATAGGTACTGAAAATATCTCCTAAATGTGCACCATTTAGGAGATATTTACTGTAGATGCAGCCAGTGATGTCTCCGGCACATGCGCTCTGAAGGAATGGCATAACTGGGCTGTTACTTTAGAGTCCTGTTCCGTAAACGGCGGTTCCTGGGCGCATACGTGGGAGTGATGTCACTGCAGTTTCTGCAAACCCAGAAGGAAGACCGGTTGAAAATGGAAGCGCCTTCAGTGGTGACAGGGCGCTGTTGGAGGGCTTTGTTCTAAGGTAAGTTTTACATAATGTGCTAGTATGCACATTGGTGTCAGTTGGAGGAATGGTGTCACATTGTTGGTGTCAGTTGAAGGAATGATGTCACATTGTTGGTATCAGTGCCTCATGGGCAGTGGGAGTAATAGTGCCCTGAGGACAAAGGCAAGCAAAGGGCTGCACATCTGGGCCATGGGCCAGTTTGGAAACCACTGGTATATATAATAGACCAAAGAGGAGCAAATAAGAGGAGCTCCTCATTATATACCCTTTAATTTTGGTGCCCACCTAATGACGTTCATCAGAGAGAGCAAGGCTATATCACATCGATAATAAATGTATCCTTATGCCGCGTACACACGACCGGTTTTGCCGTCGGAATAAACTTCGAAGGTTTTTCCGACGGAACTCCAACAGAATTACATTCCAGCAGTCTTGCCTACACACGGTCAACCCAAAGTCCGACCGTCCAGAACACGGTGACGTACAACACTTACGACGGGACTAGAAAAAGTTCAATAGCCAGTAGCCAATAGCTTCCGTCTCGTACTTGCTTCAGAGAATGCGTCGTTTTTGGTCCGTCAGAACAGCATACAGACGATTGGTTTTCCCGATAGGAATTGGTTCCATCAGAAATATTTAGAACATGTTCCATTTCTAGGTCCATCAGAATTTTTGAAAAAATAAGTCTGATGAGGCCTACACACATGATCGGAATAGACGATGCAAAGCTTCCGTCTGACTTTTTCTGTCAGACATTCCGCTCGAGTGTACGCGGCTTTACAGTATTGTTTAGTTAACAACATTTGCATTACATGGTATAAACTAGAAAACCCTTTAATGAAACATTATTGCCATAATACTTTTATCCAGCCAACCTTTTAAATAATGGCTTTTGCCTGTTTTGATGTATGAAGGCAATATACATGTATTTTTATTTAATTTTTTCATCTCCTTCAACTCCATCAGCAAATCTGATCTCTTTATTAGACAGAGGTTCCTTTATAAAAAGGCAGCAGTTTACTACCCCTTTAAGTAGCGTATTAGGAGAGATATGAAACAAAGAGTAAAGTTTAATCCCTGGTCCATACCAGTGCGGCTTTGAAATTGCGCTACTTCAGCCTGATTTTAGAACCACAGATCAGTGCAATTTGGATCAGCGATTGCATTTTGGCTTGTGACTTCATTTAACAGAAGTCAATGCAAGTTGCAAAGAAATCGTAGAAAAGTAGTGCATGAACCTTTTTTTCGAAGTCGCTGAGTCAGAACAATTTGAATGGCCCCATTGCCGAAAATAGGGTGTGACTTGTCATGCAATTTTGAAAACTGTCAAATCGCACTGGTGTAAAGGAGGGCTAATTGTCACAGTTCCTTTTTATCAGTAGCATTTACTTTTCCTTTGTGAAAGACTTTTTTTGTTTGTTTAAAAATAACAAACATGTTATACTTACCTCCTCTGTGCAGTTGGTTTTGCACAGAGCAGCCCAGATCTTCCTCTTCTTGGGTCCCTCTCCGGCGCTCCTGGCCCCTCCCTCCTGCCCTCCTGGCCCCTCCCTCCTGCCCCCACAGCAAGCAGCTTGCTATGGGGGCACCTCCATACAGCTCCATTCAGACACGGAGCTGTGGCCCGGCCCCACCCCTTCTCTCTCCTCATTGGCTCACTGACTTTGATTGTCAGCAGCGCGAACCAATTGCGCCTGCTGCTGCCTCAGCCAAGGAGGAGGGAGATTCCTGGGTAGCGGAGATTCTCGCGCAACATTGCTGGATCTAGATGGGGCTAAGGTAAGTATTGGGGGGCTGAGGGGGGCTGATGGATAAAATGCATTAAGATAACCTTCTGCCTTTAGAACCACTTTAAAAGCAATGTGCAAACCTTCATATAATGAACATACACAAATACATCAATAATAATCATATTCCTAATTTCAAAATAATTTTATATATTAGGAAAATAACAAATGTTATAATGTTACAAATGTTATCATTTTTTATAATTTCTCACTTCTTTTCTTTAATACAAAGTAATAACACACCCAAAAAAAAGCAGAAAATAAATAAAAGATTTCCCTATTGATTGAATTTTAGGAAAGTGTCACTTCTTATGTCTGCACTAACAGATCAGCATGGCTGCTACAAAGCAGAGTAGGGCACATTAATTCAGCTACGTGTCGAGTTGATGAATGGACAGGTATAAAATGATTAACCTGAGGTCATTTTTCTGATTTGTAGTTTTAGCAGCATGGAGTAGGTCGTCTCCACAGTGGTTGTGTTTAACAATGCAGGGATTACTTTCCAAATCTCACCTAGAGAACAATGATTTCAAAGTAGTTAGATGTTATTTAAGAGTAATGTTTAACCGTAGGAACAGAGATGAGTGAAGTTCTTTCGTTCTAGTCCAATTCTGTGATCTACTATTGTCCACTGACCTTCTTATATTTAATAGTGCTCTTTGTTGAAAGTTAAAAATTCAACCCTTCCTGTATAATGTAACCTTGGCTTATCAGAGATATGGGTTGGTATCCCCATGCCAAGGGGCAAATACTGGAGCCTCTTGATAGGCTGAAAACAGCTCATACCCTGCCAACGCCACCATCATTTTTTAAGAGAGCAGCTGTGAAAAATGGGGCCTCTACTCAAATCAAAAGCCTGCTACTGGTGCCGTAGAAGAAGACGTACATACAACTTACCAGCACTCACGTGAGGCAAATAAGTGCCAATTTCTTTTTTCCGTAAAACCACATCATTTGCAATTCACAAAATTAATAATAATAATAATAAAAACAGAAGACACTAATAAAAAAAAAGAAAAAGAACTAAAAATTAAAAAAATACCCAGATGGACCTAAAACCCCCCTTTTTAATTAATTTAATACTCTGGTGTCCCCAATTGCTCAAAATTATATAGACCAAAAACCAAAAAAAGTGAAACCACCATTAAAGGGTTTGTACACCCTCAAGGCTTTTCACCTTAATGCATTCTATGCATTAAGATGAAAAACTTTCTGTAGTGCAGCAGTCCCACAGAACCCCCCTTTTACTTACCTGAACCCGATCTTTCCAGCGACGAGAACGAGCCCAGCAGCTCCAGCCGTTTCGGGTCCTCATTGGATACATTTATAGCAGCAGCAGCCATTGGCTCCCGCTGCTGTCAATCAAATCCAGTGACATGGGAGACAGGAGCGGGGCCGAGTCCTGCTGTCTGTGTCAATGGATGCAGCAGCAGGACTCGGGAGCGCGCCTGCACGGATGCCCCCTCGGAATGCGGCTCTCTGAGGGGGCACACAATGCCGGAAGGAGCCAGGAGCGCTGCTGGGACACCCCAGAAGTGGAAGATCGGGGCCACTCTGTGCAAAACCCTTGCACAGAGGAGGTAAGTATAATATGTTTATTATTTAAAAAAAAACAAAACAAAAAAGAAAATTAAACCTTTACAACCTCTTTAAATGGACTACCCAACATAATCACTAAATGTTTTAGACATTATTAGGCTGGGAATTAACTAACTCTTGGTGTTTATATTAGGTATATTAGGTTCTCTGTGGTAGTCCACAGTTTAGTGGTGGTTTGACATTTTTTGGTTTTGGGCTATATAATTTTGAGTCACTGGGGACTCCATAGTAATAAATACATACATAAATAAATAGTTTTGTAGGCCCTTCTGGGTATTTTTTAATGAGTGTAATTAAAAAAAAGATGTTTTGCAGTGGATCTTCAACCTCTGGTCTCCCCAAATCTAACAGTGATTCAAAAATTAAAAAAATACAAAATAGTAACTGGATTTTGGGCTTCTAGATGATTTCTTTGGTCCTGTTCTAACGTTGGTTTATCGGTAAAACTCCAGCTAGATCTTTTCTTTTTTTTTTTTGTTTGGGTAGAGTGGTAAGAGTTATGCAGGCCATACATGAGTCAAATTTTGAACAAATTTTCGTTTGGATTAAAAGATCAGAATTTTCACGCGTTTTGTGATCCGATGGTGTCACCATTGATTTCGAAATCCGACCAACCAAGCCTTCAATTTCACCTCATGTTGCTACTGAAAAGAATTTTCGTGGCTGGGCATCTTTTTTTCTATCGGGTAATTTTCTTTTCTTACACTCATGCACATTCCTTTTTTGATTATATTTCTCGCATAATTCTCCCATCATCTTTTGTTTTTAAAAAAAAATTTCAACATGCCCGATCACTCACATTCGGTGGCCGAAAGAAAATCGGCGGTTGCTGCAGCCCACTAATGGTGCAAAATTCGAACGAAAATTCTTAGATAAGATTTTTTAGAAAATATCATTTTTTTGCTGTTTCCACACCAGGGAAATGTTCCTGCATTTCCTGTCTAGAAAGACAATGGGAAGTAAGTGGAACAATCTCCAAAATTATACAAAATCCTAGTTTTAGAACAAATATTCCCATTAAAACTATATTTTCTCTATAATCTTAAAATAGTGGAATCCTCCACAATTGCTCCCCTGGTAACAGTGGTCACTGGGACAATAAGAGAGAGTAGAACTCACAGACAGCAAAAATCTTAGAGGTTCTAACCCTTCTTTGCTTTATCCAAAACTAGAAATCTAGAATGGAAAATAACAGAGTTTTTATCTGCTTATGCCAAAACGTTCACTACTTTGGTTAAGTTAATCAGAAACAGTGTTAATTGGAGCCTTTGAAGAACAAATATAATTGTGTGTGTTATACTAACTCTAGTACTATATGAATTGCAAAATTAGTCAATGTTTTATTACTTCCAAAAGTTCCCTATTGAAATCCTACCTTCATGTCAGGACGTATCTTTGCTAATGTCTATTGAAAAGTGTTTCCGATCTTTCTATGCAGTAGCGTGCGTGCTGCTAATTTATACATGATAATTGGGGCTTTTATGTTCTCTTTAATTTTCTAGAACAATGAATTAGAAGCTTTAGGCAAATTTATCACCCGTACTACATGGTTTTGTAGTCTTGAATTCAGCACATTTGTTAATGAATGGTCCTGTAAATTCACAGGGCAGTCTATGATCGAGAGGATGTTATCTCACACACCAAACTGACACCTGCTCATTCAGATTAGGTTTCTGGAAGCTTAATAGCTGTTTAAATACCCAAAAGGGATAGAGAGACAAGGTGTCAGTTCGTACAGAGGACATTAATTCATACTTTTTTCGGAAGAGAATTAAGCCGGGATCCTCTAGGGAAAATATCCAATGCTTTACTTTATAATGTTATTGTTGATTCTAATTAAGATATATTTGTGCATCAAATTTGTACTCTGTGTCTTTATACTGTGCCAAAAATGGCAGCTTGAAATGGAACATAACTGCTTTGCCAGGCAAAGACAGTATGCTACTCATACAGTTATTAGAAGCTTGAGTATTGCACCATGTATAAGACGGAAGAGACCACCAAATCCCACAGTTATTCCACTGATGGATGGTGCTTTTAATTTAAATTGATAAGTTAGTTAACATATCACTATAATAACTGGGTCTTGGTGGGATAGACTGGAAATAAGTTTTTTTTTCTCATAGACCTTGAGGCGAGTTGCTTACAGTATATTGCTCATATTTGACAGCGTTTTTTGTAAACATTAGACTATTTTATTGAGGAAAGAAAGGGATAAAGCCCCTGTTAAGTTTTTTTTTTTTTTTCATGTTTATGTCCGCTTTGGGAAATTTTCCTTCACTTCCTGTCCTGGAAATGCAAAAGAAAACGAAGGGAAATCTCTGCAAACTTAAAAAAAACCCCCTCTTAGACAATTGTCACTGGAACAGGTATCACCATTGGAAGGTTCACCACTGTTCCTGTTTCAGTGAAAATGGTAACATTTGGGTTTCTCCATCACGTTCTCTCCCAATGCCATTGATCACCAGAACAGGTAGAGAGGGCGAACCTCCCCAGCATGGAAAAGGACAGCAATAAAACCTGGCAGAGATTCTCACCCTTGCTCACATCTAAAACTACTGGAAAAAAGATTCTAAAAACACTTTGGCTGAAGTTAAGCTTGAGCTTGAAAATTTCCATCATAGCTTTATAAACAAAAGTGTTAAAACAATCGTATTAAGAAACAGAAATAGCTGTGTTACTAGAAATCTTGAAGATGTGTTTATATAGACTTGAATCTGCCCTAAAAAGTTCTGAATGGCATTATAAGCAGAGTTCAGTACCCTGCTGCTGGTGGTATAGCCTGTGCCAGGTTGGAGGGAATGACGTTTTAGGGCCTTGCTGATTTAATCTGTATGAGGTTGAATAGAGATAAGTTTTGAGATCTCACTAGAATGGCCTGTGAAGGTTTAAGGAGAATGAGGTTTTAGCACCTCACTGGAATAGTCTTTGTAGGTTGGGGGGGGGGGGGGTGAAGTCTTAGGGCTTTACTGCAATGGTCTTTATGAGGTTGGGGTGAGTGAAATTTTAGAACCTCTTCAGAATGTTCTGTGCAGGGTTAGAGGTAGTGAAGTTTAGGTCCTCTTTGAAATGATCCATGTGGGGGGGGGGGGGGGGGAGTTGAGGAAAGTAAACTCTCAGGACCTCACTAGAATAGTTTGTCCATGGTTTGGTGGAGTGAAGTTTTAGGACCTTGCTGAATGTTCTGTGCGGGTTGGGGGGAGGAGTCAAAGGTTTGGGACTTTGCTTGTTTTGTCTGTATGAGGTTGCAGTGAATGCATTTTTAGGACCTTGTTTGAATAATCTGTGCAGGTTTGGAGAGAGTGACGTTTTAAGACCTTGCTCGAATAGTCTATGCACAGTTTGGTGGCTTGAAGATTTGAGACCTCACTGGAATGGTTATTGTAGGTTTGAGGGATATGGAGTTTTGAGACGTTGCCTGCTTGGTCTGTGTGAGGTTGGAGTGAGAGAAGTTTTAGGACCTCACCAGAATGTTTCGTGCAAAGTTGGAGAAAGTGAAGTTTTAAGATTTACTGAAATGGTCTTTGTGGTGTTGATTGGAGTGAAGTCCTAGGACCCCATGGTTTGGTGGAGTGAAGTCCTCAGACCTCGCTGGAGTAGTCTGTGCATGTTTAAGTGGGAGTGAAGTTTTGAGAGTTTTGAGAGTGAGTTTTGAAGTTTTGTTCTGTGCAAGCGTGAAGGAATTGAAATTTAAGGGTCCTTGCCCAAGTGGTCTTGGTGGGGTTGACGTGAGTGAAGTCCAGAGACCTCACTAAAATCATCTGTGCAGGGTTCAGTGTAATGAATTTGTAGGACCTCACAGAAAAGTTTTGTGCTTGTTTGAAGGGCGTGAAATTTTATTTGATTCTAAATACATTGCACGTGAGGATAGGGATAATTCAGTCAATGTAGTAGTTTGTTGTTGGGAAGATAAAAGGTTAATAGGGGGCACCACAGTAATGAAACAATAATAAAAAAAAGTCTATTAGCATGATTTGTAAGACCTGAAATCAAATTATTCCTTCCTGTCTGAAATATTTAAATTCAGCAAAATAGAGATGATTTATCACAGGGCACAGAGCAGATACCTTGCAGATCTGCCTTCCATGTTGACGAGGATAAATATATGCATCACTTGACAATTAGTTCCATTTTCTCCATAATGAGCATTGCTATCAGCCATACCTTGTTGCCACTTGCATTAATAATCTGATACATGTTTCACTATACTTAATGACAGTGAATTATACAGAAATAAGTTATGTTAAACATGTATCCATAAAAACACCTTTATTACTTGTTTAATCCAACAGAGCTTATGTTACCCACTTAAAAGGGATTGTGCTATCAAAACATGATGTCACTCTCTATAGATTCCTAATTATTTATTTGTGGACTGTAGATTAGTGATTTGATTACTAGTTTTTTTTTTTAATTAGTATTTACGAAGCTTGCCTGATTGACCAATCACTGGTTTTATGTCCACTGGATCAGCTGCCATCAATGCAGTGAAACAGAGTTGTGTGGAAGGATATCAACAGGTACTACATAAAAACACTTTAGTTTATATGCATGAGTCTGGGACAAAGAGAACAGCCAAACATGGGAAGTCTTTTTTTTTTTTTTTTTTTATGTAATCTTTATTTTTGATACATTTTCTTGACATTCAAATAAAACAAATAAAAGCTAGATGTGACAAAGCATAGTTAGATTCTGCACACCATAGCCATTTGCTCATGTGTCTTCATAACATACAGAATGAACAAGCCCGATTGGCCATCTAACATAGAGGGACTAAGAGACAAATGTGTCAATTTGCAAAAGTGCGCAAACATATGAGTCCTACTAAAGGACAAAGGCAGTAATCATGGGCAAACCCTACTAAGTCCAGTAGATAAATAGAGCCATTTGGCATGTAGAATCTGCAGGTGTGAATCTTAAGAATCAGATCTTGAGAACAAAAACAATAAAGAAAAGAAAAGAAGAAAAATGCACTCATGACATCTAATGGAATATTTCTGCAGGTCACCTCTACGGAGGTCAATTCAAATGTGGGAGTCTTTTTTAATAAGTTTTCTGTTCTATAATTTCTGATAAGAGAAATGCAGCATGTTAAAGTAAGTGAAGGACAATTTTATGTTACCAGCAAGGTGTTTATATGTCATCTTCTCATGGGTTTGCCCCTTTAGTTATGTATAGCAAAAGCAGCCAATTTTTTTATTGTATTTTAGTGTAACTATGAGATCTGAGGTGTTTTTGACCCCAGATCTCATATTTAAGAGGTCCTGTCATGCTTTTTTTTTCTATTACAAGGGATGTTTACATTCCTTGTAATAGGAATAAAAGTGACACATTTTTTTCTCTCAAAAGAACAGTGTAAAAATAAAAAATAAAAAGTAAACTCAATAATAAAAAAAAAATAAAAAATTAACTCGCCCCGTCTTGGCGAGCTCACGTGCAGAAGCAAATGCATACTTGAGTAGCGCCCGCATATGGTATTCAAACTACACATGTGAGGTATTACCCTGATCGTTAGAGCGAGAGCAATAATTCTAATACTAGCCCCCCTCTCTAACTCAAACATGCAACCTGTAGAATTTTTTAAACCTCACCTATGAAGATTTTTAAGGGTAAAAGTTTGTCGCCATTCCACGAACGGGCGCAATTTTGAAGCATGACATGTTGGGTATAAATTTACTTGGCATAACATTATATTTATATTATTATTGTATATTATTGTATATTTCACAATATAAAAAAAAAAATTGGGCTAACTTTACTGTTGTCTTATTTTTTAATGCAAAAAAGTGTATTCTTTCCAAAAAAAGTGCACTTGTGCGCAAATACGATGTAACAGAATGTATTGCAACGACCGCCATTTTATTCTCTAGGGTGTTAGAAAAAAAATGTATAATGTTTGGGGGTTCTAAGTCATTTTCTAGCAAGAAAAAACAGTTTTTAACTCGTAAACACCAAATCTCAGAAAGAGGCTTGGTCCTTAAGTGATTAATTTATCTTTACAAATCTAATTGAGAGAAAAAGTAGAGGGAGGTGGGTAAAGTTTACGGTGAGGAGGGGGATTAATCCAGAGACCATCTTTAAAATCATGCAGCTGCTGATTGTATGGGAACAAACAGGGGGCAAATAATGTGGTAGGTCTTCCACAGAATAGCTGAGCAATTATATATAGATTTATGTTTGCAGGAAGGGTAGGAATTGTATGCAACTGGTACTTTCTTGGGGTTGAGCAAAACAAGGTTCATTCCTTGCTTCAATCTCTTTATATGCATCCAGTTAGTATGGACAACAAGATCAGTGCAGGCATGCAACATCTGTCCATACTACCTAAAGTACTTTCAGGTATAAGGGGGCTATAGCTAAATAAAGGGGTGATCTTATTACTAAGGATATGCAGGTCCCATTTTTTGGCTCTGGTTTTGGCAACAGCTCTGATTGCCCACCAACCTTTCCCCTAAAATTTAAAACGGATGTCTCAAAAATGGACTACTCGGTATAAAAAGGCTCCACACCAAAGGTTCACTCCTTATTAAACTTTGTACACATCTGACCAGTTCTGTTTATTAGGCGTCAAAGTAAGAGAGAATCCTAGTAAGAAAGCAAGCGACAGGTACCGTCTTCCATTTCAAAGCCACAGTCAAATTCTGTGTTTGTAGCTTTGTTATAAAAATCCTAACGCAAGCCAGCTGCCAGGATAAAAGTTCACATTTTGAGCAAACAAGAAATATCATTACAGCAGACCTCTATTAATAAACCCGAGTGAAAATGAAATGTTGATTTAGAATTTTACAAAGTGGGGCAGAACATGTTCATATCAAATTATTTTCCACCTATGTGATTTTATTGCCTGGGCATGTTATAGCTGTGGTTGTGATGTCAACATATTGGATCTTTCTGTGACAGCAGAATACAAATGAGTTCTTTGTGTTTTCATCGAGAAAGCGAGACAGCGCAAGAAAAAAAAAATGTTATATTGAAAAAAAAAAAGAATGTGTTTTGTCTCTATACTTTATAAAGGAGAATTTATAGCAATTATACTGTCTAAGTCAAATCTTAGGGTCCACCCTATGGTCTCTGGGGCTTTTCCTGCAATCCTGTCTTCACCCACCTAGTTTATTGTGCATGCTAGGAAGCTACACATTGCCCATCACTCTCTTATTGGATGAAAGTATGTAGCTGACAATGGAGAAAGTTCAAAGTAACAGCAAGAAGTAAAAGAATGGGAAAAGGTACTACTATGTGTTACTAGTCATAGCCATTTTAATATGACACCACATTTGTGATGTAGTATGGAGCATATTTATATTATAGTAAATAAATTGTAGCGCTAAAAAATACCATGTATGATTGAAGGAAATGTCTCTGTAAACATAAGAATATGTCCCAGTGGTGACCTGTTGTCAAAAAGAAGTGGTAGTCCACAACAAATAAGTGCAATCAGTGTGAAGGTTCCTTCAACGCCCTACGCGTTTCGATCAATAGACCTTCAACAGGTCTATTGATCGAAACGCGTAGGGCGGCTTTTTACCTTGTACACTGCCTGTTTTACTTGTGATCACTTTTATGTATTACGGTTTTTAAGTAATAAATAACCCTGATTTACACTATGTGGAGGCATCCCCCTTTTTTTCCGTATACCTCCGGGATCTGAGAAACAGTTTGAACCTTGGAACCTGTCCTGGCTCTCTTCCTGTGGATCCAGAGTCGATATCTTGGCTTTCAGACGCTCCATCCGTCCTTGACCATTCTATACATCTGCCCTTGGTGGCACACAGCCCGATTGATTCTATGCTAATGGCAGTAGAATCCAACAGTTTCGGTAAGCGTACCTTATCCACTTATTACTTTGATGACATCTGAGCAGATATTTGGGAAGCTGAAGGAACCTTCACACTGACTGCACTTATTTGTTGTGGACTACCACTTCTTTTTGACAACAGGTTACCACTGGGACATATTCTTATGTTTACAGAGACATTTCCTTCAATCATACATGGTGTTTTTTAGCGCTACAATTTATTTACTATTGGTTCACATTTTTGTCACATGTTTTGTAGCAGCTTTGTTTTCTTCACTTTTTGGGTAGCGCATTAATCATCCCCTTTTTTTCATCATATTTATATTATACCAGTGAATCTAGGTATGTTTAACTACCCAACCATTCCCTGGAAATATTAGGGAGTGAATGGGTGTTTTAAGCTTAGTGCCCATCTTGGGGCACATTTAATCCCCCCCCCCAAGCTTTCATAACTTGCAGTTGGTGAGTGTATGGGAAGAAGCAAAGGCGAGTGTGGCGGGTAAATAGCTTCTAAAACCAATGGTCATCCATTCCAACACAATGAGCAAATGACTAGGTCAAATGACTTTTTAAGTGAGCGTGCAAAGCATTTGGCAAACTAAGGCCATACTGTATAAAGGACAACTAGCACCAGAGATAGAGATGGTGGTGGATGGGCCAAGCAAGGACTATTGTTGCCAGGTACCATTCAAAACCCAACAATAGTATGATGCTTGATGTTTTCTTTTCTGTTTTGTCCATTTCTGTTAGACCTTCTTTTAATTCTGTTATTTATAGGCACCCTATGCTTCACATCACAAAAGATGACGATAAAATATGACTATACACTGAATTACAATTGACATTGTATTGATAATAGCAAATAGACTGAATGGCATTCTCAGCAGTGCATTCCCTAGTTTGGGTTTAGTGTACCACAAGGAAGAATGAAAAGCAAAGAATGTTTTTTTTTTTTTTCCTACTTTGGTTGAATTTTTCCTGCTTCTCATTGCTGTCTAGGTATTGAGCTTTTACTTGTGAGTGATAGCTGATTATTTCATTGCAATGGATGGTTCATGCAATTATATTAACATTGCAGGGGGAGGAGTTACAGTCTGAGCTCTGCAGTATTATGATAAGGTGATTTATCAAGCTTATCACAACCTTCAACTTCATAGAATACAGCGAAATGGCAAAAACGTGCTGACAGATGGGTTTTTGTGCATCAGCTTTCAACAGCGGATGATTTGTTACAAAGAAAGGGCTTACTGTGTACAGGATGTATTAGATGTGCAAGTCAGGGCTGCTCTGGGAAAAAAAATGGCTTACTGTTAGTTTAATTAAAATGTGTTTGCGTTGACTATTGCTACTGATAGCTATGATGTATGCATTGATACAGTAATTCAGGAAGACTGAAAATAAAAAGAGAGAAATAGAAAGATGAGAAAAGAGAGTGCAGAAAAGAAAGAGGAAGAGAGACAGACAAAAAAAGGGGAAAAAGAGAGGTAGACAAAAAAAAGGGGAAAAAGAGAGGTAGACAAAAAAAAGGGGAAAAAGAGAGGTAGAGAAAAAAAATTGAGACAAAACTCTCAATGCAGTTGCATAGTATTTGATGAGTAGAAACAGATACCACTAAAGAACCCATGGTCATAGACCTAGCTGAGCACCTGACTTATAGCAGACCTATAGGCAGATATAAAAGACTCACATTATTCATTCATTAAATTTAAATACTTATTTTTTTAGTTTACATTGAATTTATTTTTGAATGGCACTTCAGTCAGTTTATATAGACCTTACTGTAATTACCTGCACAACAGGAGCCAGACTGGAAGATAGAGGGAAAGCACTGTGAGCCAACCAAGCATAGTTTCATATAGATGCCATTTGGTGTAGCATGCATTACGACCCCCATATATAAACAATTGTCTGAATAAAAAAAAAAATTTTTTTAAATGTTTTTTTTCCAGTGCTTAATCTCTAAGTACTGGTGTTAATAATGTAGAGTATATAATAGCTAATTCTCCAAATAGGGTCTTACATTTTACAGAATGATACTCTATTGCATAATCATATTATTTATATACATGAATCATATCAGAGGTAATTATACACAAAAAAAGAGTAATATGATGTCTGTAAGGGATCCCATTGGTCCCGACGTGTTTCATGATATGTTGCTTCTTCAGGATACCTTCAAGAACATATTGAGGATATAATGAAAATGACATTAAAATCTTGTAAATATCATGGTCCAGGTCAAGAATGGACACCTTGGAGACCACAATCCAAAGATCAGAGATAGTGGGGTGGTCAGCACAGGAGCCCAGAGAGGAGAGCCATCAAGAGTTAGATGACATGTATATTATTAGGTAGTTTAGTGACAAGAGAACGACCAAACAGAGCCCTGGTTCCTTCCAATGACCCTCTTTTGTGTCAAAGTTCTTCCATGTTGCGTGTCTATAACTGGCAACTCAATACATTCTTGAAGGGCTCCTGAAGAAGCAACATATCACGAAATGCGTTGGGATCAGTGGGATCCCTTACAATTATGCAATAGAGTATCAGTCTGTAAGGTTTAAGAGCCTATTTGGAGGATTAGCCATCATGTACTCCACATTTTATGGTTTTTATATTATGTACTCAAAAAAATGTATTATTTTTAAAAGTACTGTCATTACAAATATTATTCTCAAGGGATTAAGCACCAGAAAAATCTGGTGCTTCATTTTTTTTTCACTTTTTTTTTAACACAGACAGCATGCTGATAGGCAGAGAAAGCAAAGTTTGACTGGTTCATCATGATGCTGATCCTTTAGTATACAGTCATAGACTGGGCAGGTTCTTTACCAAGCCCTAGCTACAAAGAAGAATGTTGAGGCCAGGGGCCTAGTCCAGCTTTCTTCTAGCAGTAAGTCCCACATTTCCAGTCTGTTTCCTATTCTATTCGATTTTATAGATACCCACATTTTGGTGAACACCAGACCATTTATGGCCCAACATAACACAAATGGCCAGCACACCAGAGGTTACAGATCTCACATCTTTACTGGAATCTTAGTTATAATAACAGCATAGCTTGTGCAGTATTGCATAGAAAACATGCTGGTATATTAGCTAAGATCTTAGTAAAGATTTGAGATATGTATCCTCTTGAATTTTTATGGTATGACTGTTGGCTGTGCTTCTAACAAGGCATGAAAGGTGAAGGTGTCTGATTGATTTCTGTTCACATATGACATTGGGAAGTATGTACTTAGGTCTATTACAGCAACACAGTGCTGTTGCTTTACTAGATTCCTTTAAAAGCTTCAACCACTGACTGCTAATGCTGATGAAGGCATTTTTTTAATGATGTGTAAGCCTAAAATGTCTACTTAGTTTACTTTTGAACTGAGTAGCTCTTACAGCCAAATCCATCAGACTACTCATGGTGCTTCGGGATGTGATTTGATATGCTGCCAACCTCTCAAGTCAAGTGTGTAGGGGAGGGTATAGCAATGGGGAACAAGAGGGAGGCGCGCCAACTATTTTCAGAGAACCAAATGGGGCTGTTTGAAAGATGAAGAATCGAAAATTATAGTAATTTAGTTAGGAGTAAAATCAGGTATAAAATATGAAAACCGGGAATATTTTTTGGTTTGAAGAAGAGTTTTTACATCCTTGTCAGGAACCTGCTGCATAAAGGGCATTTATGCATTTTCTTGACACCTTTGATGCAACCAGCCAATATACTTTACTTCATAGCCGAAAGAAATGTTTCTCCCATTACTGGTAATATTAAAAGCTCTCATATCCCTGTATGATTCCTCTTTATATATATGCAATAAAAGTATTAACTATTCTGTGTGCAGACTGACGTAAATGAATATTTCATTAACACACCCTTCACAGTAACAATGGCCTACAACTGACATCAACGGCTTCATGAAATATTAATGGAAGTTCATTTGGGTCAACATTGTGACTAAATCATTTAGTCAAATGAGTCAATGCATAATGCAGGGAGCATTGTGTTAATATGGCTAGTTAGAGTTCATGTTAAATAAAGAAGCTGTTTTGTTCACTGACTTCATCTGTCAGTGTAGAGGACGAATGCTTTATTGAACCTGGTTAGCGATGGACTCTTCCTGGAGATCACATAGACTTCTGGAACAGGTGATAATAAATAACTGTACTAGTAAATAAATATTACTCAATGGCATGAGGACCAAGTAAAACAACGGTGCCGGAAAAAGAGTACAATCACCTAGAGATGCCCGCACATACCTTCAGCTGCATCCATACCATGCTGTTGTAGCAGACGGTTTTGAAGGCCAAAGCTTCAGCATTTCCTGCTAATGTCCAAGCATGACTGCCTCCTCCCTCCTTCCTATTGGCCCTTCACTATTGTGAGCCTTCACTCACCATGCCTTTACTCGCGAAGACCATGAAGGTGCCCCTGTATGCTATGACTGTCATTCCCACCACCCTATTTGCCAGTGACGCTTGGAAGGTCACAAAAAGTTGCTCAAAAGCTGAATTGAGTTTGGAAAATTATTGGCATTACATTCAGAGACTTGGATTATTAAGAAGAAAACCCTGAAACACAGTGGTATACAGATAATAGAAGATATTGTCACCAGTTGGAGGCTACGGCTAGCCGGACATATCCTGCACCTACCTGACCATGCATACTCAAAATCAAAATGCACTGGACACCACCACATAGAAGAAAACAGAAACAAGTAAGACTGCAGACAGCATGGTGCCGTATTCAAACCAGATATGAAAGCCACCAAGATCCCGTGGGATGAGGCTGACAAAGTTTGATTGAGAACACTAATACCGCGTACACACGGGCGGACTTTTCGACGGACTAGGTCCGGCAGACTTTTCGACGGACTTTCCGACGGACTTTTGAATGAACGGACTTTTGAATGAACGGACTTGCCTATGCCTACACACGATCAACCAAAGTCCAATGGATTCGTACGTGATGACGTACGACCGGACTAAAATAAGGAAGTTCATAGCCAGTAGCCAATAGCTGCCCTAGCGTCGGTTTTTGTCCGTCCGACTAGCATACAGACGAGCGGACTTTTCGACCGGACTCGAGTCCGTCGGAAAGATTTGAAACATGTTTTATTTCTAGAACCGTTGGACTTTTGGGAAAAAAAGTCCTCTGGAGTCCACACACGGTTGAATTGTCCGACGGAACTAGGACTCTTATATTATGGGCTGCTTCCCTGGCCAATAGAAAGCTTTTATATTATCAGGAAGTGATGAAGGCTTGTACCTAAAGAGCTGTGGAATTTGTTAGTACTATGAAATAAAATATATCTTTCATTGTTTTAAAACTGTATTAATTTTGCTTAAATTAAATGTTATTATTTTAAAGTTTACATTTTTGAAGAGATGCTTTGTATCTGTTCTGCTTCAAAAAGAAATGTGATTTTTCTTTCATTATTTTTTTCTTAAATTGATATATCTTGGTTTTACAAATGAACATTTAATACATGCAAAAAAATCCCAGAGCACCATCAAATAATCTAAAGGGAAGGCATAGCAGTAGCTGTTTAATATTAGGCTCTGTCGCTGTCAGTGTTACCTTTATTCTGATCATCATGCTTTGATCATTGTAATGACATTAAAGCAGCCAATAGATGAGTTCATTTTTTTCATTAAACAGGGTAAAATGAAAAAAAAAAAAAAGAACTGACTTGATTCCTCCGTGCACACACTTGATGTGGATGGGGAATCGTCACTGCTGAGCTATTTTATTCTTACAGGAGACTTCCCTCAGAATAAGCAGATCAGTGCTGCAGGCTATACACTGCAGCCCTGATCGAATGGGGAAAATCCAACAGGGTGGTTGTACAGAAGTTGAGCGATAGCTCAACTTCTGCAAAACCTCAGTGTCCATACATGGATTTACATGGATCGAAATTCAGCAGGTCCTTGCTGAAGCAACTAATTTTCGATCCATGTATAGGTGGCCTTTAGTGATTGCAAGGCTTGTTTTTATTTTTTTCTATTTATTAAAATAACAAACATGATCTACTTACCTGCTCTGTGCTATGATTTTGCTCAGAGCAGCTCTGATCCCCCTCTTCTTGGGGGCCCCACAAATGCTCCTAGCTCCTCCCCCTCTGCTGAGTGGCCCCATAGCAAGACACACAAAGCGGGGCTTCACCCCCCTCTCTGTCATCACTGGCTCTGGTGACAGCAGCAGGATCCAATGGCCCCTGCTGCTGTATCTGAACCAATGATTAGAGAGACAGCCCCAGCTCTCGTGCACATCGCTGGGTCGAGATTGGGTTCAGTTAAGTATTTAGTGTGGGCTGCGGGGGGGGCTTCATGCAGAAGGTAGAAAAAAAAACTTTTGCCTTTACAACCATTTTAAGGGTACTGAACAAAAAACTTTATTAGTTTGTGTGTAAATGCTTTATTTAAAAGTATTTTGTTTCTTTATCTAAATTTTGAAGGGAAAAATATATACTTCTAACAAAACGCAACATAATAAATGCTAGAAGTGGAAATAATAATAATAACAAGCATAATAATAATAATATGAACCTAAAAAACTTATATTTCAACTTCTTTAGCAATACAATGAAATTGACATGAAAAATATGGTATGGCCTTTCATACATTTTCACTTAAAATCTGCCTTGGAGCACCACAACTGATACTTTTAAATAATAGTTTATTGAAGGTGTGCATATAAATGAGATAGCAACAAAAGCCTTCTCGTGCACGAAAATAACTCAGACAATGAATGTTATTGTAGTATGCAATTTAAGTAATTATGTGCACTAGTAATTATGCATGATTTCTTGAGTGAATTGACTTTGAATACTGATAGCTTAGATATCTCATTTACCACCATTATAGATTATTCCACATTTATGTGCACAAAGCAAAAACTTTGTTTTAATAAGTTATTTTAGATGCGCTTCAATGCATGCAAAACGTGAGTGACAAACCATAGCGGCATCTCGTCTGCTCTCATGAAGTCAATTCATGTGGGATACAGTAGCAGCTCATGGCCGGCAAGCATGAAGGGGGCTCCCAAAAGTACAGGAAACTGTGAAGGATCCAGAACATTTACTAAAGCACTGTGCAATTGATTTACTGAAACTGGAAAGTGCAAAATGGATGGACCAAATGTACTCCATTGTGGTGCAGCTCTGCATAGAAACCAATCAGCTTCCAGGTTTTATAGTCAAAGCTTAAGCGAACAAGCTGAAGTTAGAAGCTGATTGGCTACCATGCACAGCTGCACCAGATTTTGCATTCTCCAGTTTTAGTACATCAACCCCCTATGTGTATTATAAACAACTGCCATTTTTAATATAAAATAAAGTACCGTTCTCATTTTTTATTTCATCCTGTTGCATCTTTGTTATGCCGATCTCCTACAGCCATCTCGCAGCCTCTTCTTGTCTACATGGGTGTCTCTAAAAAATGGCCTAATGACATTTCTCAGGGTGGACCTTGCTGTTGTAATGTGTGTTGACATGACTAATGATATGGGTTGATTTACTAAAAGGCAAATATACTGTTCACCTTGGAAGGGAAGGTGCAATTTGCAAGGGAATTTGCCTCAGAGCTTAGAAAATGTTTCACTTTGCAAAGAAGACCCAATCACATTCAAAGAAATTTAAAAAAAAATGAATTTTTGCTTGCACCTGGTTGGATGATGGAAGTCAGCAGAGCTTCACCTCATCCACTAAGTTCTGGGGGGAACTTCTTTTGCAAAGTGCAGCTTTCTTTGACTATTTACCTTTAGTAAATACAGTAAACCCTATAGTCTTCAGCAGAAGCCCTGTGATAGGGTTCCAAACCAGGAGCACAACTGGTTGTCAAGAACTCAGCATTGTCACTCTATAACAGGAAGTGCTTGAACAAGGACTTTCATAGCAGGATCACCAAACCTTATTTTAATTAAAGCTACTGGTTTAAATACTGATACTAAAAATAGCTTTTCAAAGTACATTAACATGGTGAAGAGACTCTGTCGCCCTACCCATGCAGGGCAAACAGTGTCTCCGCAAAGATCCCCCCCCCCCCCAACCTGCCTTAAAGCAATATTAAAGTCTTGTTTAAAAAAACAAACAAAAAAAAAAAAACAATAACAAACATGTTATACTTACCTGCTCTGTGCAATGATTTTGCACAGAGCAGCCCAGATCCTCCTCTTCTCTGGTCCCACGGCGGCGCTCCTGGCCTCTTCCTCCTGCCCCCCACAGAAAGCAGCTTGCTCTGAGGGCACCCAACACGGCTCTGTGCGTCCATTCACATATGGAGCCATGGCTCGGCCCTGTCAATTAATCTCCTGATTGGCTCACTGGCTGTGACTGACAGTAGCGGGAGCCAATAGCTCCCGCTGCTGCCAAAAGCCAATCAGGAGTGCAAGTCCACAGAGAGGCAAGGCTTTCGTGGACAACGCTGGATCGAGAGAGGGCTCAGTGAGTAAGAAACAACCTTAACTACGCCCTCCTGATGTCAGATGATGTCATATCGACCCTGACATCTATGTGTCCATTCATACACTGAGCCGTGGCTCGCTTCCATCCCCTCAGTCTCCTGATTGGCTCACTGGCTGTGATTGCCAGCAACAGGAGCCACTGATTGCGATTGACAGCAATGGCTGCCAAATGCCAATTGGGCGTGCAAGTCTCTGGAGAGGCAAGGCTCTCGAGGACATTGCTGGATCGAGAGGGGGCTCAAGTAAGTATTGGGGGGGGGGGGCTGTTGCACATAGGTGTTTTACCTTCATGGATAGAATCCATGAAGGTAAAAAACCTTGTGCCTTTACAACCACTTTAACTCACCTTAGTGGCACTCCCCTACCGCTCCTTGCTTCTCCACAGTTGGCAAGAATACCCAAGGCTTCTGGGTATAGAGGAGCATGTGACCACCCCCCAGTGAAAGTGCTTAGGTCTAGCAGCCAATCTGTAGATCCAAGCATTGTCACATGACAGAGGGAGAAGCTTTACTGCTCTCCCATGTTACCAACACCAGTCATTTCAGTGCTGGCTGTAAAGGAGGAAGGAGTGGCTTCGCCCCGGAATGTCCAAGGGGACAATGAGAATTCATTGATTGGGTTTACAAATACTTTAAACATTCAGTCACTGGCATTCCGACCTTTTGGGTCAAAATACACAACAGCTAGCTGGTGATATCTATAATCTAAAAATAATGTTTGCCATGGCAGATGGCGAGTAAAAATCAATACCAATTTGTCTCCATTTGCATTCATTATGCCATGTGAAACATAATTAATACAACTGTACAATAATCATTGGCTTATGGCCAAAGTGTAAATAGTAAAACAGAAATAGAAACCCAAATCTATTTTTTGTATAAACAGATCAGCTGTCTTTTATTTAACTACATTTTTATATCAGTGAAGCTTTTTGAAGACAAGCAAATAGTTCATACTTATGTATTAGTAATGGATCTTCATCTTCCCATACTAAGGTTATAAACTTTTCGAGATGAGCCAGTACCATATACTGTCTGGACATACCTTTTTGTTGGGTCCTTCCATTGTGTCCTTGTAACCTCCAAAGAATTTATTCAAGCACTAACTTTTTGTGAAGACCATCTCTCCACATCAGCCTGTGCATGCCCGCTACAACCAGGAGATTGTCTGGCATATTCCGCACAGCTACTTTATTCATTCATAAAATAGGGTACACAGGGGATACATGGAGAACTCCCTGATGAATTTCACCCCCACATTAGCTAAAATTACTCTTTTTTTTAATCAAATAATTTTTATTTTTTATATATGTTATGTTATATATTATTATTTTTTTATATATTATAATATTATGTTATAGTACAAACAAAAAACTATATCAACTAAATTACTAAATATCAAAGATTATCAAATAGTATATAAAAAAAAGAAAAAAACATGGAACAAAAAGAAACAAAACAAACAAACCTTGCACCTCTCGTATTAAAGTGGCATTCTCATATAATAGCCAAAAAATAATAGGAGCATAAATACAATTTATTCATCCAATTAAGCTCCCCTGATATCAATCATCAGACTATGATAGCTTCCTCCCTGCATCTTGAGCTTATCTTTCTTTCACATATATCTTTCTTTTCATCTCATCTACTCCATCTACTCCACTTCCTTCTGCCTCAGCTCCTTACTCCCATCTATCTCCATTGCTTTTACTCCTCTCTACTAGATAAACCATTGTAAAGTTTGTTACTAGGTTCTATCCACCATGACCATATTTTACCACATTTTTGGGGTGTACCTCTATGCTTATACGTTAGTTCTTCTCTTTTAAGTTTATAGTTAAGTTACTCAACCCATTATTTATGTGTTGGAGGATCAGCAGATGTCCATTTTTGTAGGATGACTTTAAAGTAACTCTAAAGGAACATTTGACAAAAAATAATAATAACCATGCAATACTTACCTGCTCTGTGCAATGGTTATGCACAGAGCAGCCCTGATTCTCCTCTTTTGCGGTCCCCCACGGGCACTCGTAGCTTCTTTCCCTCCTCTTAATGCCCTCATAGGAAACCGCTTACTATAGGGGCCCTGATGTTGGCTCACTCCTGAGCCACGTTGTGTGTGTCCATTGACACACACAATAGGAGCTAGGCTCCACCCCACGCTCTCAAGTTCCTGAACATATCAAGAGCGACTTCAGGAACTTAATATGTACAGTCTGGAGGAAAAAAGGGAAAGGGGAGACTTGATTGAAACCTTTAAATACATCAAGGGGGCGAATAAGGTTCAGGAAGGCAGTTTTGTCAATATGAAACCAAAACTAAGAACACAGAGACATGAAAATCAAACTCACTGAAGGGAAGTTCAAAACGTATCATAGAAAGTATCATTTTACTGAAAGGGTAGTTGATGATTGGAATAAACTACCAGTGAGACAGTCAACAGTAAAAGGCTTCAAACATGCTTGGGATAAACATAAATCTATACTCAAACAACAAAGTTAACAAAAAAAACAAACAATGAAAAAAAACAAAAAAAAACAAAAACAAAAATGGGCAGACTCGGTGGTCTTTTTCTGCCGTCACTTTTCTATGTTTCTCCTCACTGGCTTTGATTGACAGCAGCGGGGGGCCAATGGCTGCCTCAATCTCCAGTGAGCAGAGAGAGAGCCAAGATAAGCGTTTCTCTCGGGCACAGAGCTGGGTCGAGATCTGGTTGAGATAAGTATTACGGTGGCTGTGGGAGGAGCAGCACACAATAGGTTTCTTACCTTAATGCAGAGAATGCCTTCTACCTAACCTTCTACCTTTAGAAACACTTTAATCATGGAGTATCCTCTACATAAAGTATACCCTACTCTACTGTATGATTAAGTACCTGTGCGTGAAATGCGTCAGTAGATTGTCAGGAATGAGCAGGACAAGCACCCTGGCTGTAGCAGGCAAATGCGGACTGACCTGGACCAAATCTGGATTATGTTTTTTCAAAAAGTGGTTGTAAACTCTCACATATACCCAGCAAAGTGACTGGCCTCAAGTGATACACAGAGATGAAACAATTCCCCCTACATACTTTGAACCTGTTTATCTGTGGTCTTCTCTTCTATACAACCAATCAAAGTTCATAAAGCTTGTCTGAGCTGTCAGAAAACCGGGGGTTAGCGAGCTGAAGTTACACACTGCAGAGCTCAGTTAGGAGAGCTCCAAAAGCTGATTGGTGGGAAGGGACACACCCCCTTCACACAGCACGCAGGAACAGCCTCTATCACCATTTTTCTCTTGGTGTCAGAAAAACGTGTCAGAAGTGACTCATGCTGATAGCAGAGGAACGAGGCAGCAGACAGAAATGACACCTAGTGCTCTGGATTGAGACAAGTACACACTATAGAGGGAAATGCTTTGTTCATATTTCATGTCTGATGTTTACAACCACTTTAATGTATGAATAAATACTATGCAGATTACAGGCGCATGATAGGAGGGCCTCATACCTGCTCATTCGTACACGTTTTTAACATTTACCATCAGTACGGGTACACTATTATGACTTTTTGTAAAGTTGGATCATATTATCTTTAGTATCTCATGTGTTGTATATATGGAGGCGATTTAGGATTTGAACATATATCTCAATTTCCACTGCATAGTGCAGGTTAGTAATCAAAAAGGGCGGGGATACCTGAATTTACTTATTCTTTGATATAAGATATGTTCACTGTGCTGTAACCTCCTTGTATTTTATTTATTTAGGTGGTGGGAACACACCTGGTTGGATGTGTAGATGGTTGCTGGTGCTGTAAACCTTCTATATATATAAGCTGTAAATGTAACCTAAAAAAATGAATATACGTGCATAGGGATATTTATGCTATACTAATATACTAGAAGAAAAGATGCATCTTTTTATGTATTTTTTCTTTAAGTGAGATGAATGATAAAATCAAACATCATGTATTTCAAGGCAGCATTTTTTAAAAGGAAGGAAAATGGCAGATGTTTGTCCTGACATTTAACCAAGGTCATTAAACACATTAATAGCAGAAGGAACGGGCTTTTGATGCACGCTGTATCCCCAATGTGTCTATTTCTGTATTAAAATAGTAAATGGAAAGGGCACATGTGAATACCGCAATACTTTTAATAATTGTCTGAGGGCCATCTTGACAGAGTAAATTCCAATTAGCAGGCCAACTTTTCACTGCTATATATTATTAATTTCTGTATTATGATGATTAGACTGAAGAGATTTTGAGTAATAAAAAAAAAAGTAATTTGAAGTGAATATAAGCCCTAACAATTAGTGTCACTGATTGGCACCATTTTGGATGGTTAAATATACCATTGAATGTCTTTTGTAATAGCTGTTCTATAAGTGCAAAAAAAAAAAATACCTTTTGATTCTGCCAGAAATTCTGTGTGCTCATAAGTGTTATCTCAAGCAGACCCTGCCCAGGTTACATCGTTGTACTACATAACATCTTGGTCCATGTTTTGAAGATGTGGAGTGGAGTAAATGTTTAGTAGCCATAACAAACCTCCTGTCTTATAGTGGTCATGCGCACTTTGATAAATGATCAATTTATTTTCCAATCAATCTGTCCTGATAGGGATAATGCTTTGCATTTTCTCAATGAATGCAAAAACATTCAGTGATTGGAGGATGTGGAGAGGTGGGGCGTTGACTTCACACTTTCTACCTTGTCCAATCAGAGAATGCTTTACATTCATTGAGAAAATGCAAAGAATTCTCCTAGTGGCGCGCATGACAAGTGGCCAACTTCCATGACAAGCGGCCACTTGGCATGGGTCATGGAAGCTAGTGGAGACCACTGGGGTAGCAATATCTGTTACATGATTTCCAGCTTCTAGAGCAGCCTTTCTCTAACGTTTTAACCTGGAGGAACCCTTAAAATAACTTTCTGGTCTCAGGGAACTCCTGACAATAATTTCAATATCTACAGCCCATAATGTGGTTGCCAATGGGAAGGATGCTCCTTCCCTTGGTAGTCAAAAAAAAAAAAATAACCTCCTTAAATATAGCTAAAAAAGATTATTGGTATCAGTAGATAAATATATGAGAGGCAGAAATTGCTCTCCTCTCAAGGAACTCTTAGCAACTTCTAGAGAAACCTTTGGGTTCCATGGAACTATGGTTGAGGAAGGCTCTTCTCCAAGGATCCCACTGATATAGTATATGCATAGTTACATTGGCCCAAACTGGTTCATACCTGAAATTCTTTTCAATTCCCCCTAATGTGTCAATTAGATATAACTACTTATTGATACCTCATAGAGCCTTTGTCAGTCCCAATCTTTGGGGTTTCGGTCTTGGGAAATTTTCCCATATCTTAGTGAATGAGGTAAAGCCCTACTGACTTCCATCTGCCATTTATGTGCAAGCAAAAATACTGTCCCTTTCATTTCGTTTGCTCATCTTTAGGTATTGTTTGGACATTTATTCTACTGACTCCCTTGCAAAGTAAACAGCCTATAGTTAATCATAACCTTTGTGTCTGTGTAGGCCTCCAAAATATGGAGTGATTGCTAAGGAAAGTTAACAAGGTGGAAGATAAACATATTTGTGCTTTGGTTCCCAAAGATCCACAACCACTTACATTTTGATTTATCTAATTAGTAAAGGACATGGTCAGTTTATATTCTAGAGATCATACAGAAGCAAACAAGTCTTCATTATAAATAATGCAGCAGGAGTATTCCTAAAAAAAAAAAAAAAAGTATCCACGTGCTAAAATATAGTTTATACCAACTGCTGATTTCCATATTCATTTCATCACTTGGAGCAAGGACTGCAAAATGTATAAAAGTGCAATTTATCAAATCTGACCGCATAGCATTGCAAAGGGAGACAAGTAAAGCAGACATAATGCATTTAAAAGCATCGCAGAAGAACAAAAATGTAAGAATGACTTCATACCCATTTACGTATGAATAATGGATAATAGACTATACAGCAAAAGAAAAGTTTCCCAAAAATCTAACTTTGACACAAAGTATGATATAAAATATCCAATTCTCTTTGCATATCATTGCTTAATTCAAGTACTTTGTGCTAAGTGTAACAAATCACGGAGACTGCGAAGTGGACAGCAGAAGAAAAGTGGAAGTTGAGTTAAGCTGGCCATACACCGGTATATTTTCAAACATACGTTCATATTACAATTCCTACAAACATTTTATGAAAATTCTTAGTACACATGAGGACTTGACAAATGTTGCACAGAAGTACTTCAAGTTTTGTTTTCTTTTAACAGTCGATTTTGGAAAGAATGGATTTTCCTGAACACAAACACTTTTAGAAATCTGTTAATTTGAGAAAAAACTTCCACACTGTTCCTTCACATTTTCTCATCACTGCAGTCAAGACCAATCATCAATTTAACCCCACTAACAGTTTAAAAACAGAAAAAAAATTCTTAAATTGAAAAATTCTGAATGAAATTTTACTAGTGTATGGACAAGTTTATTAGTTATTGATTCCAGAACAACATACTCAAAGGGGCTCTGGAAAGTTTTAGACTTGCACGTGTAGTCAGATAAAGGAAAAGTTAAAACTGGATCCATATCTCTGGCATGGCGGCAACCACATAGCAAAGCTTTCCTCGATGGGCACCTAACAGTAGCTCAAAACATAGAAATACAAAGGCGCACCAGACCAAAACTGGTTTAAAGAGTCCAAGATCAATATAATTATTGGTAAAAAAAGTTGTACAAAACAGCAAACGTCTTTCAGGGGAAACACCACTCCCCATTCATCAGGGCTCAACACAGGATACAACTTGGATGGACTCATGCAAGAACCAAAACCAGAATTGAAATCTCTACCTGGAGGAACATCTTGGCAGCAGTTGCAATGCAATGGACAATTGAAGGAACATTCCTAAAATAGAAAATTTCAGGGAAAATTCTTCTATTGTATTGCCAGCTTTATTAGTGATTGAGGCTGGGAGGGTTGCTAGGCCTTGAGTACAGGGATATTTAGAGCCTAGGAAGTTTTCTTAGGTGGTTTGAAGGTTAGTTTAACTACAAAGGGAAGGAGATTGCAAGGTAAGCATGATTTGGTGTCCTTAGAGGTCAAAGAGCCCAAAGATGACTGTTGCTTCCTTTTACTTAACCAACTGCACCTATTTTGTACATTAAAAATTCAGCAGTTCTTCTTGCTTCACGTGTTTTCCAATGTTGTATCTGCTGGCTGAGCTTCTAATAGGATTATGAAGATTAAAATGGTTAAATATACTCCATATTATAAAAGCATGATACCTCAAGTGCTAACTGGCACAGTCAGACATTTTTGTGAAATGGAGTTTAAAGTGTATTTGAAACCACGTTTTGTTTCTTTTTCTTTTGTTTCTTTTTTATAGTTTAGAGCAGTGGTTCTCAACCTGGGGGTCGGGACCCACTCGGGGGTCGAATGACGATTTGCCAGGGGTCACCAAATCCTGGGCTGTTCCTGAAGCCTGCACCGCTCTGCCAGCATTTTCATGGCCACCCAGCAGGCTGGCCATGGAACCTGTGGAAGCCCAGCTGGGCTGTTTCTGGAGCCCACAGCCGCCCACTTAGCCTCTTCCCAGCCCCTCATTCAGTTCACGGCAGAGACTAGAGGTCAGCTGATTGGTGAGGAATGTGAAGTGGGAGGGGCTGGAGGAGACCCTATCTCCTGATTTCAGCATAGGTGTCACTGCTGCGAGACACCACAGAGTTACTCTACCTGTGATTAGAGTTGCCATTAAAAGTCCCCACAACAGTTCTCAGATCAGCAGATGACCTTGATCTAAGTTGGCTGATCAGAACTCCCCCCAGCACTGCCACTCATCCCAACTCCCCGCCAGCACTGCCACTCATCCCATTCCCCCACCACCCAAGGCGTAAGAGAAGGAATAAAAATAGAGAATACATGGAAGGGAGAGGAAAATAGGGGGCGGGAACAAAGAAAAAGGGAGAGAAAGAATAAGAAAAAGAAGGCTAGAGAGAGGATGGGGGGAAAAAAACAAGAAATTAGGATAGAAAGAGATAAAAGGGAAAGAAAGGAGAACAAAGAGAGTGGTACATCCTAAAATGTACCATAAGGGGTTTTAATACTGTACAAGGGGAAGGGACTCGGGGAACGCTAAATGTCTGTGGGTTAGGGGCGCAAATTACTTGTCTTGCCTTGGGTACTGACAACCCACGCTACGAAAATAATTTTACTGTTAGGGGTCCCCACAACTTGGGAAATGTTATCAAGGGGTCACGGCACTAGAATGTTGAGAACCACTGGTTTAGAGTGTGGAAGAGTTAGTACCCCTTTCAGTTTTTTTTATTGCTGGGTGTGCAAGAAAGAAACATCAAAAGTAGAATATAAAAAATCAAATTACTTTAATTAAGAATGAAAAGGCCAGGTGTTCAAAGGGCTTGGTACTGTTGAACAAAGTGTGTAATGGACTGATAAAATTGAAGTGATCCTGGGGTTTTTGTTAGAATGATCACTCCAGATGCCCGTTTAGCCCTAATAGGTATCTGGAGCGATTCTGCTGTCTATTTCTAAGGAGATTTAGTCTCCACCACTAAGATCATTGGCACAGAAAGGGAAGAAAGATTTTAGTTGTTACCAGAGCAGTAATAAAGAGGACATCTTCCAATGGGGACACTAGTTCCGGTGACAAATGTCAAAAATTGGGGTTTACTTGTTTCCTTTGCTCTTTGTTCCATGTAAAAGACAGGAAGTGAGGCAAAATGTCTCCAAGAGGACAAAGTTGGGAAAAAGAAAACTATACAGTGGAAAAAAAGTGACAGGAACCATTCTTTTCTTTATACAAACTGAAAAGAAAATGTTTTCTAAAGGCGTAGAGCATCTTCACTTTGCAAGGCAATTTTCACTGAAAATTAATTTTGCAAGAAGCATGTGCCTGGATAAAAAATCAAAAAACAAACAAACAGTGGGGAAGATTTTCTAAAGTTGGAGCACACATAATCTGGTGCAACTGTGCATAGTAACCAATCAGTTTCCAGATTTTATTGACAAAACTTAATTGAACAAACGTAAGTTAGAAGCCGATTGTCTACCATGCACAGCTACACCAGATTCTATGTGCTTCAATTTGAGCAAATCCACCAAGTATTTTTGCTTGCACGTGATTAGATAATGGAGGTCAGTAGAGTTCTACCTCATTCCCTAAGCTAAAGGAAGATTCAAAGGGATCTTCACCCTTTCCGATGACTTGGTTCAGCTGCATTCTGCCCACCCTCCACTGCCCATATATCAGGATCCTTTTTTTTGTACTTTTTTTTTCTTTTTAGTTTCGGCCTGCACCCCCCTATTCCCTGTCATTCACCTAGGCAATTGACGTCAGTGCCCCGGCGCCTCCTGAGATATGTGGTGTGTATGTCCCAGGAGGCACAGGGAGCCCCGCATGTCACCCCATCCACCAACGGAGGAAGGTGTGGACTTAGCAGTGCATCATCAGTAGGCTGCGCCGGAACTCGGAAGAGCCAGCGCAGTCTCCTGATGACATCACAGATATACATGGCGGAGCGTTTTGTGGTGGCGGCTGCAGAGAAGAGGATTTCAGCACGACAATGCTGGATCCTCTGTGTGGGCGAGTAAGTGTGACCAGCACAGCATCAGGTAAGCGGGGCACCAAAAGAGAAAAAAATAGGGCGGAGTGTGGAACTCAAGTTTCGCTATTTCAAGTGAACAGCATATTTTCCTTTAGCAAATCAACCCCAGTGGGTGCAGAGAGCAGTATGGCACTGGCTAAGATTTTTCAACCTGCCAATAAAGATTTTGACTCCTGTTGTGTCTATACGTTTTAACCATTCCCTGCTTTATCCAAACATTATATATATATATATATCTATATATATATATATATATATATCTATATATATATATATATATATATATATAGATAGATATATATATCTATCTATCTATATATATCTATCTATATATATATATATAGATAGATAGATAGATATAGATAGAGAGATATATATATCTATCTATATATATATATAGATAGATATATATATATATATAATTAGATATACTAAGTTAACAGAAAATAATAGCAATGTTGACTATAAAGATATAATGCTGCAGCTGTATTAGAAATGGAAATAAATCCTTTACTTCTTCAGACATTTTTTTTTTCTCTCTTCGGTAAATAAAATAATTTTTTCACTTCCTCGAATTGTACGAACCGGTCAGTACTCGGAAGTGAAATTCTTGATTGCCATCTCTTGAAAATTATTGCAGTGCAGTTTTCGACTGTGTTCCTCATTAAAACAACTCCTTAGGGAGAGAGAGATCTACTTGGAAAAATTAGCCTTTGCTCCACTTTCATTTTGATGATTTTGTGAGAGCACTGAAAAGGCATCCTGCAGCCTCCTGGCAAGACTCAGCTCTTCTCCATTATCACCTCCGATAACAGGAGGGAAGGTACTTTTGATTCATTGTCACATCCGCACAAGTGAGGATAGGAGCTTTCCCACAAGTGTGAATAGATTTTGATAAACAAATGGACACTTAAATAAGAAATAGGAGCAAGGAGCAGGTGGTGCAACGAGCAAAAAAAAAAAAAAGAACATTCTTAAAAGAACATTATAACACATTATTAAAAAAATATGGTTTCTGTGAAACCTTCTCATGTAATCAGTTACACACTGGGGTTGTTTACTCAAACTGCATGTTGAAAAATCTGGTGCGACTCTGCATAAAAACCAATCAGCTTTCAGGTTTTATTGTCAAAGCTTATTTGAACAGGCTGAAGTTAGAAGCTGATTGGTTACCATGCACAATTGCACCAGAATCCACCAGGTGCACCAGTTTTAGTAAATCTCCCCCCCCCCACTGTGACCTGTACCATTCCACTGTATACCATGACTCCAGGAATATTCACTATGCAAGAATATGTATCAGTCTACCAAATCTCTTGGTGACTGCTGTGGCTATTCCAAAAGTATATAGGATATTCAGAGCTAAAATCACATGGAGTTTGTTGCCAGAATCCCTGATGAACAGAATTAAGTACTTTACATTACGCCAAATTTTGACAGAAATTAGAACAGCTGGGCTAAATGCAATGTAGAAGGATACATTAAGGGGCTTTTAACACCTCCATTCACAGCCAGCTAATTTAGAGACATTTTTTCACACATTTGTAAATTACTTTTCAATTTTTTTTTTTTGCATGACTTGTAATCTTGTAATTTTATCATATGGCAGCTCAGGACCACTACAGCCGCTTGTAAAAGTGAGTCTTTATTAAACTTTTAAACAATCCAGAAAATAAAACTTGCAGCAAGCGAACAAGGTAATGGTGCAACGCCACCATACTGGTCCCACTCTGGGGTTTTGGGGCTTTGCGCCTGCTTCAAGGGTCCCAAAGAGGACATTTTTAGAGCTCAGCAACTGTGCCTCAATCACAAGCTGAGTTCACCCTGCTCGCTCAGATGTCACCAGCTCTTACCCTCACAGCCAGGTGTCGAATGTTTCTTCTTACTTTTCTGAACTCTGAGGCACCAGGGTTAACCCCTTCAGGACCAGGGTTTGGAGGATCTTCCCACCCAAAACTCTTCAAGCCTTCAAAATCATGGGTCTCTAATAAGATCAGTTCTCTCTAGCTGAAGAGACTACCGACTACCCCAGAACCCCTCCCCCCCCGAGTACTCAACATATCTTCAAATCGTCTCCCTCAAAGGAACCACAGCCTGGATAGTAGGGAAATATACCTGCCATTCAGGACTCAATCTTGGTGTCCTGTACACGCCATAAACTTTTCAATGGAAGTGCCTGAAAAATGCTTTTTTTTATGCACTCCCAATAAAATCTATGAGGCCAAAAGTGCATGATTCTGCCTCAAAGAAGCTCATGTATCTTTTCAAGCTTTGTGCAACAGGTGAAAAGCAACACAACGCTCAGGAGTGAAGGAATAAACCAGAATAGTAGGGATCTTCATCTTAAGTGTTGCCGTGCTTTGGGAATCAAGTTACAAAATGCTACAAAATGCTGTGCATGGGGGCTAGTGGTGCATTGAGCTTGAAATTGCTATTGAGGGTTATAAAAGTGTAATAGCCTCATTATGTGTAATTGAGTTTTTTTTACAACTAAAAGGGCAGTGAAAAAAAGTCAAATACAAAATTTAAAGCAAATGTACACAAATAATCATATATACAATAAAGAAGAAACATAAAAAACACAAAATAAGGGGGAAAAAATAACCCTTAATACACCTCTTCTTAAAAATACACAAAAAGAAACAAAATATATTATAGAGCAATTTTGCTGATGTCAAAATCAGTTATTTTCACTGGAGTAATGGTCTCTACTACAGTGATTTCCAGCTTCTAGAGCAGCCATTCTCAACCAGGATTTTGTAGTACCCTAGGGTTCCTGAAGAGGTTGCTAGGGGTGGTTGATATTGTCCTCGAGTTTCATGGTGCCTCCATAGTTCAAGGGCCAGCACAACTTGTCAAATGCCACCGGCATGACACCGAATATCTTTTTGGATGCCTGTAAGGGTGACAATTAGGTCACCAGTGTAAGGGTTGCATTCTCCCAACTAACCACCAATGTAAGACCTTTTTTTCCCATTGACCCCTGAGGAATTGGTTTTAGTAAGGGTTCCCTAAGACCATAAAATTATTTTAATGGGTTCCTCTAGTGTAAAAAGTTTGAGAAAGGCTGTTCTAGAGGTACCCTACAGGTATGATATATGCATAGTTACATTGGTTTAACCTGGACCAACATACCGGTAACTGTAAAATTATTCATACCTGGAATTCTTTAAATGTAAGTCTCAATATTTTTCTTAGTAAAAGCCCCTTGCCTCTTGCAGAGCTCAGTTGGGAGTAAAAGAAGCAGCACGGTCGGTTGTGTTGCAGTGCTCATTGCTAATCACAGACTGTGGTAGGAGCAAGACTTGTAAGTGTTACTTAACTGCAGCAATGGCAGATTAGGTCTCCTTCTCCGGGGCTGTGTTGTGGGGGGTTTAGTAATTCTCAGAGCTGGATATTGGTAGCTGTTTGCCTGGAGTTTAGCTTTAAATTGACTTTATACATGAACTTTAAACTACTGATCTTTGGCGGTCTGAGACGTTAGGCTTAGGCAAGCGCTGCATAAAGTGCAGTGTATTGATGTGTGACTGCAGGCTTTTTTAAATGCAGTGTAAGAGGTCTTTCATCCATGTACTTTACATGTCCAGAGACTTCCAAGCCTCAACTGCCTCTTCTTCCAGAGATCTAAGAAGAGGCCCTTTGATAAGGAAATCCATGTCTTGTAGATGGCACTGAACACAGCATGTGTAATTTTCCATAAAGAACATTGAAGAGCCCTACTGATGGCTTTGTGAAGAGGCTGTAACTACTACTCGAAAGCAGATATATTTTTGCAACAATGGTGGCAGTTTACTTTCATAATCCCTCTGGGTATTTTCATACTAGCTTTTTCGTGAGGTGTTGACTGAGTCGTTTTAGTGAGCCGCTCTTTGATGCTTTCCATAATACAGCACTTGCAAGCACTCAACAAGAAATATTTTAAAGAACATCTCCAAACGTCAATGAATTGCTAGAACTACTCCAGAAATACTGTCACCAAACCGAAGTCAGAAGGTTAAATCAGTAGACTTATATTCCAGCTTTTTTTAATCATTTTCACCTCTATATGGACTGGATGAATAGTCTGCAGGAACCAGGACATTGCATCTATGATTTACTGATCATGGTTGAAATGCTTTGCAGGCTCTGATGCAAAAGATAATAAAGTTCATTTAAAGTTGACTTTATAATAATAATAAAGAACAAAAAAACCTTGATTTGAGAGTTTTTTGCAAGACAAGCAAATTCTTTTTTATAAATGTTGACTTGATAAACAAGCGATGTCTTGATATACAAGTAGCGTCACGTCACAACGTATAAAAGAGAAGAGAGGTGCCTCTAAGTGTAGTAATATGGTTACATTTAATGAAGGTAAAACATTCAGCAACTCACATGGTTGATAATTAAAACAGGCACATCTAAGTATGCAGGTATCCGGGGTAAAGCTGTCCACATAGACCATCCCCTGCACCGCCGTCAATGTCATCCCTTCCACTCTGCGCTCGATGTGTGGTTTATGCCTCGCTTTCAGGTCGCTCTACCTCAGGGTAGTCTTCCCGGTCACGATTCCCGATCACGAGAGCCAGCAGTGCGGAGGACGGTCTATGTGGACAGCTTTACCCCAGATGCCTGCATACTTAATACATAACATGAATAAGCGCAGTGTCGCTGTGTGAAACACGTCTACCTGTACGTGTTGGCCTGTCCTGTGGTGTTATTCATGTTACGGATTTTACAATACAGAGATTCATCACTACCTTGGTGTGCAGCCATCTGTTCCTTTTATACTTAGATGTGCCTGTTTTAATCATCAACCTTTTGAGTTGCTAAATGTTTTACCTTCATTAAATGTAACCCTATTGCCACACTTAGAGGCGCCTCTCTTCTCTTTTATATTCTTGAGCTCCTGCTGGACTTTGCTTCTAATCCCCTTGTGGAGGCTTCCATTTATGGACAGACAGTTTATGGTTACACAACCGATCATATTGCTAGAATCTTTTTATATGGACATTAAACTGAAGGACTTGTGAATAAATGGTCGTGGAATGAATCATCTGAGTTTCCATTATTTCTTATGGGGAAATTTGCTTCGATATATGAGTTCTTTGGATTACAAGCATGTTTCTGGAATGAATTATGCTTGCATTTCACGGTTTTACTGTAATATAAAAATAATGAGGTTGATATACTTAAAAATCTGGTGCAGCTCTGCATAGAAACCAATCAGCTTCCAGTTTTTTGTTTTTTGCCAAACCTCATTTAAACAAGCTGAAGTTAGAAGCCGATTGGCGACCATGCACAGCTGCACCAGATTTTCCACTTAGATCATTGGGACACAAAGGGAGGAAACATTTTGTTTGTTACCAGAGCAGTAATAAAGAGGACATCTTCCATCGGGGACACTGGTTCTGATGACAGATGTCAAAAAGGAGAGTTTACTTGTTTACCTTGCTTTCTGTTCTGTGTACAAGACACAGTTGGCAAAAAAAAAAAAAACTTGACAGTGGAAAAAAGTGACAGGAGCCATTCTCTTCTTTATCAAAACTAAAAAAAAAAGTTTTCTCAAGACTTATGCCCTGTACACACGGTCGGATTTTCAGATGGAAAATGTGTGATAGGACCTTGTTGTCGGAAATTCCGAATGTGTGTGGGCTCCATCACACATTTTCCATCGGAATTTTCGACACACAAAGTTTGAGAGCTTGCTAATAAATTTTCCGACAACGGATTTCGTTGTCGGAAAATCCGTTGTCGGAAATTCCGCATGTCACGCATGCTCAGAATAAATTAAGAGACAAAAGCTATTGGCTACTGCCCCATTTATAGTCCCGACGTACGTGTTTTACGTCACCGCGTTCCGAACGATCGGATTTTCAGACAACTTTGTGCGACCGTGTGTATGCAAGTTTGAGCCAACATCCGTCGGAAAAAATCCATGGATTTTGTTTTCGGAATGTCCGATCGATGTCCGACCGTGTGTACAGGGCATTAGAGCATCTTCACTTTGCAAGTATACCCAAGCACATGCAAGGATAAAAAAAAAAAAACAGTGGGGGGATTTACTAAAGCTGGAGCACACATAATCTGGTGCAACTTTGCATAGAAACCAATCAGCTTCCAGTTTTTTTTTTTTTTTTGCCAAAGCTTATTTGAGCAAGCTGAAGTTAGAAACCGATTGGCTACCATGTCCAGTTTTAGTAAATCAACCCGTAGCCTTCATTAAGTGCTTTATATAAATGGGCTATTGCAAGACAGTTTTGCATCAGTCAGATCAAGGACAGTAGCAGTGATCAACTGTCAAAGTGGGTCTATTACTGTTTGTTGAAAAAAGCATGTGTTGCGACCTGAAAACAGCCATTTTTTTCAAACTGAAATGAATAGGACTGGGGCGCTACTGATGTATGTAAGCCAAGCTGATTGTAAAAGAAAGAAATCAATTGCACAGCCAAATATGGCTGCCAGTATATGCTATTGTTGAGACTGTCGATGAAAACTCTACTGTTGCGCAATATCACAGACAAGTTTAGGGCATCCACCCATGCATGTTATTTAAAACATTTGTGTACTTTCAATGCTGCCCTTGAAGCTACAAGAAAATACCCTGTCCCTGCTTTCTCCATTGGTACATGTCCCCTATGGCAGTGTCCAGCTTCCAGTGCTTATTTTACAGTAATTTTCCCATTAGCCCTAAAAATGGCCAGAACTTAACAAAAAGATTTGCCTTCAATTGACTTCTTTGGGGTTCAACTCTAAGTTCAGGTTCACCGAATTGAACCAGGGCAGATTGGCCCATCACTACTGGGAACGCCTCCACATCATAGAGAAACGCCTTGACCAGTCTGCTTATAAATCGCTTTGTGTAGCACTTATATTTTTATTGCTATTGTCTACATGGGGAAGTTATCATGGTGGAACAACTCAATATTGGATGTTTTTGTGAGAATGGCTGATATTGCAAGGGACTAGAACTAAGGTAGAACTAGAACTAAAATGGAACCAGTGCAGTCGTTGTCACAGTGTCTAAGATGGCTGTAAAATATCATCACTGGCCATTCCCTTGAGAGATTTGGAATGAAACTTTCGACCTGTCTTAATATAAAGTGGAGCATCCCTTTAAGAAAATCGGAATGAAACTTGACATAGCCTAATATTGAAATACTATTTAGGAAACAGACTTTGTAGGCACTGAGATACACATGATTAAAAGTTAAACTTCGTTATTACAAAAAGGTTATTTTAAAAGAATAGACAATTGCTAAAAAATTCACAATATAAATATTGCCTAGAAGACATAAGTCACACCACCGATTACACCAAGAATTGTATCCTGAATGGTCATGAGAGCATTCAAGATGTGACGATGAACAGTTTTCCATCAGGATTGGTGTAGGTTGGTATTGCATGATGTGGCTCAGCTGTACATGTTACGCGCGTAAGCGCTTCTTCAGGAGCTTAGGCATATATTAATATGTCCAAAATTGTTGAGATTAACTGGTAAGAACATGAACGGATGTCCAGGATACAGCGGGAACTGCGGAAGTATGTTACCAATCAGTCAAATAGTCCAAAGAAATAAAGATATTATTATAATTCACTAAGGCCCATCAGTCGTCGATAAACATCACAATGTGGCAAACATAGGGTAAAATAGCATAGTCACGCAGTACAGGTCCTCTATAGTGGCTAGAACCTTGATGGGTCTGAGGGTAAATAACCCTTAAGCGCTGCAGTAGTAGAATGGCTGCATGGGATCACCGTATGGTAGAGACATCTGCAGACTACATCCGCCGCTCCATAGACCACCCAGCATGGTAATAATGGGGCCTACAATTATTTAACGAACAGGCCTGAAATACATATACCTTGTGCTGCCTGCAAGCATACTCTCCTACTACTAGGTTCTTGCTCTGTGTCATCTTACACATTCCAGAGCCTCTACTGCCTGCTGAGACTCTATGGAGTTGATTTACTAAAGGCAAATAGACTGTGCACTTTGCAAAGTGCAGTTGCACTCTACAAGTGCAGTTGCTCCAGAACTTAGTAAATGAGCAGAAGCTCTGCTGACTTCCATCATCCAATCACGTGCAAGCAAACATGCTTTTTTTTTAAATTTTCCTTTGCATTTGATTTGGTGTTCTTTGCAAAGTGAAGCTTTACCTCATTTACTAAGCTCTGGAGCAATTGCACCTGCAAAGTGCACAGTCTAGCTGCCTTTAGTAAATCAACCCCTATGTATTGGACAATTGAATGACAGGGATTAAGTTTGGCTTCAGAAGAAGTGGGTCTTACTGAGACCCTGGGATTGATTTACTAAAAGCAAAATAAGCTGTTCACTTTGCAAGGAAAGTTGCACTTTGCCCCAGAGCTTAGTGGATGTGGTGAAGTTTCGCTTTGCAAAGGATACCCAATCACGTGCAAGGAAAAAAAAAAAAAAACATTTTGCTTGCACGTGATTGGATAACAGAAAGCATCACCTCATTTACTAAGCTCTCTGGTAAATTATTTAGCAACGTGCAACTTCCCTTGTAAATTGAACATCCTATTTGCCTTTAGTAAACCAACCCTCCTATGCTTAGCCTTGGCCCACTATACAAGCAGATCCGCAGGAACAAAGTCATTTATTTGAAGATGTTGCCAGGAATTGAACACTGTTGTTACCTTGGGCAATTGTTAGGTCAAGCCAAGTTCACTTTAAGTAAAATATACTCCCGTTATCTTTTTAATATCATTGACACGGTACATCAATAGGTCATTATTTACCTTATCCTGGCTGCATACAGCAATTGTTTCATCTATTAATTATGGTTCGTTTTTAAATTGTCCCCCCCCCTTGTGCGCTAACAGAATTGATCACCGGCAGAAGTCCTCATTTGCACATATTTTAACCAGTTTTTTTTTTTTTTTGTTGAGATGAGCGATAGATATATGGGAGCTACCATAATTGGTACACTTGTAAATTCAACTTTCCAATTTTTGTCACGTTTGAAAAGAAATTTACAGCTGGAGAAAGGTAACAAAATCAATATTTTTCATGAGTGCTTGCAGCTATATGATGTGGCTCGCTGACTTGGTTAGAAGCACTCATCAAATCTTTTCTGATGGCAGCAAAATGGCATAAAATAGACCATTGCTGAAAGCATTATATACTGAATTAACACTGTTCTGTCATTGATATTTTTATTTGCTTTCAGGTACAGGGTCCATCCGTCTGTCTGTCTGTTACTGCTTGGTGTCTATCTATCTCTCCTTATCTATCTATCTATCTATCTATCTATCTATCTATCTATCTATCTATCTATCTATCTATCTATCTATCTATCTATCTATCTATCTATCTATCTATCTATCTATCTATCTATCTATCTTTCCATCCATCTATCTATCTATCTATCTATCTATCTATCTATCTATCTATCTATCTATCTATCTATCTATCTATCTACCTACCTACCTACCTACCTACCTACCTACCTACCTATCTATCTATCTATCTATCTATCTATCTATCTATCTATCTATCTATCTATCTATCTATCTATCTATCTATCTATCCTGTTGTTTAGAATTCTCCCTATCGTGGAGGAGCATTCTTTCCTATGGACCAAAATCCTTCTGTCATTCCTTCCTCCTTAAAGATGACCAAGAGCCAAAAACATATTTTAAAGCTGAAATCTGGGATGTAGGCAAAGACTAACCTTGTAGTGGGGCCCTTCCGCACTGCAAGAGTTAAATGATCTTTTAGTCTAAGGGATGAGGTGGGATACTTACCTTATTTCTGGGTCCGGAGGGTTTCCTCCATCCATGCAACCGGTCCAGTGTTGTTGCATCTCTCCATGTTCTGTTCAATTGTGAGGGAAATTTTAAACTTTAAAATATATATGGACCTTGCTTTGTGCACTGGTCCAAATCATTGGGTGGAGGGGGGGATTATGATGTGGGGTTGTTTTTTCAGGGGTTGGGCTTGGCCCGTTAGTTCCAGTGAAGGGAACTCCTAAGGCCTCAGCATACCAAGACATTTTGGACAATTTCATGCTCCCAACTTTGTGGGAACAGTTTGGAGATGGCCCCTTCCTGTTCCAACATGACTGTGCACCAGTGTACAAAGCAAGGCCCATAAAGACATGGATGAGCGAGTTTAGGGTGGAGGAACTTGACTGGCCTGCACAGAGTCCTGATCTCAACCGGATAGAACACCTTTGGGATGATATAGAGAGGAGACTGTGAGCCAGGCTATCTCATCCAACGTCAATGCCTGACCTCACAAATGCGCTTCTGGGAGAATGGTTAAACATAAACACACTCCTAAACCTTGTGGACAGCCTTCCCAGAAGAGTTGAAGCTTTTATAGCTGCAAAGGGTGGGCCAACTCAATATTGAACCCAATGGACTAAGACTGGGATGCCATTAAAGTTCATGTGTGTGTAAAGGCAGGCGTCCCAATACTTTTGGTAATATAGTAATATAGTGTATATGCGTTTATATATACATGTATCCAAATCATACCCTTTCGTATACTCTGTCCACTGCAGCCAACGCCCTTGGCATTATACCTTCTCCTTCTCACATTCATAAGACCCTGATAGCTTGGTGGCACATATAATAGGAATACTCCTAACAGCCAATCATATTTTATTTATCATAAAGCTTTACTTAAACAAATAGATGGCTTAAAAAAAAAAAAAAATAATAAAAAAAATAACTAATAAAAAAAAATAGTCTACTTTAAAAAAAAAAAAAAGTAGGTAATGGGTTGCTTTGGGTGACGTTTTTCACTGCTTTCTGCCATCACTATCGGCTCGCCACCCTTTATTCTGATAGTTCTTTGTTAGTCGATAAATATTCTGTAAATATGCTCAACTTTCAGATCACCAACAGTGAAACTTCCATCTTAATGCATGAAAAATACATTAATAATGGTGTGACTGTCACCATAAACAGTGATTCCTCCACATTTGGCTCATTTAGCTTGTCATCGCAATGGCATTGTGAAGAGTCCGTATTTAAAAAGCCAAAGGCCAAATCCATTACGCTCTATATATATGTTAACATTGTGAACTTGGGAGAACGATATGTTTGCTCACACCTGACAGGTTCAGCCTGTTCTGCACTTTTGCTGTCCATTTCTTTTACCATTTACTTAATCTCTGTTTTGCAAGAATGCCTGCATTTCTTAGCAACATAGTACTAGAAGACTGCTGTCTAGAACTGCTATCCATAGCATTGGGCTGTGAAACCAGATCAGTATAAGATGATTTCTGATTGGTTGCTAATGCTTTCTGTATTATCTGTTTTGCTCTTTGGCCTATTGATTACGCTATAAGTATATGTATAGTCCAAACTTTCTTTGGATAGAGTAGGGCAGCCTTTTTTTAACCAGGGTGCCCAGGCACCCTGGGGTGCTTTGAGGTTTCTTCAGGGGTGCCTTGCCAAAATGCCCAAAAATTGCCCAAAAATAGAAGCCAGCAGGTGGATAAAGCCTGCCTTTTAGATACACAAAGTCCTAGGTTTTCATTGTACACCGCTACAAGCTTCTAGTTGCCGACCTCCTAACGACCAATGACATCATCAGTTGATAAGAAGGATGTCAGTTGCCTGCATATCCTCCTTATTTGATCCTCCACTGCCCCTCTCCATCAGCTTTGGGGTCACATTAGCTAAATGATAGAGAAAAACTGAGGGATAAGAGAAACATTGGAATACTAGTCAGTACCAGTTTGCAAAAGTGTATTTGCTTTGGAAGAATAAGTCACCTCAAACGTTGGCTGTCCTACATGTATTGATGTTGCTGCATTATGTAAAACTATTGGAATAGTTTTTTTTTTTTGTGCGTCGGAATTGTGTACAGGGGATCGGAATTTCCGACAGCCGCACCATCAGAACGTTTACCGGTGTTCTTCAGTGGAGGCACCTCCGTGTTCACAGGCCCCTTACCTTACAGCTGTAAGGTATACAGCATATTGCTCACAAGTGAGTGCAACCCCCCCACTCCTCCTCCCCCTTCTGTGTCCTTCACACCAAACGGATATATACTATATGCTGTTCGTTTTGTCTCTGCATATGTCATATTGCATCCTCAACCCACACCATCCGCTGTACCTTTGGATTTTCCTATCCGCTGGGCTTCCATTGCATATGCTGTATACCTTACAGCTGTAAGGTAAGGGACCTGTGAACACGGAGGTGCCCCCCACCGAAGAACACTCCCCCCCCCCTTTTCCACCACGGACATTTGGTCTGCATTTAGAAGTGTCACACTTGGTGGTGGGACTGTTGTTACATTTTTTTCATTTTTTTCATTTTTGGATTATATTTGCAAGTCGCCAGGGGCTACTAACACCTGCCACTGGGACTATTTAATATGCTTTTATATATATATATTTTTCATTTATCTATTTATTTTGTTGATATTAATTACCTATTCGTTTCTCATGCCATCAGTCGACCATAATGTCAGCATATTTATACACGTTTAAAGGGATTCTCATTTGACATTTTTTGGGTTTATGCACTTTTGATGCTGATTCACATACCCATGTGCACTGCTTGCTGGTATTTATTTTTGTTTTTGATGTTAGCACTTTTGGTATGCACTATTAAGTGTGAATTTTTTGTGTTTGTATTTATATATATTCTTTCATATCTATTTGCATCCGTGAGTCCTTCTCCATATATTTGACTCATGTATTCAGGTCATCGGATATTTTTGTTGTATGCACCATAGTATAGGTCCCCCTTCCCCCTTCTTTTTTCCCCATTCCCCTCTTATCACAGCGCAACTACCACCCCCCCTATATATACTATTGTCTTGTCTGTTTGGAGCAGCTTTTGGATGTTGCAGCAGTGTCCCTTTAGTATAGGATTCCGCTGACAGCGCAGGAGTTTTGACTTTTTCAAGTAAGCCAGAGAAACACCGGTGAGCGGCGGGAGGGGGGGGGCCTTTTCGGGAACCGCTCTATGCTCGGACCAGTTTCCTGAGAAAGCCGGCTGCCTGCTGGAAAAACAGTATTGGGGTTATGGCTGATATCCTCAGCCATAATTCTGGTAAACCACTTGCAGACCACAATGTATATAATCTTATTGCGGTCAGCAAGTGGTTAGAAATGAATTAAATAGCATTTTCAGTTTGTGGTGCTCAGATACAGTTTAGTTCCATTTTAAATGTGCAATACACAATCAGTGACATATGGATACTGAAAGCTCATAGATTTGTATGGAGCAACTCCCTCATCCCAGATAGCCCCATACAAGTCTATGAAAGCATGGTACAGTGGAACCTCGGATTACGAGCATAATTCGTTCCAGGAGTATGCTCGTGATCCAAGGTACTTGCATATCAAAGCGAGTTTTCCCTTTGAAGTCAGTGGAAACAAAAATAACTTGTTCCGCAATTACTTCAATGGGATGCAATACCGCATGCAGCCAGAGGCGGGGGGGCGCCGGAGAGCCTCGGAAACGGCTGAAAAGACCCAAGGACACTTTGGCGGACCTCGGCAAACCTCGGAAAGACTTCCTACCCGAGATTTGCCAAGGTCAGCCGTGCTGTACTCGGGTCTTTCCGTGCATTTCCGAGCGGCTGCGATCGGCGACGTTCAGCTCTGCTCGGCTCCGCCGCCCCCCCGCCTCAGGCCAAAAGCGGTACTGCGCACCACTTTGGCCTGAATCGTGCTCGTTTTGCGAGACAACACTCGCAAACCGAGTTACGATTTTTAAAAATACAGTGCTCGTATTGTGAAACGCTCGTTAACCGCGTTACTCGCAATCCGAGGTTCCACTGTATGTAGATTCGGCCGATGGAAAGTGGAGTTAGTGCAGGTTAGATCAGAATAGGTGGCAGGGTGAGTTCTAGAATTGTAGTATAAAATTATGGTTGTCCTTTAAGTCATGGATGCTTAAAAAAGTTGAAGGAATATGGCAAAGCTCAGATAATTAGCGGTAATTAATGCTGTAGAAAGTCTGAGATCAGTCTTGAGGACAATTAATTAGTTCAAGTATGACAGGCAGCAACCAGGCTGAAGGTGTATCGCCCGCAGGGTCTGCTGAGAAGAGGGGAGACGAACTGTCATTTGTCATGTCTACTCAAGTGCTCTACAGACAATAATTGACCCATGATAAGTGTGATGGTTCTTCAGGCCTCAAATAGTTCTACAGCATCTTCATTTTTCTTTATAGGTTCCAACAGGACTACTAAGTGAAATTAATATTTTGGTGAAATGTTCCTTATTTTTTTTGTTTTTATCGAATTGTATGTTGCAAAACTGGTTTATAGAATTAATAAAATAAAGCTGCTGCTCAGTTTAAACGATAAAGGTACACACATGATCACACCTATTTTTCATATTTTTCCTGGAAGACTAACATTCACCATAACAGCACCTCCAGCATTGGAGGAATTATGCTTTGCAAGGAGGTGAGAAAGAAAGAGATGAAAGTAAATCTCCTGTTAAAGCTTATCTCCAGCTACAGAAAAATTCATTTAAATATATTCCTCAACAGCGCCTGACTGTAAATCCATTTGTGTGCCAAATGCCATTGAAAGCCTTGATAATGCCTTGTAAAAGTAGCAGTGACACCATCACTCTGCTTCACTATGTTGCGGGAGGTTCAGCAGGTCCACCTACTACAGGTTGTCTGCAGAAAGTTATAGGAGGGGGCGCAGACAAGACCAGTCACTCTACAAAAAGGAGAGAAAGCAATAGTGACCTTTCTCTTTTACAAAAAAACTCTTTTAACCACTTGACCTCCGGAAGATTTACCCCCAGTCACAGTCCGTAGAGTTCACTATTGAGTTGGCCCACCCTTTGCAGCTATACCAGCTTCAACTGTTCTGGGAAGGCCGTCCACAAGGTTTAGGAGTGTGTCTATGGTAATGTTTGACCATTCTTCCTGAAGCTCTTTCTGAGGTGAGGGACTGATGTTGGATGAGAAGGCTTGGCCTTGCAGTCTCCACTCCAATTCATCAGATAGGTGTTCTAGGACTCAGTGCAAGCCAGTCAAGTTCCTCCACCCCAAACTCGCTCATCCATGTCTTTATGGACCGTGTCATTAATTTCCCTAACTGTCTCTGGCAAAAAAAAAGTGAGACTGATGATAAATCATTTATTAGATGAAATGATATATATATATATATATATATATATATATATATATATATATATATATATATATATATATATTTATTTATTATTTATTTATTACCGATATTTATATAGTGCAGACAATGTAACAATTTCCACAGTGCCTTACATATATATTGTACATTTACATTAGTTCCTGCTCGCAAGGGCATATACTGTATATGTATATATATATATATACACTATATTGTCAAAAGTATTGGGCCACTTGCCTTTACACACACATGAAATTCTAATGGCATCCCAGCCTTCCCAGAAGAGTTAAAGCATCAAAGGGTGGTCCAACTCAATATTGAACCCTATGGACTAGGATTGGGATGCCATTAAAGTTCATGTGCGTGGAAAGGCAGGTGTCTCAATACTTTTGGTAATATAGTGTATGTTTGTATTTGTAGGTATTTCGGTTTTGAACAAGGGCGTTATCTGTTTAGCCCAAAACTGTTAATCTTGAATACTATGTAACTTCGATGTTACTTCTGGTTTTTGATTTTTCATTAAAAAGATTTTTGTGCAGAAACCTCATCTCTCATATATATATGTATATATATATATATATATATATATATATATATATATATATATATATATATATATATATATATAAATATGTATGTATTTATTATTTATTTATTACCGATATTTATATAGTACAGACAATTTAACAATTTCCACAGTGCCTTACATATATATTGATATATTGTACATTTACATTAGTTCCTGCTCGCAAGGGCATACTATGTTGTCAAAAGTATTGGGCCACTTGTCTTTACACACACATGAATTTCTAATGGCCTCCCAGTCTTAGTCCGTAGAGTTCAATATTGAGTTGGCCCACCCTTTACAGCTATAACAGCTTCAACTCTTCTGGGAAGGCTGTCCACAAAGTTTAGGAGTGTGTCTATGGGAATGTTTGACCATTCTTCCAGAAGCGCATTTGTGAGGTCAGACACTGATGTTGGATGAGAATGCTTGGCTTACAGCCTGACCTCGGGTCGAGGTCAGGACTCTGTGCAAGCCAGTCAAGTTCCTCCATCCCAAACTCGCTCATCCATGTCTTTATGGACCTTGCTTTGTGCACTGGTGCGCAGTCATGTTGGAACAGGAAGGGGCCGTCCCCAAACTGTTCACACAAAGTTGGGAGCATGAAATTGTCCAAACTGTCTTGATATGTTGATGCCTTAAGAGTTACCTTCACTGGAACTAAGGGGCAAAGCCCAACCCCTGAAAAACAACCCCACACCATAATCCCCCCCTCCGCCAAATGATTTGGACCAGTGCACAAAGCAAGGTCCATAAAGACATGGATGAGCAGGTTTGGGGTGGAAGAACTTGACTGGCCTGCACAGAATCCGGACCTCAACCTGATAGAACACCTTTGAAATGAATTAAAACAGAGACTGCGAGCCAGGGTATCTCATCCACAGTGCCTAACACAAATGCACTTCTAAAAGAATGGTCAAACATTCCCATAGACACACTCCTAAACCTTGTAGACAGCCTTCCCAGAAGAGTTGAAGCTGTTATAGCTGCAAATGGTGGGCCAACTCAATATTGAACCCTACGGACTAAGACTGGGATGCCATTAAAGTTTGTGTGCATGTAAAGGCAGGCGGCCCAATACTTTTGGTAATATAGTGTATGTGTTAGGCAGTCATTAAGTGGTTAAATGTAATCAACATTTATTGATTGATTGATTGGTTGATTGATTGAGAAAGGCACAATGTTAAAATCACAGCCGAAAGAAAATATTGCAATATATGCTGAATATATTTTTTAAAAGTATGCCTGATCTGTGATTTGGGTTGGTCAAGGATGCATTAATATTTCAGCTAGAATCTCTTCCGAAGGATTTGCAATGCTGAAAAAGAAAATATTACCCGTTGACGTTGGCAGCTCCAGAATCAATACTTGCTTGCGTTAACTGATCATGTATGATATCTGTCTTTATTTGTCATGCTAGTCGGGGCGTTCGCTTTGAATGTGATGCTTTCATATTCCAGCCAATTCATATTACACCGAGAGGACCTTGCGGTAGCCCACACCTGTTCTGAACAGATGTCAGCTGGTCAAGGTTCCTTGTTCTTCAGAATCACCCTTTTAGTGTCACTGTGTAAACTCTGCTGGTAATCAATCATCATCCTCAGCCCCATGCTGATTGCTGAGCTGTGAACCATACATTCAGATTCATCACTTGTGCCTTCTCACAATGCACTGGCTTGCCCTTTATCTTGGTGGTGTAAGATGTGATTACAGACAAACTGTCACACGGGGAATAACTGATGCTCAGCATGGCAATTACAAGCACAAGCTGTCTACAAGCTCCTCTCCTAAGGCAGCCAAATCATTCCTATTCTCATGCATAGACAGCTTGTATCAGTATTCCTCTGGCCACGCGCTATGCAGAATATGCAAGCAAAGTAAGAGAAGATTATACAGCTACAGATTAGCCAGATTAAGTAAATAAATTGTGCTAGAGGCATATTTCGATTTTCTGTTTTTCATTAAATATCTCATCTGGGAATTAAAGCCTAAGCGCAGCCAAAATTAAAAACACAAAAATCAGCACAAGGGACTTACAATAGGCTGTGTCCCCTGTGCCGATGCCTCTCCTGTTACGTGAAATACACCTCCATCCATGCCCCTGCCGCCATAATCTATCTTCACGTAAAATATTAAATTACATAAGTTTAGCTAAGATATGGTTACAGGATATGCATATTGTTTCATTTGCTGAGCTAAACAAGTATTCAGCTCATGCAGGTTGAATTCTAGAAGCTACATAGGAGATAGTTTTGAGCTACATGTGGATTCTGATCCATTAATTGGATACCACTGGTATAAATGGTTGCACAATGATTGCTTATTTAAGCTGCATTTATTGTACAGGTTTATTTTCCAACCTAGTGATTTGAGATAATTCTTGAAATCAGAAGAGTCTAAAACATGTTGCCTGATTGTGAACATCTGAAGTCAGACATGTACCTGGAATCATAACATGGGAATTGTCATTGCATCTTCTTTTGTTGTCAGTGTTAGTTGCCTGATAGTTAAGCGGATTTAAATGATTTTCTGAGTCACAGAGTGGGACAAGTTTGCAGCAAGCGAAGTCAAAGGAGACTCCTTCTGAAGTCAATGGAAGGTCCTTCGTAAGTCAAAGGAAAGTTCCTTCTGAAGTCAAAGGAAAGTTCCTTCTGAAGTCAAAGGAAGGTCCTTTTGATGTCAATGGAAGGTCTTTCTGAGGTCAAAGGAGGTTCCTTCTGATGTCAAAGGAATGTCCTTCTGAAGTCAAAGGAAGGTCCTTCTGAAGTCAAAGGAATTACCTTATAATGTCAAAGGAAGGTCCTTCTGATGTCAAAGGAAAGTTCCTTCTGAAGTCAAAGGAAAGTTCCTTCTGAAGTCAAAGGAAGGTCCTTTTGATGTCAAAGGAAGATCCTTCTGAAGTCAATGGAAGGTCTTTCTGAGGTCAAAGGAGGTTCCTTCTGATGTCAAAGGAATGTCCTTCTGAAGTCAAAGAAAGGTCCTTCTGAAGTCAAAGGAATTTCCTTATAATGTCAAAGGAAGGTCCTTCTGATGTCAATGGAAAGTTCCTTCTGAAGTCGAAGGAAAGTTCCTTCTTAAGTTAAAGGAAGTTCCTTCTGATGTCAAAGGAAAGTTCCTTCTGAAGTCAAAGGAAGGTCCTTCTGATGTCAAAGGAAAGTTCCTTCTGAAGTCAAAGGAAGGTCCTTCTGATGTCAAAGGAAAGTTCCTTCTGAAGTCAAAGGAAAGTTCCTTCTTAAGTCAAAGGAAGTTCCTTCTGATGTCAAAGGAAGGTCCTTCTAAAGTCAAAGCAAAGTTCCTTCTGAAGTCAAAGGAAAGTTCCTTCTTAAGTCAAAGGAAGTTCCTTCTGATGTCAAAGGAAGGTCATTCTGATGTCGAAGGAAAGTTCCTTCTGAAGTCAAAGGAAGGTCATTCTGACTTGCATATTTTTTCCAGGCTATTAGTTAACAAAACATTGAAGTCACTACTACAAACAACCATGCAACTGACATGGCTATAAGGAGAGGTCAGTAATGGCAGCCAATGTATTCATTTCAATACAGGATTCCTTAATGAAATGAAACTCTAGCCAAAACTTTCTTTTTGATTTGTACTAATTGGAGAAGGTTTAGAACCTCTGCCAGGTTTCCATTGATTATACATTATGAGGGGAGGAGGGGGAGCTCTGGACCTCTAGGTGCAATTGTAGTCCTAGTTGGGAAATATTCCAATAGGGTGAGTGAATCCACAGGCAGCTATTTAATAATATATAGTAAAAGCATAGAAGGGTAAAATATGTGTGCATTATATGTGTTCGGAAAACATTTTCCTAATTTTTTAATTATTTAAAAAGTGACCAACACATTTCAGGAGTTCAAAGGTCTCTCTTCATCAGGGCTGTGAGCTTTTTTTTGATTGGAGAGCTCTAGCTGTGACTCAGCATGAGGCTTCTGCAAAAGACCATTGCTTTCACACAGAGAGAAAGGATCCTTCTGTACAGTATGGTGGGGATGATGGGGGGGGGGGGGGCGCTTTTTTGCTCAGACTGTGAAAGAAAAGGAACTGTAAGGGCTTATTTAGGCTCATTTAGATGGGTGATCTGGGGTGGCCACTGGCAGGCATTGGCACAGTGTGTGTAAACAGCCACAGCCAGCAGCTTGTACAAATCAATCACAGGATGACAGATGCTGCCATTGTCCACAACCGTTCATCCCAGTGCTTACACAGAAAGCAAGTGTCCTTCTCTGGAGCATGCTGATGGAGTGCGGGAAAGGCTTTTCTATTCAGGCTGTGACTACTTTTTTTAAAAACCTGTAAGGGCTCACTCAGATCAGCATTCTGGGGTGGCTGCTGACATGCATGGTCACAGTGTGTGCAAACAGTCACAGCCAGCAGTCTATACAGCTCAATAACAGGCTGACAGGCACCGCTCATCCCATGCCCACAAATGACAAAAATACCAAGCTACCTCGCCTTTAAGACTCATTCATCCTTGCTTTCAGTGCCCTGCTGGCCTTTAAAAAGGGTTCTCCAGCCCCTCCTGGGTATGTGCTCTCTTTTAGAGACTTCCAGACTTCCTCCCAGCCCCTGGACCCTCTAGCTTAGACGTGTATAATTCTTCTAGTGACTTTATGGGTATATGCATTTACATATGTTTATATGAATACGCACAGATATGCAGATATGTACAGCCCCGAACGCAGCAATGTCCTACTATTTTTCTATGGCGGTAAACCTGGAGCACATTTTAGTATGTAGCACTAGGTGTGTGTATGGCTTTGTTGATACCTATAGTGTTGAGTTTAGATACATACACACCTATATTCTGTATGCATCTTAATGTGGCATTTTAAATGCACATGTGAATGAGCCCTAAGAGAAAATAGAAGTACAACATGTACCACTAAGTTTGGGCTACCTGACTTAAATAATTATGAAGTCTGAGTCCTGTGGGGGCACTCATGCAGGCATGATCCTGAGCCATCCATAGACGCTTACAACGAAGCTCAGCCACATCCCCCGAGTCCCTCCTCTTACTTCTTCTTCTGGAGCTCCCCACCGGCACTATCAAATCCTTCTGCTTCCAAGTGCCCCTTCAGCAAGCTAGGTGCTGTGCGGGCACCCATACAGGCATGCTTCTGAGTCAGGCTGTGTGCATCTATAGACACTTACAGCGCAGCTCAGCCACACACCCTCCCCCGCTCCCTCCACTTACCTCTTCTTCTGGAGCCCCCCACCAGCGCTATTGATCCTTCTTCTTCCAAGCGCCCCTCAGTAATCTAGGTGCTGTGGAGGCACCCATGCAGGCATGCTCCTGAGTCAGGCTGTGTGCATCCATAGACACTTACAGTGCAGCTCAGCCACACCCCCTCCCCCGCTCCCTCTACTTACCTCCTCTTCTGGAGCTCCCTGCCGGCACTATCAAATCCTTCTGCTTCCAAGGGCCCCTTCAGCAAGCTAGGTGCTGTGGGGGCACCCATGCAGGCATACTCCTAAGCCAGGCTGTGTGCATCTATAGACACTTACATTGCAGCTCAGCCACACCCCCTCCCCCACTCCCTCCACTTACCTCCTCTTCTGGAGCCCCCCACCAGCGCTATTGATCCTTCTTCTTCCAAGCGCTCCTCAGTAAGCTAGGTGCTGTGAGGGCACCCATGCAGGCATACTCCTAAGCCAGGCTGTGTGCATCTATAGACACTTACAGCGCAGCTCAGCCACACCCCCTCCCCCACTCCCTCTACTTACCTCCTCTTCTGGAGCCCCACACCAGCGTTATTGATCCTTCTTCTTCCAAGCACCCCTCAGTAAGCTAGGTGCTGTGAGGGCACCCATGCAGGCATACTCCTAAGCCAGGCTGTGTGCATCTATAGACACTTACAGCGCAGCTCGGCCCTGCCCCCCGCTTCCTCTTCACCGGATTTGACAGCAGTAAGAGCTTATGGCTCCCGCTGTTGCTTCTGTCTCCTTTAAGACCAGGAAGAGAAGAAGCGGTGCTGCTGGTGGCTCAGAGAGGTGCCAGGTAAGTGTTTAGGGGTGGGTGGGTAGGACAGGTAGTGTTTTTTTTTTTTTTACCCTATGCAGAGACTGCATTAAGATAATAAACTGTATGGGTTTAGAACCACTAAATGCTTTATTCTTTACAGAAAGTACTAAAAGTACACGACTAGTAAAGAATCATCTATATCGGTCCTGCTTGTCCTCATATAAAGTGAGAACCTTTGCCTCCTCTTCATCCCTGTAACCATGCCGTAGCTAATGTTCAGCACATTACTGTGTTTGCTGAATGCTACGTGGGATTTCTCCCCCCCCCCCCAGCCTGAACACAATACCTGCTTTAGAAAAAGCCATTATAGGTAATCTCACGATCTTTAGCAGCTGAAAATATGCCATCGGTGTTGCTGAGCAAATACTCAGTCAATAACCCCCAGGGCAAACACACAGAAAATAACATATTTAGCAATTTAAAACACACGTTCTGCAGAAATGAGTAAATAATTCAGATAATGTTTATGAAAGGAAGCCATGAGAACCAGCGACGTTCTGGGCAAACTATATGATGTTAAATTAATGAAGAATACGGACAATTGCCATGCGGCTTCGATGCCGAAAGTTGTTGATAAGGCGTCTAGGCTTCGTTCAGAAAGCATCGCTTGAAAGATGGAGAGAAGTGATGGAGATTTGTCAGAGCTCATGTTTCTACAATCAGTAAGCTTTCCTTATTCATAGATGCAGGTAAAAGATAAATAGCTACTAAGCTTATAACAGCAACAGCTTATAACTGCATGCAGCAATTACATATATACAGTATTGAATATGTACTATAAACCAAGGTTGAAGCGGTATTAAAGTGGTTCTAAAGGCTGAAGGTTTTTTTACCTTCATGCATTTTATGCATGTAGGTCATAGGCCTGCGCACAGCGTGTGCCGGGTGTGCCTGGGCACACCCTAATCACCCCGTGCGGTGCCAATTCCTCCTGTTTTCTGGCGCCCCTGTCCCCCCCCCCCCCCCTGCAGTGCCGCCTGCTTCCCTCCTCTCCTCTTCCACCGTCTGCTGCAGGGGATCAATACAAAACAAAAACCCTGATGGAGATCACCTGGGAAGCATAGGGGTTACTCTGGCAGCAAAAGGGTCATAATAGGGTTTAAATAGAAAAATACAAAATGGATTAATTTTAAGCAGATGGCAAAAAAAAACCTCAATGCTGCAATCAAAAGTAATTTACAGATGTATGTTTAAAGATGAAGAGTGAGAGAAGGGGCCGGCAAATATTTAATTTACTGAACCCTTCCTTTGCTGAATGTGAGTACCAATCACTCCTGTTTTCATTATTAACTGAAGCATAGTAAACTATGTTTACTATGCTTCGGTTTGTGAATGAACATGAAGCCGCTCAGCACAGAGCACTTCCCATTTATTCACTGTCCAGTGCAGCTGAGGCTGCAGAGAAAGGGGCTGGGGAATCTCTGTCCTCAGTCCCTTTCTCTGTCTCAAAAGCGAGCACGCATCGGTGCCCCCCAGGGCAAGCAGCTTTCTCTGGGGGCACTGCTCGAGGTGGAGGAGCCAGGAGTGTCAGCAAGGGACCGTAAAGAAGAGGATGGAGGGGGGGGAGGTGCTGCTGCGTGCAAAACCACTGCACAGGGCAGGTAAATATGTTATTTTGGGAAAAACAAAAAAAAAAAGCCTTAGTATAGTGTGAACAGCATTTGCATATGCGTGCAGGACCTATTTGTGCGTTCGCATTTGAGCATGAGCATGGGGGGGTCGAAGGCGCTTTAAATTTTTTTAAATGTTGTTATTTATTTTATTTAAATGTATTTTTAAACACTGTGTCTTTCTTTTTCTTTTTTTAAAAACAACGTTATTGTTATTAAAAGGGATGGTCATCCCTTGTGATAGCGTGGGCTGTGACAGGTCCTCTTTATGGAGAAATCTGGCATATTTTAGACCCAAGATCTCTCCTCTGTCCTCCAGAGCATCTGATTATACCAAGATTAGATCAGATGCTGTACAATTGCTTGTCAACAAACAAACCAAAACTGTAAGTGACAAAATCTTCATCGCTTCCAGTTTCTGACCTGTAGCTGGGCAGGCAGGGGCAGTAAAACCGTGGCTCAACCATCTATTATTCCCACTCCTCAGCCACCTGTGCAAATATGCTTAGATGAGGGATCAGTGTTAGGATTGGGTTAAGTCGTATAAATAGCTTTTAATGATTGCATTCGGGATTGAGGCTCCATCTAGGACAGGGTAGGCAACCTACGGCCCGCGGGCTGCACTCAGCAGGGAGCAGGAAGCTGAATGAGAACACGGGAGAGACACACAGCAGCACTGATAAGACAGCCAGAGCTTCTGGAGTTAACTTTCCAGGTGAACGGTTGCTAGGTGGTCCTGGCAACCATTTACCAATTTGTTATTATGAAAAATTAACTCTGGAAGCTCCCGCTGTCTTATCAGCGCTGCTGTGTGTCTCTCCTGTGTTCTCATTCAGCTTCCTGCTCCCTGCTCCCCTCTGTCTCCCTGCATGGGGCAAGGTAGGAAAAAACAGAGCTGCAGGGGAGGGGGGCTGTGTAATATGCAGGGGGTGTTTGTAGGGGCTGTATAATATGCAGGGGGCGCTGTGTAATATGCGGATAGGCTGTGTAATATGCAGGGGGTGTGTGTGGGGGGGCTGTGTAATATGCAGGGAGGGCTGTGTAATATGCAGGGAGGGCTGGGTAGGGGAGTGTGCGATGTGCAGGGGGGCTGTGTATTATGCAGGGGTGCTGTGTAATGTAAAGGGGTCCAGAGGTACAGGTCTGTGTAATGTAAAGGGGTCCAGAGGTACGGGGCTGTGTAATGTAAAGGGGTTCAGAGGTACGGTGGGCTGCGTTATGTAAAGGGGTCCAGAGGTATGGGGCTGTGTAATGTAAAGGGGTCCAGAGATGCGGGGGGCTGTGTAATGTTCCCGGAGTCAAGAGGTGCTGGGGGATGTGTAATGTAAAGGGAGCCAGAGGTGCAGGGGCTGTGTAATGTAAAGGGGGCCAGAGGTGTGGAGGATGTGTAATGTAAAGGGGGCCAGAGGTGCAGGGGCTAGGTAATGTAAGGGGGGCCATAGGTGCGGGGGCTGTGTAATGTAAAGGGGGCCAGAGGTGCGGGAGCTGGGTAATGTAAAGGGGGCCAGAGGTGTGTGGGCTGTGTAATGTAAAGGAGGCCAGAGGTGCTGGTTCTGTGTAATGTTATCTTCATTTATTAGCAGGTGAATGCAGCCCTCCATGCATTCACATACATTGAATCTGGCCCTTAAGTGGAAAAAAGGTTGCTGACCCCTGACCTAGGAGGTAAGGGTTAGAAACTGGCAAGATGCCATGGTAATCTTGGACACCATTCAATGTTTACATGTAATTTTGGCACTGCTTTGAGGAAGGCTGTCAAAGTCGAAACGCGTTAGCCTGTCACAGTTGTGTTTTACTACGTAGCCACTAAAGACTTTCACTTTATGGATGGTACCGAGTATCCGGCTTGAACTTACTACTATTTTTGTCACTGGGGACGAAAAGCCCTAAGCTCCTACCACCAAAATTATTGTACCGACAAACCTGTGCTCTTGTAATAAAGCGAATCAGCCTAAGGGCTGAACAGGAATTTCCGAAAATCTACGTAAGTGCTTATGACAATTGAATGTCACTCTTTAGTTTAAAGTCCATTTCTGTCTCTGCTCACACAGATTGTGGGCTCATAGTTAAAATTTTATCTTGATAGAAAAAACATGTTTTATGCAAAAGTAATCCCCCAAAGGTTAGCAGAAACACTTGTTAAGCACGCCCGTTATTGATACAGAACCGGAATGCTCAGTAACTAAGTTATTCTTTGGCAGATATTTGGTAGGAAAATGTAATTTTGTAAAGAGAAGCAATAGCGCTGAGTGGATAATAGGATTCAGCTGGCTGCTGTTTGCAGCCTTTATCCATATATCTTTGAAAACTGTTGCCTTTTTTTGAGGTTGCATTTAGGGCAATGATGTTGTGTCAGTAATACATCACAGATATCACCACTGAAGCAATGCAATTACGGTCTGTATATCTTGTGATAGTGGTTTGGTAAAAAAAAAAAAAAAGAGAGGAAAGAAAAATAATGTAATGCTTTTGATTTATTGGCTTAAAGCTGAATTCCCAGCTGAGACAAAAACACCACCAATTAATGCACCTTTGTATTTTATTAAAAAATATTACATGTGTTTTTTAACCACTTGCCATCTGGGCCACATTTGACACTACTCTCCTACATGTAAAAATCTACTTTTTTTTTGCTAGAAAATTACTTAGAACCCCAAAATTTTTTATATATATATATATATATATATATATATATATATATATATATATATGAAATTTAGGAAATTTATATAGATATATATAAATATATATATATATATATATATATATATATATATATATATATATATATATATATATATATATATATATATATATATATATATATGTGTGTGTATATATTTTAGCAGAGGCCCTATAGAATGAAATGATGGGTGTTGCAATTTTTTATGTCACACGGTATTTACGCAGTGGTTTTTTATTTTAACAAAAAGTACATTTTAATGAATTTTATTACATACTATTTTTATAAAATATAAAAGATGATGTTACACCGAGTAACATGCCATGCTTTATAATTACGTCTGCCCGTGGAATGGCAGGAAACTACGGTACTTAAAATTCTCCATAGGTGACGGTTTAAACGCCCTTACAGGTTACCAGTTTAGAGATAAACAGGAAGTCTGGTGCTAGAATTATTAATCTCACTTTGACGTTCGCGGCAATACCTCACATATGTGGTGCGCTCACCGTTCACATATGCGTGCGGGAGTAACGTATGCGCTCGCATTTGCGAGTAAGCTTGGGGGGGACAGGGGCGCTTTTTTGTTTTAAATATTATTATTTATTTATTTTATCCAAATAGTTTTTTCTTTTTACACTGTCTCTATTTTATTTTTTATTTTTTGTATTAACTTTATTGGTATCACAAGGAATGAATAGCATCCCTTGTGACAGCATGGGATGTGAGAGGTCCTCTTTATGAAGAGATTTGGGGTCTATTAGACCTGGCCTCCAATGCAGTCGATCGGACACAGCTGCTTTGCTGGCCGCTCAAATAAATAGTGAGGCATGACCAGAAGTGATGACATAAGTGCCGCTCCTGTTTTTCCAGTTTCACAGCGTCGTGCAGGTCACATTGCTCCCTGGTTCTGCGATCTGATGTCAGAGCCCAGCAGAAGGGTGGCAGTGTCGGAAGCCCTTCCACCACCCACAGAAGTGATCGAGAGGCTGTTCAGCCACTTAAATCACTTCTTCAGTAAAGGGAATCGCAGGCTGAAAATTTTCATACCAGGATGATGCCTACAGGTGCAGGCATCATCCCAGTATAATAATCAATTAATTTAATCCTAAATATCGGTTAAATACCAAACAATGCCGACACCTAGGGTAAATTAGAAGGCGCTCAAAAACACTCCAGATGTAACTGGCTATACCACCATTAATGACAATATCTGGTGATTAGCACGTTCCCTGGATGTAAAGAATATGAAAAAGATATATATGTGTGAAACATATATGCAATGTGCAATGATGGTGATGCCCTCTATCAAAGAATCAATCACCTAAGTGTGACACACCTCTAAAGAGCAAAAAAAATATATACAAATGCAATTATATACCTTGCAGTATACAATAGTGGTGACACCCTCTAATAATATTGGTGATCTGAGTGTAACACGCTGAATTAATAACATACCTCAGAAGTATATGTAGATAAGAACATGATCAAATGTGCTACTACAGAATATAATGGTGATGTGATCTAATTGGTGAATCTATCATCTACGTGTATCACACCCCTATTAGTCAAGAGATTGACTAGGTGTAATTGATCAGGGTATGACTAGTAATATATAATAATGGTGACACCCTCTAATAATGGGTCAATTATCTGTGTATGGTACACCGGATGAATGGCGGACCACACAAAAATAAAAACCTGCAAAAAAAATTATATTATAAAATAGGACCTCTTATAATGTGAAAAAAATGTGGTGAAAAAACATATATATGAGTGACAGCAATATAAAATTCGTGCATATAGTTCAATTCATGCTGCAAAGTTCAACAACTCCAAAAACAGTCCATGAATGGAACCAGCCCTCAGTGAAGGCTGTAGGTGATTTAAACTGGTGACGATGAAAATTATCAATCAAATGTCCCACACAAATGATTCCTCAGTGATAGATGTCAAAATGATGAGTAACTCCGTGCTTCTTCCACCTCACCACTGTGCTAGTGAATCGCACTCTCCAGACATGCACTCACCAGAATAAAATGCCAGCACTTTCATGCAAGGCAAAACAAGCTTTCTTTACCACACTCCTGGGCAAATATTGCATACGAAGCTCACAAGGATGATGTTCAATGGATCCACATAAAAGAGAATGAATGCTCCAATAGTGTAATTCCGCAATAACAATTTATTAAAACTAATGCAAACTTCACACATAGCACTCACATTGTGTAAACTTAGATAAGCTCAGAACGTGTAATACACAGCAAACTTCAACTCAGTGGATTCAACAATAACAATGGTCACGGCGGACCCGAGGTGTACCCACATAAAAGCTCCGCCCGGTGCTCAGACCTTGAGGCTGCTGACACCTCCAACGTACCAGAATAAGGAAAGGGATTGCCGGCACTCAGGATGACATCCAAAATAGTATTTCTTTATTAAATACATGTGCAAAGCTGTATAACAGCCTACGCGTTTCGGACGTTAGTCCTTAGTCATGGCTGAGCAGAATGAAAACCCGGGCTTTGTGTAACTAAAAGGCAGGCTTCATCCACACGCCGGCATGTGTACAATTTTCGATCAATTTTTAGTCATTTTGCCAAGGCACCCCTGAAGAAACCTCAAGGCACCCTGGTTGAAAAAGGCTGATCTAAAGTGATGCAATTTCGATGTTAAGATGGGATATCTTCAGTCTTGACAATTAAATCTTTCTTGCCCCGGGCCAAGAGCTAAAGATGGCCAGAAGCAAATACATATGATGTAAGGCACAAATTGGCAGGATTGTGGATAGTGTGTAACAGTCACTTAGGTTTCTCATATACAGTGGTAGAGGGCTTCTGGGTTTATGAGTGGTGTGTAGTAAACAATCTTTTCTAGGCTCTCGAGCCTTTGTAGAGTCTCCATTGCCTCCATTCCTAGCTCCATGCCTTACCTGGTAGCCAGACCTCATTATTAGTCTCAACTGTCAACAGACCTTTCTATGTAGGAGCTGACTGGTAATTTATATACACTTCACTTTAATATACTGTATACATGTAGGTATATATTCATTAAAAAAAGATCATTACATTAATTTGGAATTGCAATTTGTGTATGTACCTGAACTAGACCTTAAAGTGTCAGTACTATGAACCAGTCAGGCTGTGCTGCATACACATATGCTAACAAAAACATGCTAATGGGGATATAGAACAGTAAGCAGAGGGATAAGATTGGTGTACTTTGAACCTTCATTGCCCAATCATAGGAAGGGGGTGGGCAGGGACCCAAGGTCTATTGGAGTGATGGCGAACCATGGCACCCAAGATGTTTTGGAACTACATTTCCCATGATGCTCATGCACTCTGCAGTGTAGTTGAGCATCATAGGAAATGTAGTTCCAAAACATCTGGGGTGCCAAGGTTCCCCATCACTGATCTTTTGCTTCAATGCAGTAGCAAAAACGCCAGATCCTCGCATTGTGGCCTGCCAATGTTTTGTAAGTTTACGGATTTGCTAGACAGAAATACCTATCCTTTAGCCAGATAAAAAGTCTCCCATGTATGTGATGGTGTACTAGGTGGTTTGCCTGGGGTTCAGCTTTATTAGAAAGGTCAAATGTGTCCATATTATATATATTTATTGGATCAATGCACAGTTGCTGGTCAAACACAAGCTTTAGCATTTCAGTAAATGATAGTTTATTTAGAAAGCCCCCTTTCCTCAGAGGCAGTAGAGATAATGGCATTTATTGTACTGCATGGTATTTCAGTGCTGAAGGGGTGAATACTATATTTCACAGCAAGAGATTTAATTATGCATTTCTGCAAATGATTTGCACTTCCGTAATGCGAATGATATTCTGCTGCGGGCCAAAAAGGCTTCTCACATCTGCTAGCCACTTAACATCCCCTCCTTCATTTCAAGAATCATTCTTAATTAAATAAGAGCTTGGAGTTGTCATCTGTGAACTAGTGTCTTGCAGGGGACAAAAAAACACCATATTTCACACACTGAAAGTTTAATAAAGTTGAACGGAGTTTTAAAAGAATAATTTATCTAGACAGATTTTTAATGAATGATGGTGGCTTTGTTTCTAAGGTGAGTATTTTAGCCAAATCATACAGTACAGTACAATTATAAAATGGTCAGCTCAACAAGCCATTAAAGAGAATCTCATTCACACTTGTGCGACTTGTCATGCAACTTTGGTCATGAAAGTTGCATGACAAGTTGTTCCCCGTGTTTTCCAGTGATAGCAACTTCAAAGTAGTTCATGCACTACTTTGGTCCGACTTTCATGCAACTTGAGGGCCGTAGACTTCAATGTTAACCATTGGCGGCTGGTGCTCAATTTTCTCAGGGACAGCCCCCCGCCAGCCGCATGCCAGCCAAACCACCCAACAGCAACCCCCGCCTCACCCAGTCGCTCGATCGATCGCTGCTTCGCTCCTTCGGCCATCACCTGCCATGCCCCCACCAGCCCCGCACTTAACCTATCCAGGTCGCGGCTTCAGCGGCTTCCCCCCTGTGTCTCCTCCCGAGTCCCGGCGGTCGCTTCTCCTTATGGTCATTTAGGACTTAGGACTCGGGGCCAATCGGGTCTTAGGACTTCCGCCCAATCGGGTCTCAGCACCCACTTCCTGATAGGCCTGGACGAGAAGCAGAAAGACATTAGCGGATATTAATTTGCTAATGTCACACAGCTGGGTGGGCTCGGGGGGCAGTGGTCTGCCCCCCAAGCTCACCCTTTTTTCCTTTTTGAAGCCAATTAGAGCTTCAGGCTCTAATCATCTGCTTCCAAAAAAAAACATTGAAATCCATGCGTCCAGCGCCGTGCATATAGATTAGGGGCAGGACTTACTGATTAGGGGGGCGGCGCCCCTGCGCTCTGTATGAGCGGCCGCCACTGATGTTAAACCTCAGAAGTCGCATGAAAGTCGTACCTGAATGTTATTTATTTATAATGTCCATTATCACAGGTAAAGCCAAAGTCGTATACAAGTTGCACCCATCCAAATTTGTGTCAAAGTTGCACTCCAAAGTTGGCGCAACTTTGGTGTTGTACAAGTGTGAATGGAGCCTTAAAGGGCAACCTTACTTATTGATGAGGACTTGAACCTTAACAAACTTTTTATTGCTATTATTGTCACTGGTGCAGATTTTTCTTAATTTCCTATTTGTAAGAACCGTAGCCACCATGCCAGTAAGTGAGGGGAAAACTGTCAGATCCCCAGTTATATGTCCTGTGGGAGGTGCTTTTACTAGGGAAAAACATGGATCCATGTCCCTGCTTTGCAGTGATACAGGATCCATGCCTTCCCTCCTGTCAGAATGGCAATCTGCCTTGTTTACATAGGCAGACGGATGTCAGCGGACATCGAGTCTGAGGTACCCGCCACTGGGTACTGCCACAGTGGAGCAAGCCGGTGGAGGCGCACACGTGTGCCCCCAGCCCGGAAGAGCCGGATCACCTATATATGTGCAAGAAGGAGGTGCCGCCCTGTAGCAGTAAAACTGCTATAGAGCGGCCCTTAAGTGTTTAGGCTTACTCTAACAGTCCTGGATGGGACAGGATTTAGGGAGTATGACTCACCCTACTAGTAGACATCAAGGCCATAATGCTCGATGTCAGGCAGCAGTTGCAAAAGTTAATAGAACACTATCATGCATGAAATAGGATGTCCAGAAACTGATTTTTCATGCATGCATCCCAAATAAAAGTTGAACTTGTTACATCCAGTTGCAAAAAGTGTGAGAATAAAAAATAAATAAATAACGAGTAATGGAAGAATAAGCATATACAGTATGAGTTCAGACTGTGTGTTTTATTATTACAGAGAAGAGCTTGTCATTTCTAAGTATATTCAAGGTCAGGCCAGTGAACTTTCCAGATAACTTTTAATATGAAGGAGAATACAGCTGCTTCTGTGTCTTCCCCTGAGATACAATAACTTTCCATTAAAATTGCAAATGCATTATAATAAACGCTCATTTAAACTGCCAGCATTGTTAGTGCTTGTTGTAAATATTTGCATTTGTTAATGCAAAATCTAAACCCAAGAATAAAAATTGATTATATTATAGCTTAGATGTCATGGTTGTGTTATTTTCTTTTTTTTTAGGTTCATTTTTGCAAGTACAGAAAAATACCTGTTGTCACTACCTCTTCACTGAACTGAAATCTTAGACAATGTTATTAGTTCTCGTTAGTTATTTTCTAAAAAAAAATACAGAACACTACCTCCCTAAGCTATAGAGGGGGAGAGAGGGGGAGATGTTTGTAGTTTGAATTATGCAGATAAAAAAAACACCCATTCATGAAGACATGTATTAAAAAAAAAATTGTTTGTTTCTTATGATCATCAGCTCCCTCTAGTGGCCATAATGTAGTATTTTATTTTATATCAGTTAGGGGAAATACCACATTATGGCCTTTAGATGGAGCTCATCATGTTTATATATATATATATATATATATATATATATATATATATATATATATATATATATATATATATATATATATATATATATATATATAGATATAGATATAGATATATCTATATCTATATATATATATATAGATAGATAGATAGATAGATAGATAGATAGATCAATCTATATATATATATATATATATATATATATATATATATATATATATATATATATATAAATAAACATGATGAAATCCATCTAAAGGCCATAATGTGGTATATATATATATATATATATATATATATACATATATATGTATATATATATATATATATATATATATATATATATATATATATATATATATATATATAATTTTAGTAGACCTTACAGAGATCATTAATGATAGCTGTGTGAATGTTGTGACATTTGCATAGTATTTTTTTTTTTTTAAATAGACCCCCTATGTGAATTTTCTGACTTAACACTATTGTATTGTTGGTTGAATGTTTTTAAAGCTTTACTATCTGATTAGGCCATCTCTGTTAGATCTACCAACATCTCTGCAGTGCAATGGCTGATTGGATACAAATTGAACAGATTGTTTAGGCAGACCCTCACATTACACAGTATTGGCAAATCTAAGGGAGAGTGTACAGAGATTGTATAATGTGTGTGGTACACTTTAGGGTTCACTGACTGCTGACTGGTTCCATTTGATGCCTGTCCTATTCTTAACAAAATTAGAGATACCACTCCAATATTAACTTAATATTTCCCAAAAACATTTTTACGTTTTTTTTTATTTCAAGTTAATAATTAAAAAATAAAAACCAGGAAAAGCAGAAAATAGGAAGAAAATAAGATAAAGTGCTTGCTGCCGGCCTTTTGTGGCTTTTAAAGGTTAGAGACTTAAACTATTATTCCTGTACCTAGTAATTCTATGTAATTTACACACACTGCAATCCCTAAAACTATATAAATTAAATGCTTATGGCCATTGCTCTGCACGTTTTGTCCACTTGTAAAAAATGATATACCTACTGTAAAGTTCCAGCATATCTCCTGCATGGTATTAGCCTTTTAACTTCCTAAATATAGCTTGGACACATCTTCTAGAAATATTATTACTATGTGAGAGAAATGAAGATAAAATGCTACTATTTAAAAAAATTATCCCTGCCAAAAAAAGCAATTGTTGCCTACCTGTCTCATTGCCTGGGCTGACCAATTCCACTTTGTTGAAGATTTATAAAAACCTTCAGCATCCGAGCATGCATCCAGGAGTATCAGATGCCTGCACTCAGTAGTCCCTCCCACCGGCTCCTGTGTCACTACTGTGTCCTGCAGTGATGTAGCGGACGGCAATTGGACACCAGTAGTTTCTACTTGGGAACTATGGCCAGTTAAAATAGTAAATGTTCACATCAGTAAATAAAATAAGGAACATTTGTAGCTATTATATATATGTTTGCACAAGGTTGTTGTGACATGGGCCTTACCAACAGCCAGCTCTGATTGAAGGTTAACCAATGGGCACCATTGGTTAACTAGAGCAGCCTTTCTCAACTAGGGTTACATGGAAACCGATAGTTCCTCCCCAGGTTTCCAAGGATTTCTTATGCAATAAGCAATATTTTCCTCCCAGATAAGTAGCCACCAACACCAATGTTCTTTTTAGCTGTCTGTAATGGTGCATTCTTCCCAATGACCACCAATGTAGGAACCATTCCCGGGGACCAGTATACTATTGTACCTTGAATTGTAGAGATAAACATTTTCAGCAGGAGTTGCCTAAAAACAGAAAATTATTTGAAGGGCCCCTCAATTTTTAAAAGGTTGAGGAAGTCTAATTTAGACTATAGAGCTAGTTATAGTAACAGCCACCAAAATCCCATTACTTCGAATAATGTGAATAGATACAAGAAATATAGGTCTGTCTAAATCTGGGGTCTCAAACTGGCGGCCCTCCAGCTGTTGCGAAACTACAAGGCCCATCATGCCTCTGCCTGTGGGAGTCATGCTTGTAACTGTCAGCCTTGCAATGCCTCATGGGACTTGTAGTTTCTCAAACAGCTGGAGGGCCACCAGTTTGAGACCCCTGGTCTAAATGCTTGATTCACTTATTAGATACAAATTATTTTGACACTTTTCTAAAGCAATTATATGGTGCTCACATTATGGTTCTGGACCCAAGAGTTAGATTGTGGTGCCAATAGATTTAAAGGTGGCATACACTTTTCTAATTTCTTTTGGGATTTATTAATGTGAAAGACTTTGGGGCTCTCAGAACCACATATAGGTTTATCATCCTGGGTTCAGTTTGTTAACAATTTTGCTAAACCCGCTCTTATTTTGGAGGGAACCACATTGAAGTCTATGTGGGGCCAATCTTGTTATTCAGTTCGCACTTTTGTTTGTTGGGATAATAAGCAATATATTTTCAAACAAGTCATGGGAAACTGGGCAATGCCATGGGGATAACATACCAAGGTCAAAAGAAAAAAAAAAAACATTATTTCTCCCTATACAGAATTTTCAGCTCTTCCTAATTGCTCCATCACACAATGACAATATGTCTGCTGTGAGCCCAAATGTAGCTGGTTTATTTATTCCTTTAAATTATTGGCTCATGAAACTCAGCTGACCAGGGAAAAAATCCAACCAGGCTATGCACAATATCAGAGGTTTGTTCCTTATTTCTGCCAGAGAGCCTGCAAAATATTCGGCCAAAACTTTGCAATTTGTGAACTTTGCTAGTGTTAGGAATTGCTGGAAACCCATGTTAGTGGTGAACTACGGCATACCAGAACCATGACAAAATAATGATTTTGAGGAAGAGTTCTCTATGTGTAAAAGGCTTCAGACCAGCACATTGCGGTTTTCAGCTCACCAATGTAGTAAGATTACTGACAGCTGATCCATGATTGGCTGTTAGTTTAAAGCTTGGTTTATGCCATTGTATAAAACAATGTATGTCGTGCCTGCTATCCAAAACTGTAGGAGAAAAGCATGTGGGTGTAATACAATGTTTGCAATTAGCAGGAAAAAATAGAAGACATCAGACTGGTTGATCAAAAGACCCACGACTTGTGATCAAGGTTTCAAGTTTGCAAATAAACTAATTGAAGTCTACAATAACGATGATGAATTCGCTTTGGCATACAACATCATGAGCATATGGAGAGTGTTTAAGCATCACAGATGTGTTTTTCAAATAGTCTCTTTCAATGTTTTTTTTTTTTTTTTTTGTGGAAACCATTTTGTGACATCTTTGCAGAGTTGAAACACCCGTTAAGCTTCTTAGTCTGCACATATTAATACCCTTCTCTATCCATAGCATGACATATCTTTTATAAACTTCACTTTAATGCAAGTCTAAATAGAATAGATTGATCCAAAACTAGTGATGAGTAACATAAGTTTCAACAACGCTCCACTGTAGTTAAATGATAAATGATAATGAATTACAGTGGGGCAAAAAAGTATTTAGTAAGCCACCAATTGTGCAAGTTCTCCCACTTAAAAAGATGAGAGAGGCCTGTAATTGTCATCATAGGTATACCTCAACTATGAGAGACAAAATGTGGAAACAAATCCAGACAATCACATTGTCTGATTTTTGAAAGAATTTATTTGCAAATTATGGTGGAAAAATAAGTATTTGGTCACCTACAAACAAGCAAGATTTCTGGCTCTCACAAACCTGTATCTTCTTCTTTAAGAGGCTCCTCTGTCCTCCACTCATTACCTGTATTAATGGCACCTGTTTGAACTTGTTATCAGTATAAAAGACACCTGTCCACAACCTCAAACAGTCACACTCCAAACTCCACTATGGTGAAGACCAAAGAGCTGTCGAAGGACACCAGAAACAAAATTGTAGACCTGCACCAGGCTGAGAAGACTGAATCTGCAATAGGCAAGCAGCTTGGTGTAAAGAAATCAACTGTGGGAGCAATAAATAAAAAATGGAACACATACAAGACCACTGATAATCTCCCTCGATCTGGGGCTCCACGCAAGATCTCACCCCGTGCGGTCAAAATGATCACAAGGTCGGTAAGCAAAAATCCCAGAACCACACAAGGGGGACCTAGTGAATGACCTGCAGAGAGCTGGGACCAACTTAACAAAGGCTACCATCAGTAACACACTACGCCGCCAGGGACTCAGATCCTGCAGTGCCAGACGTGTCCCCCTGCTTAAGCCAGTACATGTTCGGGCCTGTCTGGGGTTTGCTAGAGAGCATTTGGATGATCCAGAAGAGATTTGGGAGAATGTCATATGGTCAGATGAAACCAAAGTAGAACTGTTTGGTAGAAACACAACTCGTTGTTTTTGGAGGAGAGAGAATGCTGAGTTGCAACCAAAGAACACCATACCCACTGTGAAGCATAGGGGTGGCAACATCATGCTTTGGGGCTGTTTCTCTGCAAAGGGAACAGGACAACTGATCCGTGTACATGAAAGAATGAATGGGGCTATGTATCGTGAGATTTTGAGTGCAAACTTCCTCCCATCAGCAAGGGCATTGAAGATGAAACGTGGCTAGGTCTTTCAGCATGACAATGATCCCAAACATACTGCCCGGGCAACAAAGGAGTGGCTTCGTAAGAAGCATTTCAAGGTCCTGGAGTGGCCTAGCCAGTCTCCAGATCTCAACCCCATAGAAAACCTTTGGAGGGAGTTGAAAGTCCGTGTTGCCCAGCGACAGCCCCAAAACATCACTGCTCTAGAGGAGATCTGCATGGAGGAATGGTCCAACATACCAGCAACAGTGTGTGACAACCTTGTGAAGACTTACAGAAAACGTTTAACCTCTGTCATTGCCAACAAAGGATACATAACAAAGTATTGAGATGAACTTTTGATATTGACCAAATACTTATTTTCCACCATAATTTGCAAATAAATTCTTTTAAAAATCAGACAATGTGATTGTCAGGATTTGTTTCCACATTTTGTCTCTCATAGTTGAGGTATACCTATGATGACAATTACAGGCCTCTCTCATCTTTTTAAGTGAGAGAACTTGCACAATTGGTGACTGACTAAATACTTTTTTGCCCCACTGTATCTGTTATCCCCAGTGCAGCTGGACAGTAACCAATAACCATACCTGGAGTATGGATGGCAACAAGACAAAACAAACAATGTCAGCGCTCAGTGGGTAACATTAGGTGGACATAGCACTGGAAGGAACCATGAATGTCAGGTGATGGGTTGAATAAAATATTCCTTGTGGGTAATGTTAGTGGATCAGGACAAGTTTAATGAATAATCATCATGACATTAAAAAATAGACAAACAATCCACATACATGTAATGTATTGAAAATGGGTACGATTAAATGAGAATATGGTATCACTGGGGCTTCCCGGGAGCAACGAGGAGCTAACGATGACCAATGGTGAAACAGTGTAGCTAGGGAGGCGCCAATAATCCCTCTACACTGGAGGGTCCTGGTCCAAACGGTGTATCCACTGGCCAGCGTGGTCTGGGTGGCATGCTGGTGGATGAAGTTGGTAGCAGCAGCTACGGTCAGAGTGACGGACCACTCTCCATAAGGTAGCCCGCTATGCAAGCTGACAGGCAGATGGATGTGGAGGGGGAGACGCAGACCGTCGGGACAGATGAGACGCTCTCTCTAGATAGATCCGCAGCGAGTCGATGTGTCAGGGGTGTGTGGTGGAGCAGGAAGCCGCTGCAGTCTTGAGCCAAGGACCAGGGAGGGATCGTACAGATGATGTAACACCCTGGTCATATGGTGGTGGCCGGAATTCGGAAGTCCTCCGATGTCCTCCGATGTCCCGAGGAAACCAGCGAGAACCGCAGGCAGGAGGGGTGCCGTGACTACGCATTTCGCGCGCATGCGCTTTCTCTAAGTGCATGAAAGTGCATGAAAAAAGCGCATGCGCGTGAAAAAAGCGCATGCGCGTGAAAAAAGCGCATGCGCGTGAAACGCGCATGCATTAACACTTGGGCACACCTCTCCTGTTGCTTTCTCTTTCTTTTTTTTCCACTCTCTTCCTTTTTTTGGAGATTTCCCACATCTTCCAGGCTACATTGCAGTAAAATAGTTACAAGCTATTACAAGCCAATATGTGGAGCAGGATGACATACTACGACCCAGCTTTTTTATGACATTTGCTGTTTACAAGTAAAAATCTGTATTTTTTGCTAGAACCCCCAAACATTATATATTTTTTTTAGCAGAGACCCTAGAGAATAAAATGGTGGGCATTGCAATTTTTTATGTTACACAGTTTTTGCACAGCAATTTTTCAAACGCATTTTTTGGGGAAAAATACACTTTATTGAATTAAAAAAACAAAACAAAAAAAACAATATATACCCCAATTTTTTTGTATAATATTGCTATCGCCGGGCATATATTTTATTGCTATTGCAAAGAATGTAAACATCGCTTGCGATAACAATACAGCATGACAGGTCCTCTTTATGGAGAGATCTACCCTTAAAAGAGATTTACCCTTAACAGCAAAAGATCAAAAACATTTTTTCTTTTCTTTATCTTTTGCTTTAAGTAAAAAAAAAAAAACAAGTTCACATGACACGATAAGCAGAAGTGACGTCATGACGTTGCTGCGGTCCTCCAAAGGCATAGAGATGAGCGGTGGCCATCTTGCCATTGCTTATCTCTATTGGCAGACACCGCCAGCGCTGGATGGTTCCCGGGCTCAGAGATCGGATACGTAAGCCCGGGAACCACCGAGAAGCAGCGTGAGTTGGCACCTCTCCAGCCACTTCTAAAAGTGATCCCGTGGCAAATCTGCCACTGAGATCACTTTTGTCTAAAAGCTGGCTGTCTTGTTATCTCTATGAGGAGACACAGATGGTTCCCGGGCTCAGTGATCGTAACGCAGGCCCACGAAGTGGTGGGAGGGTAGGGGGCACCTCTTTTGCTGCTTCTAAAAGTGACCCAGTGGCAAATCCACCACTGGGATCACTTTTATCTAAAAGTTGGCCACCTGAGCGAAAAGAAAATACCGGGGCTGTGGCATCAACTGCAGCCACAACCCCCGTATTTAACATCAAAATCATGATGTAAATTCCCAGTTAGGTGGCCGTCAAGTGGTTAAAGTAGAACACCAAACATTTTTCATTTTGTTAATCTTTACCTACCCTCTCAATGCTTCAGCGCTGTCCTCAACTTCTCAATCTAGTACCAGCAGCCCTATTTGTACAAAACAGCTCTCTGGCCATGCTGCCCATTTCCTGTGAAGCCAAACTGTAGTTTGCACATCTCAAGAGGGATAAGTGGGGTGGAGGAATTACACGGGCTGGGCTGAAAGTACTTCAGGACTAATGCCGCGTACACACGAGCAGACTTTTCGACCGGACTGGTCTGACGGACCGAGTCCGGCGGACAATTTGACCGTGTGTGGGCTTCATCGGACCTGCAGCGGACTTTTTCGGTCGAAAATCTGACGGACTTTAGATTTGGAACATGTTTCAAATCTTTCCGTCGCAACTCCGCCGGACCCAGTTCCTATAGAAAAGTCCTCTCGTCTGTATGCTAGTCCAACGGACAAAAACAGACGCTAGGGCAGCTATTGGCTACTGGCTATCAACTTCCTTATTTTAGTCCGGTCGTACGTCATCACATACGAATCCGTTGGACTTTGTTGTGATCATGTATAGGCATGTCCGTTTGTTAGGAAAGTCCATTGGAAGACCGACGAAAGTCCATCGGATAGTCCGTCGGACCAGTCCAGTCAAAAAGTCCGCTCGTGTGTACACGGCATAAGTGTCTCTCACATATCATTACATGACCACCACTCATTCCCAGAAGAATGTCTCCTTCGTGCTGCTAGGGAAAGAGGAACCTGTTATGAAGTCACTGGAGGACTCCTGGAAAAATATATGCATAGTTTTATTTATTTATTTTTTAATATAAAGGAAAAAGTTGGAGGTGGGGGGTCCATGAAATGCTGGAGTTCAGCATTAACAAAAAAAGATAATGTACTTTAGGCAAATTCTAGACAAACCACTTATATAAAGGCTTGGTTAAAAACAATTCTAATTCTGGTATACTTTACATTTTAACCTGGGGCTATAGTGATGACAGAAAGCTAATCTACATCCATTAGGGATCGAGCTCCAGTGCTCCGTTACATGCTGACACCCGCGTACTTGTGTTGTAACTACGCCTAGGACTGTTCAAACCCTTTACAAACACTTCTTTAGGTGACTTCATTTGTTGGCTGCTACAGAATCTCAGTGTATAATGGAACAGAAATAAAATGGAACTCAGTGTGTGCTTTCTTTTCAGATGATGGAATTACAGTATTAGTGTAATGTTGCAGCATTGATTCTTGCCATGCTGGGCTTTGTATTTCATTGTTATTAAAAAAAAAAATTATAAGTGAAATACATTTTCTATGTCTCTGATCTCCTCTGTAATACTAATCTACAGAGTTACTGAATCCAAGTGCACAGTCACTGACAGTTATATCTTTAAAGAATTATTTTTCCTTAGAGTGGGGGTCCTTTTTCTAGCTACAAACACATCTCTGCTATATAAAACAAGAAAAAAAAATCATTATCCCTACCAATGTTGACGGAGGCACCATACTGTGTGTTATGTGAGCATTGCAGCTTTTAAAATGGAAAACAAACTAACGTTTGTAATGTGATCGTATCCCCGTCAGTTATCAAAAAGAGTGATTCTCACTAAGAATATACATTTAACTCCACACATAATTGATTCTTCCAATTTGGGTAGGGAACTGGGTCCAACCTTCCTCCAAGTCTTTACAGATTTCTAGGATGCCAGCAAGTACTCAGGGCCAGCTGTGCCAGGATTTGGCATTTTATTGGGCATCCAGAAACTGGTGAAGTGACTTTTTCACCTGTTCCTATAGAGAACCCACAAGAGTGATCATAACATAGAAATTAGGACTGATTAGTCATCATATTCTCTCTATTAACCTGTAAAAAAAAATATTTGGACTAAGAACACCATAAAGTAGACTGCATATCTCTGGAACATCATCTTGCAGAAAAGTCATCCCATCTCACTATAACCATTATGTTTTCCCTAAACATCCCTGCTATATTTCTATCCATCTCTTTTATTTATATATAAATAACATATGATACATACAAGTCAGAAATATAATAAAGTGCAGACTTAAAGCTGAACTCTGGGCAATTTTATTTCAATGCAGTGGGGCTGTACCTGCACTGCATGGGTTAACTGCTCATTTCGGTCTAGGGGATTGGAGAGCCAAGATACTCACCCAATCCTTTGATCCTTCCAGTGCAAGGCCAGTCCCTGCGGCTTGTGTCCCCCCCGCGCATAGTCTAGCAGCCTTGTGCGGTGGACTGTTCCTTACGTCATCCAGCCCATAGATTGGTAAGTATAGGCTCTGTGTTCACACCTAGACAAAACAAGCAATTAACTCATGCAGTGCAGGCACAGCCCCAGTGCATGGGCCAAATTTTGCCCAAACTTGGGCTTTAACCTCCCTGGCGGTTTTCCCGAGTGTGGCTTGGGGTTAAAATTCAGAACCATTAGCGGTAACCCCGAGCCACACTCGGGATTACATCGCAGGATCCTGGTGTGGCTTTACTTACCTTGTCCCCGGGATCCTGCGATGTGCCCCGCAGTGTCCGTGGGCTCTGTCCTCCCCCGAAGCCTCTCCTTGCCAGGCTCCGTTCCCTGCGAGCGTCGCGACGCACGGGGGCGGAGCCTGGCGGCAAATTAAAAAAATTGTAAAAATCATAACACCTACAGTACTGTAATCTTACAGATTACAGTACTGTATGAAACGATTTCACATCCCTTTTGTCCCCAGTGCTTTGGCCCATGCCCTGCATGCAGTTTTATATGATATATACTGTTCTTTCTGCCTGGAAACTGGAGATTGTCCATAGCAACCAAAAAGTGTCCCTTTACGTCAAAAGTGGCTTTAGACCAGCTATAAAACAGGTATAGTAAATTAGAACACTTGAAGAATTGAGCGATAGTGAATCGTGGGGAAATTTATTTTATTATTATTTATTTATTTATTTTTAATTATTTATTTTTATTTATTATATTATAATTTATGTTTTTGTGTTTCAAACTTTATCATACCCGGGATATCTACTAGACTCTTGTTTGGACAGATTTAAGTGTGTTATTGTTAAGAATTACAGACCTACAATATAAAACGCCAAATTTCCATGCAAAATAATTGTACCGCTTTCAGCACCTAAAATCAGAAAGAATCATACCGCCAGGGAGGTCAAGTAAGATGGAGTAAGGTTTGGGTCAGTACACAAAAAAGGGACATTCTAGTTATGGGCATAATCTTGTGGGCTGAGTCAGGTTCTGTATACTTTTATGTCTTGAATACTTCCACATTAAACCTTTCCTGCCATGATTCCCCATTCTGTTCAGTGGTTGTTTTGGGTGACTTCCATTGCATTCTACATAATACATTATAAAAATGTGACAAGACCAGTAAGAACCCCTTTATAATAGCCAAAGCAGGTAGGCAGACACAGGAACTGCATGTAGTGTGGGCACTGCCCTACTGCATGGGCTGAAAAATTTTTGCCCAAAGTTGGGCAAAAATATCACCAACCCAGACACTAAAAGCTTTACCCACTTGCCGACTGTCTACTGCACTTTTACTGCGGCAGTCCAGCTCTATTGCGCAAAATGACGAAGCTGTACGCCATTTCTTGCAATAGATACTGGGGGACGCATGTGCATCGGATTGGCCACGGGGGATACCCAATGTCCGCCGGCCACCCGCAATCATTCCCCAGAGAGGGTAAAATGGCCTGGTCATTAAAGGGGTAAATCTTTCTGGGGCTGAAGTGGTTAAAAGACCACCCTAGAAAAAAAAAAGAAATTTTGGTTTAAAATAGACCATCTAAAGGAAATGTTGTGGTCTGCATCCCTTGCTTTTGAGAAAAACAGTTGGAAATCCACACCGTTGATGTACTAGTTGGCAGGGAGCAATATCATTAATTGGATGGTTTTCTCAAACTGACCAGTAAGATTTTACATTTCAGCTCCTTTACTCCCAAATACTTCTACCGCCTAGGTCTGAATCATTGGGAATGAACACCGTCTTACATAATAGAAAGTTCATTAAAACTGGCCTGCACTTGAAAAAAAAAGTGTATTATCTTGAACGTCTATTTAGAATGTGAAGTTTGTCGAAGGCTTCAGAAAAATGTAAATTTTCAGTCACACATCATTTTTATGTGTTCCACGGAGCAGGAAAAAGGGTTTTGTTCGCTTTTGTAAATTGCAAAGACAAAGAGAAAAATACAAATTCAATCCATCAGTAACAGTATTGTAACTGATTCAGAATATCAATTATCTGTGAATAAGATGTCCCAGACTTAGTGAAATGTCAAGAGACTTGCTCCAGCAAATAAAACCCTAAGAGACTAAAGACAGCTCAACGCGTTTCACATTCTTCATAAGACAAATTCTAATTAGCGCTATTTTTTCTTTGTTTTCAGCACCAAGGAAAAATCGGAGTCAAATTTAATGTGGGAACAGATGACATCTCAATTGAAGAAGTTAATGCAATTATTAATGATGGAAAGTACCACGTGGTACGTTTCACGAGAAGTGGGGGTAATGCCACCTTACAAGTCGACAACTTACCAACAATAGAACGTTTCCCAGCAGGTAAGAACATTTTATTAAAAATAAAGTCTGTTTTTAAAATTGTTGTGCAAAGTTAAATTATAGGGCTGAGGTGCATAAACAGACAGTGATGTTTTATTTATTGCAGTAAGTGCACTTAAACAATGCTAAAAAAAGTCTTATTTGAGGTTAGCGAAGGTTTCTTTTTTGCAGTCAGCTTATTCATTGACATATGGAAAGGATTTGACAAAAGATTTCAGTATTAAAATTAAAAGTATTTATTTTGATAACTAAAGAACTGTTTTGTGATTTTTATTTTTTATATGTTTAAATCATATTTTAAGATTTTTTTTTGTCACTTTCCCAAAAACGTTCATACACGACAGAATAATATAGAGAAATCATTCATCTGATGTCACATTATAGTCAGGGGAAAAGGAAAACTTCAGGTATTAAACTGAGAACATACAAACACCAGTCAGAATAGTTATTGAAGCCATCAAGATTTTGTTAAAAGAAAATCACATATAGTCATTGAAATTATTGGAATCCATCAGCATGCCTAAAGGTAGTGCTATCCCCACAATATGGCAGACTATTGGGCAGTGTTTAAACATTACCCGGGAGTTGGAACCGGTGAACTGGACAAATATGGCCATTTTTTTTGTCTGCTGAACTATGAACATGCTGGGTTTGGGTTGAACTCATCATGTTCAATCCGAACCCTGACGATCGTCTTTAGTGAAGAATTTAAACTAACCCATACATTTAAAAGAACTCAATAAACACTCACCATTCTTGCGGCCTATATTCCTCTTTGATCTTGAGAAATCTAATGCTGAAGTCCACAGTGACACCAACCTTTTTTGGGATAAGGAATCTTTTGAACCCCCTGCAGCTTTCTCTGGCACCTTTTTTGTTATTCCCACCCAAGTGATCACATTTGCAGAAGCGTTGGAGTTAGTGCGGACTTCAGCAGAAGATTTTTTAGCATCACAGCAGAGTTTGGTGAGGCGGGCAGCAAGAATGTTGAGTACTTACCAACATAACAGCTTAATTTGATTACAGCAACAGGGACTTTAAGTACGTTGTTGAAATATTAATTACATGCCTCTGTATTAAGGAGCCTCCCCTCTCAAAGACCAGCACTCATGTCCTGTGCTGCTGACTCAATGTCAAGGTATCAGAGAACTTCCATGAACTGGGATTTCCTCTGATGGTCTTTCCAAAATGGCGGAATGACTTACTAGTAAAATAAAATACTAGCAAAATAAGAGTGGACTTATTTTACAAAATGGAGTTGTTCAATTTCACTGAACAGACCTTATGGTTGCCCAGATGAAAACTTGACTCCTGGAAAATGTCTTCAGCTTGCATTAAAGGATGCCAACACAGCTATTATAATGGAGCCAAACGACCTATTGCAGGAGATGTGCTGGTTTTCTCATGAACTTGAGAAAGACATCAGATGCCAATCATTTTTAGCCACCAAAGCTGAAAATAAAAAGTGTTATGGCTGATGTCCCAGGGATCCTTATTAAATAATACTTGGGTATGGCTGGTTATTCCTAGTTCTTCTGAAAGTGGAATACAATATTCACTGGTTACTTCCCACCAAGATCTCAATACTTAGTTTAGGTGGACATGCTATTATTAGCTTTGAAGAAAAGGAACTACTCATTCAACAATACCAGGCATAACACCATGCTAGCCTAAGGGAGCTAGCATTCCAGAAAGCTGCCACTAAGTTATATTGAGTTATGGCACAAAAAATATTGTCCATATTTTAACTTTCCTGCAAATATCCATAGCTAACATGGTAGAGTACATAACAGCTAGTGATGTCCCCAGCAATACTTAATGTGGCCTCTACCAAACATACATGGCAGGTGAATCTTCCTGATGAATGTGAAGATGGATTCTTTATATGCCCCGTAAATTGTATATTAACTCAAGAGCAAATATTTCAGGCTTTTTTCCCTTTATTTTTAACTGGTGATCATTCCAGTAACAAACCTCCTTTCCTAGGTTGACAACGCTCACTCACTGTACTGTATTTATGAAGGAGCAGCATTATCACCCTAGGATAGGAGGATGTAACCTTGGCAGGGCTAATAATATTGTTTGAGCTAAGACTGCAGAGTGTACAGGACACAGGACAGCCCTGTATTTCTGGACGGATCAAGTGGTATTTTTTCCATTTATCAAAGAAATATAATAAAACAATTTCAATGGAATATTTAAAGCTGCATTCCAAGAATTCAGCAACTTTGTAAAAAGTGCAGGCACACTATGCGTTAAATCCAGTTAGGTGCATGCCACCTCAAGGACTTACAGTATCTCTATTATTTATATGTGACAGGTTTATTGCATTGTGGAGGATACATTCTGGCTGTGAGAGTAAAGAAGCACACAGAGCAGTACTGCCTGCCCCTCCCCTCTGCCGTCCATTCACAGAAGACTTTATGTTTTGGGAGTGAGTTCACATAATACAAAGGCTTCTGTGAATGGTCAGAAGGGGTTGGGTGGGCATAGCAGTTTCCAGCGACTCTGCTCTTGAAGGAACTGAGACCACAGTGAGCAGTGTCTCTGGAAGTCTCTGAAAGGCTCTGAAATTTATTTTCCTGGAACACAATAAACCTGTCAGATGTGAATAATAGAGATAAGTCTAGAAGGAGAAGTTGAACATTGTCAAGGTTTACATACATTTTTGCTTTGGTTTTACATGATATAATCTCTCATCTGTTATATTTTTACATGACCCTCACTGAACATTTCACTTGCTATGCTATGTTTCTAGTACATTATGCTATGTTTTTTATACTGCGTCATTCACTTGGAGCAAAGTGTCGTGCTATGCTGTATGTTTAATTTTAATTTCTTTCTCAGCAATTATCTCACATTACATATTTTTATGTCAATTTCGATAAGAAGCTTGATGTGGCATTTGCCCTTCGCAGAAACAGAAAATGTGGCAGCAGCTGTGCCAGAGATTTTTTCGATAGACGTTCCCAACCAGTTCGGCTTCAGCATGAAGGGACTGTGGGTGCAGTTGTGCCTTGAGGGGTGATAAGCATTTGTTTTCTCATTTCTGCAGTGCTGTAGTCATGTCTCTAGCCTCCTGTCTATCAGCCTCTGGGCTGTCATCCTTCCAACTAAACCTATTCCGCCTGAGCTTCTGTTTCCCATATTAATATGGCCTAACACAGTCTTTATCAGTATTCCTGAAGAAATCTGTACATGCTGTTTGGCTGCCTTATTTCCAAGAATAAATTATTTGTGCAAACAGACACACACGTGGTTTTATTCTGCACGGTTTCAAGGAGGTAGGTTAACGTAGTGTATATACAAGTGTCCAACCCATGAAGCTTCATTGTTGTGCGGTATTAAGAATTCTGATTCCACATATTTATGGTCACCTGTTCCCATACTAACCTAAATCTGTAAAAAAGTCAAGATTGGGTTTAGCAGAGGCAGTAAAGCAGAATATGAAAAACACCAAATGTAAGGTCTTGGATGTGCATAAAACAAAATGGGGGTTGGTTTTCCTTGGATGCCTGGGATGCTCAAATCTGCCTGGGTTTGATTCACGAACAGTTTTAGGCATCTTGCTGGAAGTTTGCAAACTTTGAGATGAACCTCATTGAATTTACTCATAAAAAAATTGAGCCGCTCCTAAGACCTCTGCCATACTCCTCTCCAACTCACAGATGCTCGCTCTTTCCTCCCAAACACAATTTAGCAACATTCTGGAACCGCACGTCACTTCCAAAGGATGTAATAAACTTTATTGTTCAGCACAAGCACAGATACTACACCCAAGTTCCTCCCTCATCGTCCCAACATCCGGCTCTTTTTTTCTTATCTTACAGATGCTGAGAATGGACCTTATGCCCGTAAACACGATCGGATTTTCCGACAACAAATGTTGGATGTGAGCGTGTTGGCTGAAAGCCCGACCGTGTGTATGCTCCATCGAACATTTGTTGTCGGTCTTTCCGCCAACAAATGTTGGCTAGCAGGCTCTCAAATTTTCCGCCAACAAAACTTTGTTATCGGAATTTCCGATCGTGTGTACACAAGTGAGATGCACAAAAGTTCATGCATGCTCGGAATCAAGGAGAGGAGCCGCACTGGCTATTGAACTTCCTTTTTCTCGGCTCGTTGTACGTCTTGTACGTCACCGCGTTCCCACGTTCGTAATTGTTGGCCAACATTTGTGTGACCGTGTGTATGCAAGACAAGTTGGAGCCAACAACCTTCAAACAAATTTCCACGTTTTTGTTGTCGGAAAGTCTGATCGTGTGTACGGGGCATTAGACTGCACATGTGCCTCAGGTAGTGCTAGCAGACGAGGGAAGAGATCTTTGGCAGAGGAGACACTTAAGTCTCATCTGCCAGAAAGTTTTGCCTTGTAGCAAATTACTTTTTTTAACTTTAGCAAAGTCTAAACTAGATAAACAAATCTACAACACATTCAGAAGATAAGAGCACAATAAATTTAGCTTTCTACATTTTTAAGTATCCATGGTTACCACCATTTGTACAAAATTAATATACATCTGAGGCCACCAGCAAATCCCTGATGTTAAAATCCAAAATGCTAAATAATTCATGTTTTTAAATCACATACGCTATATGTAGGCTCTTGCTGCCTTCTGAGTTATCACAAACCGGAATGATTTATTTGACGGCATTGCACGTATTAGCACAGTATGGCTCACCACAAATTGTTTTTTTTTATTCTCCATGAGAACTTTCAGATTTAAATTGTATAGCCATGACACATACTGTAACTGTGTAATAGCATTTAATCCTGTACACTTGTACCTGTGTTCCTTAGCTTCTCTGGCGTACAGACCCAGCACGTTAAGAAAAAAATCATAATGTTTTCCTCCATCAAAGGCAAAAATAGAATAACCAAGGCTTAAGATGTAAAAAATGGAATAAAGAACTAAATAAATGTACAATTGGCCTAAATTTTTACCTATGGTGGTCGTTTATAGCTTTTAAAAAAAAGTCTTAAGCCGAGAAAAAAAAGTTATATTTTAAGTTTTTTTTTTATTAAATAGTTTTAAATCTTAAACTATTTTAACTATATTAAATAGTCTCAATTTTTTTATATATTGTTATATTTATATACTATTTTTAAAGGGTAACTCCACTTTTGTGGAAAAAAAAATAGCAAATTAAAAAAAAATAATAATATAGTGTATACAATTGCGACATAAGTCATATTGTAATTGAACGTTATTAAAAATAGGAATAAAGAACTAAATAAATGTACAATTGGCCTAAATTTTTACCTATGGTGGTCGTTCATACCTTTTAAAAAAAGGTGTATCTTAAGCCAAGAAGAAAAAAAGTTATATTTTAAATAGTTTTTATATTAAATAGTTTTAAATAGTCTTAAACTATCTTAACTATATTAAATAGTGTTTATTTTTTTATATATTGTTATATTTATATACTATTTTTAAAGGGTAACTCCACTTTCGTGAAAAAAATAACAAATAAAAAATAAAAAATAATATAGCGTATACAATTGCGACATAAGTCATATTGTACTTAAATGTTATTAAAAAATGACCTTTCCTTTTCAAACTGCAGCTCTGTAATTTGCTGTAAAATGCAATATGGCAACCTGGAGGTGCTCTGTACACAGAATGTGTACAGAACGCCCCCCAGAAACATAATTTCCTGCTTGTGTGATTGGCTCCCTGATTTTCCCAGAAGTCTGCACTAAGATACTAAGTCAGATATCAGGCATCCCCTGCAACAATACTGTCATTTTTGGTGAGATACTCCCAATAGGAAGTCACGTCTAAAGGGATGCAGATCCTGTCACTTTCCTCAATAGAGCCCTACAGGTGCAACAGCTGACTGATAATTATGAAACCACTCCCATACACATTTATTTTCCACATGGACACAGACAAACAAACAGTGATTTCTTCAGAAAACCAAAAGGTAGGAATTTGCAACAAGGTTCGTTAAAATCCCTGCAATGTACATAAATCACCCAGAAGGGAGGGTTTTTTTTCAACAAAAGTGGAGTTACTTTTTAATGTTTTAAAATTAGCTTTTAATAGTTTCCTAATTGAACAGCTTTTAATTAAATACATTTAAGATTTTTATAAAAGCTTACCAGTCTTTGAATGGTTTGGTTCTTTTTTTTTTTTCTTGTTTTTTCCCTGATTTTTCACCCAATGATCCTGCAATCAACACACTTCCTGTCCTTGGGTGACAACACTCACTGACAGTACTGTACTGTGGAAATATTTTACTTGGCACACAAATGGCTAACAAAAAAAATTACATAGGTGTCATCCATTCCCTACTTTATCAAAAATAAAAAAAAGAGAACATTTAAGATTAGGAGGTTTGACCTGTGTGTCAAGCAAGGGCATTGCTAGACCCTGGTACCCAGGGAACATGCCCCATGTCTTCTACTTATTTCCCTGAGTCTACATTGCTTAGGATTTTCCATCTGTCAGCCAAAACACTAATGGCTCAACACCAATGCCCCGTACACACGATCAGACTTTCCGCCAACGAACGTAGTGACGTACAAGACTTACGGCGAGCCGATGTGATATCTCCATTGCGAACACTAGTTTTACAAGACCAAGCGCTTCTGGCACGTACTTGATTCCGAGCATTCGTGGACTTTTGTCCGTCGGACTTGTGTACACACAATCGGAAAGTCCGACAACACACATTTGTTGGCGGAAAATTTGAGAACCTGCTAGCCAACACTTGTTGGCGGAAAGTCTGACAACAAATGTCCGATGGAGCGTACACGTGGTCAGACTTTCCGCCGACATGCTCACATCCAACATTTCCCGTTGGAAAATCCGACTGTGTGTAATCGGCATAAGAGAATGCAGTAGGGAAGGGGAATGAGATCACTAATAGGGAAGCTAAAAATGAAAATAAAAGGAAGACAAGAAAACCTCATTCTTTGCTGTTCAGTGTGCTAAACATATGGCCTTTTAGTAAACGTGCCCCGGGTCTTTAAGACCCTAGAAACACCCCTGATGTTTACACAAAAAAGATGGCCTTTTGAGAGTCAAAAGACCTATAATACCCTAAATCGTTATGATGAATAGTGCAGTAGCCATCAAAACGACCGCAGAGTAGACATGTGTGGTTTGCTTCGTTCCGAATCGAAATTCGGACAAATTTTCTGTGATTTAGGAATTCAGATTTAGCCAATTTTCCAAATTACAATAGTAATGAATTTAAACGAATCCAAAATATTTAAACAAAAGTTTGGGATGAAATTCGGATAGTTTTCAAATTGAATTTGGATAGTTTTCTAATCAAATTCGAATGGTTTTCAAATTAAATTTGAATTTACCTGGTGATAAAAGAGGAGAAGCCAATACATTAAACTGCCATCATTTACATGGTCACATCAACTTTACTTGATAATAAAAATAAAAAAAATCACATGTAAGGCCTCATGTACACTTCTGCTGGTAAACGGATGTTTAGGAGCAGTTGGGCATTTTTTTCAGCTGCTCCTGAACTCTCCTCTGTGTTATCTTATCTGTCCATGTACACAGGGTTGGTTATAGTCGTTTCTAGGCAGTTGAGTTTAGAGGCATTTTTTGGAACTCCCAAAAAATGCGTTCAGAAGCTGTGTTTAGAGGCATTTCAAGCGCCAAACGCTTCTAAACGTGGCTAAGCGTGGTAACTCACATTTAGCCGCATTTCATTTACAGACGTTTTTCAATTTTGGCTATTTAGAAAAAAAAAAAAAATTTCCCTTCTAAATGCAAACGTGGCAAAACGCCGCTAAACGCGGCATGTAAATGCGGCAAAACAGATATTTTAAACGTGGGTTACTATCTGTCAAGTTAAATCGTTCAGGAGAGGTTGTAAAAATGTCCCGTGTACATGAAGCCTTGTGCCCCGTACACACGGTCGGAATTTCCGACTGAAAATGTGTGATAGGACCTTGTTGTCGGAAATTCCAACCGTGTGTGGGCTCCATCACACATTTTCCATCGGAATTTCCAACACACAAAGTTTGAGAGCTTGCTATAAAATTTTCCGACAGCAAAATCCGTTGTCGGAAATTCCGATCGTGTGTACACAAATCTGATGCACAAAGTGCCACGCATGCTCAGGATAAATTAAGAGATGAAAGCTATTGGCTACTGCCCCGTTTATAGTCCTGACGTACGTGTTTTATGTCACCGCGTTCAGAATGATCGTATTTTCCTACAACTTTGTGTGACCGTGTGTATGCAAGACAAGTTTGAGCCAACATCCGTAGGAAAAAATCCATGGATTTTGTTGTCGGAATGTCCGATCAATGTCCGATCGTGTGTGCAGGGCATAAAAGTTACCCCATACATCCAAGTCACTATTAATCCTCATTATGTTTCACACTCCTCTGTTGTTCTCTAACATGAAACATTCCACCTATTTATTTGTTTATTGTCTAATGTGTAATGTTTTTCATGGAAACAATGAGCAGTTGTATTGTAGGATTAGATAACATTTAAATCCCCCCCCCCCACCCCCCTACTTTGAGGTTAACAGCTCCTCTAGATTTGCATGAATTTCCCTTCATCCTCCATTTAATGATGATGAATATTTGTGATTTAAGGAATACAGCACCATCTTCCACACCATTTGTTCTGATGAATACACATCATGGGAAAACCTACAGTATGTCATTTTAATTGCTTCTATTAGATGTCACAATGTACTGTACAATCAGCAGTTTTCTTGTAAACCATTACTCTAGATCAGTTTCTTCTAAGTAGTGTCTGTCGAGTGATGCAGATTGCTTGAACCCAGAAGAAAAAAAAGGCAATGATATTGTGAAGTTAGCCAAGACAAAAACAAAAATGTCAGAATTACAGGTCTGGAATGACATTGGAAAACATTAAACCGACAAAAAGAATGCTTGCCTGGCTTAAAGTCACGCTGATCATGTGAGAATCATGGAGGCTACCATTGCTGAACTCTTCTTTTGTGAATACCAGTTCCTTGACCGCCACGCTGGTGCTTTGGCTGCAGTGCTCTGAGTCTCCAACATTGAACAAGTATACATATAAGCAATGTAACTACTCATTGCCATGCATGTTCCTGCAGCATGAATCAAAAATACTTAAGTTAAACACAGCCAAGCAACTAGCATCCTCTCCCCTTCCCTCCAAGCTAGCCATTCTTAACCAGGGTTTCGAGGAACCACCCTAGTGTTCCTTCAAAGGGTTGCTAGAGGTTCTTTGAGCTGTGGCTAATTGACCTTTCATTTGATATTGTCTGCACAGTTCCAGGTCCAACACCACGTGGCTTTGCCAGCTGCATGACACCTATGATCTGTTTAGCTGTCTATAAATGTGGTATTCTGACCACCATGGTAAGGGAAGGTGCTCCTTTCACTGGACCACCAGTGTAAATGGGACATTATTCACACTGTCCAACAATGTAAGGGGCATTTTTCCTCTGATCCCCAATAATTTGGTTTTATCAGGGGCTCACTGAGACCTAAAACATATTTACAGGGTTCCATGGTGGTCAGAATACCACATTTTTAGACAGCTAAATAGATCATAAGTGTCATGCAGCTGGCAAAGCCAAGTGGTGTTGGACCTGGAACTGTGCAGACAACATCAAATGAGAGGTCAATTAGCCACAGCGCAAAGAACCTCTAGCAACCCTTTGAAGGAACACTAGGGTGGTTCCATGAAACCCTGGTTAAGAATGGCCGGCTTGGAGGGAAGGGGAGAGGATGAAAGTTGCTTGGCTGTGTTTAACTTAAGTACTTTTGATTCATGATGCAGGAACAAGCAATGGCAATGAGTAGTTGAATTGCTTATCTTTATACTTGTTCAATGTTGGAGACTCAGAGCACAGGTTGAAAGACCTTAACTTTTCCATAGTTCTATCGGAGATGTATGTAAAATGCATGACTGAGGATTGGATGGAGTGCTCTAAAAGCATCTAGTGAGATGGGAAAAAAAAAAACAATAGTCCAGTATATGCCTTGAAGCAATGTCCATATGCCCCATACAGCCAGACCTGTATTAAAGGTTCTGGTCAGTGTCAGTAGCGGCAGCCAGCTCAGGAGAGCAGAAGAGACTTTGTGTACAATGAGAAGAAGGGAGAGAGAGAGCAGCGCCACTCTGAGTGCAGCATGTGGGTATAAAAACAGGTTTAATTAATATCAGGTCAAACACATTTGAGTAGTGACAAATAAGCATTTGTTTAAAAAGATCTTTGGGGATCCTTGGTACTCCCTTGATGTCTGGCTGGGCAGTGGTGGTCGAGCAGTCCCCAGCCGCTCGGGTGGTCTCTGCGTCTCCGTGGCTCTAGTGTATCACAGCAGACACGTTAACACTTGTGGACATGGGGCGTGGTTGAGTTTGCATTTGGAGCATGCGTGCTCCTTCATCAGGCACGTAAAATGCATGATCACTTCCAAATTAGGAAGGATAACTTGCCACAAATGTGTGGCAGTGTTTTTGAAGTGTTAGTCTGTTAACTTGCTGCACATTTTCCCTGACAAGATGTAGACCTGCAGAGCACTTGAAGCACAAGTTCTAGGTGACACTTTTCCAATTTTTAGCAAATTTGCTTGGTAAATCTCTAGCAAGAGCAAAGTTCCAGTGGTGAGTCTACAGCAAGAACTCTACAAGTCTACAGCATGAAAATTCAACCACAGTGACCCCTGTGGTGGGATGACTATTGCACAACATAACTGAACCAAAACTTGCAGCAGACTTGCAGGATGTTTGCAAAGAAAGTTGATCTGGAGTCATGCAATGCGGACTTGCTGCAATTGTGCAACAAACTTGCGAAGCCTGGCAAGCCTAGCAATAGCTTAGCAAGTCATTTTCAAACTTGCAGCACAATTGCTTGCTATCTGGGTTCAAGTGAGGATTGAAACTGTTTGGACTGTGGTTCCTGCTAAATGGAATGAGACAGAACAGTTTATATATAATCCAAAAGATTTTCTATCTGAGTCTAATGCCCCATACACATGGATGGATTTTCGATGTTCGATGGGAGCTTTTTGTCGGATAATCCAGCTGTGTGTAGGCTCCATTGGACATTTTCCATCGGAATTTCCGTCACACAAAATTTGAGATCTGGATCTCAAATTTTCCGACAACAAAATCCGTTGTCGTAAATTCCGATCGTGTGTACACAATTCCAACGCACAAAGTTCCACGCATGCTCGGAATCAAACAGAAGAGCCGCACTGGCTATTGAACTACATTTTTCTTGGCTCGTCGTACGTGTTGTACGTCACCGCGTTCTTGACGTTCGGAATTTCCGACAAGATTTGTGTGACCGTGTGTATGCAAGACAAGTTTGAGCCAACATCCGTCGGAAAAAATCCATTGATTTTGTTGTCTGAATGTCCGATCATGTGTACGGGGCATTAGTGTTTGCTGGAGAGATCTGAGCATCCTTTATAATAGTCAAGTAATGTCCAACATTTTCTCTTAGAGAAGGCTGCCCTTCGTATGGACTGGAAAAGCATGCATTTAAAGGCTGAGGTGGATAACCCCTTTAAGTGGATGAATTACCTTGCCTTGCCATCACTGTGGATTACCTGCACCTCTGCATCTTCAGTTTTAGAAGAATACAGATGATAAAATTATACATTTAAGAAAAAAGGCTGTCATTCAAGCCGAGCAAAGAAACCATTTTTCTTCAGCTCCGGTGCCATCAGCTCTATTGATAAAGCAGCACTTTCACAGGATACACTCCCAATCAATGCTGTTTGTCTTACAAAATGGTATTGATTTTCAGATGCTCACAACATGTCATTTGCAACAGTGAATTGTTTATTTTACTCTAATTTCTGAATACATAAGCTTTGACGAAACAGCCTTCTTCAAAATTTTGAGATGGTTTAAAGTGTTTGAAGTAGATGAGCACAGTTCTGAATTGTGGAATACCCCTTTCACTACTGGTGTTACTGATCAATGTATAAAACCAACCAAAAGCCCCAGCCATTTGTATATTGTAAGCTTATAATCCACGTATATATACATTTTTTTTTTAAGTCAAACTCCACTTTTTCTGATGTCTTCTGACTGGTCACATAACATGCTGAGGAAAGTGGAAAGATAGTGCTGGACCCGTAGGTTTATTTTTTGCTGGTGTTGTTATCTTAAGGTATTCATGTTGGTGTAAATGATCTGGTTCCCAGGCAGGCGGCCTCTACACCCCAGAGGATCTCCACAGTCTCCTTGGATTGTAGTGCAATGTAAGAAGGGTTGAAGTCTAAGCACCATGCCACTGCTAAGAGGTCCAGACACAACTTTATTCCATTATAGGTCATGAGTACAGATCAAGAAATAGCCAACGCATTTCAGGGGGTCTATGTGCCCCCTTCATCAGGGCTTGACTGGCAACCAAGTGAACAAACCAGTAGTGAACTGGACCTACAATGGTATTTATTCCAGTGTGAGTTGAAAGTACAGTCAGCAGCTTGTTTGACAGCCATAACATGCTGAGTCCTCTTTCTCTTTGGTTTTCTTCTGGCAGTGGGTGGTCCTGGATGATGCAGAGAGTGGTGCCACAGTAATGACTGCACCACTACTAGCTGCCTTAGAACACTGTAAGAGAGTTGTACCATAATCACATGGTCTTCTGGGTTGAGTGAAGCTGAGTTTCATTCCACTCTGAGGATTGGGGAATGTTATAGAAAAAAATGGGTACTGTGGAGGCAGCTTGGAAGTACAGTAAGTACTGCAGACAGAGCTTTTTATTTTTTTTAAATAGCTTCTGGGGAATATTTGCCAAAAAAAAAGCCTAGGGTTGAGCTTTAAACATTTTTTGTTGATATATAATGTACATATGAGAAAAAAAAAAAGGAATTGATAATCCTTGGCCAAAGTCTCACATAGTGTTTATTGACAGAAGAGCTCCATTCTATGACTTCAGTACCAGCCATGGCTAAAGGTCAGGCAATGTCACTGACTTTTCATGTGGACGGCTTGAAATAGCTCTGCAAACCTAAAGCACCCATCTGCCATCATTTCCCCGAGCATCTGTTTCTGTTATTTAAAGTATCTGTGTACCTTGCCAAAAGCATTCAAAGAAAGTATGTGCAAGTTACAGCACTGCCGTAGCGAGGAGATTACTGCTTTACAGTAAAACATCTCTGAGGCAAAAAATGCACAAATTGAAATGCCATTCTCAGGCTTGGCAGAGAAGTCCTCAGGTCTCCTTGGCTTAGGGCAACCACTGGCACTGTGCTGCTGACACAGAACAGATTTTCTTTCCCAGAAATGCTATTATTTATCATTGCTAAGACCTGTGGTGCTCTCCTATGCAAGACCTATTCTTAGCAGACACCTCCCCTCCATTTTCCCTTGTGTAACTAGCCACGCATAATATTTTAGGTTCTGACTAGACGAAAGGTTGATTTTCAGTTATTAAAATTCAGATTTTAGGTGAAGCTGCTAGCACAAAGGTGGCCAACCCTATGATAAAACTCAATAACAAAAAGTACAGAACTACAATACTTCAAACATGAAGTGCCATGTATATAAAAAAAAAGTAAACATAAATTGAGAATGTGACCATCTTACATCACACAAATAATGAATGATCAAAATCCTAAAAGTCCATAAAGTGCAAAGCATGGGCCAAAAAGTGTAAAAAGTCATTCAGTAACAGTATATTCCCAGGTGATATCAGGTGAAGTGACTTCGGTGCTGCTTCCTTCACCAATATACACTCACCAGAATGCCATTGGTAAATGGCATAATGAGAAAATATCCTTTGAGAGTTCCCAAGAATTATCAAGTGGCTCTTCCACAGGTGAAACAATCTCCCCCCCCCCCCCAATGCAGATGGACCCCCTGATGACGTGCATATGCACAAAATGTGCAGGGAGGAGCTTTTAATGCTGATGCCTCGCCGCCGTGTCCTAGTCTGGGATCGGCAGGTTTTGCTGTAGATTTGGCCATTTATGTTTTTATACTGGATGTACATCCTTCGTTTTACTTGTGTGTCATTAAAGTGTAAGTTCACCTTTACAGAAAAATCTGTAAGGTGAACTTACACAGGACCCCCCTCCTCCCCCCCCGGGTCCTGCTGACCTGGACCGCTGCAATCACCCGTTCTGAGCCCCGGTATATCCGCCTCAGAAGTCTGGGGCTTAGAAAGCCTCTCAGCATTTTAATTGGTCAGCTCTGTCACATCCTTCTTCCTTTGAGGTTGTTTAATCTTGGAGTGCAGGAATAAGGTGTATTACTTACTTTATTTCTGGGTCTGGTAGGCTCCAGTGCTGTTCTCAGGTTTTGGGCTGTAGACTAATAATTCAGCATTGTATGTGAGGAGGCAAACCTGCAACTGCATCCTGAAGCACCTTAGATAGGAAGCTATGGGGTCCAGTCGCGTGGATTGAAGGACCTCGTCAGAGCCAGGAATAAGGTAAGTACCACACCTTCTTCTGTGCACACCTATACTAAACAAGCATTCAATCACTGTGTCTGCAGGTCCTTTTGCAAGGGTACATTTTGTCTCATTTCCAGAGTTCAGCTTTAAGATAATACAAACACCCTTTTCTTATGAACGTGTTTAGTCTAGAGGTGTGTTCTTTACCTTATTCCTGACTCTGGAAGGCTCCAGCTTTGTCTGAAAGCTCTGGGCTGTAGGCTACTAAGCCTGCATTGTACGTGAGGAGGTAAGCCTGCAACTTTATCTTGAAGAGCCTAATGCCGCGCACACACGACCGGACTTTCTGGCAGAAAAGGTTCGACGGAATCATTCCATCGGATATTCCGATCGTGTGTGGGCTTCATCGTTCTTTCTCTTTCGAAAATTCTGACGGACCTAGAAATAGAACATGTTTTAAATCTATCCGACGGAATCAATTCCTATCGGGAAAACTGTTCATCTGTATGCTATTCCAACGGACCAAAAACAACGCAAGGGCAGCTATTGGCTACTGGCTATCCTTTTTCTAGTCCTATCGTACGTCATCACGTTCTAAACGATCGGACTTTGGTGTGATCATGTGTAGGCAAGTCCGTTTCAGCGGAACTCTGTCGGAAAAACCGTCAGAGTTTATTCTGACGGAAAAAACGGTCGTGTGTACGCGGAGAGATTAGAGAGACTGTTGCAGTGGTCAGTTACATAGAATGAGCAACCCTGCTGGAGCCAAGTATAATTTAAAGTGGTTGTAAGCCTCAGACATGAAATATGAACAAAACATGACCCTCTATAGTGTGTACTTGTCTCGGTTAAGAGCACTAAGTGTCATTTCTATCTGTCGCTTTTTTCCTCTGCTGTCAGCAATAATCACTTCTGACAAGTTTTCCTGACACCAAGAGAAAAAAGGTGACGGGAGGGAGCTCCAGTACACACCCTATGATTGACAGCCTTAGCCCTGTTCCTGTGTGCTGTATGGAGGGGGGGCGGGTGCCTCTTCCCTCCAATCATCTCTTTGAGCTCTCCTCACTGAGCTCTGCAGAGTGTAACTTAAGCTCTCTGCCCCGTTTTTTTCTAACAGCTCAGAAAAGCCTTATAAATTCTGGACTTTGAACAGTTGTAGAGAAGAGAAGACTGCAGGTACAACTTATGTAGGAGGATTTGTTTCATCTCCGTGTATCACCTGAAGCCAGTCACTTCACTGGGTATGCATGAGGGTTTACAACCACTTTAAGTAATACACCTTATCCCTGCACCTCTAGACTAAATGAGATTTAGCAATGTGTGTGTGTGTGGGGGGGGGGGAGCACTGCAAGAATCGATTTTGTCTTATTCCTGGAGTTCAACTTTAAGATAATATAACACCCTTTTCCTATGAGCTGCTGAAATTTTCAATGTGAGAACCATAGGTGTGCGCAGATTATTGCATTAGGGTATTTACCCCAAAGCTCAAACACACATGCCTTTCTCTGCAGCCTCAGCTGTATGGGACAGTGAATGAATGGGAAGTGCTCTGTGCTGAGTGGCTTCCTGTTCACTCACAAACTGAAGCATAGGAAACATAGTTTACATAGTTTAACATTCTTCAGTGATGAATGGACACAGTGAGCCAGTGTGTTCACCTAGAAAAGGATGGGGCCGGTAAATTACATATTTACTAGCCCCTCCCCCCTCTCTCCATCCTGAAACATCAGAGAGGTGGGAAGCCAGCAGCACTGCGGGGCAGGGAGGGGGGGGAGTATGGGGAATCGCCCCTGAACGTAGTGATTAGGGTGTGCCCAGGCATACCTGGCACACCCCCTGCGCACGTCTATGGTGAGAACCAAATAGGAGGCTCTCTGGGGAGAATGCAAACATCAGTACACTAAACTGTGACCAGCATATGGCTATAAAACTCAATACTAACACCTAATATACCTATAAACTTTGGTAGAGAGGCCTTGTCCTTCATATATTCATCATTATGATTACTGATAAGTGCAATTAAACAGATGCATTTATGCTGCCTGTAGCAACCACCCAGGATATAATTCTTCCGGTAAAAGTTACAAAATGACTACAGAACTCTGATTTGTCACTCACTAATGCACAAACAAGAGACTTCTCTTTTCTCTTATTCATTTTTTCCCCCTGGCATATTATAAAAGACATAATAAATATCTACCATAATCCTTTAATTTAATTAAAACATTAGAATAATAGAAAACCACACATCTATAAAATTGCATCATTGTGTTTTACTGTTGTCTGTTGTTTTCTGAGGCCTTATTAATTCCTAAATACCGAAAGCCATAGGGAGGTAAGCTAATGGGAATTTCGGACTATGAGCCGGACACAATGTTTCCATTATGCCATTGTTCCTGTCGGTAATGCAGCCATTATTTGTGACAAACTGTGTGAAAGCTATCTAGCATTGTGAAATGAAGATTGCGCGCCTTGTTAACCGACTAAAGTCCCAAACCACAATCCATGCTTGCTATCAATTCCTCAATGGATGTTCCTAATACCGAAGACTTTGAAATCTTAGCAACCTATAAAGGGAATATGAAAACCCCCAAAAGGGAATTATTGTCCTCAGCTTTTCAGAAAATTCAATGCTTCCAATTCAAATTCTAGCTAAATTCCTGGTGGAATAACACGTATCAGGATGATATAATAGGAAGTAAAAGATAGACTTGAATGCTTAAAATTCCCACAAAGCATTGCAACCCTTGCCTTTTCATTCCACAAGTTTATTATCGCTGCAAAGTTTAGTGTTTATGTTCCATTTTGGCACAAGCATAAATGTTTGCAACATATCTACATAGGTTTATATCTGATCCTGCAAAGCCGTTAGAATTTAAAGGAGAAATTTAGGTAAATTTAGGTAAAATTACTCAAATTGGCATCTCTGCCGTGTAGAGTAATGGGGATAGGTTAGGGATGAGAATGTTGACAGCTCCCCCCAATTTGAGGTCCATTATACTGGAGGCCCATTATGTTCTGCATACTATTTAAAGTGTGTGTGTATAGCCTTAACTTTTTTCTTTAATTTTGTATAGAGTTGGGAATGATTAGAATCAATCTCAAATTTGTACTGCATGATGTGGAAGAAAGGTATGGAGAGCTGGGTCTCTTAAAGGGGTTGTAAAGACAGAATGTTTTTTTATCTTACTGCATTCTATGCAGTAAGATAAAAAAAAACCTCCTGTGTGTAGCATCCAGACCAAGGCAATTTTTAATATTTAACTTACATAAAATACAATTTGTATGTAACAAATTAGCATCCCACCCCAGTAAAATATTTTTTTTTTCAATTGCTGGTGCTCTTTAAACATGCACAGGCAGAGAAGAGGGTTTTGATTCAACAGTTCAGTTGCTTTGTATGGAGCTGAGTTTATCGTTAGGGACTTTTGAGAAAATCATTTTCTATTGCAAATCAGGTGCTGTTCACTTTGCGGAATGTGCACTATAATCAGCCAAATAGAACATGCACGATTCAGGTTTATTTAACAAAATTTCAGCTAATCATTGCATACTGTACCTGTGTTCATAAAGACATTGATTCTCAAAGGCACCCTTGCCCAATTTGCGGCCCTTCAGCTTTAGTGAAACTACCAATCTTAGCAAATCACACTATTCTCATTCTGTACATACAACAGACAGCGGCAGAGCTGACACTTCATCTTCTAGCTATGCAAAAACTAGAGAGACTTTGGTCAGGCAAGGCTGATCTTTGATTTATCAGGCAAGTTAGACCTTATATAAACCCAAGGCATACAAATAGGAAATGCATGGGGTGTAAAACGTTTCAGCTTTTAGACACACACATAGCTCCCAACTGTCCCTGATTTCGAGGGACTGTCCCTGATTTGGAGCAATGTCCCTCTGTCCCTCATTCCCCCTCATTTGTCCCTCATTTTGGTCTGATCTATATAGATGTATATAAAATGCACTTTTTATCTATCAAAAAGGGTTTTCCAGTGCTAAACCTTTCATCTGATTTCTAAATTGCTGCATTTGTAAATTCCAAAAGCCAATATAAAGGAATAGCAGTGGTAAAACAAAAGCACTTGTGCGTGTAACCATTCTTGTTTTTTTGTATACAATGTACAATTCCCCTTTAAGGGGGTGTGGCAAGGGGTGTGTCATATTTCTGCATACTTTTGCTGATAGGTGTCCCTCATTCCCATCTCAAAAAGTTGGGAGGTATTCACACACCACATGCAGCTTCTAGCTGTTTGTTTCAAACTCCACTACACATCAAATGCCAGGTACATAGGTTCATAAAGAATATATAACTCTGTAACAATGTTGCACAGCCAATAACTTGGAGCAGTGTTTCTCAACTTCAGTCCTCAAGGCGCCCCAACAGGTCATGTTTTCAGGATTTCCCTCAGATGAAATGGCTGTGGGAATTACTAAAGCAGTGAAACTGATCAATTCACCTGTGCAAAATAAGGGAAAGCTTGAAAACATGACCTGTTGGTGCACCTTGAGGACTGGAGAAACACTGACTAATGCCCCATACACACAATCGGAATGTCCGACAGAAAAAGTCTGACGGGAGCTTTTCATCGTATATTCTGATCATATGTATGCCTCATCAGACTTTTTACGTCGAAAATTCTGATGGACCTAGAAAGAGAACATGTTCTAAATATTTCCGATGGAATCAATTCCTAATGGGAAAACCACTCGTCTGTATGCTGTTCCGACGTACCAAAAGCGACGCATGCTCTGAAGCAAGTATGAGACGGAAGCTATTGGCTACTGGCTATTGCACTTCCTTTTTCTAGTCCGGTTGTACGTGTTGCGCGTCACCGTGTTCTGGACGGTCGGACTTTGGTGTGATCGTGTGTATGCAAGACAGTTTCAGCGGAATTCCATCAGAACTCCATCGGAAAAATCTTCAGAGTTTATTCCAACGGGAAAACCAGTCGTGTGTACAGGGCATTAGAGGGTAACTGCGCTTTTCAGAGCAAGGTACATTTCACTACACAAATAGAATGTGTATTGCTATTACTGTTGTTTTTTTATATGCCAAGCAATGTGCCATGCTAACTGGTGGGGAGATATTCAATTTGCAGAAGAAAGGTGAAGGAAGCATAGATCTACACAGGCCTGATTCACACCTATGCAGGTTGCAGTTTGCATATTGCATTTTTCATACACTATTTTGATCCACTGAAGTGCATGGAACCAAAAACCAGAAAAAAGTCCCTGGCCCTTTCCATAAAATGCACAGATGTGAACTACATCTATAGGAAACCATGTTAAATGGACTGTAGTATGTTTCTGCAAAACTGAAAACGCACTAAAAAATGCATAGGTGTGAACCAAGCCTAAATAAAAATGTAACAAGGAGATCCTTTTTTTTTAATCAAATATTTTTTTATTCATATAAAGGGACAAAAAACAAATATACATTTACAACCTTCACTTACTCTTTACACCCTCCCCCCAACATTAAACATACATCCCCTTATTTACGTAATGCACTACAGTTCACCTTTCCCCTTTATATCAAAATTAATATGTCATTTCTATTTACTCACTATACATAGTTCCAAGCAACAGAAAAGGGAAACAAAAACAAAATCTTGATATCGGCAGGAGGGGGGACCACTTTACCCCTAGCTCTGCATCACAACTTTCCCTTAACTTCTCATCCAACCTTCCCATATTTTTTTAAACATTCAGGGATTTCCCTTTTTATTGTACACAAATCTTTCCATTCATATTGTTTTATTAACCTCCTCTTCCCATTCTACCCGAGTTGGTATCAGTTTCCATGCAAGAAAAAGGCATCTAATTATTGCTGTTTTTCTTCCCCATATATTCTTGTTCTTCTCCATACAACTCAATAAACATATTTTAGGTTCTAGGTCGAGAGATATTCCAAATACCTTATTTATTTTTCCCACAACTTCACTCCAGTATCTATTCAATTTGGGGCACCTCCACATCATATGGACCAGGTCTCCCTTTGGGTCCCTACATCGTGGACATTTAGCATCCATACTCCACCCATATAGAAATAATTTCTGAAGTGTCTAAGATCCTTGAACTGCAGGTCCCCAGGTGCATATTTCTCTCCAGCAGAGAAAACAGTAGTGACGTCATCAGGTTTTACTCCAAATCTTGTGAGACGTTCAGGAAAGATCTCACACTTCAGAAATACAGCTGCGAGGTTGTAGGCACAGGAATGCCTAGGCACCCTCATATACAGTAAAATGCATAGGAAGTACACTGCTATTTTTCAGGAGGGATTTAAGACAAAAGGTTGATTTTTCAGGATACTGTTTAGGCAAAATTAGCATTTTGAAATGTTCCCTATAATGCAGTAAAACTTCATTTTTGAGTTTGGGTCCATTTTTTAGGAAAGTTTCAGAGTAGGCGAACAAATCAGCAGAGGCACATCAACAGAAATGAGAAGAATACTTTGCAATCTCCAGTTTAAGAATGTTTTATGACAATACATTATGTATGAAAAGGTTGTTGTCTTTTCTTATTAAAGGATAATAAAAAAAATCCCTTGGTATCATTTGATTGTATGCATGTCTTTTTCAAAAAAAGATTGCCTTACCCTGGAATGTCCTAAATTTTAGCGTTTGTAATAGAAACAAAGAATACAAAACCTTGAAAACATGGGGGTGGAGGGAGGGGGTGGGGGGGTGATATTAAACAATGGAGGGGAAGGAAAAAAACTGAATGGGAAGGGAGGGATGAGGGTCGGGATATGAAGCTAAGCTCCTGGAATAGGGAAAGCACTATACCTGATATCAATATGTCATCCTAATCCTGATAGCTACTAGGTAAGAAGTTTTCTCTATTGTGTAGAGAAATTTGCATTGGTAAACCATCTCTGTTGAATAGTTTCTTGTGTTCCCCATATTGGCAGACCTAAGGTCCTTCATAAGTTTGATCTCATTTATCCTGGGAAACCACTGTGCAATGGTCGGAGGCTCTGCCAGAGCGAGGGGATGCACACCTTGGCAATGTGGACTATGTGGATTAGTGCAAAGTTCTTATAGGCTGTCCTTGGGAGTGTGTTGTGATGGAGAAGGAGGAAATACAAGTCAAGGGAACTTGGAAGTCTGTCAACTTCTGTGTGGTCAGTTTGTTTGCTAGACGGTTGGAGTTTTGGACATTCCCAGTAGATATAAAGTATAGGGCCCAGATTTTTTGCATCTTAAGCATTTGTTGAAAACTGAAGGAAACATTTTATGCAAGGTGATGGAAACATGTACTGGTGAGTAAACAACTCGTAGCCCACCTCTTTGTAAGTATTACTAATGGAAGATTCGTGGGAGAGATAGATTAGTTTGTCAATTTGTGTAGGGGAATAGTTAGTCTCACTGGAGTTTGTTCCACACAGAGTGATTCAAATATTGTCAAGGGATGACTGTAAGAGGTAGGGGCTGCAAGAGAGCATAGGAAGTGATGCAGTGTCCTCTATAAATTCAGAGGAGAATAATATGTATTTTTTTTGAGGTTGGCCAATAGGGAGCCAATAGGAAATGCATAAAATGTAAGTGACTGGCTATCCTCAGGCTCTGGAATCCAGTGTTGGACCTTCCTGGTGGGAAATGTGGATTGCCAGGAACTGGAAACATAGGCAGTTGTGATGGGGAGATGTCACATTGCATATTTTTTAACACCTCTTTCGTAGTGCCTATGAGAGTGTGGACAAGTAAAGTGTCCAGTATATCTTTTGTGCACCACAAGAAGTCTTAGAAAGGTACAGTGCCTTGAGAAAGTATTCATACCCTTTGAAATTTTCCACATTTTGTGATGTTACAGCCAAAAACATAAATGTATTTTATTGGGATTTTATGTGATAGACCAACACAAAGTGGCACCTAATTGTGAAGTGGAAGGAAAATGATAAATGGTTTTTAAATATTTTTACAAATAAATATCTGAAAAGTGTGGCATGCATTTGTATTCTACCCCCTTTACTCTGATACCCTTAACTAAAATCGAGTGGAACCAATTGCCTTCAGAAGTCACCTAATTAGTAAATAGAGTCTACCTGTGTACAAATGAATCTCAGTATAAATACAGCTGTTCTCTGAAGCCTTCAGAGGTTTGTTAGAGAACCTTAGTGAACAAACAGCATAATGAAGGCCAAGGAACACACCAGACAGGTCAGGGATAAAGTTGTGGGGAAGTTTAAAGCAGGGTTAGGTTATAGAAAAATATCCCAAGCTTTGAACATATTACGGAGCACTGTTCAATCCATCATTCGAAAATGGAAAGAGTATGGCACAACTGCAAACCTACCAAGACATGGCCGTCCACCTAAACTGACAGGCCGAGTAAGGACAGCATTAATCAGAGAAGCAGCTAAGAGACCAATGGTAACTCCAATGGAGAAGCTGCAGAGATCCACAGCTCAGGTGGGAGAATCTGTTAACAGGACAACTATGAGTCGTGCTCTCCACAAATATGGAAGAGTGGCAAAAAGAAAGCCATTGTCAAAAGAAAGCCATAAGAAGTCCCATTTGCAGTTTGCGGGAAGCCATGTGGGGGGCACAGCAAACGGGGAAGAAGGTGCTCTGGTCAGATGAGACCAAAATTGAACTTTTTGGCCTAAAAGCAAAAAGCTATGTGTGGCAAAAAAACTAACACTGCACATCACCCTGAACACACCACCCCCACCGTGAAACGTGGTGGCAGCATCATATTGTGAGGATGCTGTTCTTCAGCAGGGATAGGGAAGCTGGTCAGAGTTGATGAGAAGATGGATGGAGCCAAATACAGGGCAATCTTATGCCGCGTACACACGAGCAGGCTTTACGGCAGACTTTGCCCGGCGGACGGGATTTGGTCGGACAATTTGATCGTGTGTGGGCTCCAGCGGACTTTGTCTTCTCAAAAGTTGGACGGACTTAGATTTGAAACATGTTTTAAATTAATCCGTCGAAATCGAGTCCGGTCGAAAAGTCCTCCGTCTGTATGCTAGTTCGACAGACATAAAGCCACGCTAGGGCAGCTATTGGCTACTGGCTATGAACTTCCTTGTTTTAGTCCGGTCGTACGTCATCACGTACGAATTTGACAGACTTTGGTGGATTGTGTGTAGGCAAGTCCGTTCATTCAGAAAGTCCGTCGTAAAGTACGTTGAAAAGTCCGCCGGGCAAAGTCTGCCGTAAAGTCCGCTCGTGTGTACGCTGCATAAGAAGAAAACCCGTTAGGGTCTGCAAAAGACTTGAGACTGGGACGGAGATTCACCTTCCAGCAGGACAACGACCCTAAACATACAGCCAGAGCTACAATGGAATGGTTTCGATCAAAGTATATTCATAATTCAATTGAGAATCTGTGACAAGACTTGAAAATTGCTGTTCACAGACGCTCTCCATCCAATCTGACAGAGCTTGAGCTATTTTGCAAAGAAGTATGGGCAAAAATGTCACTCTCTAGATGTGCAAAGCTGGTAGAGACATCCCCAATAAGACTCACAGCTGTAATTGCAGCAAAAGGTGGTTCTACAAAGTATTGACTCAGGGGGGCTGAATACAAATGCATGCCACACTTTTCATATATTTATTTGTAAAAAATCTTGAAAACCATTTATTATTTTCCTTCCACTTCACAATTATGTGCCACTTTGTGTTGGTCTACCACATAAAATCCTGAAAAAATAAATTTATGTTTTTGGTTGTAACATGACAATATGTGGAAAATTTCAAGGGGTATGAATACCTTTTCAATGCATTGTATGTCTATCATATAATTTTCTATCTCTGTCCTTTGCTTCTGAGGCCTTTGTCTGCACCAGTCAAGCACTCAGTTCAAGGGTGATGCACTGTAGTGTGGAGCACATTCTTGCTTGCTTATGTGCATGTTCCGAACCAGGAAACATTACTCCATGTCCAGCTGTCTGCTCAGATATGTTTCAATTTTGGAAAGATTTCAATCTGGAAAGGTTTCCAGGAAGAAGTGTACTCCAGTATTTTCCAGTGGGACCAATTTAAAAGGTAATCTTAGACTTACCGCTATGGGAGAGTGACAATTAAGGCTACCAACTTTTGAAACTTTATTCGCATTTTGACAGATTCCCATATGTTTGGAGCTCATTCATGAGGTTAGACTGGGAATGGAGGGGTTGGAGATAAAAAATAATAGGTTGGCCACATAGGCAGCATTGTTATGTGAATGTCTTAGTTTGCTCTCATTTTCCACAGAGGAGGTTTAAGGACAAAAATGAAAATGAATGGCAAGAATGGGCAACCCTGCTGAGTACCAGGGAATAGGGAAGGGAGCTGAGCAAACTCCATTTGCCTTGACTCTGGCAATGTGCAAGGGGTATAGAGATAAAATTAACAAGAAAATAGTCTCTTCAGAACCTTTAGTTGACCCATTCAAAGGTCTTTAACTCATCCATAGAAGGTAGTTTAAGGTGGATGGCCCCCTCCACCGTGCAGAGTAAATACTATCTAGGGCCCTTGTGGTGTTGTTCCTCGTCTTTCTAGAGAAAAACCACCTTGTCAAAATGTATCCATCTCTGCAAGCAAGGGAAGAGTTGGGATTTTGGAGAGGAATTTTAAATCCATGTTGGAAAGTGAAATTGGTTTGTAATTATGGCAGGCATTGGGGTCATCTACTTCTTTCAGGAGAACAGTAATGTGAGAGTCTAGTTAGTAGGCCTGGGGAATGGAATGGAGACTCTTCGGACAAACAGAGTGAAAAGCCTGTATGAAATGTTGAGATAATTAGTCTAGTAAGATTTTAAAGTACTGGAGGCTTAAGCTATCAGGAAATGGTGCTTTGCCTGAGTCAACAATTATCCAGGAAAATTCTTTGGGGGTTAGCTGAGTTCAACTGAGCACGTTCCTCTGATGCCAGCTTGGGAAAGCTGGATGCAATTGTGTAAGAGCAAATGAGCTCAATATGAGCAAAGTGAGCTGCAGTGGGAGGGGCTGTTTACATGGGCAGGTTGTAGAGCATTTCATAGAAGCCTTTAAAGTCTTATAGATGTCTTTGGATATGTGAATGCTTATATCCATGTCTACATGGGGTATATAAGTTTGGCTTTTTCATTTGTGTGGGGCATTGACCACGCTTTTGCCACACTTGCTGTCATATTCAAAAAAGCAGAGTTTGCATTGTGTTAGTTTAGGTCTAGTTTAAGGATAGACATGAAAGTAAAGTCACACTTTTTACTAAACTTACTTTCCAAAGTGAACTTTTTCTCAACTATGTAAAAATGTTCTACTTTCGTGGTCACAGAGCTCCTCAATGCTCCAGCATTGTGCTTGTTTTGCTCAGTGCTTGGTGACATCTATTTACTATAATCAAACAATAGCAAAACAAGATGTAAGGACATGTATCTTAAAAATGGCATGAACAAGAGAAGGAAACAGCAGTGCTATATGAGTAAAATATAATTGGATAGTCTTCAGTGTCACGTCAATCACTGCATTTTCAGATACAATAGGGCACATATAGAAGAAAGAACTCATTACTTCCAGGAAATATATGAATGAGCAGCAGGTAACTAACAAAGTTGGTGGTGTGTTTACAATGTGAAACAAAAAAAAGTGATTCTGGGGTTAAAAGGCATTGCTGCAAGTTCTATTGAAATGCAGCAATTATGAGACACGCTAATTTAGCTTTTTATGTAGAAATATATGTATGAAATGTCAGTAGGCACAATGGCCCTCATTATTTCAGAACAACTGACAAAGTAATCATTTCTCAGTCCTTTCAAATGTCAGTGGATTTGGGGATGCTATTTGTGAGAGATCAAAGTGTACTCACTCCTACACATAGCTGGGGAAGCCTTTTTTTTGAAGATACAGATATATATGAGAATACTGAACGTAGGTGTATCTGCCTACTGCCAGTTATTTAGGGGGCATGGTGGGGCAGCACACCAGAGCATATGCCGCATTCCAGGCTAAAAATCGCCATGCTGTGTTGCAGCTCGTATGCTTTGGGAAACGGGAGCCACACTGGGCAAGAGCTACTGGAAACTCTCCAGGCCCAGGCATAGAGATGGCTGACCCCACGTCATCTTCAGCCAGGCACATTTGTGTGTTACAATGGCACTATCTTTTTGATCACCTTTCGCCTTAGAAAAATCAAATGGGACACTAGCTTCTAGGAGGTCCATTGTCATGCCAGAAGGGTTTATGGCCGCTATAGGTGGTCATAATCCAAAATGTCACTAATAGCGCTTAGAGGTCCACTGGTAATATGTGCAGGTGACACATATACATAAGTAAGGGTCAGGTGACACCAAATGGGTAGTTTAGTAAAACAGCAATAGGTTTATTGGATGCAACAGTTCAATAAAACCAAAGGTGAAGGTGAACTCAAAAGCCACAGTACATAAGAATGCACAACTCACTGTGTGTCCCCATCCTGTGTGCAGCTGGCTCAGAACAACTGACAAAGTAATCATTGCTCAGTCCTTTCAAATGTCAGTGTATTTGGGGATGCTATTTGAGAGAGATCAAAGTGTACTCACTCCTACACATAACCAGGGAAGACATTTTTTTTTGAAGATAAAAGATATTTATGACAATACTGAACGTAGGTGTATCTGCCAAGTGCCAGTTATTTAGGGGGCATGGTGGGGCATCACACCAGATCATAAACAGCTATCAAGGCTAAACATTGCCATGTTCTGTTGCAGTTAATTTGCATTGGGAAACAGGAGCCACACTGGGCAAGAGCTACTGAATCTCCAGACCCAGGCCCAAAGGTGTCTGAAATTAAACCATCTTCAGTTGATCATCCTTCACCTTGGAAAAATCAAATGGGACCCTGGCTTGCAAGAGGTCCTTCGTCATGCTAGAAGGGTTTGTGGCCCATTTAGGTGGTCATATTTAGACAGTGTCCTCCTGGCAGAAATGCTGAGCCAACATCAGATGCCTTTCAATTACCTCATCCGTTACACCTCCATGCACTGGAAGTCAGCATTGGCCATGCTGAAGAGGCTCCACCAACAGCCATCACATGGGGTTGATTTACTAAAAGCAAATAGACTGTGCACTGTGTTGCATTCTGTGAGTGCAGTTGTTCCAGAGCTTAGTCAGTGAGGAAGAGCTCTGCTCACTTCCATCATCCACTCATGTGCAAGCAAAAGCTTTTTATTTGCAGAGTGAAGCTTCATCCAGTTTACTAAGCTCTAGAGGAACTGCACCTGCAATGTACAAGTCTAATTGCCTTTAGTAAATCAACCGTAATGTGTACCCCTGTGATTATAGTATGAGAACAGGCTCTGGTAAACTGGGGTTCCTTTCATTGTGTCCCTGGCTTAGGCTTTAGGTTGTGTGCCGCATTTTGGCACCTTTTGAAGAATTTCAATCAGAATTAGAAGAACCATGGCAAATTTGCCCATCCCCAATATTCATGTAGCGGAAGAGGGAAGTATAGTAGTTGGAACACACAAGCATTATTATATACGCTATTTCCCAGTAGCAGAAAAATTGCTCATCACTTTTTCTAATATCTGGTTACTACAGTGTTAATTCCCTATTCTATCCATTGTTCTTAAGAAGAAATGATCCTGACTAGGGATGAGCTTCGTGTTCGAGTCGAACCCATGTTCGACTCGAACATCGGCTGTTCGACCGTCCGTCGAATTGCGAACGTTATGGGCCGTTCGCGCCAAATTCGTGTGGCGCGTCACGGCCCATAATTCACTGCGGCATCGCAGTGCATTGCTGGCTGATGATTGGCCAAGCATGCACTATGACCCGCATGCTTGGCCAATCACAGCGCCGTCAGTAGAGAGAGCTGTAATTGGCCAAAGCCAGGGTGGCTTTGGCCAATTATGGCTCAGGGGATTTAGTACACGCCCCACACTATATAAGGCCGCCTGCACGGCGGCCCTGTGTAGTGTGTTCCGGTGTGCTGATAGAGAGAGAGACAGACAGTGTCATTTGATTTGAGAGCTAGATTAGGCTAGATCTGTTCCTGCTATTTACATTTAGTGCAGTGCGTCCTGCTCACAGTGTTCAGCTAGATCCGTTCCTGCTATTTACATTTAGTGCAGTGCGTCCTGCTCACAGTGTTCAGCTAGATCCGTTCCTGCTATTTATATTTAGTGCAGTCAGTGCGTCCTGCTCACAGTGTTCAGCTAGATTTGTTCCTGCTATTTACATTTAGTGCAGTCAGTGCGTCCTGCTCACAGTGTTCAGCTAGATCTGTTCCTGCTATTTACATTTAGTGCAGTGCGTCCTGCTCACAGTGTTCAGCTAGATCCGTTCCTGCTATTTACATTTAGTGCAGTGCGTCCTGCTCACAGTGTTCAGCTAGATCCGTTCCTGCTATTTACATTTAGTGCAGTGCGTCCTGCTCACAGTGTTCAGCTAGATCCGTTCCTGCTATTTACATTTAGTGCAGTCAGTGCGTCCTGCTCACAGTGTTCAGCTAGATTTGTTCCTGCTATTTACATTTAGTGCAGTCAGTGCGTCCTGCTCACAGTGTTCAGCTAGATCTGTTCCTGCTATTTACATTTAGTGCAGTGCGTCCTGCTCACAGTGTTCAGCTAGATCCGTTCCTGCTATTTACATTTAGTGCAGTGCGTCCTGCTCACAGTGTTCAGCTAGATCCGTTCCTGCTATTTACATTTAGTGCAGTCAGTGCGTCCTGCTCACAGTGTTCAGCTAGATCCGTTCCTGCTATTTACATTTAGTGCAGTCAGTGCGTCCTGCTCACAGTGTTCAGCTAGATCCGTTCCTGCTATTTACATTTAGTGCAGTCAGTGCGTCCTGCTCACAGTGTTCAGCTAGATCCGTTCCTGCTATTTACATTTAGTGCAGTCAGTGCGTCCTGCTCACAGTGTTCAGCTAGATCTGTTCCTGCTATTTACATTTAGTGCAGTCAGTGCGTCCTGCTCACAGTGTTCAGCTAGATCTGTTCCTGCTATTTACATTTAGTGCAGTGCGTCCTGCTCACAGTGTTCAGCTAGATCCGTTCCTGCTATTTACATTTAGTGCAGTGCGTCCTGCTCACAGTGTTCAGCTAGATCTGTTCCTGCTATTTACATTTAGTGCAGTGCGTCCTGCTCACAGTGTTCAGCTAGATCTGTTCCTGCTATTTACATTTAGTGCAGTCAGTGCGTCCTGCTCACAGTGTTCAGCTAGATCCGTTCCTGCTATTTACATTTAGTGCAGTGCGTCCTGCTCACAGTGTTCAGCTAGATCTGTTCCTGCTATTTACATTTAGTGCAGTGCGTCCTGCTCACAGTGTTCAGCTAGATCCGTTCCTGTTATCTTCCTACTGACAGGCAGGCTTGTCTGGTTACAGTATATAAAGCTACCTGAAGAAAATTACAGGTGTTCTATCCCAGCTTAGTGCAGCTACAGGCCATTAGTATGTCTGGAAGGCCAAGAAGGAGAGGCAGACAGTCACAAGCCAATAAGAGAGGGCAAGCAGGCTCTGTGTCTAGTGCTGGTCGTGGAGACGGTGCATCCTCATCAGCCCGTGGCCATGGGACACGCTTGGCCTTTTTTTCGGCAGCTGGCCGTGTTGAGCCGCAACATGCAGAAAACTTGGTCGAGTGGATGACCAAGCCGTCCTCATCCTCCTCATCCTCTCTCACCCATGCCCAGGGTGCTTTGTCTGGCAAAGCAGCGGCCTCTTCCCTCAGCTCAATGTCATCAGTGACTCCTTCCCTAGCTCCACCATGTCCTCATGAGGATTCCCTCGAACTGTTTGACCACAGTGTTGGGTACATGCTCCAGGAGGATGCCCAGCGTTTGGAAGGCTCTGATGATGATACTGAGCTCGATGAAGGCAGTAACATGAGCACGGACAGAGGGGGTGCCCAAGAAGGACAGCAATCTGGCAGTCATGCTCCCCCTGCTGCAGCATACTGCCAGGTTTGCTCCAGTGATGAGGAGGGAGGGGATGATGAGGTCACTGACTCAACGTGGGTGCCTGATAGGAGAGAGGAGGAGGAGGAGGAGGAGGAGGTGGCACATCACCAACGAGGCAGGATGCCCTCCAGGGGCCAGCCTAAGGGCAGCACATTGACTGCATCACACCCCAAAGCTCCACATGTGCAGGGCGCTGCAGTCTCTGCGCGTTATTCAAAAAGTTCTTTGGTGTGGGCCTTTTTTGAGACGAGTGCATCAGATCGCACCGCTGCTATTTGCAACATATGTCTCAAGCGTATCTCGCGTGGCCAAAACATCTCCCGCTTGGGTACCACATGCTTGACCAGACATATGTTGACCTGCCATGCAGTTCGTTGGCAAGCATATCTAAAAGACCCACACCAAAGAACAAAGAGGATCTCTCCTTGCTCCTCATCAGCTGAGATTTCCAACCCCACTAGACCTTCAGTCCTCTCTGAGACCTGCAGTGAGAGGAATGAAGGTGTAGAATTAGGTGTGTCACAGCCAAGTACTTGTGGGCAATCTGCTTTTGGTACACCGACGCCAGATTGTACCAGGCAAATTTCCCTGCCCCAGCTGCTGCACCGCCGAAAGAAGTTTGCTCCCAGCCATCCACATGCCCAGCGGTTGAATGCTAGCTTGGCAAAATTGCTAGCACTTCAACTGCTGCCTTTTCAGTTGGTAGACTCTGCCCCCTTCCGTGAGTTTGTGGAATGTGCGGTTCCTCAGTGGCAGGTACCCAAACGCCACTTTTTCTCACGGAAGGCGATTCCAGCTCTCTACCGGCATGTGGAAGGCAATGTCCATGCCTCGCTGGACAGGGCGGTCAGCGGTAAGGTGCATATTACCGCTGACTCATGGTCCAGCAGGCATGGACAGGGACGTTACTTAAGTTTCACGGCGCATTGGGTGACTCTGCTGGCAGCTGGGAAGGATGCAGGACAAGGTGCAGTAGTGTTGGAGGTTGTTCCGCCACCACGCCTCCAAAATGCTGATTGTGACACACCTCTCTCCTCCACCCCCTCCTCTTCTTCTTCCTCCATGGCCTCTTCCTCGGAACCAGCGGTGCTCCGTAGGCGTTCAAGGGGCTACGCAAGTACGCAGGCCAAAAGATGCCATGCGGTGCTTGAGCTGGTATGCTTGGGGGACAGGAGCCACACTGGGGCAGAGGTTCTGTCAGCTCTGCAGGGGCAGGTTCAGAGGTGGTTGACGCCACGCCAACTTAAGGCAGGAATGGTGGTTTGCGACAATGGCACCAACCTCCTCTCTGCCCTCCGACAGGGACAACTGACCCATGTGCCCTGTTTGGCTCACGTCCTTAACTTGGTGGTGCAGCGGTTCTTGGGCAGGTACCCGGGCTTACAGGATGTCCTGAGGCAGGCCAGGAAAGTCTGTGTGCATTTCCGCCGGTCATATAATGCCAGTGCTCGGCTGACGGACCTCCAAAAGGAGTTTAACCTGCCCAAGAACCGCCTAATCTGTGACATGCCCACCAGGTGGAACTCAACGTTGGCCATGCTGCAGCGGCTGCACACGCAGCAGAGGGCCATCAATGAGTACCTGTGCGACTATGGCACCAGGACAGGGTCAGGGGACCTTGGTTTTTTTTCCCCACGCCAGTGGGCCATGATCAGGGATGCATGCACTGTCCTGTCACCATTCGAGGAGGCCACGAGGATGGTGAGCACTGACAGTGCATGCATCAGTGACACTGTCCCCCTTGTCCACCTGTTGGAGCACACGCTGCGTGGAATAATGGACAGGGCACTTGAGGCAGAACTGAGGCAGGAAGAGGAGGACTTCCTTAGCTCTCAAGGCCCCCTTTATCCAGACAGTGTTCCTGCGTGCCCGCCGATCACACAGGAAGAGGACGAGGAGGAGGAGGAGGAGGAGGAGGAAGATTGTGTCAGTATGGAGGTGGAGCCTGGCACTCAGCATCAGCAGTCTTTAAGGGATCAGTCCCAAGGAACACATGGACTTGTACGTGGCTGGGAGGAGGTGGCTGCGGACGTTGTTGTCCTTAGTGACCCAGAGGACTCCGGACCGAATGCCTCAGCAAACCTACGCTGCATGGCCTCCCTGATCCTGCAAAGCCTGCGTAAGGATCCTCGTATTCGTGGTATCAAGGAGAAGGACCAATACTGGCTGGCAACCCTCCTTGATCCACGTTACAAGGGTAAGGTTGCGGACCTTATCTTGCCATCGCAGAGGGAGCAGAGGATGAAACATCTTCGGGAGGCCTTGCAGAAAGGTCTGTGCAACGCGTTCCCAGAGACTGGGAGGTTACAAACTCCTGTTTCTGGACAACGTGTTGCTGAGGCTTCGGTCAGTCAAAGAAGGAGCGGTGGAGAAGGTGGCCGTCTGACCGATGCGTTCAGACAATTTTTTGGTCCGCAGCCCCAAGGTATGATCGGTTCCAGCAACCATCGCCAGCGTCTGTTTTACATGGTGCAGGAATACCTAGGGGCAAGATCAGACTTGGACACCTTTCCCACCGAAAATCCTCTGGGTTACTGGGTCTTGAGGATGGATCACTGGCCAGAGCTTGCACAGTATGCAATTGAGCTACTGGCCTGTCCTGCATCCAGCGTTCTTTCGGAACGCACATTCAGTGCTGCTGGAGGCGTGGTAACCGATCACAGGGTGCGTCTGTCCACTGACTCGGTCGATCGGCTGACCTTCATAAAAATGAATCAGTCTTGGATCACCACCAGCTACCAAGCACCTGATGCTGATGTAATTGAATAATTTTTTTCAGATCCCTTCAAAGACTGCCTATGCTGATGCTGAGTGACTATCCCTGAGTAATTATCCTCTTCCTCCTCAATCATCACGCTGATAGCTTGTAAGAACATTTTTGGTTCTGGGCGCCACCACCAGTGCCTAAGGCACAATTTTTCAGCCCCTGTATAACAGGGGCGTGTAATTACAATTTTTGATGTAATACTTTGCAGCAGGGCTCGTTCCTGCATTCCAACTAGAGTGTCTGTGAGGGGTTGCAGTGTTGTGGCACCAGCACCAGTGCCTAAGGCCCAATTTTTCTGCCCCTGTCTAACAGGGGCGTGTAATTACAATTTTTGATGCAATACTTTGCAGCAGGGCTCGTTCCTGCGTTCCAACTAGAGTGTCTGTGAGGGGTTGCAGTGTTGTGGCACCAGCACCAGTGCCTAAGGCCTAATTTTTCAGCTCCTGTTCAACAGGGGCATGTAATTACAATTCTTGATCTAATATTTCACAGCAGGGCCCTGTGAGGGCTTACAGTGTTTTGGCCACAGCAACACCTAAGGCCCAAATTTCTGCTGAGTATATAGGGCAGGACCCTACTTTCAAACATCTAACTTACAAACGACTCCTACTTGCAAACGGAAGGAGACAACAGGAAGTGAGATGAAATCTACCCCTAGGAAGGGAAATTCTCTCATGTAAGAGTTAATATGGGAAAACAATTTCTCCTTTCCACTGATGCTTTCCAATCCTTGTTCCACAAAAAAACCCAAATTTTCAAAAAACATTTTTCATTGGGACAAAAAAGTGAGGTGAAATCTTCTGAAGAGGAGGAAAGACGCAAAACAAATGTCACAGGGGTGATAACCCTTCCCTATGTTTTCCAAAAAGCTTAGAAAAGATTTTTTGGCTGGAGCTAAACACGTTAAAAATGTTCAAAATTACAAACAGATTCTACTTAACAACAAACCTACAGTCCCTGTCTTGTTTGCACCGCCTGTATACTGCTGTTCAGAGTATATAGGGACCTTTCCTTATTTTAATTTGGGTGCGGGGTTCCCCTTAATATCCATACAAGACCCAAAGGGCCTGGTAATGGACTGGGGGGTACCCATGCCGTTTGTCTCACTGATTTTCATCCATATTGGCAGGACCCGACATGACATTAAACCCGCAAGCAGTTTTAAATGAGATTTTTTCCTTTAAAAATGACATTTGGTGCAGGGACTGTTCTAAACATGGGAAACACGCGTCACTTTACAGGCATACTATAGACACCCCCCAGGTACGATATTTAAAGGAATATTTCACTTTTTTTTTTTTACTTTAAGCATCATTAAAATCACTGCTCCCGAAAAAACGGCCGTTTTTAAAAGTTTTTTTTGCATTGATACATGTCCCCTGGGGTAGGACCCGGGTCCCCACACCCTTTTTAGGACAATACCATGCAAATTAGCCTTTAAAATGAGCACTTTTGATTTCGAACGTTCGAGTCCCATAGACGTCAATGGGGTTCTAACGTTCGTGCGAACTTGCGGTCCGTTCGCGGGTTCTGGTGCGAACCGAACCGGGGGGTGTTCGGCTCATCCCTAATCCTGACACTTCATTTCATCATTTAAAGGGTTATTAGACTTAATGATATAAAATAGGTCTATTATGCCCATCAAAGTTTGGCTGTGTGTGAACTTTCTGCTATTTTGTACATCAAGATTTTTTTTCTTTTTAGAAAACACAAGTAAATTGTGTTTTAGCAGGCAGAAGGCAACAATATTTGAAATAAAAGAAAAACACTTTCTGAGATTTCAGAAAGTCAGTCCTTCTATCTGACCTTCCAATAATAAGCGATGATAAAGTTGATTGACTGCTTTTGTCAGTCATACAAAAAGATTCAATTCAACGGTTTGACCTTTTTTTCGCCTTTTGTGGCATCCCCTAGCATTCTGCGTTATTAGTTTACAGTGACGGTAACTGTCTTGAAGTGACTGTTTGAACAACAGAAAGATTGACAATGCATCTCCGGCCTGGACACATATTGCAGTCAGGTGATGGAGGCAGCTTTTGTTTTTATATCGCACAATGGAACTTTTGTGAAGTGTCAATTATAGAAACTGGATTTGATGGCAGAAAATCGCATTTTGGTCCATGCACTGTGGCCATTTACTCAGCTGACACAAAAAGGCATCCATTACAGAGTCCCTGGATGAGCATAGCTTTCTTCAATAGCTTTCCTTATTTCTGTTCGGTATTGCATCCTAATGCCATATATATATCCAGTGATAATACAATTGTAAGAGCCTTTATCTGGAAACCATTATCCAAAATGATAGCAAAAGGTAGAAAGGTAAATTCTTCTTTCATTGTAAAAATGTCACCTACACACAAATGATGGAAAATGTTTTTCAGAAGACATAGATGGAATATTAAAGGATGATTCAATTAAGGAGTATTCAGTAATGGAATGAATGCAAATGAATGATTAAACTAAACTATAATATATATATATATATATAATATATAAAAAAAAATATATATATATACACACACACACACACACAATACACACACACACATACCGATCAGCCATAACATTATGATGACCCACCTCATATCAAATAGGTCCCCCATCTGCTGCCAAAACAGCCACTTTTTCCTCCAAAACTGCCCTGATCCATTGCAGTGTGGATGTCACTAGACCTCTGAAGGTATGCGGTGGTATCCGGCACCAAGCCGTCAGCAGCAGATCCTTTAAGTCCTGTAAGTTGGGTGGTGGGGCCTCCATGGATCAGACTTATTTTTCCAACACACCCCACAGATGCTCGAAGGATTGAGCTCTGGAGAATTTGAAGCCTAAGTCAAGACCTCAGACTTGTGTTCCTCAAACTATTCTTGAATCATTTTTGCAGTGTGGTAGGCACATCATCACTGCTACCCTGTTTCCCCGAAAATAAGACCTAGCGCGATTGTCAGTGATGGCTGCAATATAAGCCCTACCCCCCAAATAAACCCTAACCTGTTTCCCCGAAAATAAGCCTTACCCTGAAAATAAGACCTACAAGGACTTTAACTAGGGCTTATTTGGGGGGTAGGGCTTATATTGCAGCCATCACCGACAATCACACTAGGTTTTATTTTCGGGGAAACAGGGTATCAGGGAATACTGGTTCCATGAAGGGGTGTGTTTGGTCAGCAACAGTGTTGAGGTAGGTGGTACATGTCAAAGTAATATCCACATGAATGGCAGGACCAAGGTTTCTCAGCAGAACAATGACCAAAGCCTTACACTGCCTGGTGGCATCTTTTCCCCAGGTAAGAAATTCGCACCTGGCCATCCACATGATGTAAAAGAAAACATGATTCATCAGCAAAGGCCACATTCTTCCATTGTCCCGTGGTCTGGTCTGTGGACACGGGTTAGCTGGGCACTCTGATGCCTATGCAACCCTATACACAACAAACTGTGATGCTCATTTTTTTCTGCTTTCAACACATCATGGACAACCTGTTTACTTGCTGTCTAATATATCCTTGCTGCCTATATCCTACTGACTTTAACATGCCATTGTAACAAGATAATCAATGTTATTCAAATTACCTGTCAGTGGTCTTAATGATATGGCTGATTGATATACAGTATAGTATATATACACTATATTACTAAAAGTATTGGGACACCTACCTTTACACACACATGAACTTTAATGGCATCCCAGTCTTAGTCCGTAGGGTTCAATATTGCGTTGGCCCACCCTTTGCAGCTATAACAGCTTCAACTCTTCTGGGAAGGCTGTCCACAAGGTTTAGGAGTGTGTCTATGAGAATGTTTCACCATTCTTCCAGAAGCGCATTTGTGAGTTCAGGCATTGATGTGGACGAGAAGGCCTGGCCTTCTATTCAATTCTATTCCAACTTGGTGGGAACAGTTTGGGGATGGCCCCTTCCTGTTTCAACATGACTGCAAACCAGTACACAAACAAGGTCCATAAAGACATGGATGAGCGAGTTTGGTGGTGGAGGAACCTGACTGACCTGCACAGAGTTCTGACCTCAACCCGATAGAACACCTTTAGGAAGAATTAGAGCGGAGACTGCGAGTCAGGCCTTCTTGTACACATCAGTACCTGACCTCACAAATGCACTTCTGGAAGAATGGTCAAACATTCCCATAGACACACTCCTAAACATTGTGAACAGCCTTCCCAGAAGAGTGGAAGCTGTTATAGCTGCAAAGAGTGGGCCAACTAAATATTGAACCCTGGAATGCCATTAAAGTTCCTGTGCGTGTAAAGGCAGGCATCCCAATACTTTTAGTAATATAGTGTATTTATTTATTTATTTTATTTTTTTGCTTTTAAGAGGCTGAGGACTAACTGCAATAATGGGAAACATGTAGCTGTTTTTAATATACAAAGAAGCACCTAAAGGGAGTACTTCATGTGCCCTTTTATGAGATTGGTATTGAGCCAAATTAGGTCTGAGCATTTGTTCCATGTGGCATCATGGCAAAAGGATTGCAGACTGCAGAATTTGTCCCTTCCAGTCTATAGTGTTTATTTGCTTATTATTTACCCAAGAGATTGTCAAGTCCTCCTCTGTCTGTTAAAATGACAAGTACTAGGGACTCACTGAGAGGCATTGGAACCTTATTTGAACCCAGCTGCTTAATATTGATTATATTAAGATGAAAATTGTTAACCATCTAATCTTGAAATATATCCTGCTCTTTGGGCCACAGTCCAAAGAATCTTAAAATGTTTTTGCATACCCCATTGACTTTTTTTTTTTTATCTTCTCGTGTTTTTGTCATCGTTTTATAGTCTCTGGTGGCTAAGCAGAGGCACTGCTTACTATTCAGCTATCGTAGGCAATGTCACAAACACAATTCACAACAAAACTTTGACCTGTGTTTTATTTGCACCTCGTCGCTTTCCCCACAGCCGAAATGATTTCTGCTTGACAACAAATAGATGTCTTCAATTAAGCTTTATGCTTATCATTTGTTCACTTTTATATCGGTAGTGACAAGCATGTATATTGCCAAACACCTCGCACTTAAAACGACGAATATCACGGCCGATATTTTATATGGAAGATGATAGCATACGGATAGTTTAATTTGTACATTGTATTGCCTCTTCACATTTTAGTGGAGTACATTTATTTGATGGATAATATAATACAAAACAAGATCCCCTTGAAAGATACAGTTTATTAGGATTAATTTTTGCAAGTAAATCCATGTTAATCCAGAGAGACAGATGCACTGAAACAATCTCCAAAGCTCCTATTTCTCTCAGGGAATTTCTGGTTCCTAAAACGCTTTATTTTTTATAAAAGGCATAAAAGCTTTAGCAGTGTTCTTTGGGTTTGGTATCCCAGGCAATTGAGACACTTTAGAAATAATGACACCTAAGTGGCATACAAACGCTGAACAGTTGGTCCCTGCTTTGGCTTACTTGTGTTTTGTGCTTGAGATGTAAAAAAGGTGTTTTTGTATCACATAAAATAGAGGGAAATGACCATCTGCATCCAGAAGAGAAAATGTCTCTTAAGAAAATATGCATGTAAAGTAGGCTTAATGGGATTTTTAAAAAATGTGTGTCACAGACGCAAAATATAGGTCTGCAGTGAGAGCTGATCTCAAAAATATTTAAAAAAATATCTTACCACAAAGCACGTGAACAAATACTAAATGTGATACATCAAACAATTACTACATAGAACTATATCTCCTCAATCCTGCATAGTGATAACAAAACATATAAAAAAATGATGATAATAATAATCATGTAAAAAAGAGATAAACAGTCCCCTCGGTCCTCTATGAATATGGAACATCCAAATCCCACGTGGACAAATTCACATCCTTGACTGGAATACATTTTTCACCAATTCGTGAGCCACCATCACCTTCTGAAAATGGCAACTCACCAGAAACAAGTAAAAAATGTGCCTTTGGTTTATGCTGGGTTAACCACTCTACTCTTTTGAAGATTTCTCAAACCGGTTGCCAACGGCTACTCCTTCTACCGCCACATTAATCTCGATTCCTCATGGAAAGCAGATAACCATCATTGCGCAACATGTTTAAAAATGTATTTAAGACAATAAAATAGGTATGTAAATGTACACTCACAAGTAAAGTGCCTTTAGATCGGCACTGAGTCTTTCCAGCGGTTATTTTTAGGGCTAGCTAGCGCTGTTTTCTGTGTCCCGAGATCGGCATGTGGTTCAAGCCTCGATCTGGTGTGGGCTGGGGCAGGAAGTGACGTTGTCGTTTACCCCGAAGCCTCTACGCGTTTCGCATTCAATCATGCGTCTCCAGGAGGTTATAGTTAGTTTATAAAAAAAAAGAGCCCATCTAGTTCAAGCAGCTAGAAACAAAAAAAACAAACAAAACCAAACAAATAGAAAGCCTCCATATACACTATCCTATGCCCACAGTCGACCTCCAAAGGAAGGCAAAAACAAACTCCAAAATGCATGGTCCAATTTGCTGTAGTGGGTGAAAAAAAAACCTTTCCTGATCCCCTAAGAGGCAATCAGACATTCCCTGGATCAACAATTCCTGGTTTATTACCTATGAATGTTAATATACAAAAGTTCCATATTTGTTCAGGTTTTTCAGGGAAAAAAGACACTTTCCCGTTTAGTTTAACCAAAAAAGGTAGAAAACCTCCATATGTGCAATGTTATGCCTACAGTTGCTATCCAGAGGAAGGCAAACAAACCCTAATAAAGCATGATATTATACTCACAGTTGATCTCCGGGGGAAGGCAAAAAAAAAAAAAAAACTCCAAAAAAAGCATGGTCCAATTTGCTGCAGTGGGGGACAAAAACCTTCCTAATCCCCGAGGCATCAATCGCACATTCCCTGGATCAACAATACCTTGTTTTACTATGTATAAATGTTAATATTCAGTAGCTCCATAGTTAGTAAGGTTGAAAAAAAGACACATACCCATTTAGTTTGACCAATAGAAAAAAATAAATAGATAGAACACCTCCATATACACAATTCTATGTCCACAGTTGATTCAGAGGAAGGCAAAAAAAAACACTCAATGAGGCATGGTCCAATTTTCTTTTTAGTTTGGTCCAGTTTGCTTTTTAGTTTGCCAATGAGTTTGAGCTTAGGGGTTTGGGGAAAAAGGGTAAGTCAACTATAAACATATTGTTACGTAAACTGAATAGACATTTAGCTTTGTTATAGTTACATTAGTAAGTCACTGATTGCAGCCAGGGTGGATGCGCCATTTGAGGCAACTACCATATGCAGATACCACTTCCAGATCCCATAGTGCTCTTTGTGCTTCCAGACACAGCTCCCTTTTTTTTAACCAAACAATGACTGTAAATCTGCAATTTATCATTAATGGTGTATGGTTGAACAAAACTTGAAACAGAACATGAAAATTGCAGTGTGATTTTGAGCTATAATAGCATTTTGCATTTTCGCCTGATAAAGTGAATGGGGTGCATTGGAGTACTACAGCTATATCTCAATGAAAAAAAAAAATAAGAAACTCGGAGCAGGTCGGATTTGTAATCTATATGAATTTTTTAAAGTACTTAAAGTGGACCTGAACACAAAAAGTGAAAACATTGTTATGTTATAGGGAATATCTAAAAATGTTAATTGTAAAAAAAAAAGTAGTATCCTGCAAATGTTATATCTGTCCTGATTTCCTCCTGAGCTGTACACAGTCACCTCTGTGTATATTTGCAGTGTGAGATCTAAGGCACTGCTGCCCGTGACTTCTAGTCCCACTAGATTTGGAATAAGATTTGCTGATGTCATACTGTGATGCTCACTGTTCTCCTTGCTGGTGTGGAAGCTGTACCCAAGGACCTGCAGAGAAGAATCTCCCTTCTTCTGTTTCATTCATTCTTAGAATCTGATCTTTTTGGACTTTTTCTTGCAGATTCTTGGTCATTTATCTATCACTAACACTAGCAACCATTAGCGGGGGTTAGGGGGACGTTAAGGTGAGGAATGCAAACCCTGTCTTTACTATTATAGCTACCTCCACAGTGTAGAACAGAAACATGGTAAATCATTGGGAAAAGGTCAACTGCAGGGAGACCACAGACAATCCTGGTAAACTAGGCCCTAGACTTTGCCTAAAACATTTTTGGTACCTACATTTTTTTTGGCAAAGTAAGGTCCTCTTTAATCCTCAATGTTGATGGGAGTGTACCATCAAGTTGTCCATACATAAAATATATTGTTACACAATATGAACAGTATCAATACATTTTCTTAATGTGTCTGTCAACCATGAACAACTGCATTGGGAGATCTGTGTTTGTATCTTAAGAGATTCAAAATGTTGGAAAATTTCTTCTGGATTCCTCCTTCTACGCTAGTGCATAACTACCACTCCCTCTCATGGCTCCTAGTCCTTACTCATGCTACTGAAAGGTTTAAAAAGGCGACATATGTAATTCCGAAATAAAACATAGGGTTGATTTACTAAAATTGGAGAGTGCAAAATCTGGTGCAGCTCTGCATAGAAACCAGTCAACTTTCAGTTTTTTTTTTGTCAAAGCTTTATTGAACAAGCTGTAGTTAGAAGCTGATTGATTACCACGCAGAGCTGCAATAGATTTTGCACTCTCCAGTTTTAGTAACTCAAACCCAATATCTTTAAACGTGTGATGTTTAGATCTATTTTTTGTCATCTCTCTTACTCTTTTTGTCTTCAAATGCTATCTGTTGAGCATTGCTATGCTATTCTGCGTCTTTGGTAGCGTTTTACACTTTCATCTTTGCATGTGCACTGAATTGTAAAAAATAGGGTTTCAAGATGTTACATTTTTTATGGGTTAGTTTAAAAAATTTGATGTTACCTCAGTTTATAGACATGCATTCACAAAGATAACTCTAACCCTAAAAACTGGAAACAGTACACATTCTCTTTGAAAAAAAAGACACAAGGGCCCATGTAATATCTGACATTGTTGCAAACCTCCTTGACATACCATTTTCAAGAGAAAAAGTTGGGTACCCTTTTGTTTTCCAAAGTAACTGCACCCTTACAAAGCAGATATGTAATGTTCACCACCATCAAAGGACACACATATGTCTTTATGTGCTTGTTGAGTTGGTAAATGCTTGCTTTGCATCTTCAGCATTTCCGTACATTGAATTTACATTTCATTTTGTTTATGTGTAAAAAAGGACATATGATTTTTATTTACATACATGTAAAATACCTGCAAATTGTCAGGTGGTGGCAGGAAAATTGTTGGACTTCTTCTTTTTGCTCTCCAGAAAAGTTATCTTAAGGGCTGCGTGTGAACATCCCTTCAATATCACATGCAATTGCAAGATTATGGGCATTGAAAATATGTTTTATGCATAAAACCTTCACTTTATGGAAAGTAATAGGAGAGATGAGTAAGGCAGCTGTTTATCCAAACTAGACATATACAGTAAAGCACAAGTCTCCATTTTTTGTAGAATTTAGCCAAGATTGCTTTGTTTTGTTTCATGCATTTGTCTTGGCTAATGTGTATCAAAATTACATCTAAATTGTCAACTGAAGCAATTATGGATTCCAGCGGGGTATTTGGAGAACATTACACATACCTGCAATGAAAATTTAATTAGGATGAAGCTCATTCAAGTTAGATCAATACTTAAATACAGACGAAATAACTTTTGTCAATTCCTTTTTCCATGTTAACTGAAGCACAGTTCTACCATTATATTTTTCATTATTCTGAATTCATTTAACTTGAAATGCATTTGTACCATGTGATTTTTTGAATCTCGTGGATGAGAAGTATATTTTTGAATTAGCTTTGTAATATTTTGTTGACATGGATGCTTTGGTAAAACATCCAGATATGGTATTCAGATTGGAAGACTTTCTTTTTTTTTTAATGAATAACCTGGATTAAGAGGTTGGATGTATCCAGAAAAAAATAAATATGTTACATCTGAACATGTTTAACTAGATAATAAATACCAAAAAACGCTTATTTGATGCTTAAATATGTTTTTTGGGTCTGTCTATAACATAATTTTAATAACCTAATTCAAGTGCAAATTTCTAATTCTCCATTAACATAGGAATAATTCTGTTTGCTAAAATAAAATAAATGAGTGAATGAAATATGATATGTTCTAGGTATCATTTTTTTAAAAATCCAAATTTCAAAAAGTCATGTGGCAACTGTATAGCTCAAGCTTTAAGTATTAACTTTTAACCTTTGACCTTACAGATTTTAACCATTGAAATGTCTCTTTAAACTTTAAAGGAAACAATGATAACGAACGCCTGGCGATTGCTAGACAGCGAATTCCATATCGACTTGGTCGAGTAGTTGATGATTGGCTACTCGACAAAGGTAAAAAACATTGATTAAAACTTCAAATAAAATAATTTGAACATAACCAAGTAGTATTTCATTGTAACTCTAAAAAAACTTTTAAAATAAATTTTCAGTAAAACTAACTTAAAAACTTTAAAACAGTAAAATTTAAATAGTAATATTTGGCATACATTGTATAATACTTTTCGTGCCTGTCTAGATGTTTAATAATCGTACCCTGTTAACTTAAAGTTAAAGGGACTGTAAAGTCAATCCTCTAACTGAATCTATGAAGGAACTCATAGATAACTTTAACCAAACTTTCAAAATTATTCATAGACTGTTTTTTTTTTTTCCTGTTCCCACATCTAAATTATTATCTAAAATATGTGTAGCTTTCTTATCTTTCTTACGAACCTGAAAAAAAAAAAATATCTTGGCATAAACTACAGGTACTCTAAATAGTGGGCAAAATGAATTGCCAATCAAAATGAAGTCCCTTTAACATTTGCATCCTTTCAAGGAATTTTTTTTTTGAACAAACCCTAATTAAAACCCAACCTAAAATTATGTGCATGCTAATCATATGCAGAGGCCAATCTGCTTAAAAATCTTTGATTTCATAATGCTGACAATATTTTAAAGATTTCTTTGTGTAATGAAATTGTGCCATAATTTCACCATTGGTACGTGTATCATTACTTAAGTCGCTTTTGCATCAGAAAGATTCTATTTTAATTGTTAGTCTTGCTAAATGCCAATCAGAGCTATTTTATACTTTGACTGCATAATGATGCATTTCTTTTCTTAACTGGTGGTGAAGCAAACAAAATTTGATATTATAGTGGTGAATGTATAAAATGGAACGCTAATTGCTTTTTAACTAAATACCTTGCAATATATTTTCTCATTGTTTACCTTCATTTTTGTTTTTCAACTACACTCTTTAACTATCCTAAGAAGAGTATTGCAATTACTCATATTCAGGACTTAGATTTAAATGAATTTTAATATATTTGAACAAAAATGTGCTATCCATTAAAGACATTAATAATTCTTTTTGACATGCCAATAATGCAAAATTAATGTCTCACACATTTTCATAATACATGATGCAAGCTAGATTAAAACAAAATATGGATTTTTCCATTTTTGTTATCTTGTAGTTGATATAAAACTTTGATTGGCCTTTAAGCATGGACAGCCATAAACGTATTATTTTTTTTTTTTACGTTTTTAATAGATATAATGTACATGTCATAGTCATTTCATTATAAGCAATGAATTATAAATTATATTTCTATCTTATAGTTCATTGCACCCGTCATTCATTTCACAAAAAGTTGTCAGTCATCTTTTCCAGAATACGGAGTTCACAATCAACATTTTTGCATGTATATAATATTATTTTTGCAGGACGCCAGCTCACAATCTTCAATAGCCAGGCAACCATTAAAATCGGTGGGAAGGAGCGGGGACATCCTTTTCAAGGCCAGCTTAGTGGTCTTTACTACAATGGCTTAAAAGTTCTGAACATGGCTGCAGAAAGTGATGCCAACATCGTGATAGAGGGGAATGTGAGGCTTGTTGGTGATGTGCCTTCATCCATGACAACGGAGTCAACCGCCACGGCAATGCAGTCGGAAATGTCCACCTCAATTATGGAAACCACCACCACACTGGCCACCAGCACTAGAAGAATAAAGACACCTACAAGGGAACCTGTTGGTCAGGTTAGTAAACCTCAGTTCGATCTTATCTTACCTTGCTTCCAAAACTCCAAATACCACCTAAAACACAATTAATATTAATGAGTAATTCACAAGAATCTCTTGTCCTTTTTTGGGTGCAGGACATTTTTTTCCTCCATTTGACTTTAAAAGTGATTTTTTTTCCCAATCAGATACTTTCATATACACAGTAAGAAAATACACACACACACACACCACTGTTGGCCAAAATTCTAGGGGAACATTTTTCATTCATCTTTTCTGGCACTATGCCCAATGCTGGGAAAAGCAGTACTGATTATTTCTTTTGCAGTCATCTGCCATCTGTCAGCAATATGACATATTCTGCATAGCCCTGGCTGGCAGAAATCCCGTACTATGGCTCACCTATGTAAAGCAGTCATTAAATATAATGATTATACAATTTTCTCAAAAAACGATCTTTGAAATTAAATTTTTTCGTCTAAATAAGTAAATATCAGATAATAAATACCAGGATACCAGCTAAAGAAGGTGTAGCTACTCCTAGAACCATGAACCTGGATAATTCTTGCTCTGCCATTGAGGTTGATTTACTAAAACTGAAGAGTGCAAAATCTGGTGCAGTTCTGCATAGAAACCAATCAGCTTCCAGATTTTTTTTTGTGTCAAAGCTTAATTGAGCAAGCTGAAGTTAGAAGTTGATTGACTACCATGCACAGCTGCACCAGATTTTGCATGTTGCTGTTTTAAAGCGGTTGTATACCCGCTGTCATTTTTTTTTTTTTTTTACACCTGCAAGGGAAAAGGCATAATGAGCTAGTATGCACCGCATACTAGCTCATTATGAGATACTTACCTTAGAACGAGGCGCCGGCATCTCACCTGGTCCACGCCGAGGGAGCCGACATCTCCCCTCGGCGTGTCTTCCGGGTATCGCGGCTCCGGCGCTGTGAGTGGCCGGAGCCGCGATGTCGTCACTCCCGCGCATGCGCGCGGGAGACTTCTGCCCGGCAAGCTCCGGAGTTTGCCGGGCTGTCAGCCGAAAGTCCCCTGTGCGCATGCGCCGCTGCAGTTAGCGGCTCATTGCGAGGGGAATATCTCCTAAACCTTACAGGTTTAGGAGATATTTTTTTTACCTACAGGTAAGCCTTATTATAGGCTTACCTGTAGGTAAAAGTTACAAATATGGGTATACAACCGCTTTAATAAATTGACCCCATTGAGTCATGGAAGAAAGTTTGGAGACTTCCAAAATCTCTTGCTGACAGCTCAAAAGCTTTTTCATGGGAAAAAACAATAAATAAGACATCTGTCATGCATATAACACAAATATATTACAGGTGTTGATTAAAGTATAACTAAAGGCAAAACTGTTTTTTTTTTGGACAGAATGGAGAACACCTATTAGGTTATTATTAGGTTATTACTGTCTGTGCCCCTGTTAGGGAGATTCCGCCTCTCTATTTATCCTGTTTACCATTATCATTGAAAGTGAAAGTAAAAGAAATTCCCACATTTTGGGTTGTCCTGAAAAAGTAATAAAGGGGAAACCTTCCAATGGGGACACTAGTTCAAGTGATTTGGGGGCCCCAATGGATTTCCTTATTTTGCGGGGATTTCATTTCCTGTTTGGCTATTGGACAGGAAGTGAAGGTAAATCTCCACAATGGGACACAGATGGCAAAAAAAGAAACAAATCTGACAGAGAATATAATCTTACTTTATCCAAAATGAAAACAGTACAGTCTACTTTAACCTTATCATGTAAAAACGGCAATGAAGTTATATTGGCCTGATACTATTAAGTTAAATCCCTGATTAGATAGTTAGAGGTTTGAGCAAAGCCCACAAAATGTCTGCCTGACTGTATATAGTACATTTTTAACTTTAACGCGATTAAAGCAGACCTATTGCTGGCTTTGTGCTATATATCTAAATTATTCCACTAGCGTTTAATGAATTGGTTGGATTAATGTAGGTTTCGCTTGAAAAGGCTGCCTACTTGCTATATAGATAACTGCATATTTAAGTCAACTTTTGTATATGTTATATGTTAGTTTACAACTATTATTTGAGGTCATTAGTCATACTAAACATGTGTTCTTGGAAACATACAATTTGTTTCATATACTGTTGATTAAAGTATAATTAAAGGCAAAACTATTTTTTTTTGTTTTGGACAGTCTGTGTCCTCTTTTTGGAGACCCCCCCCCTTACTATTTGTTCTGTTTAGCATCATTTAAAGTGAAAGTAAAAGAAAATCCCAAAACTTGGGTTGTCTCCCAAAAAGTAATAGAGGGTAAATCTTCCAATGCATTAGTTCAAATGACTTGGGGGCCCGATATAGACATGTGCACTGCCGAAAAATTAGTTTCTTTTAGTTTTCATTTCATTTGTTTTTGTGTTTTTTTTTGTTTATCGGATAATTCTTTATGCTCAGCATTCGTTACTTCGGGATCATTCAAAACTTTGGAAGCATTCGTGTTCATTTTGTTTCATTCGTTTAGATGCGTGATTCGTTACTTTGGACTCGGGCCATATATTCATTCGGACATTAGTTGTATTCGCAACCTTCGTCAGTTTGGATTTTTAACGTTTTATTTGTTATTTCCGAGTCGGGGTTCCGCACTGGGGTTAATTTAGTAGGCCTCAGACAGCTACTAGCACATGTATTTAACCACTTCCCACCCAGCCTATAGCAGAATGACGGCCGGGCGGTGGTTCCGTTATCCTCATATGATGTCTTTCAGGATAACAGCCAGCGCACGCCAGTGGGGGCACACAGCGCATCGATCGGTGGTGCAGTGTGTCAGTCTGACACACCGCAACGCCGATCTCAGTAAAGAGACTCTGATGGAGGCTCTTTACCACGTGATGAGCTGTGTCCAATCACGGCTAATCACAGTGTAAACAGGAAAGGAAATGTGTCTGCTTTTCCTCACTCGCGTCTGACAGACGTGAGTGGAGGAGAGCCGATTGGCTGCTCTCCTGAAGAGGGGTCTGCACTGATTGATTATCAGCATAGCCCCCCCGCAAATGCCCACCCAGGACCACCAGGAATACCACCAGGACCACCAGGAATTGTCACTACTGATGACCACCAGGTATGCCAATCTTTGCCAAAACCAATGCTAATCAGTGCCCACAAATGGTGCCAGTCAGTGCCAATCACTAATGCTTGCCAGTGCCTCCTTATCAGTGATGCCCATTAGTGCTATCTATCAGTGTCCATCAGTGCCACCATCAGTGTCCTTCAGTGTCACCTATCAGTGCCCATCAGTGCCTACCTATCAGTGCCCATCAGTGTCATCTATCAGTGCCGCCCATAAGTACCCATCAGTGCAGCCTTTCAGATAACAATATTTTTTACTTTTTTGCTATAATAAATATCCCATCAAAAAAATAAAAACAATTCTTTATCAGTTTAGGCCATTATGTATTCTTCTACATATTTTTGGTAAAAAGTATGCAGTAAGTGTATATTGATTGGTTTGAGTAAAAGCTATAGCGTCTACAAAGTAGGGGATATATTTATGGCATTTTTATTATTATTTTTTTTTTACTAGTAATGGCGGTACTCAGTGATTTTTAGCGGGACTGCAGCATTGTGGCGGACAGATCGGACACTTTTGACACTCTTTTGGGACCAGTTACATTTATACAGCAATCAGAGCTAAAAATAACCACTGATTAATTCATAAATGCCACTGGCAGGGAAGGGGTTAACACTGGGGGGAGATCAAGGGTTTAAGTGTTCCCTAGGGAGGTGTTTCTAACTGTGGGGGGGTTGGGACTAACAGGGAGTAGAGAGAGATTGCTGTTCCTAATTACTAGGAAAGGTAAATCTCTCTCTACTTCCCTGACAGAACGGGGATCTGTCTGTTTACATTGACAGATCCCCGTTATGGCTCTCCAAGGAACGATCGCGGGTCTCCGGCAGACGTCGCAGCCGCCGGCCACATGCATCGGCACCGCCGTTGCGCCCCCTGTAGCCCTTAAAGTGGCCGCCGTACACCAACGGCGATTCGCGCAGGGGAGCCAACTTGCCGTCGTATAACGATGGCGGCTGGTCGGCAAGCAGTTAATTTATTAAAAAGTGTTAAAAAAGGTTTGCCAATAGTTCTACTTTAACCTTATCACATAAAAAGTGAAATTAAGTTATTTTGGCCTGATCCAAATAAGATATACCCTTGATAACATAGTTATAGGTTTGAGCAAAACCCACAAAATGTCTACCTGACTGTATATAGTACATTTTCTACTTTTACGCAATGAAAGCAGATCTAATGCTGGCTTTGTGCTATATATCTAAATGATTTCACTACCTTGTACTGAATTTGGCTGAATTATAATAAGTTTAGCTTACAAAAGAGGCTACTTGCTATATAGATACCTGCATTTTTAAGTCAACTGTTGTATATGTCATGTTTTAGTATACAATTTTATTTGAGGTCATTAGTCATACTAAACATGTGTTCTTGGAAACAATTTGCTTCATATATGCTTCACTAGCATTTTCTGAGCCTTACATTAATTAGTGACCCACTTCTACAAGGTAAGATAAAGGCCCGGCTTCTATGTCCATAGCCAGCCTAGCTGTCATTTGTTACGAATGCTTTCTATAAATGGTTCACGGAGAATGACTGCTTTATTACCAAAAAAAAAAAAAAATGAAGAAGAAGAAAAAATCGGTCATGGTGGTTTGTTTTCCTCAATCAAACTGAGCTTTCAATGGTAACACTGAGCCACTTAAACAGCAGTTGTGATGTACCCTGGGGCGACTGAATGTTTTGGAACAATGGAGACGCCTCTTTGCCCAAGCAGAATTAGATTGGCTCCATTTCAAACAGCGGAGCCTGAGCATGGCTGTTAAATCTTGAGGGCAAAATATTGGTTGAAGGATGTGTTTCTGTTTATACTGAAGCAGTGACTTTGAAGAGGATTCATCAAAATATTCTCACGACAGCCCCATTTCTTGCCCTGCAACCCAAACAGAATAAAGGCAGGCATCTACAAAAAGCACAAGACGGTCACTTGCGAACAATTTTACTTTGAAGTCAGGGGAAATCATTGTAGCAAGGTGACCTATATACAGTGCATACTATACCGTACTGCTAATGCTGAATGCATACACAGCAACTGTTGCGTTTAAGGTGTGGCAGATAGAGACCTAAAATCAGTACTTTGTAAATAACAGAAAATTGAATGCTTACAAATGGGATTTTCACATATCTTCTGACTTTCAATGGCAAGAGAGGTATAGGGCCTGCCTTAAAAGTCTTGCTCGGATTACCATTTAGGCTATTTTCTGTCAATTAGCCTTTAGTTGTCCCAGTGGGGTTGGTTTACTAAAGCTGTAGAGTGCAAAATCTGGTGCAGCTCTGCATAGAAACCAATCAGCTTCCAGGTTTTATTATCAAAGCTTAATTGAACAAGCTGAATTTAGAAGCTGATTGGCTACCATGCACAGCTGCACCCGATTTTGCACTTTCCAGTTTTAATAAATCAACCCCTAGGTTTAGTAGGTCCTGGTTGAGTTAAGACAGTCGTCAAATTTGTTTTGCTGTAAGTAATCTAGTGGTGAAATCTTGCTTGAGTTCTTAGGTCTCTCCTTTTACTTTGGTCACACCATTTGATCTAATTTTGGATTGTGCTTGAGTGACCTGATCTTTTTTTTTTATCTATACAAGTAAATATTTCTAGTATGAAGCCTGGTCTCTGGATTCTACAGGAATTGAGAAAGAAATGCCTAGTTGCCAGAACCAGCTTTTGCTTTTTGCCTATTATCCAGCAGTACATGGGCTAGTATTTGCAGCTGCACTCTGCAAGAGCAGTTGCTTGAGATCTTAGTTAATGAGGTCAAGGCTGACTTCCATTATCCAATCACGTGCAAGCAAAAATGCAGTTTTTTTTTCATGTTCCCGTGTACATGATTGGGTACTGTGACAGACTCACCCGGGACAGAGGCTTTTGAAGGGGACTGAATGTTAGCCTCTTGCCTACAGATTATGGGCCCTGGCATTTGGGGTACCCTTGAGGTATTGCTAATATGGCAAATACAGGGTCCCCAGAGTCTGTGTGTCCTGGGGGGACAAGGACCCGAAGCCAAAGTAACAACACCTCAAGGGTACCCCAAATGCACCCGGGATAGGTACTCTTTGCAAAATGAAGCTTTGCCTCATTTACTAAGCTCTGGAGCAACTGCACTTGCAGAGTTCACAGTCTATTTGCTTTTAGTAAATCAACCCCTCAGGGTCCTTTGTAATTTAGGATGTAGACACTGTGTCCCCCTCTATTTTGTCACTTAGACATGGGCATCGTTCACTTCCAAGGCATGTAAGAAGGGAATTCTTAATGATATCCAACCCATTTTTCCAGTTTTTAAAATTTAAATGGTGATGGACAGCAAGTTCCTCTTCAATTCCAGCCTGGCTATCACTGAAACATGCAGAATACGTCTCTAATTTCCACCTGACATTATTTGGGCAAAAGTTAAATGCGGTATACATTGTCTGAACAAAGTTGCATATTATGGACCTTGAGCATCACAAAGATTTCTGTTTACCTATATCTATTTTTCTATACACAGTGCAAATATGTTTGCAGTCCGGCAGTGACTGAACAGAGGTCCAAACATTGTCCACAGATAGGGGCTCTTTTTTAGAATGTGTCTGCCATTGCAGCCAAATACAAAGAACTATACATTTAAATGTATAGCATCTAATTAGAGCTTATTCTCATCTGTGCAAGATATGGCACACTGACTCCTAATGTGTGGATCTCCTATATAATACACACAGAAAATATTTTAATATGAGCTCTAGCAGGAGAAAAAAAAATCAATCCATTGTAAATAAATGACGTATGGTTCCTAGAATTTTCAGTTATAATTATATGTAAATAGCAACAGCTGAAAAAGTATGAAATGTTACCCTCTGACTCTTCCTTTATTTCATCAAATGTGCAAATTTCTATATCACACATGCATTTTTTTGTGTAAAATTTTAAAGACTTGAAAGTTTCTTAATCGTCAATTCATCTACAACAATGTACACTAAAAATGTTTTAGATCTCATTACATTTTTTTCAAAATTTCAATAAAAAAACAAAAAAAAAACGCCAAAGCCTGTTAAACCATAAACATGAAACTGTTCAAAACACCATTTGCAGAAGCTGCAATAATAATAATTGCTCGCATCTTTGCCTGCATTCTTCCACAAAATTTTAATTGGTAATATTCTCTGTTGTATTTTATGCATCCAAATCTGCTTTTTTCTTTATAGCTACAAAGAATAAAATATAAGGTAGGTATACCACTGCATAATATTCTCGGAAACGTTTATGGCAATGTTAACGATGGGAAATAAAATAGTACATTAGAAAAAGATTTTTAAAAAAAAGTAATACTAATTTTTCTTGCTTTGTGTTTCTTTTGTGTTCTTTGTTTTACTAATATGGCATACTTATTTTACACTTTTGTTTATTAGATTGTTTTTATGGCAAGATAAAATGATCCTCAAAAAAGCCATAACTGTAGACCCATAAATTTACCTACAATTAAAGTGTGAGAAGTAAGTAACAGTTGGTGATGACAGCAGAATGTATCACAGAGGGCTCGTATTTCGTTTACTTCCATATTGTGCCATCTGCATTCTATGACAGAATGAATAATGCTTCTTTGAATCAACTACAGACGGGCTTATGGCATTCTAGGAAAAAAATCACAATGGTTTTTCTGCAGTGGTAGATTGTCAATAAAACAGGAGTAGTTGGCTTATATGAACAATATGGACTCATGAATGCCAAAATAATACGAGTGAATGCCTAAATTAGTTTTAGTTCATGTCTAAATTGACCCAAAGCTCCAGGAAAAAATAAATTCTGAAAAAAAAAACGAATAAAAGCAAAAACGTACATTTTATATAGTTCCCATGCCCAAAGCTCTTCCACACCCATTAAAATTAGACCATCCTTCTTTTGGAACCAAATCCCCCTTTCCCTCCTAACTCCCCAGGTGGCCCATTTTTAGGTCTGATTTATAGGCCTCTGCCAATAAAATACACACCAACTTACCAACTTACTACACTACATTCAGCCTAGAAGTTATCACCGTCTGGTGAGTGAGCACCTAGAGTGTTTGGCGGTGGTTGGTATTTTAATACACATTAAAGGCTATTAGTTTCACTGGCTGCCTCGTAGGGTGGTGGAACTGGACATTTTACAAAATGTAATGAAAGATTTACATGTTTTGACATTTGCTATTGTTAAAATTCATAAAAAGAAATAGTAAAAAAAGATGTCCAATTTTTCCACTCAGCCAGTCATTGTCATGGTCCATATAACTGGGCGCATGGCTTTGCCTACATACATTGTGCTAACAGGTGTCCTTCTTTATCATACCTGAAGGTTGGCAAACCTAACAGGTATACACATGCAAGAAAAAAAAAAAAAAAATATATATATATATATATATATAAAAGGCCTTTAGCATAGCACAGCTGAGTAGGCTTGAACAAAGGATAGATGTAACCAGTGGCGGAACTACCGCCATAGCGACACACGCGGTCGCTATGGGGCCCGCAGCAGATTTGGGGCCCGATGAGTGCCGTTGCTAGGCGGGTGCGGGCCGCACCGGGTGACACCCGCCAGAGAGGTGACACCCTTGAGTAGCGGCAGCCGCACCACTAACCCTCAGCGGCGCGGACCGAAGCCGCCTCCCCTCCTCTCTGTTTACATCCAGAGGGGAGGAGGAGGAGGAGCCTGCGCTCGAGCCGAGGGACACACACCGCTGTGTATCTGAAGACTGTCAGCGCTGTTCTAAGGTATGTAAGGGGGGGGGCGCATCTGTACTGCTGGAGGGTCGTGCACTGAGGGGGGTGTCTGCAATGCTGGGGGGGTGTCTGTACAGAGGGGGATGGTCTGCACTAGTGGGGGTCCTGCACTGAGGAGGGGTGTCTGTACTGGGGGGGTCCTGCACTGAGGAGGGGTGTCTGTACTGGGGGGGGGGGGGGTCCTGCACTGAGGAGGGGTGTCTGTATTGGGGGGTCCTGCACTAAGGAGGGGTGTCTGTATTGGGGGGTCCTGCACTGAGGAGGGGTGTCTGTACTGGGGGGTCCTGCACTGAGGAGGGGTGTCTGTACTGGGGGGTGTCTGCACTGAGATGGGTCTCTGTACTGCTAGGGGGGGTCTGCACTGAGGTGGGGGTGTCTGTACTGCTGGGGGGTGTCTACTGCTGGGGGGGTCTGCACTGAGGTGGGGGTGTCTGTACTCCTGGGGGGGGTCTGCACTCAGGTGGGGGGTGTCTGCACTGAGGCGGGGTCTGTACTGATGGGGGGTCTGTACTGATGGGGGGGTCTGCACTGAGTGGGGTCTGTACTAAGGGGGGTGTCTGCACTGCTGGGGGGGGTCTGTACTACTGAGGGGGATCTGCACTGAGGGAGGGTCTGCATTGCTGGGGGTGTCTGCACTGAGGGGGGTGGTATGTACTGAGGGGGGGATGTCTGCACTGGGGGGGGATGTCTGTACTGCTGGGGCCTGCACTGAGGGGGGTGTGTATACTAACGGGAGTGTCTGTACTGAGGGGTGTCTGTACTGCCGGGGGGTCTGCACTGAGGTAGAGGGTGTCTGTACTGATGGGGGTATGCATGTGTGTCTTTCAGGGGCTGCATACTAGGGCTGGGGAAAAAAAATCGATTTGAATCTTGAATCGAGTTGAGAGGTCAAATCGATTCAAATTTTCAGCAAATCGATTTTTTAGATATTTTTTTTTTTTCACCAGGACCGGCGCTGACACCGCGCCGGTCCTGAGGAGCTGCGGGTAGGAGTTTTTAGGCAAGGCCGCGGCTTCGGCTTAGTCCACGAGGCCGGACGCCTTGCCTAAAAACTCCTACCCGCAGCTCCTCAGGACCGGCGCGGTGTCCATGCAAAAAAATAATAAAAACTCGATTAGAATCGTGAATCGAGTTTTTTTTTTTTTTTGAAGAAAAAGCGCCCAGCTCTACTGCATACAGTATACTGCATACTTTGTTGTTCGAAATTAATATAAGCTGTTGCCTGGGTACTGTGCCACATGGGTGTGGTAATCTGTTGTTCAATGGCATAGTTTTTTTTTTTTTTGTGGGGGGCCCCATACAACATTTTGCTATGGGGCCTTGTGATTGCTAGTTACGCCCCTGGATGTAACCTTTTGTACCTGTGAAGCTGCGTACACACGAGCCTTCATACCTGAAGGTTGGCAAACCTAACAGGTATACACATGCAAAAAAGTAATTAAAAAAAAAAAATATATATATATATATATATATATATATATAAAAGGCCTTTAGCATAGCACAGCTGAGTAGGCTTGAACAAAGGATAGATGTAACCTTTTGTACCTGTAAAGCCGCGTACACACGAGCGGAATGTCCAACAGAAAAAGTCAGACGGAAGCTTTTCATCGTCTATACCAATCGTGTGTGTGCCTCATCAGACTTTTTTTTTCGAAAATTCTGACAGACCTAGAAATGGAACATGTTCTAAATATTTCCGATGGAACCAATTCCTATCGGGAAAACCGCTCGTCTGTATGCTGTTCCGACGGACCAAAAACGACGCATGCTCTGAAGCAAGTACGAGACGGAAGCTATTGGCTACTGGCTATTGAACTTCCGTTTTCTAGTCTCGTCGTACGTGTTGTACGTCACCGCGTTCTCGGCGGTCGGACTTTGGTCGGACTTTGGGTTGACCATGTGTAGGCAAGAAAGCTTGAATGGAATTCCGTCAGAGTTCCATCGGAGAAACCTTCGGAGTTTATTCCGACGGCAAAACCGGTCGTGTGTACGCGGCATTAGGAGTTTTCTATTTCTCATGTGCTTCATGTGCTAGTCGTGATGATGCAATGATAGGGGGTAGATATAAATTCATCATGGCTACCACTGGCTCACAATAACCAAATCCATTCAGACACAAAGGGGGAGAATTACGTAAACAGGGGCACACAGAATCTGCTTCTAACTGAAGCTTGTTCAATTAAACTTTGACAATAAAACATGGAAGCTGATTCTATGTGCACCAGTTTTAGTAAATCAAAGATTTGTTTAGTTAGGTTGTCTGATTTAGGAGAGTTGCAAATTTTCATGATAGCAGCCCTCGCAGCCCCAAAAATGTGCTAATACCTTATATTTAAAGATTTAAACAGCCAAATATAAAAAAAAAACACCATCTATTAGACATGCTGGGGTGGATTTACTAAAGGCAAATTGACTGTGCACTCTGCAAGTGCATTTGCACTCATTTTCCTCAGAGCTTAGTAAATGTGGTAAAGCTCTACTGAGTTCCATCATCCAATCATGCACACATAAAAATGTTGATTCATTTATTTTCCTTGCACGTGAATGTGTATTCTTTACAAAGTGAAGCGTTACCACATTTACATTTACTAAGAAAAATTGAGTGCAACTGCACTTGCAAAGTGCAGAGCTTATTTGCCTTTAGTAAATCCCCCCTATGTCTAGAATTGAGTATTTGGGCTTTGTTTATTAAATTTGCAAATAGGCTGTTCATTTTGCAAGGGAAGCTGCACTTTGCCCCAGAGCTTAGTGAATGTGGTGAAGCATCAGTTTGCAAACAATACCCCATTACGTGCAAGGAAAATGAAAAAGTATAAAAAAAGAAAATGCATTTTTTGCTTGCACAAGATTGGATGGTAAAAACAACAGGTCTTCACCTCATTCACTAAGCCCTGGGGCAAAATTTCCATGAAAAGTGCAGCTTCCATTGCAAAGTGATAGTTTGACCTATTTGCCTTTAGTATATCCAATCCCAAAGGCTCAATGGGGATATATCTAGGATCATAGGTACAGAATCCAGAAGTGGACAGTTTTATGGATTTGTGTTGAGAACACACAAAGAATATTAGAAATCAATGGGTACGCTAAGAGCTAATGCTACAGTTGATGATGCTGAGTACCCTTCTCCCCTGCACTGCTTAAAAAATAATATATATATATATATATATATATATATATATATATATATATAATGGCATTCCAGTCTTAGTCCGTAGTTTAGTATTGATTTGGCCCACCCTTTGCAGCTATAACAGCTTCACCTCTTCTGGGAAGGCTGTCCACAAGGTTTAGGAGTGTGTCTTCCAGAAGCGCATTTGTGAGGTCAGACATTGATGTGGAAGAGAAGGCCTGGCTCGCAGTCTGTGCTCTAATTCATCCCAAAGGTGTTCTATCAGGTTGAGGTCAGGACTCTGTGCAGGCCAGTCAAGTTCCTCCATCCGAAACTCGCTCATCCTTGTCTTTATGGACCTTGCTTTGTGCACTGGTCCAAATCATTTGGTGGAGGGGGGATTATGGTGTGGGGTTGTTTTTCAGGGTTTAGGCTTGGCCCCTTAGTTCCAGTAAAGGGAACTCTTTGGACAATGTCATGCTTCCAACTTTGTGGGAACAGTTTGGGGATGACCTCTTTCCTGTTTCAGCACAAACAAGATCCATAAAGACATGGATGAGTGAGTTTGGGGCAGAGGAACTTGACTGGCCTGCACAGAGCCCTGACCTCCACCCAATGGAACACCTTTGGGACAAACTAGAGCGAAGACTGTGAGCTAGGCCTTCTTGTACAACATCAGTGCCTGAACTCACAAATGCGCTTCTGGAAGAATGGTTAAACATTCCCATAGACACACTCCTAAACCTTGTGGACAGCCTTCCCAGAAGAGTTGAAGCTGTTATAGCTGCAAAGGGTGGGCCAACTCAATATTGAACCCTACGGACTAAGACTGGGATGCCATTAAAGTTCCTGTGCATGTAAAGGCAGCTGTATATATATACTATATTACCAAAAGTATTGGGATGCCTGCCTTTACACTCACATGAACTTTAATGGCATCCCAGTCTTCTGTGCCACTGGTTTCTACAGAGCCCACCAACCACTGGAAGAAAAATAGGACCTATGACGTGATTAGACCAAATACCAATAAGAATTTATATATATAGCACTCCACACATACATTGTACACCCACATTGGTCCCTACCCTATAAAACCCTATATACCCTATAAAAGTATGAATTTGCAGAGAGAGCATTTTATTTATTTTAAATTTCAAACCCTGCAAGGCAATGGATGTTTCTTTTTTTATTTTTATTTTTTTTAATGATGCTGGAGGTGGGCTTTAATCAGTGAGGGGGTTGTTTACCAAACGTCTTATAAGATTCAATTGAAATAAAAAGAACACAACTATACCCTGCAATTCAACCTCAAGATCACAGGCATACCGGTAGCTTTATCAGTAAGGCGTGAAGGTTTTGCTTCAAATCAATACAGTATTTTCAGCTGACAATTACGCGATTTGTCATTAAATTAAAGTAAAAATTATGAACGAAAAAGAAACAATGTTGGCAAGGATCTCACACTTTACACCTAACACAAGAAGAGGAATTCTAAATGAAATGTGATAAGCGCAGCAGGCCCACGTCAGCGGTTCCTTTCTCTAATGCTTTGTCTTCAATTAGCCACTTAGATGCCATTAATCAAGGAACTGAAATAGAGCGACTTATAAACCTCACGTAGATGTTTATTTTCGTGGAATGCAGAATTCTCAATAACTGGATCGTTCCACCTTCCCGTGTCCTGGGAGAGACATAGAAGCGATTGTTTACACAGTTCTAACATGACAAATAAACACAACACAGCTCGAGAACTGAACAGCACTAAAATACACATTGATGTTTTTAATAACTAAAATAGGAAAACAAAAGGGAACGCAATTGTAAATGTTTGCTGTTGCTGTTCACACAAGATAATTGTTTCGGGGTAAAACATCTGTACCAATGGCTCTTAGAAGGTCAGTCCACTTAGAACCAGTATTTCATTTCCAGTTTCCTTTGGAATTGAGATATTTGGAATTGAGATATTAAAGTGTAAGGGAATACAAAACTGTTATTCCTAGTTTTGGATGGAGTAGGGCAGGATTATCCACTTCAGTTCTAGCCTGTAGTACCACTTCATTACCAGACCAGATTTTCAGGGGTGTGATAGTTTTAGTGACAATCACTCAGTCATGCAACACTGTACCCAAATCAATTTTATTTTGTTTTATTTATTTTTTTAACAGATAGAGCTTTCTTTCTGTGGGAGTATCACCCATTGATTTGATTAGCAGTCCACACAGTCTTGCAACAATGTACCCAAATATATATATATATATATATATATATATATATATATATATATATATATATATATATATATATATATATATATATATATATATATATATATATATGTATATTTAAAAAAAAACTTTCCAAAAGTAGATCATTTGGGGTTTTTTGTATTGTCTTGGCTTATTGTTTAAAATGTTCTGTAACAGAAGGTATGGACAACTAGAATCTTTTTTCTAAAAAAAAATGTTTTTTTCTTTATATTGTAAAAAAAAAGTAGATCACTGGTTATTAAATACCACCAAAAGAAAGCTCTATTTGTAAGAAAAAAATAATAATATAATAAAATAATAATAATATATAATATATATTTAACAGATAGAGCTTTCTTTTGGTGGTATTTAATAACCAGTGATATCCTTTTTTTTTACAATATAAAGTAAAAAGGTAAAACATTTTGAAAAATATTCTAGTTTCCCATACAGTACCTTCTGGTACAGAACTTATCAAACAATAGTGCCAGGACAATACAAAAACCCCACAAATGACCTCCTTTTGGAAAGTAGTCAGCTCAAGGTGATTTTTTTTCCCCACAATTCTTTTAAAATGAAGAAACATGCTGGTAGTGAGGGGGTCAAAACATGGAGCTTGGTAATGGTGCACTAAATGCATTAAATGTACAGGTCATACACAGAGGGAAGAGGAGGTGAAGGGTCACATACAGTGGTAGAATAACGACTAGAGGAAGTCTATACCACAGCTCTAACTGTTAAGAAGTCTTTCCATATCGGAGAATAAATCTTTTTCTCCAGATGTAAAAAGTGCCACCTTGCCTTTTGTAAAGACCCTATTCCCTTGCCTAGCCCTAGCATCCTTTTAACTGTGCTATTACACCTGGGGAGCCTGATTGGCTGTTGCAGTGGTCACATGATCGGAAGATGGTCCCTCCTGGTCCCGTTAATTACCAGAGACCAAGAGCTCTCTTTGACTGTCTTAGAGCATGCAGTGAGCGCGCTCTTAGCACAGAAATTTCTGGATCGCCCATGGATGCATATGTGTGGTGTGTGGGCATTAAAGCCCACCCTGGTAAAGATGCACAGATGCGCTATGTGGGTGTCAACAGATCAAAATGGCAGTGGTGGTAAAGGTTCTTGATATGGGGGACCTCTGCCTGTGTCATCACCAAAGGGCTACACATAAAATTCAGAGAATATTCATTATCAGAGACAGCAGACAACAGAATATAGTCAAAGACTATGGGCATGATACAAGAGATGTCAGAGACTGCAGACATGGTGCAGACATGGTGCAAGAGATGGTCAGAGACTACAGACATGGTGCAACGAGATGACAATCAGAGACTACAGCAGTGGCGGCCCATCTATAAGGGGCGCATGGGTGCTTCCCCCCCTATCCATGTGTCCGGCCCCCTAATCTACATTAGGGTGCATAGATTCCAATGGAGGGGTTAAGCATGTGATTAGAGCCAGAGGCTCTAATAAGCTTCAAAATAGGCTGCGCTTTGAGCCCACCCAGTTGTGTGACACTAGTGAATAAATATTCGTTATTGTCTTACTAATTCTCCCCCTGGCCAATCAAGAAGCAGGTCTGAGACCTGTTTCCCAATTAGCCGAAAGAAGAAGCTTTGCTGGCTGCCGAGAGGAGGAGGGAGGAGATGTGAGGAGAGGAGATGCATGGGAAGCTAGCCGGCCACCCGTCCATTGTCCGGAGGGAAGCCACAGGAGAAGCTACGTTGGCTGCCATGAGGAGGAGGGAGGAGACGCGAGGAGAGAAGACACAGGGGAAGCTAGTTGGCCGCCCGTCCGTCGCCCGGAGGGAAGCCTGGGGTAAGTGTTGCAGCCAGATGACCGACCGACCGGGGGGGGAGTGCGGGTGACCTGACTGTGGAGGTGGCTGGCTGTGCACTGTTTGCCGATCCCCTCCTCAAAAAAATACCACCAGCCTCCACTAGACTGCAAACATGGTGCAAGAAATTGTCAGAGACTGTGGGTATAATACATGACATGATCAGAGACTATGGACATAATACATGAGATGATCAGAGACTGTGGACATAATACATGAGATGATCAGAGACTGTGGACATAATACATGAGATGATCAGAGACTGTGGACATAATACATGAGATGATCAGAGACCGTGGACATATTACAAGAGATGGTCAGAGATTGCAGACTTGATACAAGAGATGGTGAGATAATGCGGACATGTTACAAGAGACTGTCAGAGACTGTGAACTTGCTACAGGAGTTGTTGGAGACTGAGGACTTGCTTCAGGAGTCATAGTCTGGAGACATATTACATGGGGTTGCTAAAAATCACTGCTATAACAGGGCAATTGGGAAACACAAATAAAATTTGCGGGGTCTGGAGGGTCTGGAGGGCTGCACAAAAAGTGCCGAAGGGGGCGCATGCAACCCCCCGGTTGGATGGACACCAGGGCCTTATACACTTGTATTTTGTATGCCTATGCCTAACTTTTAATAAATAGTTTTTACTATTTAAAAAAAAGATGGAATGTGAAAAAGTCAGCAGTAAAGTCTACACATTGCTTCATTAGGAAGAGAAGACCAAAGAAACGTGTAGGGGCTGGGCTGTAAAATGTCCCCTCGGTTTGATAAATATAGTGTTATGATGGCTTTAACGATATTATTACTGTACTTTTGTTGATAGAGAGACATCAATGCCATTTCTTCCTTTGGACTATTTCAGATCCTTTGGTTAGTTTGTCTCCATATAATCTATTTCTACTTTACTGGAGAAGCTGACAAAAGCATCTGGGTCTCTCTGGTGGTAATTAAGGAAGGCTTACTGCCTGCTGTGCTGAAAAGTAGCTCAGAGACTTCTACATGAGTAAATTCGTGGAGGAAAGACAGAAGATGATGAGTGCTGATGCAGTGGTACCAGGAGCACATAAGGGGGTAATTGTATCCACCGGTGTCGAGCATGTCATCTGCTTTTCTTATTGTCCTCATCAAACACTTTATCACAACTCAAAGGAGAGCACGGGCGTATAAAGCGGACTCATTTATTGACACTAACTTCCATGTGAGCTGAAAGTGTCCTCTTAATTCACACGCTCGTTGCTGTTAAAAGTGAGTTGTATTGATTGGCACCTAAAATTGTTTAGAATAACTGGCAAAGTGCGACTTTCCAGTTGTTAAAAGCCTGATAACTATGCACGTCAAGGAAGACTCACATTTATTACAGTTTAAGTTTCAGTATGCTTTGAAAGTCTCTCTCATTAGTGAGTCCCGGGGGACAACAAGGGTAATGCAATTTCATTTTTTTCTGATACGTTCATGCCAGGCGTACATTTGTTTGCATTGCATCTCAAGTCATTTTGCTGTCAAAGAAGAATAATGGGAGCCTAACTTATACCGCCTGTGAAATTCTATAGAAACATTGGTCAGTTCAAACGATTACTTAGCTTTAGCACAATAGATGTAATGAATAGCGTAGTTATTATTTTTTTTATTTTTATATCCCCACTTTTGTTAAAATGTTTACAACCGCTACACTGCTAAAATAGAATTTATCAAGCAGCAATGGAAAAAACAACCATTGATACTGCAGTCCATTATGTGTCTTGTGTATCTTTTGATAAATATCAGCTGTAATCTAATTCTTCAATTCTTAACTGGTTGAGGACCCTAGACATTCCTAAAAGGGTTGTCAAAGTACACAGGACATGTTAATGTGTGTTTGGAGCTTCTACCCCTCTACTGCATCCCCCCCCCGCCCCGCTTGTCAGTAATGCTTGGTTCTTAAAATAAAACTGGGAGTTGCTGTGTACATACGGCAGCTCTAGCAGCTACTGCTACAAAAAAAAAAAACACTGTTAAAATGTGAAGTAGAAAGATAAGAGAGGTACAGAGTAACATTGTTACTTTTGCATCCACTCAGCTTCATTAATCTTCATCATAGTGATTAGACTCAATCTGCAGATAATGTAATTTAAATAATCCGACATGTAAAAAAAAAAAAAGAAAAGCGCCAGCGCACCGATTCACTGTGAAAGTCCTCGGGCTTTCACACTGGAGTAAATGGAGCTGCTTTTTTCAGGTACTATGCAGGTGCTATTTTTAGCGCTGTAGCACCTGAAAAATGCCCCCAGTGTTGAAGGGGTGTAAATGTTCGCCTTCTAACATACATTGAGCTTCCCAAGTACAACTCAGTGTACAATTTTGGAATATGCTGGGATGAATGAACTCCCAGACATGCCCATGCAATTACATCATCCCGGCATGGCTAATTAGGATGGCCAAAGATCTAGAGCCTGGCAGAAGACCATTCATGAATGTTGGCACTGACCAGGAAACCTGTGGACATCACATTGTTGGAGGGGAGTAAGGTAAGTGTAGCTCCACATTCAAGTAGAATGAAAGTCATTAAGCTTACCTACTCTCTAACAGTCCAGATGCCGATTTTTGGACGTTTCTATTGGCTGGCTTGGGATAATGTAACTCCTGTGCATGTACAGGAGTCAGCTATACTGGCACACAGGAACAAGGTCGGTGCTGTAAGCTGAGCTGTGCATGTGCAGCTCAGTTTACATGCCTTAGAATAGTGATCTCCAAACTGCAGCTCTGGGGCCAGATGCGGCCCTTTGCTTGCCTTTATCCAGCTCTGGAGGCATTATTCCTGCCCCTGACACCAACAATGGGGCATAATACCTGCCACTGACACCAACAATGGGGCATAATACCTGCCACTGACACCAACAATGTCACACTATTCCTTCCACAGACACCAACTATTTCTGCCCCCCAATACCAAAGATCAGGCAGTGTTTACTCCCACTGGGCACAGTCTGACCCCCTAAAGTTTAAAGGACAGTAAACTGGCCCTTTCTTTAGAAAGTTTAGAGACCCCTGTCCTAGAAAACTGCAAGCAGGCAGGTAGGTGTTTCTTTATTGCAGAATAGACACTGCATGCTCGCAGTCTATTAAAAGAAGGCTGTAATTCCTCTTTAAGGTATATTAAAGCAGAGTTCCACCCAAATAGTTGAACTTCCGCTTTAAGCACCCCTTGCCCTCTTACATGCCACATTTGGAGAGGGGGAGTGGGTACCTGGTTTTGACAGGTACTTCCTGTCCCACTTCCTGCTTCCATCGCCTCGCTGCCTAGGCGACTCCTCCTCTCCCCCTAGGCGGCCCCTCCCTCTCTGCAATCTTCTGGGACACGTCACAGGTCCTGGCCACTAGGGGAGCGCAGTGCGACTCGCGCATGGGCATTGTGCACCCGGCTGTGAAGCCGCAAGCTGTCACAGCTGGGTGCCCACACTTGTGATGCCAGGGAGAGGCGAGGGAGAGGAGCGAGGCTTCAGGCGGCCGCATCGCCGGAGCATGGGACAGGCGAGTGTCTGTTTATTAAAAGTCAGCAGCTACACTTTTTGTAGCCGCTGACTTTTAATAAACTTACAAACGAGTGGAACTCCGCTTTAGGTGACCTATTTGACACACCTGCAGCACTTTCTGGACCTCATTATTAGTTCACTGATTGATTTCATGTGCTGCTTTTTATTTCTTGTCAATGATATATAGTTTATAAGTCATGCAATTATGGAAGAAGGAAAAAGTTAAACGTTTAAAACATAAGTAAGCAAAGCAACACCAACAGTAACTATAGCAAAAATGCCATACAAAGAATGAATGGATGGCCTCATTTCCAACATCCTCCATTTCATTTTTATATTCAGGTGCCACGTGGGAAGCTTGTCCCTATTCCCATTCCTCCCTGGCACATGAACGTGCCCGCTCCAGGCAGTTGTATAAAACAGGCAGATGGGGGGGGGGGCTCATTGAGTGCTGAGTTTCTATAGCAACCTGGCACAGTCAGTGAACGGAATACCCACCGATGAGATCTACTGATAAATATTTCTGGAATGGCCACTTCAGATCAATCACACAGTGGTAAAATACATAGAAGGAGGGGTGCGCAATAAGAAAAGAGATCAGAAGAAAATAATAAAATACAAGGACCTAATTGAGAAACAAGTATATTACTGCAGTGAGAGAAAACTCTAAGGGCTCATGCACACTGCAGGCATTTGAGCTTTTATTTCAGCTTGAAGAAGTTTGTGCTTTTTTGTGCATGTTTTTATTGAGCTTCTTCAATAAATATTGGAGGATATTCTACTTAAACTTGACACTTAAATTTAAGGCATGGTGTCACGGTCTGGAGTCAGGCTTGGATGCCAGTAGCTATAGCTGGAGAGAGGTACCCACTGACCAGCTGGGTAAGCGCAGAAGCAGGTCACTCTGGCAGATGATGCAGGCTCACCCGAGGTGTGGGGTCTAATTACTAACCGTTGTTCACCAGAGCTTCTGATGTTGGAGATGGTCTTTGCTGCATGTTAATACCAAGTCGCGGTCCTCAAGATTGCCCCACCAGGAGGTGAGCTAGCTGTGTCCAGTAGCAGATATAGTAGGTAGGGATAAGCAGAAGCATATTCAATAAACAAGTGAAAGGTCAGTAACAAGTGGTTGCAGGTTAGGATGAAGAGAAGCCTAGTTGAGAAGCAAGCCAAAGGTCAGCGACAAGCGGTAGAGAAGATATGGAAGGCAACAGGAATGACAAGAGCGAGATATTGGCTTGGGAGAGCACATAATAGGGCTTTGATCCATTCCAAAAAACAGATGTTGATGGAAGCGGATGTAAATGGATGTAAATGGATGTAAATGGATGATCATCCGTTTACATCCATTTTTCCATAGGTGTGCATTGATGTCCATTTTTTCTTCTGTCAATGGATGAAAGAGGCCTTCGATTCTGCTGTAATTATAGTAATCTAAATTAGACATGTGCACTGCCAAAAAATTAGTTCATTTTCGTTTTCATTTTATTCGTTCATTTTCTTTTTCATTTTTCGGGTCATTCGTTATGATCGCAATTCGTAAATTCATACATTCGTAAATTTGTACATTCTTACGTTCGCACATTCGTAAATTCGTACATTAGCACATTCATACATTCGTACATTCGCACATTCGTAAATTTGTACATTCGTACATTTGTAAATTAGAAAATTCTTAAATTCGTACATTTGTAAATTAGAAAATTCGGAAATTTGTAAATTCTAAATTTGAAAATCCAAAAACCTGAAAATTCGAAAATCTGAAATAGTAACTAACTATTAAATTATAGGTATTGTAATTTCCTTTCAAATTTGGCTGTTAGTGAATGTAACAAATATCAATTTATCCGAAGTTACGAATTATCTGAAATAACGAATGCCGCATCTAAACAAATGGAACGGAACAAATTCATAATAAATAATAACAATAACAAGTTTTTATTAATATTATTGTTATTTATTTTTATTAATTCATTACGTTCCATTCGTTCGAATACGGCATTCGTTATTTAGGATAATTCGTAACTTCGGATAAATTTGTATGTGTTACGTTCACTGACAGACAAATTTGAAAGGAAATTACAATACCTATATTTTAATAGTTAGTAATAGTTACGTTATTATTAGTTAATTATTAATTCAGATTTCCGAATTTCCAAATTTCCAAATCTCCAAATCTACGAATTCACTCATTTACTAATTTACGAATTTATGAATGTACGAATTTACGAATGTATGCATTTACGAATGTACAATTTTACAAATTTTCGAATATTCTAATTTACGAATATTCGGAAAAATTTGTTAAACGGGTTTTCATTCATTCGGATATTACCGAATTTGTCGAAATTCATTAAAAAACGTATTTGGAACGAAACGAATTGCACATGTCTAAATTAAATCTTCGTTGGATTGATGGCAACATGATGCTCAGGAGAAACCGTTGACTTGATGGCTTAGCCTGAACAATCTCTTGTTATCTGATTCTCTGTAGGATTACCCGATTACAGAAAAAGGTTTTGGTGTTTTCGCAAATTTTTATACCTCAGGCTGAATATTAAAATAATTGGGTTTTTTTCATTATTGATCTGTTAAAAAAAAAAAGATGTTTGAAGCTGAAAATCTCTTTCTGAAAGAGCGGAATGACTAGCACGGAGGATAATATGCATGGATGGTGTAAAACCTCACAGTGGAGTCTAGTAAATGACTTGTTTCAAATGAACTTATTGTAAAATCATCAGTCTCCTGCCTCCAGCAAGAACAGATTCCATAACACAGCTTTTAAAATTCTCATTTTAATGCTATTGGAGCTCAAGAATATTCACTGTCATGTTCCCATATGTGATAAAAATCTGTGCTGCTATGCATATCTTAGTGCATCCGCTTCTTTCGAAAGGAAGAATAATATCAATACAGGAAACTGGAATTCTTGTCAGCTGTTTGATATTTGTGTTGTTTTTGGTTTTCACCTACACATGCTGTCATTGCTCGCAGTCTAGTGGGTGCAGGAACCTTTTGTTTACCTGGCTTCCCATTGCTGAACATAATGGATTTCACTTGGCTTAGAATAATGTAACGCTTCAGTCACATTTTTAAAAAAAAGGAAGAAAGTATTTTTTAAATTGGTACATTTAAAGTGGTTGTAAACCTCAGACAGGAAATATGAACAAAGAATTTCCCTCTATAGTGTGTACTTTAGTGTGTCTCAATTAGGATAATTAAGTCTTATTTCTATTAAGCCCAAATATAGTTCATAAGGGTTAAAGTGCCACTTACCTATGTAATATACACTATAATGACAAAAGTATTGGAGCACATGTCTTTACACACACGTGAACCTTAATGGCATCTCAGTCTTAGTCCGTAGGGTTCAATATTGAGTTGGCCCACCCTTTGCAGCTATAACAGCTTCAACTCTTCTGGGAAGGCTGTCCACAAGGTTTAGGAGTGTGTCTATGGGAATGTTTGACCATTCTTCCAGAAGTGCATTTGTGAGGTCAGGCACTGATGTTGGAGAGAAGGCCTGGCTCGCTGCCTCCACTCTAAGTCATCCCAAAGGGGTACTATCCGGTTGAGGTCAAGACTCTGTGCAGACCAGTCAAGTTCCTCCACCTCAAACTCGCTCATCCATGTCTTTATGGACCTTGCTTTGTGCACTGGTGCTCAGTCATGTTGGAACAGGAAGGGGCCATCCCCAAACTGTTCCCACAAAGTTGTGAGCATGAAATTGTCCAAAATGTCTTGGTGTGCTGACGCCTTAAGAGTTCCCTTCACTGGAACTAAGGCGCCAAGCCCAACTCCTGAAAAACAACCCCACACCATAATCCCCCCTACACCAAATGATTTGGACCAGTAAAGCAAGGTCCATAAAGACATGGATGAGCGAGTTTGGGGTAGGGGAACTTGACTGGCCTGTACAGAGTCCTGACCTGAACCTGATAGAACACCTTTTGGATGGATTACAGCGGAGACTGTGAGCCAGGCCTTCTCGTCTACATCAGTGCCTGACCTCACAAATGTGCTTCTGGAAGAATGGTGAAACATTCCCATAGACACACTCCTAAACATTGTGGACAGCCTTCCCAGAAGAGTTGAAGCTGTTATAGCTGCAAAGGGTGGGCCAATTCAATACTGAACCCTACGGACTAAGACTAGGATGCCATTAAATATCATGTGCATGTAAAGGCAGGAGTCCCAATACTTTTGGTAATATAGTGTATTATAACTCACTAGTTATACATTGTACTGTGTAAATATGTTTTTATAAAAATCACTTTGTTTCAGATGTGAGACTCAAGCACATCTGTAGATCATTTGACTACCATTGGCCATCAACTGTAACAAATGTTGCTGAGGTGGGGGTGGGGAGGGTTTATACATGGCAAGAGTTCATCATCAATAGCAAAGCATCTAACACATTCCCAGCAATGATTTTAATCATCATTGTGGGTGTATTATACAACATTGACTGTGATTGACAGAAACAGGTCCTGTAAGTGCCACCATATCCTGTATGCAGCATTCATCTACTCATCCAGAGATTACTTTACTTAACAAGACCATTTTCAGGCAATTTGTGTTTTTTTCCCTTGTTCACAGCGATTAACAGACATGGAGTATAGTGTTTACACTCAATTAGGATAACTGAGCATTTAAAGGGCAATACTGGCTAAACAGGTAAATGTCAATTGGGCACAATTCACTAAAGGTTATCGCATGCGTTATCACGTGACCACTTGCTTGGATGCAGTATTTAGCACAAACACCAAAAACGCTTCAAAGTTCAGGTTATCCAAGCCACTTATCATGGAGCTTTACACCCAACTCATAGGGTACCTTGAGCCCTCAACACAGAGAAGCCATACCATACAAGCCGTGACTAAATTGCTGGCTGCCTTACACTTTTGTGGAAAAGCATCATATCAGATGCTTGTGATAACTTACCGCATGGTTTCATGCAGTATTTAACCACTTGGCCTTTTGGGCCAAATCTAGCGCTTCGCTCCTACATGTAAAAATCATACTTTTTTTCTAGAAAATTACTCAGAACCTCAAAACATTATATATATTTTTTTTTAGCAGAGACCCTAGGGAATAAAATTGCGGTCATTGCAACTTTGTATGTCACACAGTATTTGCGCAGCGATTTTTCAAACGCGTGTTAAAAAAACAAAACAGTTTTATGAATAATAATAAAAAAAAACAGTAAAGTTAGCCCAATTGTTTTGTATAATGTGAAAGACGATGTTACGCTGAGTAAATAGATACCTAACATGTCACGCTTTAATATTGCGCACACTCATGGAATGGCGTCAAACTTTGGTACTCAAAAATCTCCATAGACGACGCTTTACATTTTTTTTTACAGGTTACCTGTTTAGAGTTACAGAGGAGGTATTGGGCTAGAATTATTGCTCTTACTCTAACACACGCGGCGGTACCTCACATGTGTGATTTGAACGCCATTTACATATGTGGGCTTATGTATGCATTCGCTTCTGTGCACAAGCATGCATGGACGGGGGTGCTTAAATTTTTTTTTTTTTTGTATTCTTTATTTTACTTTTACTTTTTTATTTTTACACTTTCCCTGTAGCCTCCCTGGTGGTTTTCCCGAGTGTGGCTTGGGGTTAAAATTCAGGACCATTAGCGGTAACCCCGAGCCACACTCGGGATTACATCGCAGGATCCTGGTGTGGCTTTACTTACCTTGTCCCCGGGATCCTGCGATGTCCCCCACAGTGTCCGTGGGCTCCGTCCTCCTCCGAAGCCTCTCCTTGCCGGGCTCCGTTCCCTGTGAGCGTCGCGACGCACGGGGGCGGAGCCTGGCGGCAAATTAAAAAAAAAGTAAAAATCATAAAACATACAGTACTGTAATCTTACAGATTACAGTACTGTATGAAATGATTTCACATCCCTTTTGTCCCCAGTGCTTTGGCCCATGCCCTGCATGCAGTTTTATGTAATATATACTGTTCTTTCTGCCTGGAAACTGGAGATTGTCCATAGCAACCAAAAAGTGTCCCTTTACGTCAAAAGTGGCTTTAGACCAGCTAGAAAACAGCGATAGTAAATTAGAACACTTGCAGAATTGAGCGAATAGTGAATCGTGGGGAAATTTATTTTATTACTATTTATTTTTATTTTTTTAAATTATTTATTTTTATTTATTATATTATAATTTATGTTTTTGTGTTTCAAACTTTATCATACCCGGGATATCTACTAGACCCTTGTTTGGACAGATTTAAGTGTGTTATTGTTAAGAATTACAGACCTACAATATAAAATGCCAAATTTCCATGCAAAATAATTGTACCGCTTTCAGCACCTAAAATCCGAAATAATCATACCGCCAGGGAGGTTAAAAAAAAAAATTGGATCACTTTTATTCCTATTACAAGGAATGTAAAAATCCCCTGTAATAGGAATAGTGCGTGACAGGTCCTCTTTATGCAGAGATGTGGGGTCTATAAGACCCCACATCTCTCCTTCAGGCTGGATAGACCGAGATCAAAAAAATAAATAAACTGTCTCGGCCCTACCAGCCGCGTCCCCGGCATTGTTTACTTCCGCCGGCCTGGACGTGACATCATAACGTCGCGCCCGGGCCTCCAAGTGTCATAGGGATGCCTGGGGACCATCTGGTCACCAGAAATCTCTATGCTCAACTTCCGGCGGCGACCGATTCGTTCCCCGGCTCGGCGATCGCACAATAGAGGCACCAGAGGGCAGCGGGAAGGGGCGGACATCCTCTCCTGCCGCCTGTAAGAACTTTTAGCCTGGGTTCACACATGTGCGGTGCGAACTGAAGCTCAGGTTTCACTGGGAAGATAAAAACCAGTTGTTCAAAGGTTTCACTGCATTGTAGCTGCGGATCAGTGAGCAGGGAGAGGGGGAGCGAGTGGGGGGGAGAGGGAGGTGTAGTGAGGAGAAGGAGAAAATCCTTGTTCAGAACGCAATGCATCTGCAAATCAGATGCGTTCCCATAGGAGATAATAGGCTTGTAGTTCGCACCGCAATGCCCAAAAAACGCACACGTTTTTTGTGCAGTGCGCAGTGCAAATGCAACGCACATATGTGAACCAGATACATTCAAATGAATGTATTTTAAAATGTCCTGCGAATTGGATGCTGTGTAAGCTGCATCTAATTCGCATAGGTGTGAACGGGGGCTCAATCGGCTGAACTGCCACTATGATTGTTTTTACAGTGCAGGGAATAAACGGCCAAAAAAGATGATATCTGGATGATGCCTGTAGCTGCATTCAGATATCCCCACTCAAAGTCCAGGACATCATATGACGTACCTTGGGCGGGAAGTGATTAAGGCATACCTCAGAAAAGATAACGCATGTGAGATTTTAAGGAGAGTTTCTTTGTGAATTATTCAGAATGTTTTGCGTTATTTTACCGCATACTCGGTATGCAGTAAAATATCACTTAATGAATTGTGCCCACAGAGGGAGATTTACTAAAACTGGTGTACACAGAATCTGGTGTAGCTGTGCAAAGTTACCAATCAGCTTCTAACTTCAGCTTGTTCAATAAAGCTTTGACAATAAAACCTGGAAGCTGATTGGTTACTATGCACAATTGCACCAGATTCTGTGTGCACCAATTTTAGTAACCCCCCCCCCCATAGAGGGGAGTTTTTCCAAACTGGAGCAGACAGAATCTGCAGCAGCTGTGCATGACAACCAATCAGCTTATGTCTTTTATTATTGAAACCAAACAAAACAAGCTGAAGATGAAAGCATAGAAGCTGATTGGTTATCATGCAGGGCTGCTCCAGATTCTGTCCGCTCCAGTTTGGATAAATTCCCCCCATATTGAGGTATTGCTTGTCAAAGGATTTCATGCAAATAATCTTGGACCCAATCACTTGTGCTACTGTATGCTTTAGGTCTACAAATGTTTTCTTCAAAACAGCTTTCTTCAAACCCTTCAGTTAGGTTACTATGCTGGTGAGATCCACCCTTAGGTCTCTCCTCAGTTCCCACCTTGGTCCACCAAAGTAACCTTTCCTTCCCATCCATTGACTTAGAGGACAGGTACTCCCACCGCCAATTGGAATCCAACTATAAACTGGTCATACCACATTTTAGACAGCCAGGTGCAATGTCATTCGTACTTTACCAGAATTATTTGACACTGATGGATTGTATGCAAGAGAAGTTCCACCCAACTAAACTCCAATCAGGGGAAGTGTAAAATCTTTCAGCAATGTCTTTTTTAAGTTAAGCACAATTAAGGTTAGCTAGTGGATCACATTCAACATGTTCTATTTAATGGATGCATGTATTGGGTAAAGAACAATGCTGTGTGATTAAGTATTGTGATCTTTGAGGGTTTCAGAACATCAACCAGATAGCTTTGTAAAAGCAAAGAGTCATTTTATTTTTCCTAAACAACAGGAAAACAAAACAGGAAAACAAAAATAACTTTCTTCAGCATACAAAACACAAACAGTCCACAAGCACTGAAACAAAATAAAAACCCCTTGGCTTACCGCCTGTAACACTTGTCCCTTAACTGGGCTGTACAATCCCCACTTGCTTCAGGAGTCAACAGAAAAGGGTCACCACAGTGTCTAGACAATGACCAGCATACAGCTGTACCTCGTAAGCAAGTCCTTTTCCAAATCACATCTCAATGACACCTGCTGACCACTTTTTTCCTTTTTCAGCCCTCTCTAACAGGAAAATTAACCCATTCAGGACCAAAGTCAGGGTTGGAGGGTCTTTCCCACCTAAAATCTCTCTGAGCCCCTGACATTCAGGCCCCATAAAGGACTTAAAAATACTGGAGAAACTGCAAGTAAATGTACCCCCTTTTTCCGGGTCACCCCAAAACCCCTTCACCCTGCATAGGTGAGAAACCCTAAGTATTTTTTATACTGCTATTTGTCATCCCCTTTAGGGGCCACAACCCAAAGGGGACACATACCTCCCATCTCAGAACCATGCCTGGCATCCTGTACACTATATATATATATTGGCATCTATAACTTTGGTCTTGTGTTGTACCAAAAGCAGTGCTGGAGGGTTTAACAATTGTTTATAAAAAGTTTTCAATTAAAAATATAGGGTATTTGGGTACCCCCATGCTTTTTTAGCCAAGTCTGCAGTTTGTAGCGCAGGGTTGGGGAAGACGAAATTATTTTTCTTCTGGTAGTAGCAAAGTCAGACTATACTTAACAAGATCTATCTTGCCAGTAGTATCAGCTCATCACCCGAATTTCAAACGCCTATGGCATTCACAGAGATTGTCCCAAGGTCAAACATAATCAGGCTCGATTGAGTTCAGTCCATCCAGTTCATGTCACTCATTCCTACCACTGAGATAAACTACAAGGCAGTCAAGCAGAAAGCTGCTACATTGCATTTTCTTTGGCCACCCCAATCCCTAAAGAATGAGGTTACCGTGACAACTGCGTTCTTCAGCATGCACGGGCTCATGCACTAAGTAACTATAGCAACCAGCATCGACTATGCTATGACTTAATTGGTTTGTACAGTATGAACATAAATAAAAAAAATATCTCAAATTACACCTAGTGCATTTATTTTAATTTTTTTTTAATTCCATTTAGGGTCTGAATAAAACCAGATCCAGATCTAGGAGACCTTTCAGAATTCAAGTTTGATATTGAAATAGCACATGCATTTACCATTTCCACTAAAAAGAAACACACTCCTTCTGGGGAAAGGGCAAAAGCAGCCTGCGACAATGATTTATGCCCTTTTCTCCTCACCTCGCTCAAGTACATCATCGAGTGTGTCATGCATATGTACATATTTCAGGAGAGCTCTCTGGGCACCTGGTACAGTCGCTAAACTAAATTTATCCTTGTTCCTTCCATGAACATTGGTTAGGAAGGATGGAAAGGACATGTAGTCCCCTGACGCACAACAGGGAGATGCACTAGTGAAGGATTTCGGAACGAGCTAAGTGAGCCACACGGAGACTTCGAGACAAAATTAATTAAAAGGGAATTTGACTGTCATCCAGATATGCATTCTTCTAACTACAAAAGACAGCATGGCAGCTGCTAATCCTATAGGTCAACAAGTAATCATGTAATTTCTGGAAGTCCCAGCATCCTTTGCATTGTTTGATGCAAATACAGAGAAACACAATTCACCTAGGGGAAACAATGCCGTAGCTTTTTAAAAAAAAAAAAAATCAAGAAATAGGTCCAGTCCTGGAATGGTAAATAAACAAAGGGGTGTATTTTCATTTTAAAGTATGCCAATGGGACTTTGTTTATCAGATGATCTAGAAATAGCACTACTCCCTGTTTACCAATTTAAAGTGATATTAAAGGAGAAGTACAGCCAAAGCTCGTTTGGCTGTACTCCTCCTATGGATCACAGGAGTGCAGTCCATTTTGCACTCCTGTGACCCATTTTCAGCAAACAGCGGGCAGAAGTCCGCTGTCTGCTGACATCATAGAGCCGGTCCAGGCTCAGGCAAGATCGTGACCATGGAGTCGGGATCTGCCCACATGCCTGGAGCGTCCCCCAGCTCACCCTCTCAGCAAGCTGCCCCCTCCACAGCTCAGCTCTCCATTGAGCACCAGGGGGGGGCGAGCAGAGAGCGGTGAATGACAGTCAGCAGTTCTCTGCTCTGGGAGCTGTGAGAACCGAGCGACCTGCGGTGTTTGATCACTCAGTTCTCAGTGTTAGACGCGCCGGGGGGGACAGATGCAGCATCGGACCAATGCTGAATCCACCTAGATAGATAGATATCTTGTGAGCTACCATAGAGATGACCAACCTAAATTGCAACTAACTTTAAACGTATTATTAAATGACGTAAATAGAAATAGGAATAAAATTGTGAACCACTACACAGCCGCTTAGCATTAATCACACTCCCATAATCTGTGTAAAAAGTAACCGAAAAAAACAAAAATGCAGCGCTATGTGATATTAACCTCACTAATGTAAATACCAAGAACTATTTCTAGTTCTTGGTATTTACATTAGTGAGGTTAATATCACATAGCGCTGCATTTTTTGATTTTTCACTTACCTTTTACACTGAATCCATCTAGGTAAGTATGATTGGGGAAAAAAAGAACCCCATACTTTTCTTTTAAAGGCAATTTTTTTTGTAAATAACAAACATGTCATACCTTCTCTTTGCAGTGGTTGCATACAAAGCAGCCCTGATCCTCCTCTTCTTGGGTCTCCCACTGGCACTCTGGGAACCCCCCTCCTGCCGAGTGCCCCCAGAGTAAGCAGCTTGCAATGGGGCCACCTGAGCAGACTCACTCCCAAGTCGCAGCTCTGCGTGTCCATTCACACACAAAACCTAGGCTCAGCCCCACCCCCTCTCTCCTCATTGGCTCACTGGCTGTGATTGACAGCCAACGAGGAGGCGGAGTCCCGGAGAGCAAAGGCTCTCATACACATCGCTGGATTTAGATGGGGCTGGGGGACTGCTGCACACAGAAGGTTTTTTTTTACCTTCATGCATAGACTTGAATGTTTACAATCACTTTAATATATTTAAACTGCCATTTTTAATTCATGTTTTAAAATAATGAACATAAACTAGTTGCACAACACTGATTAAGCCAAGCCTTCTTGTTGTCCGATGTGTGTATGTGAAAATTGTACTCTGCTCTCAAGCTTGGTTACTCCTGCTGTGCCCCCTACGCTAGGTACAGGTGATTCATGGAGCCATCCACATTCCAACACATGAACAGAATGAGGAAACTCGCCACACACAAATGATGTCATACAGATTCTGATTTATTTAAAGCCAACAATCACAATGGCAGCCCCCACCCGCGAGACCTCCCTCTTACACGATTTATCCAAGAGGGCTTACTCATAGAGATTGGTATCTTTATGAGTAAGCCCTTTTGGGTGAAACACATTAGAGGGAAGATCCCAAAGGTGGGAACTGCCATAATGATTGTTGGCTTCAAATAAATCAGAATCTGTGTGGAGTCATTGGTGTGTGGAAAGTTTTCTCCTTCTGTGCATGTGTTGGAGTGTGGATGGTTCCATGAATAAAAAATTATTAACTGTGTGACATCATTGGAGTGCAGGGTGTCTGCCTTCTGTTTAAGCGTTCTTGTTGGTTGAAAAGTTTGGACAAACATTTGGGCCAGTTAACGTCTGGCCTTATATATTGACTATAGTACTCTACCCTGGAGGACTCATTTGTCAGTCGTTTTGAAGGACCTTTGTGAACAATTTTTAGGGTTTTTCTTTCAATGTAGTTTTATTATCATGACACAGACCTATTCTAACACCCCCTTGTGTCAGAAACCATGAATTAGACTGAGACAGAAGTACAGTTAAATCACACTCCAAAACCTTGTGGACAGCCTTCCCAGAAGAGTTGAAGCTGTTATATCTGGAAAGGGTGCGCCAACTCAATATTGAACCCTACGGACTAATGCCGCGTACACACGGTTGGACTTTTCATCTACAAAAGTCCAACGGACGCCGACGGACCAAATCCGGCGGACAATTCGATTGTGTGTGGGCTTCCCCGGACTTTCAGCGGACATTTCCAGCCGCAAATCTGACGGACTTTAGATTTGAAACATGCTTCAAATCTTTACGTCGTAACTCCGCCGGACCCAGAAATCCATTCGTCTGTATGCTAGTCCGACGGACAAAAACCCACGCTAGGGCAGCTATTGGCTACTGGCTATCAACTTCCTTATTTTAGTCCGGTGTACGTCATCACGTACGAATCCGTCGGACTTTTGTGTGATCGTATGTAGGCAAGTCCGTTTGTTAGAAAGTCCGCCGCAAGTCCGCCAAAAGTCCGTCGAAAGTCTGTCGGACGGGCTGTCGGACTTTTGTAGCCGAAAAGTCCGACCGTGTGTACGCGGCATTAGACTGGGATGCCATTAAAGTTCATGTGCATGTAAAGGCAGGTGTCCCAATAGTTTTGACAATATAGTGTATGTATTTAGCTGTTTGCCAAAAGTTCAATTTTAGTATTTACAGTATTTATATGGTCACCCTGTATGAGATATCTATCTGCTATGTTCTCTGTGTAATGCGGTTCAAATACTCTTGTCTCACAAGTAAGTTTCTTATGCCGCGTACACACGAGCGGACATTACGGCGGACTTTGCCCGGCGGACTTTTCGACGTACTTTCCGACGGACTTTGTGAATGAACGGACTTGCCTACACACAATCCACCAAAGTCCGTCGAATTCGTACGTGATGACGTACGACCGGACTAAAACAAGGAAGTTCATAGCCAGTAGCCAATAGCTGCCCTAGCGTGGCTTTTTGTCCGTTGAACTAGCATACAGACGGCGGACTTTTCGACCGGACTCGATTTCAACGGATAAATTTAAAACAAGTTTCAAATCTAATTCCGTCGAACTTTTGAGAAAACAAAGTCCGCTGGAGCCCACACACATCGAATTGTCCGACGAAATCCAGTCCGCCGGGCAAAGTCCGCCGTAATGTCCGCTCGTGTGTACGCGGCATTAGATGTTAGGGAACACACATGTAAAAAATGCTTAGGGTAAGTTCCCGTCTGTCCAATGCAGAAACACGTGCACAAAAAAAATGGTATCCCTTTTGCAGAGGCGGGGCAGTGCCATTAATTCATGATGGCACCCCAGTGCCCCTTGCTAACGCATACACAAAATTGCATGCCAAAACAGATAATAACAAAGTGGTGCAGCTCAGTTTAAAAAAGTGTTTGCACTTCTTTGGTGTAGGGCAGTTCATTGAAATTAACTACTCTACACCAAAGAAATGCAAACACTTTTTGGTTAAGGAAGGCTATATGTTGTGTAGTGCCTTGTTCAAAATGTATTATAGACTCTGACCAATTTTACAATAGGGCTCATGCTCATACTTATGCTGGTGCGGCAGTACGATGGTGCAAATGTGTTTTTGCGTATCATGTTTAGGGCAACCCATTCATTTCAATGTGGCTCTTTGGAAATGAACGGGTTGCCCTAAACATGATACGCAAAAACACATTTGCACCATCGTACCGCCGCACCAGCATAAGTATGAAAAGAGCCCTATTGTAAAATTGGGTGGAGTCTATTACACATTTTGAACAAGGCACTACACAACATATAGCCTTCCTTGACCAACTTTTGGTCATTTGCCAATATATGATGGCCATCTAATATTTCCAGGTTTAATGGAATTTAGGACATTTGTTACGCTGTTCTCAGTTCTCTTTTTTACCCAATTTTCATCTAATCTTTTCTATGTTTGCCTCCAGCTGAGAAGAAGAAGTAGAGGATGTACCTTTGACAGTCCTCAGTTGTGTACGCTATAACCAGTTAGCATGCAGGGAGCAATGATCCTTGTGACTACGTTGTAGACTATGATTACATAGAAAGGTAAAAGTTTTTGAAAAAAAAAAAAAAAAAGTGAGGAGTCTATTAAAGTATCAGTATATGGAATGTTTACAAAATGCCAGCAATGAAATACAGTTATCAAGAAATCATGAATGGTGCAGGGAAGAAAGCATTGGTTTGAAATGGCACAAAGGCTGTCATTAAGATAACACTGCTCGGTAAATAGCTCTTTGTCACCATTTCTTGTCCGTTTACCTTACTGTACCGAGAGGACACCTGTAATGGGCAGCTAGCTCACTGTAATTTTGCTCACTGTGGATTCTTTGTATGAGCAAATGGAATATCACAGAAATGGAAATGAAATGTCTTGCCTTAGCAATTTAATTTTCATGAAAACAAATATTATTTTAAGCATTATAGCTGTGTTAAATAAAATGATATCAATATGCCAAGCTTTATATATTTTTTAAAAACCGCAAATTGTTTCTTTCGTCAATTTTAAAGGACAACAAAAAAATGATCTTTAAGTTTCACATGGACATTGGTTGGGTTGGGTCATGCACTGACTTTGTGGGGTTGATTTAGGCTGCTTTCACACTGGGGCGTCGGTGCCGTTGGCAGTAAAGCATCGACATTTTTAGCGGCGCTTTACCGCCGTTTTTGCAGAGGTTTTTGGGCGCTAGGTCAACAAAAACTGATCTTTAAGGTTCACGTGGACATTGGTTGGGTTGGGTTATGCACTAACTTTGTGGGGTTGATTTAGGCTGCTTTCACACTGGGGCATCGGCGCCATCGGCAGTAAAGTGCCGCTATTTTTAGCAGCGCTTTACTGTCATTTTTGCTGAGGTGTTCGGGTGCTAGCGGTTAAAACGGCCCAGAAAGTGCAGCGGCGCTTAGCCAGCGGTTCGGCAGTGCTGCCCATTCATTTCAATGAGCAGGGGCAGTTTAGGAGCTGTGTATACACCGCTCCAAAGATGCCGCTTGCAGGAGTTTTTTTAACGTCCTGCCAGCGCATCACCTCAGTGTGAAAGCCCTCGGGCTCTCACTCCGAGACTGCAGGGGAGCCGTTTTTCAGGCTCTTTACAGGCGCTATTTTTAGCCCAAAAGCACCTGAAAAACGCCTCAGTGCGAAAGGGGTCTAAAGGCAAAAAGACTGCAAAGTTCATTAGCTCTGGAGCTTAGTAAATGAGGCAAAGCTTCACTTCCCAAAGAATACCCAATTACATGCAAGGAAAATAAAAAATAAAAAAACAGCAATTTTGCTTGCGAGTGATTGGATGATGGAAATCAGCAAAGCTTCTGCTCATTTACTAAGCTCTGGAGCAACTGCACTTGCAATCTGCAACTGCACTTTGTAAAGTGCACAGTCTATTTGCCTTTAGTAAATCAACCCGTGTGTCTCTGAAGGAGGACTACAGTGTTATGCCCTGTACACATGATAGGCTTTTCCGACAACAAAACCGTGGATTTTTTTCCGAAGGACATTGGCTAAAACTTGTCTTGCATACACACGGTCACACAAATGTTGTCGGAAATTCCGAACATCAAGAACGCGGTGATGTACAAGACATACGTCGAGCCGAGAAAAATTAAGTTCAATAGCCAGTGCGGCTCTTCTGCTTGATTCCGAGCATGCGTGGACTTCTGTGTGTTTCGGACTTATGTATACACGATCGGAATTTCCGACAACAAGTTTTGTTGTCGGAAAATTTAAGAACCTGCTCTCAAACATTTGTTGGCGGGAATTCCGACAACAAATGTTCTATGGAGCATACACACGGTCGGACTTTCCGACAAAAAGGTCACATCCAACATTTGTTGTCGGAAAATCCTATCATGTGTACAGGGCATTAAACTCATGAAGTTACTAACTCTATTTGCCATAGCATGGAGTTTCAATGCACCTGTAATAAAAATATATTAAAGTGGTTCTAAAAGCAGAAGCTTTTTTACCTTAATGCATTCTCCTCATTAAGGTAAAAAAACCTTCTGCATGCGTAAAGTGTAAACATCTGAATGCTGCAGTCCTAAACAGAAATATTTGTTTTGGAGTGGTTCTGAATCCGAGGAACTTTGTAGGTCCTGGTGTTGCGAAATACTAAAAGCTAAGTAAGGTTGGTACAACAGTTAGGCTACGTCCAAATTAGGGTTTCTACTCACTAAAGGACCATTGGTAAAAAAGATGAATTGTTGAGGCGTTTGGCATATGATTCTCTTTTTTTTTATCCAACATATTTCGAGGATAACAGAATCCCTATTTTTCAGGTCTTAAATGTGCAGGTGCTGCTATAGCCAACTTTTAGTACGTTTCTGTATCTCTCTTAATGAAATCACAAGTTAATGAGAAATCAAGGCAATCCAGTCCGTCTAAATTGAGTCAAATTACTTCCATTGAGTCGATCATTTTCATCCACATCCAAGCCCTGAAGAAGATTTATTCTTTTATTGCCAAAATGAGTTGGCTTTCAACCGAAAAACAATCATTTGCACCTAACCCCCTCTTTGATTAGACTTTTGATTCTCTGTTTATTTTTCATCTCATGCAGATGCTTGCTTTTTACTTCTACCTTCTACATCTGCTGCTTGAATCTGCTGGTGGAAAGGTTCAGCTTTTCGAAAATGTCAGAACTTGTGTAGTACCGGGAAGCTTCCACCATGACAGTAATCCAGCCAAAAATTGGCTTTTCATGCACTAAGCATTGCATTGTGTTGCATTGTGTGTGCACATTCAGAGGTACTGGATATTTGCATTAATGTAGTAGTAAAGGCACACATTTTTTTACCTTCATGCATTCTATGCATGAAGGTAAAAAACCTTATGCGTCTAGCAACCTCCACAGCACCCTCTAATACTTACCTGAGCCCCCTCTAGATCCGCCGATGTCCGGAGAGCCTTGCCTCTCCAGGGACTCACACTCCTGATTGGCTTCTGGCAAAAGCAGGAGCCATTAGCTCGTGCTTGTCAATCACAGCCAGTGAGCCAATCGGGAGATAAAGGGGGTAGACCAAACCACGGCTCTATGTGTGAATGGACACACAGAGCAGCTTCTCAGCTCGGGTGGGAGAGAGGGGCCAGGAATATCAGCACGGGACCCGAGACGAGGAGAATCAGTGCTACTCTGTGCAAAACCATTGCACAGAGCAGGTAAGTATATGTTTGTTATTTTTTTTTTTTTTTATATAGAAAACAAGACTTTTATCACCTTAACTTTAGAGGGATTTCCCAGCAGCTGGGCAGTGGGACAGCAGGACTGCAAGTGGTAAGTGCACATGCCTTATTATATCTGCAGTATAGTGGAAGTTTTTTTATTTATTTTTTATTATTATTACTGATTTACTTTAATCAATACAGCATAGCAGCAATGTCAGCCTCAATGTCCACCCCACTCTGCACTAAATCTAGTCCTGTAGTTGCTTCAAGCAGTAGTAAACTGCCACAAAAATAAAAATAAATCTGGCCCTCTGCAGGCTTAAGTCATAATGTACTAGTATGCACCACATACCAGCACATTATGACAGACTTAACTACACACCGAGCCTCTAGCACGGCTCCCCATCGTTTCTGTCTTCACCCGGTCACCCGGTCTTCCTTTTGGGTTCCCAGGCTCTGTCTGTATGAATGGTTGAGGCTGCGATGATGTCAATCCCGACCATGGAGCTCAGAATGTACTGCGCGGGTATGCCATCCCTTCAGACCACATGCGCCGGTGAAGTCACCGGCTACATCCCCTGTGAATATCTTTTCAACAGTGCAAGTTTGGGAGATATTCACTGTACCTACATGTACGCCGGGAGAAGAAAATGGTCAGACAAAAGGGATTCCCGCATCAATACTGTCTGAGTTGATGGGGGAATGGAGAAAATGTCTTTCCTGCGAACCGTGGTTACTGGAAAGAAATGTGCTCTGTGTTTGGCCGGCCTTATAGGGCGTACACACGGTCGGACTTTTTTCGGACATTCCGACAACAAAATCCTAGGATTTTTTTCCGATGGATGTTGGCTCAAACTTGTTTTGTCTACACACGGTCGCACAAAGTTGTCGGAAAATCCGATCGTTCTAAACGCGGTGACGTAAAACACGTCCGTCAGGACTATAAACGGGGCAGTGGCCAATAGCTTTCATCTCTTTATTTATTCTGAGCATTTGTCCGTCGGATTTGTGTACACACAATCGGAATTTCCGACAACGGATTTTGTTGTCGGAAAATTTTATCTCCTGCTCTCCAACTTTGTGTGTCGGAAAATCCGATGGAAAATGTCCGATGGAGCCCACACACGGTCGGAATTTCCGACAACACGCTCCGATCGGACATTTTCCATTGAAAAATCCGACCGTGTGTACAGGTCATTACAGTCCAAATGACAAATCCTAACAAAAAAACTCCCTTAGCCATAATGAGAATAAACGCTATAACAAAGACAAATACTCATTTTCTATTTCAGTTGTGTTGCTTCTCATGGAACCTTGCACTTATTATCCTTTAAATCTAATAAAATGGGTTTCTAAATGCATTCATATGTAATTAGCTATCATTATCCATTGTTATGTGCAGTGATTAACAGGGAGGTGAAACTTAATAATGTCTGCATGTTCAGATAAAAGATTGTTACACTGTGTCTTGTGTAACCTATACAACCATGCTATATTTAGATACTTTGGCATTGTGATCTATAAAGAGAGCACTGTATGTTCAAATACAAATAGGCCTTTCATTACTGATAAATTACCTTGTTAATGTACCTTGGTTACTATGGTGAATCAGGCAGGGAATATAGTTTGCTATTTATAAGTACACATATATATACACAGTACATATGCCTTGTATTTTAGGGAATAAAATATATAATTACCAGTAGGAGTATAGCCAAATGCAAAATGAGCCTATAGGTGGTCTATAGGTGGTCTATAAGTAGGTCATTGGCAGAAAGCATTCTCTTCCTAACAACAAAAAGTGAGAAGATATCTAATCACCCATCTTAGAATACACGGGTACCTACTGCTTAGCGAATCGTGACTTGGCTGATGGACAGAAGTAGTCCACTCAACAAACGGGAAGAAGGAATGGTTGGCCCAGTTGTACAAGGTGGGAATTTCCATGTGTTATAATGAGCCCTTCGACACCTGAAATAGCCTTAAAGGATAAGTTCACCTTTGGGAACATGTTCCATGTTCCACCTTTTTGTAGGGTGGAGCATGTAACATGTTCCCAATGCTGCAGCTGCTGTGCGATCCCCCCCAATCCCCCTGTGACAGCAGTACGGGCAGAGGATCCTGTACTAGCTGTCACTTTTTTAAATCAGCGCGACCGTGCGAGGCTCCGCCCTCATTAATTTACACAGCTCTATGTGTGAACAAAAAAAAAACCCCGACATCCTTCTTTACGGCCATAGGTTTGTAGTTCTCAATGAACTACCACAGCACTGTGGAGCGCCATGGTAGTTCTTTGATTCCTCCTGTCAGATTGTATCTGCCCATACAGGATGTACAAGCACAAATACTCTGACAGATCTGGAAGAGACTTTCATGGCACCAGCGATCTACTGATCGCTGGTGCAATGCTTTTGCAGGCTCCAAAAAAAATGCACATATTTCAACCTGCAAAGAATGTCCGTTTATAATTTTTTTCGAAAAAGTGAACTTATCCAGTAAATCAGGGGTCTCAAACTGGCGGCCCTCCAGCTGTTGTGAAACTACAAGTCCCATCATGCCTCTGCCTGTTGGAGTCATGCTTGTAACTGTCAACCTTGCAATGCCTCATGGGACTTGTAGTATCGCTGGAGGGCCTTTTGTTTGAGACCCCTGCTTTAAATGGCTTAAACCTTACCAAAGGGTCATATTAGGCTGTCCAATTGGCAGGTGGAATCCTTTTGCATAGGAATTGTGCATAGGAATTGTGGTCACAGCATCTATAGCTTCAGCTGAGCTGGAGTCCAGGTCTTATAGCACCCTTATAGCTCCACTGTGAGGATACTGCATTGCTTGGCTTTACAGTGAAGTATTCCAAAAATGTCACAAGGGTTCCTAAAACAGTCACCGTATTGTGAATTTCCTAATGTGCCAATGGAAACCTTAAAATCATCTCAGAAATACTCATAATTTTCAAAATCCCAAAGCAATCTACCCTACAAAATGGCAATCACAGCAAGAAAATGTTCTTGCAGAAAAAGTGTGTCTAAGTAGACTTAGATTTAGACACCAACAATGTTCAATATCAAGTATCAATGGAAAAAAAAATTGTCTGTGGTTTAAAAAAGGGTAAAGGGCTTAAATGGAGTTAGGATAGTGAGAATTAACCAGAAGCCCACTGATAGACTAGCCAACAAAAAAATGTAAGCTACCTTAATTTAAAACAGCTGTCATGTATACAGTATCTCTCTGTGGTTTTTTTTTTTTTTTGTCAGCGTACTATGTAAACTCTAAATAAAGATATAAAGAAATAAATAAACAGCTGTCAGTCATAATTATGTGTACAGAAGCTCTGAACCTGTATAGAGCACGAAGGGTTACTATACTTTTAAAACACATTAGGTTCTATTTGATCATTATTGGTCATAATGACTGCTATTTTCGGCAGTGAGAAGCAATGGAATCCGCAATTAACAGTGACATTGTTGCATATAACCATCATTACGGCAAATTGCACATGTTATAGCTTAGTGAATTGAGCCTGTTGCCTCGTTTAATATGACCAGAGATACTGATGAACTTTGTAAATAAAGCCTATTGCTCCTGCTTTTTCCTTAACTCTACTTCGAAAGCTGTTGTCACAGATGCCAGTCAGCGTGAACATTGCTTTACTAAAACTCAGCTTGTCTGCAGTCTGCACTGTAACTGCAAACATAGAATAATAGGCAACAAGGAGGCACCTGGTCCCTATACTTATTTAATGGACCATACAGTGTGTAGTCCTTCATGAAGAATAGCAGGCAACTTTAGGATGACTGTGGAAACCCAAAACGATCGAATATTTGAATTATTAATTTTTGTATTCCAATGGCCAAGATCAATGGTGTTGGAAATGGTATGGCCATGGACACAAGACACATCGTTAACGGTCGTTGAGAACAAGAGCTTGAAAACCTTATTTAATTTCTTGAAACTGCAATATTTTTACCAGGCCAGCAAAAAAAAAAAAAAATAATAATAATATTAAGGCTATATAGAAAATCTCTATGCTCAATTCTAAAACTGCCAAATTGGCAGCAAAGAATTATTTACAATGACAGTTACTGTGCGTTATGCTGACTTATCTAGGAGTATCTAAATCACATTAGCTATAAATAACGCCTTCCATACTTTTATGCTGATTAACAGATTCCTAATTACATTTTTGCATAAACATGAGACAAAATAATTCATAGCACATATGCAGGGTTTGATTGGCAAGTATTGTGCCTCTTCACAATGCCTATGATATGGCTAAATCAGTTTTCAGTTGATTTTAAAGGACTGTGACCAAGAGAATTGAACGTCAAGGCTAGAAAAGAATATGAACTAATTCCTTAAATTGTTTTTCTGCAGTCTTCAGCAGATGTTCTGCATGGTTGGATCCGACTTGACAAGCACTGCCTATTAGCTAGTCTATAACTCTATGAAACCAGAGAAATCAAAGTTATTACTAATTTGTTCTGTAAGTCGATTTGTACTTTGAAGAATGAATATTAATAATCTGTCACTGTGTTATTTTGAAAAAAAAAAAAAAAGAAAAAACAGCGCATCAAAAGATAATGGAACCTATCTTCTAACACCCAGTGTCTTCATTGTAATTCATTCATGTCAAATTAGCTATCTCGTTCCCACCAACTTTCTACATTAAGCACTCCACCTACAAGATGGTGATTTTCTCAATTTATTTTGAACAACTCAAGGCATCTGAGTCAGAATAAGCAATTCCAGAAAAGAAACAGCAATAGAGATAAGATAGAAACGTATAATTTAGCGTGTATATGGTGAATATAGCACACTCTTAAGCAGACAGTCATTTGCATCTGGTAAACGAAGTCTATTTTTTTAGGGTTGCGATGACATGCTTATTTCTGAGCCTTGGTATTGTATACAACCTGAAATATCTCTTCAAACACAATTTCATGGTGCTCAAAAGTCTTGTAAGCATAATTTAAAAAAAAAGATAATACAGTCTTGAGTGACTAGCATATATATCATTATTTTAATAGTTCTGTATTAAAGCATAGAAGGTGGACAATAAATTGTATTAAGAATGCACGATTATCTGCTTGAAAATAAATGCAGGATGTGCATTGGGTTTCACCACACTGATCACTGGAGCTTAGCAGTTTGGCCCCTTGCTCGTGGGTTTTCTGATCTGCCTGTCCATTTTTTAGGTGGACCCGATGAAGCTCCATGTGGGTCTATGGCCAGGCTGATATAAACTGACTTGTCTCCCTGTCTACCCACCTACAGTACATTCGAGTCCATCCAGGTCCAGAATTATAACAGGAAAATTACCTAATCCTTTTCCATTTTTCCAGGCCTAAATGTGAAAGATTGAAGGTCGCCTCGTGTAAATGGACACAAGATCTTTTACATACAGCTGCCCATAGAGCCATTACAGGTCGAATCTTGTCTGCTGAGCGAATGCAGACACAAACTAAATAGATACAGATGTAAAAAAAAAACAAAAAACTGATATCTGTCCCCATTCAGCTCTGATTCATCTGCTCACAGATCCTCTGACAAATAGAGTTGACAAAGCTTATGTGAAAGGGCCCTAAGATATGAGAGGTTGTGTTCCATTGGAATCCTTCTGATACAGGGCAATTGCAAACACTCCAGTGCAAAAGTGAACTGACAAGGATTCCAATACAGCAGTGGTTCTCAACCCTGCCGTCAAGTACCCCCAACAGGTACTTGACAGATGGGAATGCCCAATCTGAACTCAATCCAAACCGAACTGAAGTCAGTAAGAGCCGAATGTTAAAAAATAGCCATGGTTATTTCCTTAGCTAATAGGCAAGGGATTGTCAAACAAATGGCATAGAGTAACCGGGCACTGCTATGGAGGACATATACCAAAGCAAAAAAATTCTTTTAAATTCTATTTGTTAGGGAGCAGTAATATTCATAATGCATAAAGGGAAACATAAGAAATGCAAATTCCATTTAAATAGCATGCCTGACCTTGCCTGAGAAGTGTTACATCTGTACAATGTATACAGCCTACTACAGAGCGGCAGGGGATTCCATGAATCTATACCAGACCCTTATCCTAGATGAGGGTCTTATATAGATGTTAATAGGGAACTCCCACACAAAAAAATAAAAGGCATGGATCTCCCTTGGGGTCTGGCATGAATTTTAAGAGGGAACCCCATGCAGAAATTAAGAAAAAAAGCATGAGGTTCCCCCCTAAAAAACATACAAGACTGCTATCCAAGCATGCATCCAGTGGCAAGCCAGGAAAAATCAAAATTGTAAATAAGACGGTTTGTGACCAGTCCTTTAGCAAAAAAAAAGAGAAAAGTCCTGTGATGTACATCCACCATCAATCACCACCTCATCCAGCCATGTAGATCCATGTTAATTAGTATGCCGATGACCCATCAAAAAAAACAAAAAAACATGCCATTTATTGACATACTTCTGGCCCCATCGATTCACTCCTACCAAATGATAGGTCCAGCGGATGTCAAGAAGAAATTAAGTGAAGTGATGACATGGGTGAAGAAATAGCTTCCCCCACGTTTGATCACGGTTCAATTTGCACAAACATTTTAGGTGCACACTCTTTTTTAAGGGCTCTCGTTTTTCAAAATTAGAATAATAGCATTTGAAAGTTCGGTGGTAACATTATTAACATTGTTCTATGACAAGTCTTGCTCCCACTTGAGTATTAAATGCTTTTAGTTTGCTTTACAAATTGAAGCAAGACAGTACAGTTACAATACAATTCAATACAAGAGGAATCATAGGGTCCTACTCATTAGAGCTTACAATTCAAAAGGAAAATTAACTGTGAGGGATGAGCTGATGGAGAAAGTAAAAGTTCAGTTTATTAGTTATAGGTGGGATAGGCCTCGCTGAGGGATGAGTTTTCAGGGGTTGCCCAAAGGTGGATAGAGTAGGAGATAGTCAGATAGATTGGGGTGAGGAGTTCCAGAAGATGGGAGAGACTCTGGAGACATCCTGGAGGTGATCATGAGAGTAGGTGACAAGAGAGCTAGAGAACAGGATTTTTTTTGGCTGGAGCAAAGAGAACAGTATGGTTGGCATTTTAACATGAGGTATAACATAACAGTCAGGGGAGAGACATTATGTTGCCTTACAATGAAATCAACAAATAAAACACCAAACAATCATCTCAGAAGTCCATAATCCTTTATTATTAGTGACTAAGTGACAACAAGTAAAACTGTGGTAGCCAACACATTTTGAGGGCCAAGTAGTCTACTTTCATTGGGACTTGGGTTTATTTTCAAAGTTTCTCAGATGGACTCTAGAATCTCCTGGAAGACAAACTCAATTGACTTATACTCAAGATTCTGGTTGTGCATAGAGAACTACATGATTGTAAGAAAGGTTGGCTATGTCACTTTGAAAGGTCACATGGCTGAGCTCTGCTCCCAGCTTTTTATTTATTTTTGTTTTCTTATGAATAGCTCAAGTGGAGCACAAGGCACATTTGTAAAGTAGATTGCTGTGCTCTATAAATATGGGGGTGAAAAACCAAAATGGTATAGGGTACCAAAACAGCAAGTCTGATGGATAAACGCTACCACTAGAGTATAGAAGAGATTTATTTTGTTTACTTTGCATGCGCTGACTCTTTAAAGCGTATTTAAACACAAGAATAAAAATGTAATATATTGCAGCTTACCAGTCCTTAGATGTTCTGGCTGCATTAGTTTTCTTTTTTTTCTGTTTTTTTTTTCCCCTTTATTTTAACCGACTGATCCTGTCAGTAACACCCTTTCCATCCTTAGGTGACAACACTCAGTCTTCTGATTGAGTGCTGATATAAATTACAGAACATCTCCTCCTTCTCTCCCCATCTCTATAACATAGGGAGAGGTATTCTATAGTCCAAAAAAGAAAATTTGGTGAGGTGTTCTATAGAGGAAAACTGCTGGAGAAAACATGCCAGGGTGCATACTGTAGGAATTTAGGAGGTTTTTGGATTTCTGGCAGAATCAACAGATGTTTTGCACTATTCGAACAGATATTACAAATAATTTTTATTGGTACATTTGAAGGATAACTCAACTTTCGTGGGGCAAAAAAGTAGCAAATAAAGAAATAATACTATAGCGTATACAATTGCGAGACAAGTCATATTGTAATTGAATGTTATTAAAAATGACCTTTCCTTTTCAAACTGCAAACTGCTGTAATTTTCTGAAAATGCAATGCAATATGGCTGCCTAGAGGCGTTCAGTACAAAGAATGTGTACAGAACACCCCCCAGAAACATAATTTCCTGCTTGTGTGATTGGCTCACCGATTTTCCCAGAAGTCTGCACTAAGATACAAGTCAGATTTCAGGCATCCCTTGCAACAAAAATGTCATTTTTGGTGCGGTACTCCCAATAGGAACATGTCTAAAGGGATGCAGGCCTGTATATATGCGGCCTCTCGGTGGGTGGGCTTTAAATCCCTGTAAACACGGGCAGAATGTCAGGAGACATTTGCCGGTTAAAAAAAAATGGCCGACATTCTGCCCATGTGTATGTCGGTCTGTCGGACGTGCATGTTGGAAAGCCAGCATCCGAGCGACTCCCCATCAGCGCTTTTAGCCAATGTTAGAGAGCGCTGATTGGAGTGTCCTGGCAGGGGGGCCGTCCCCCTGTCAGAACACAACAGCTCAGCGGGGGAGATCGCTAAACTAACCTTGCATCGTTAGTACAGTGGCTCAGACCAATGCCGACAGCTTTTTTTCATTCAACCCGCGGGCTTGAATGAAAAAAAAAATAGTGTGTACCTGGCCTAATGCGGATTGGCCGCATATATGTGTGTATATGTAAACAGTTTACTGTGCAGAGAACAGTAATTACAGTGTTACGAAAAGCTCCCGATGCCTACTTGCGATCCAGAGCTTTTGATTAAGCGACTGCTGTGACAGCCAATCACAGTGGTTACATGATCAGAAGGCTCTCCTTTGTCTCCCAACATTCTGATCCATTTAAAGGGCTGCGAAGCGGCAACAGGAAGAGGACACTTAAGGACCGGAAGATTTGCCTCCTTAATGACCAGGCCATTTTTTGTGATCCAGCACTGCGCCAATATAACTGACAATCGTGCGGTCGTGCAACGCTATACCCAAACAAAATCGACGTCTTTTTTTCCCCACAAATAGAGCTTTCTTTTGGTGTTATTTGATCACCTCTGCGGTTTTTATTTTTTGTGCTATAAACAAAAAAAGACCGACAATTAAAAAAAAAAAAAACACTATATTTTTTCTTTTTGCTGTAATAAATAGCCGAAAAAACTAATTAGTTTAGGCCAATATGTATTCTACATATTTTTGGTAAAAAAATCGCAATAAGCATATATTGATTGGTTTGAGCAAAAGTTATAGCATCTACAAAACAGGGGATATATTTATGGCATTTTTATAACTCTTTTTTTTTTTTTACTAGTAATGGCGGTGATCAGCGATTTTTAGTGGTATTGCTACATTGCGGCGGACAGATCGGACACTTTTGACACTTTTTGGGACCAGTGACATTTATACAGCTAAAAATAGCCACTGATTACTCTATAAATGTCACTGACAGAGAAGGGGTTAACAATAGGGGGCGATCAAGGTGTTAAGTGTTCCCTGGGAGGTGTTTCTAACTGTGGGGGGTGGGGACTGACTGGGAGTAGAGAGAGATCGCTGTTCCTAATCACTAGGAACAGCAGATCTCTCTCTCTCCTCCCCTGTCAGAATGGGGATCTGTCTGTTTACATTGACAGATCCCCGTTCTGGCTCTCTGAGGAGCAATTGCGGGTTCGCCAGCAGACATCACGGCCCCTGGCCGCGCACATCGCCACCTACGTCGCACCCCCGGGTGCGTGCGCCCCCCTATACCCCTTAAAGCGGGCGCTGCACAGCTACGGCGATTCGCACATGGTAGCCAACCTGCTGTCGTATAACGACGGCGGCTGGTTTGCAAGTAGTTAAATAAAGCCTGAAGAAACTAAAAAAAAAGAATGCAGCCATCTGGACTGGTAAGCTGCAATATATTAAATTTTTGGTTTTGGGTACAGCGACACTTTAAGCACCACCAGTACCTCTACCATTATTTAATAGACAGAGCCTAGCGAAAACGGCAATTATGAATAAAAGCACAAGCGGCAAAACAATCAATTCTTGCTTTAAACCTGAATATTAATGCCTTGAATTAATGCTGTATAATTGCCATACAGGGATGTCTAGCGAAATGACTAGAGTTCGAAAAATTACCATCCATTAACCTGGGAATACGTTTTTAATTGCACATAGGTACATGCAAGGCAGCGATGTGAAGTGATCAGTATGTTAATTGTCAAGCTTTAGGCTGCATGTTTAAAATCACAATGAATTGTCATCACCAGTATCCGAGCATCAGCGAAGAATTAAAAATAAAAGGGAATAAAGCATGGAAATAAGAACAAGAAGGGCTGACATGCATTATGCTTTCCAATCACTGTTGTTTATAAGGCAACCTTTGGCAGCATAATGGCTCAATTCCAGATGAAATCACATGAACAGGCAAGCGGGCACCTAGGAAGAGGGTTCGTTCACTCAGAAGCTGCCAGGATTCTGTAGCTTAGCACATGACTGTTCTCTGCTGCTCTTCTCATCCCCCTCGAACGAATGCAGCATCCCTTTCCTGCATTAGAGCGTCAGCCATTGGCTTCCCCCAACACGTGACGATCAGAGCATTTTTTACCGTGTATCTTTTTCTGTTTGCCAATCTTTGTGCAGGGCACTGATAGGCCAAGCTGATGCGCAGGCAATTTATCATCTTGATCTCCCACCGAGTCAGGGAACGCTTCTGTCACCCGTATTGATTTCAGAGGATGGACTAAATTTCCTACGATATCCATTAAGAATTAAGAAAAAAAAAGCCATAAGCACGCAGTGTAGCCAGTCAGACATGGATATGAGATGGCACTGTCAATCGATTCAGGTAGCTTCTTCTCTCACAGCCGACACTGAGCCTAGGCTGAGCACTGCAGCATGGAGGGTGGTTGATGTGTCCTTTGCTTTTTTTTTTTGTAGAAGTAAAACCAAATTCAAAGTGGGTGGGAGAAGCCAAGTCACTGGCTAGTGCCGGTGAATTTCTATTTTCTTCACCGAACGGAGAGATTGCATGTCGTTAATATTAAAAGCACACGTCTGCATGTTCAATGTTTGCCTAGGGAATGTGTTCTGTGCCTACCTTCTGTGTCTTGTGTCACGAAAGACGGGGCTTTGTCTTTTGTTTCGTCTTTGTCCAAGCAGCCAGAGAGCTGCTGCGTTCACGCTTTTCCAGCATGTCTCTTGCAAACACTGTACAGTAAATGACAGCACCAACAGAACAATAAAAAAAGAGCATGACCTAACGCAGCTTCAAGCATGTGATTGACAGTCTGTAATGGTAATCTAATTATTTTGGCAACCACAAAAAGGTCTTAATCCTTGACCATGACAGCATTTTCTCCAGCTGTTTTTTTTTTTTTTGTATGCTGTTTTTTTTTAATGCATGCTACTTCATGCAATGGAAAATGCCTTAAAAAAATTGTAACCTTTATAATCTTATGGTAGACAACATTTTTTAACTGTACATGTCATGATGATTTCATTGCTTAATGTCAGCTTTTTTAAATTTTAATTCAAATTTTATTTATTTTTTTTGTTTGTTTCTAATGCAATTTTAATTTAATGCCAACTATATGTTTGTTGTTTGTGTTATGCCCAAAATTTTCATTATGTGTCCTAAAAACAGCAAAAACGTTCTGTTAAAAATGAAAATGTATATTGCCATGGCTTAGCATCTACATAACACATCCGCTGTTATATAACGTTTCAATTATTCATTGATCTGGGTTAAACCTCCATTTTCTTTTTTTTTTATTTTCTACTAAAGAAGAAAATATATCAGAAAAAAAAGACAGAGTAAGAAAGTGTCTTTAATATATAAAAAAAAAAAAAAAAATGGATACAACAATGGTTAAAGCTTGTGAATCATTTGAGTATAACGAACAATAATAATTATGTTGATGGGAACACTCACATGTAAGAGATGTATTCGTAATGAAGCAGAATGCGCCGAGGGTTGGAATGGACTTTAATGTGTCCCTCATGGTAACAATGAAAGCATTATCTAGTTCACATATATGAACAAGAAAGAGAAAAAAATTGCAGAAAGAATTGTGCAAATGGACTTTAAAGTGTAAACCATGAGCTGTTCTGAATTGATACATAGTTTTCCTTGACATGCTTATAAAAGGTTAGGTATGTAATTGAATTTAAACCATAAGAATATTGTAGGCGTTGATGCTATCCTGTGATGATTTGACCAACTCTACATATTTCTTTATATCACAATTAAAGTTAAAATATATAAAATTTATAAAACAACTTTGCTTGCTTCATAACAAAGGTATCTATTTTGGTAATTTATTTTTTATCAGTTTTTCTTGCTTTCTGTTGTCACCTTCTATTTCTTTATTTATTTCCACTTGTTTGTAAGGAGAACCTATCATATTACTTGTCCCCTCTCCCCTGGGATATTCCACATTGGGACAATATGTTGAATACATTTTTACTAAGTAGTACCAGCTTAGCAAAGGTGTGAGAGACCGAAACCACTAGAGTTGGGCCTATTCATGGTCAAGGGACTCGCTAACCATGAAAGGGTGTCCTTCTGACCCCACATTCCTGAAGATTTGCCCCATCATTGCACTAAGGCAAAAAAAACTTTATGTGTTTATTAGCTTCCTGATGTTCACCTGGATTTAATAAAATATTGCCTACAGGATTCTAGTTTTTGGAAGCTGCATTTTATTAAAAATGTAAAAACTCTAAGGGGTTGATTTACTAAAATTGGAGAGCGCAAAATCTGGTGCATCTCTCCATAGAAACCAATCGGTTTATGTTATTCTTTTTTGTCAAAGAGTAATTGGACAATCTGAAGTTAGAAACTGATTGGTTACCATGCACAGCTGCACCAGATTTTGCACTCTCCAGTTTTAGAAAATCAACCCCTAAGTTCACTTTAAACAGTGGCTTTCATTAAAAGCTAACTGGCAGCTTATACCTATAGTGGCGAGAGTAACTAACTATTGTAGTCACTGTTTAAAAAAGGCGTCACTGCATTCTATGGATTGGTTAATTATTGTTCTACTGAGTGCTGCCTCCATGAAAACCCAATTTCCAGGTATGGAAATGATGGGAACCCTACTTTCATCTCTCACAAGGCAGTGCTCAGGTGCTAAGTAGCTAATTACTAGACCTAAAAATTGTGTTGCACCAGTATGAGGGAGAGGAGACAAAGCATTTTCGGTGCTATTTTATTGTTTCCAAGCTTACTGGGGCCTTCAAAAGAAGACAAAGCCCATGAATGGCTCCTTGCCAGCTAAGTCAATGATTATGCCCTGGCCAATCAGTGGCTTTGCTGTGAATAAAGTGGAGAGTCAGAGAGTTTGTTTACTTCTGAAGGCCCTCATTCTGAACATCAATATGAACCATATACCCAGGAAAAAAGGGGCAGCAAGCATGCACTCTTATCCCTTCCTGCACTATCCCAGGTCACATTAACATTGACAGCAACACTTTCCCCCCTTGTAAAGCACCCTTCTCTTAATGTTGAGGGACAACAACCTCTTACCCACCTCCACATGCCCCTAATAGGAAGTGGGGGTAATAGTAAAGTGGGGAGACTCTTAGTAAATTATGAAAGTTCCCTATATAATAAGGTGGTAAGCAGATATCCACTCCCTTTCAAGGGAATGAGTACAGGGATAAATTAGTACCCCTTACTCATTTCCATAAAATAGGTAAAACTAACACACAAAAAAGTGAATTTAAACATTTTAAATCATTTAATAAAAAAACATAAATATGTTTTTCAGCGTCCCCTTACCACAACAGGTGCCAGCAGTCCTAAAAGCGCAACATGAGACTTGCTACCGGCACTTAAATAAATGTATACATTGCAAATTTTACCTGAATAAGGTTGGCTGTCATGGTGTAAAGTATTTATTTATATGGTAGAATAAAAAAAAAATGTTAATAGTTAATAATGTGTAACTATTAGTTCACATTTCATATTGGAGCCTACATGAGTTTACCATCTAAGATATCACACCTCTAGACAAATTGGTTCCAAAAAAATACAGCATTCTGAGGGGCATTTACAACATTAACTTGCAGACTTTAAAGCAATGTTTTTGTATATGTGGCATTACAATACATATTTTTTAAGAAAGCAGTTTTTTAAGAATGGTTGTCAGTGTTTTATACCTGGAGATCCTGCAACTATTACTTTTATTCTTTTGGCTTTTAAATGCAGGTTGACAAGGATAAGCTACTGCCTCACAATTGGTAAATACCAAAAAAACCTGGGGAATGCCCAGGAAAAAATTCCAAGCCTACTTACCACCAACTCGCAGACAACCAATTGACCTGTCTAACAGTATGCGTTAAAAACAGGGGTTCAGTCCGCACGCATTTGCAAACGCATGCGTAAGCCACAGAGCCACGTCACGGCACCCTGTAATCTGTGGTCCTAACACTAAAATTTGGGTGTCCCCACAGTGGAGGCACATGCATTCTAATGGATAAGTGAGGGCAGGTGGACTGAAGGGAGCCCACCCCTTCTTAAAGGTACAGGGCACACCAAACACCCAGCAGGTAGCACAATGGCTGCAAAGGTGCTGGTGCGTTGCTGGACCAGTACACACACCCACGTGATTGCAAAAAACTTGCCACCACCCTCACTTATAGCTGGCTATTGCAGTAAGAGGCATTGGAAGGCCACAAACAGATACCAAAAAAACCTGGGGAATGCCCAGGAAAAAATTCCAAGCCTACTTACCACCAACTCGCAGACAACCAATTGACCTGTCTAACAGTATGCGTTAAAAACAGGGGTTCAGTCCGCACGCATTTGCAAACGCATGCGTAAGCCACAGAGCCACGTCACGGCACCCTGTAATCTGTGGTCCTAACACTAAAATTTGGGTGTCCCCACAGTGGAGGCACATGCATTCTAATGGATAAGTGAGGGCAGGTGGACTGAAGGGAGCCCACCCCTTCTTAAAGGTACAGGGCACACCAAACACCCAGCAGGTAGCACAATGGCTGCAAAGGTGCTGGTGCGTTGCTGGACCAGTACACACACCCACGTGATTGCAAAAAACTTGCCACCACCCTCACTTATAGCTGGCTATTGCAGTAAAAGGCATTGGAAGGCCACAAACAGATACCAAAAAAACCTGGGGAATGCCCAGGAAAAAATTCCAAGCCTACTTACCACCAACTCGCAGACAACCAATTGACCTGTCTAACAGTATGCGTTAAAAACAGGGGTTCAGTCCGCACGCATTTGCAAACGCATGCGTAAGCCACAGAGCCACGTCACGGCACCCTGTAATCTGTGGTCCTAACACTAAAATTTGGGTGTCCCCACAGTGGAGGCACATGCATTCTAATGGATAAGTGAGGGCAGGTGGACTGAAGGGAGCCCACCCCTTCTTAAAGGTACAGGGCACACCAAACACCCAGCAGGTAGCACAATGGCTGCAAAGGTGCTGGTGCGTTGCTGGACCAGTACACACACCCACGTGATTGCAAAAAACTTGCCACCACCCTCACTTATAGCTGGCTATTGCAGTAAGAGGCATTGGAAGGCCACAAACAGATACCAAAAAAACCTGGGCAATGCCCAGGAAAAAATTCCAAGCCTACTTACCACCAACTCGCAGACAACCAATTGACCTGTCTAACAGTATGCGTTAAAAACAGGGGTTCAGTCCGCACGCATTTGCAAACGCATGCGTAAGCCACAGAGCCACGTCACGGCACCCTGTAATCTGTGGTCCTAACAATAAAATTTGGGTGTCCCCACAGTGGAGGCACATGCATTCTAATGGATAAGTGAGGGCAGGTGGACTGAAGGGAGCCCACCCCTTCTTAAAGGTACAGGGCACACCAAACACCCAGCAGGTAGCACAATGGCTGCAAAGGTGCTGGTGCGTTGCTGGACCAGTACACACACCCACGTGATTGCAAAAAAAATTGGTTAGCCTGTTATGTCCCTGTAGTCTCATTGTTTTCAGTGCATGTCAGCCTGACCCTAAGCTCTACCCATTCCAGGACAGCCTTCTGATGTTTGATTGACTCAAATCATTCATACAAAGGAAGGATGAGAGGTGTGCATGTCACACAATTTTCAAGTTAGAATAAAATATGTTTAAAAAATAATTTTAACTTAAAAAAGTAAATCTCCAGATATGTAGATGATTTTTTTTTTGGGGGGGGGGGGGGTTGACATACTTCCAGGAATATGAAGACTAAAGAGATGATTGGTTGTGGCAATAAAAGAAAAACTGGGAACCTTTGAAGAAGCTTGAAAACTGATGAGTTGTAAGAGTTTCCTAATGTGTACAGTAGACAGAGCATCTGAAGGTCCAGGACACAAGGTGAGAACTTTGTCTCACACTGGCTCTCCAGGTCATCACTTGAGATAATATTATCACCTCAGCTAATTGCAGGATTGCCTTGGATATTGCAACTCCTCTGACAATGAGTCTTTTTTTTGTTTAAAAACTTCAAGTCTTTATTTAAGTTTTAAGGAGTACAGGAGATAACAAAGACAATCTCAAAGGGTAACGTGTATGCAGATGAAATAGTACAAAGATTCGGTAAATATATAACAGAATGAGTACAGGTAGGTAAGTTGTTGTGTTGTGTTTTTGCGATGGCTTTTAGTAAAGACAGACTGAAGGCATCTGTGTTTTGAACCAAGTGAAGGATCAAGTGGAGATTAAAGTTAGCAGGTATCCACATCTGTAGGTATAAGTCTTCTGGTGATATTACTGTGGGCATATTGCAGAGAACTGTGGGTTACCAAAAAGGTATGAAAAAGTCGAACTGGAGAAACTGGGAACGCTGTACGGTATGAGAATCCAGGGATTCGGTCCGTTTTACGCTTCTAGGGTCTTTGAGACAGAGATCCCAGACCGTGTAGAATTTCTCAGTGGTTAGGTTAGCTTTAGAGAAACAAAACGTTATAAAAAAAATATATATATACCCAGTGAACCTATATATATATTAATGTGAAGTATATATGTGAAATATAAATCAAAATAAGGTATGATAGTGAAGTAAGATCAAATCGATATGACCTAAAGTCATCAGAAAGTTACCAGTAAATTAACTCAAACCAAGCCATATATCACAAAGAAAATTTGTATCAAAAAATTAAAAGCATAAAAAACATGAAAAGCACAAGTGCAACAAAGTCATATATATATATATATATATATACACAAAAATACTGGTGGATACAGTAAAAAAACAAAATGAAATAAAAAGTAAAAAAAACCTGAAGCTCCAAAATGGCCAAGTGTCCAAAGTAATCAGGTGACTTTTGTGTTCGGCAAATCAAGTGACTTGTGTGCTCCCCCTGATGGGTCCCCACTCACCAGCTCCTTGTACCCCTACAGGGGTAATGGGCATGTTCGGATAGCCTTGGATGGTGTCCCTTGGTGGCTCTGCTCGCGGTCAATCTGTATTCTATAGGGCCTTTGCAGCTCGCTCCACACGGTTAGGGTATCCAGAGGGGTCTCACCAGTCACTTTTCCCAAAGATTAATTTGTCAGCTTATCAGGGATGGATCCTGCTTCACAGAGGGATAGCATAGCAGAAAGTAGAGCTGCAGAGTACAAGAGATACTTCATAGCTGGTTGAGAAGCCTATGACAATCCTCAAAAAGGAAAATATACAGGTGACACTTTAAAAATGATAAAAAAATTTTGACAGAAAGGCGTCAATTTTGTTGGGACAGGAAGGAGTAGTATTTTCTGACTCCTGCAAATTGTATAACTTAGCATAGAATGATGCAAAGGTATTGGCTATGTTCAGGGGCTTAGTCATGTGTTCCCCTTGTGAATTAAGGAGGAAGGGAATTTTAGTGTGGGTTTGTCCTTGTTTAATTTGTCTAGCTAGAAATGATCCAGTTTTGTTGCTTTGGGAATAGGAAGTTAGTTTTAATCGTTTGACATAAAAGTCAAATCTGCGGTGTAGGAGTTCTCCTTGTTTGCATCGAAGTTTGTTAGATTGTTCTAAGGCTTTGATCTGTTGCAGGAGTGAGTCTATCTTGATTCTTTGTGTTTTGCATTCTCGGGCTCTAAATTTAATGAGCAGACCTCGCAGAAAAGCCTTGTGGGCCAGATAGACTGTAGATGGATCAGGGACGGATCCATAATTCTCCTTAAAAAAGTTCTCAAGCACGGATTTGATTTGGTTTTCTTATCGAGGGTTAGTCAATAAGGATGAATTATCCTCCAGATGGAGTGGTTAGTTGGGCAGCATCGAGGGAATAGTTTAACAGATATAGGGGCATGGTCTGACCATATGAAGAGGCCTATTTAAGCCTCCGAGGTAACCAATAAGATTTTTTTATTTGTAAGGAAAAGGTCAATCCGAGAGTAGGAACCATTGGAGTGAAAGTAGAAGGTATAGTCTCGCTCAACATCATGCATACATCTCCAGGGATCATATAGACCTTCACTGTCAATAAATGATGAGAGGGTCTATGATTTGTGTCTGTAGGAGTTGGATGAATCCAATGCAGGGTCTATGATGTCATTGAAATCACCACAACTAATTACTGGGGTATCTTTGTAAGGGCCTAGTTTATTCCTAAACTTTTTATAGAATTTGCCTTGGGAAATGTTGGGTACATAAACGTTTACTAGGGTCAGGAGATGGTTATCAATAGTAGCTGATAGAATAATGAATCTACCTTTGTCATCTGTGTCAACATTGTGAAGGACAAAGGAAACTTTGTAGGCATTTTTTCTTTGTGGCGTTGGCGAAAAAGTAATGGGAGTATCTTTTGTGTGTACAGGAGGGAGGCTTCTCTTTAGGGAAATGGGTCTCTTGAATTTTGGGATATTGCTTCTTTCCATAGCAGATTTTTTTTATATGGGGAAAGCCCTTTGGCATTAATGGAAGTAATGTTGAGGGACATATTTTTAGACTCTGATTACCCAGCCACTGAGGGTGAGCGAAACTATAGCGCTTTACACAACATAGAAGAGAAAATCAAAAACTTAAACTGTTGTTTTGAGAACTAAAACAGAATAACAAGTATAACTGTTTGCTAGAAGATACAACTGTTGTAGTTAAATAAACGATTGAAGCAGTACAAAAAGTGAATGTTTGGTAGAGACACTCTTCACACAAAAAATAAGGCAACTGGAGGAAAAATAAGAAATATTGGATGTGAAAGGTGTTGTAAAGCACACTATTCAGTTGGGAGTAAGGTGGAAATCGATATGTTCTTCCAGGCAGGATGTTACTATGCTTGAGACATAGGCAGTTATCCTTTGTCCACTCGTGCTGGTGGTGGTGGTGGAGAAGAGGAGGAAACGGGATGAATGCGTGATGTTGAGGAAGTAGCAGGAATGGGTACCATGCCCCAGTTGGTTAGCTTTTTGTACCTGTCTTTGGGATTCAAGATCAGGACGATTTTCTGCTGATAGGTAACCAATAGTTTGGTGGGGTATCCCCAGCGGTATGCAATTTTGCACTCCTGTAGGATTGATGTGATAGGAGCGTATGCTCTGCGTAACTCCATTGTGGCTGGAGATAAATCCACAAAGAGGGATATTTTGGGGGTATTTTTAGGGTGCGGGCAGGGGTCTGGTGGATCTAGCGGGGTGCAGAATTTGCTCCTTCACAGGAAAAAAGTGAATTCTGGCCAGGATATCCCTAGGTGTCTCAGCAGGTAGATGATCAGGTTTTGCGATCCTGTGCGCACGGGCTATGAGCATGTCACAAGAAGATAGGTTAGGGATTAGAGTGAGAAATAGTTATTGTAGATATTTTTTCAGTTCATTAAGTAGTATCATCTCTGTGATACCTCTGAACTTTATGTTGTTTCGTCTAGACCTATCTTCAAGATCCGCTAATTTTAGTTTAATATTCTATATTTCATCAGGTGATCATGTGCATCAAGGAGTTCATTGTGTGCTTTGCTCACTTCACTTATGTGCTCCTCTACTGCGTCAGATCTCTCCTCTAAGCAATCAAGCTTGTCATGTACTTGGGATAGGGACATTTGTAGCTCCCTGTGCAGATCTGTTTGCAATGTGAGCGGATTTCAGCATACTCTCCGACACTGGGTTGTCTGTTACTGGCATAGAGGCTAGTGTATATGTAGAAGATGGGCCTTGAGATGAGGGGTCTGAGATAGCCCAGTGGTGTTTTTTGGCCTGAGGTATCTTACTGGGAGAATTGAGTGGTGGTGAGGCATACCTCTTACCTCTGTCCATTTGTGCTTCTGCTGGATCTGTGACTGGAGGGGAGAGACTGTCCATCTTCTCTAGTTCAGTCAGCCCCAGGGGGTCCAATGGTGGAGGATGCGATAGTGGATGGTCATACTGCGGCTGTCCTCATGGTGTGGTGGATGAGGACGAGTGCCCGGTGCCATTTTGACTGGATCATGGCTCCATGGAGCCAAAATGTTGTGCCAGGCAGCATGGAGATGGTGGCGGATTCCGCCTTCTTGACATGTTGGAGGTTGTCCTACTGCTCTCCCCTCTCAGAACGAGGGGTTAGGGGAGAGCTGGTCACTGGTATTTGGGGTAAATCGCTTACCCTGAAAAGGAGTACGGGTCTCAAGCAGCCATCCCCATCCATGGCTAGCCATGCCCCCCAATGAGTATTTTTTTCTATTGAAGCTTACTAACTTTAGACACTTAGCATGGTTTGAATTCACGTCACATACAACAAATATTGCTGCATTCTTCACTTAAGTAGATAATAGGTTGGTAGGACAACTGGGGCCTAATGCCTTGTGTAAAGCAGCTTTATACACTTTAAACAACAAAACATAGACCAAAGCATGAGATAAAGAAAACTCTTATTGGTACCTGCCTGGTCATACATCCCAGATACTGTGGACAAATAAAATTCTCATTGACCTTTGCATGATTGAGATGATATATCAGAGTAGCAGATGTAATTACGGATTCTATCCAAGGGCAAGCCTCAGGCATTATTCTATCAATAGCAGATTTTCTGTACACCTGCAGAAAAAAAAGCAAGCCTTTGGGAAAGAGATAGAAATTACACTGATATCATAGATTTTTATCATACAAAACTAGGCCATGGATATTGCTTGGAACAAACATTTTAAAATCAATATCAAGGATGAGATTTACAAATGAAAGTTTTTCCTGTCTTAACAACATGGCGTTCTGTAAGCTCTCACATTTCATTTGTTATAGAATTAAAACTAAAAGACTATCAACTAGACCTGAAGTTTTAGGACATACATAAACATCTTTGCACATTTCTGGCAAATCTGCATAATATTCCACTTTGTGAATAACATTCATTACGTTTTTGTTCTTTTGTAACTGTACGGGCTCTTCAAATTTCCATTGAGCCCCACGCCCAGTGGGACATGGTGACATTTTTCTTGCTGCCAAGCCTTAACTGTTGACTCAGTAGAACTATGTGTATATGGAACTTTTCCAGATAGATTACAGCTGTCCCCCAACTCAGCAACAAGGAAATATAGAAACATTTTCCTATATGCATGATAATCTCCTTATAAGTCCACACAGTCAGGGGAAACCTGGGGAAATAGACAAAAGAAAAAAAAAACTTTTTTAATCTACCTTCCTGTTTTAGTCAATCTTTTGTGATTTCTGTATTGGTCTAAGGCCAGGAAACTGAATTGTTATGCAAGTCTCATAGTTTACCTTTAACAGTACTGTATGCAGAAATAAACTAGAATTTATGATTAAAATAAAAAGATTACAAGTTGCAGAAGTTGTAAAAAAAATTGGCAAGGGAAGTGGTCTTCAGGAAAGACTGGAGGAACTGAATATGGTCAGTCTCAAGGAAATAAGGTAAAGGGGGGAAATTCATGAAAACTTTTAAATACAGTAAACAAAGGTACTGAACACTTGGCCTTTTCTACCTTAAGTCTTCTATGTTTCTAAGTTTCTTTGGCAAATTGGAAATCCTGAAGTATCAATGCCTTCCAATTTATGGTAGACCTTTGGGGAAGGTTGGACTTTTATACATAACGTTTTCCTTGCAGCTATCTCGCCAATGATTAATTGAGAAGGACCCAAGAGAAAACTCAGAGGGTAATAACTCTCTAATTTGATATTAAAAGGTGTTGGGATCCCCCAGAAAAAGGCTGAGTGCATGGCCAAGCAAAGGGAAGTCTGAGTGGGAATGCTTGGTCTGCTGTCTACTTGTTCTTCTCTAGTTCTGAAGCTATTCCACCAGTGTTCTTGGAACTATTCCACCATTGTTCAATTGGGAAGGGCCTAAGGGCAAACCTATAAGGAAATAAATAATTTGACCTAAAAAGACCTTGGGATCCCCCAGGAAGGGACTGAGTCTATGGCCAAGCAAAGGGAAGTCTGAGCAGGAACGCATGGGCTGCTGTCTACTTATTCTTCTCTAGTTGTGAAGCTATTCGACTGATGTTCTTGAAACAATTCCACCAATGTTCGATTGGGAAGGGCCTAAGGGCAAATCTATAAGGGAATAAATCATTTGACCTAAAAAGACCTTGGGATCCTCCAGAAAGGGGCTTAGTTCATGGCCAAGCAAAGGGAAGTCCTAGCTGGCATGTCTGACCTGCTGTCCACCCTCTCATCTAGGTTCTATCCAAAGAAAATTATAATTATGTGGATTATGATGACTAATATCACCAGCTCTATTTGACTTAGTAGACTGGAAGTTATAATGATGTGATAGGTATCAAACTCTCAAATAATTTGATTTATTGGTGTACTTTTTTACATCATTGTTGTCATTTGGATTGTTTTAGTGTATCACTTTCTCCGAAAAATCCATGTCTTTAGTATTATAGTATAACTTTTAGTACAGCCACTTTTCACAAATCTCCAATGCCATGACCCCCTGTAAGAACACCTTTTCTACTCTGAAATGTAATCTAAAATCCAGGACATGACCTTTTTGTCATACATTTGTCAGCACATTTAACCTTACATGTCTTCTCAAAGTAAGTAGACATGGGAGTTCTTTATTCAGAATAACAAATAGAAAAGTGACATTGATTTCTTTGTTGAACCTGGTAGAATTTACAGTTATCATTTACATACATTTTAACTTTATTTTATTTATTTATTCATTTATTTATTTTATGCTTTCAGTTGCTGACATGTAGATTTTTCACAAATGTAATGGTATTGACTTGCATAAAGTTAAACACTAGGCAAATAAAAGAAACAAGCTAATGCAGTTGTGTAATCAATGAATATATCATTAAACTCATTTTTTTAAATGCAAGCCGAGTAAGTACTTGCATTTGATATAGTCTCATCCTCTTGCAGTTCTTGCACAGAAGGACTAGAAGTTCAGAGGAAGCAGCAGTACAAAGAGCCAGTTTATGTGCTGACAAAAAAGCATGCTGATAGGAAGAGAAAGCCGGTGACCGAGAGATGAGCTCATCACTGTGCTGCTTCCTCTTTCATTGTCTATTAACAGGATGGGGCGGGTCCAGAATGACCTGGGCTCAAAGAAAGTGGGTTCAATGGTGCTGGCCACTAAACTGAGGACATCTAGTGGCAGAAAAAAGTACTGCAGGGGAAATCTCTAGATTATAGTTGATTATCGCAGCAAAAACAGTTTTTTTTAATGTATCGTTTAATGTCCATTTATGTTTATCTTGTTGGTCTCGTCTTAAGGGCTGCTTTGATTGTTGCAATGCAAACTCTGTTTATAAAATATTATTTCCATAGTAGAACGTATTAGTTCTACTTTAATACGTTCTATGCATTAAGATTAAAAAAAAACAAAAACTTCTGTGTGAAGTTCCCCTCACAGCCCCCCTAATACTTACCTGAGCCCCATCTCGATCCAGCGATGTTGCACAAGAGGCTTGGCCTCCGGGACTCTCCCTCCTCATTGGCTGAGACAGCAGAGGGAGCCAATGATCAGTGGTCAAAGTCAGTGAGCCAGTGAGGAGAGAGGGGGTGGGGTCAGGCTGAAGGGACACAGGGAGCTGCGGTTTGGCTTGGGTGAACCCATAACAAGCCGCTTGCTGTGGGGTCACTCAAAAGGAGGGAGGGGCCAGGAGCGCCAAAGAGGAACCCGAGAAGAGGAAGATCTGGGCTGCTCTGTGCAAAACCAATGCACAGAGCAGGTAAGTATAACACGTTTGTTATTTTTAACAAAAAAAACAAAAAACTAGACTTTAGTATCACTTTAAATAAAGCTTCAGTCAAATGTGGGCTCTCTCTTTAAATGCAGTTTGTTTCTTGTGTTGCCATCATATGCTTAACAAAGTCCACCGAGCTTATTTTAGAAACACTAGCTGATGCAATAGGCAGCCCTCTAAACATGTGGTGTGACGCTTTTTTTTTTTTCAATTTTAAATTTATTTTTGATGAAAGTGTTGATGCTGCAGATTACCGCAAAAACCATTTTAGCTTAAAAACATTTTAATTAGCTAACCAACATGTTTTATTTCAAAGCATTGCTTTCAACTTTTTGCTTCACAAAGTACATGTTAATCTTTGATTAGGATTGTTTTTGTTGCTAATCCTTCATGTTTTCTCTTTTCTTAGAATGTTCACATTAAAGAACGTAATGAGGGAATTTTTTTTTTTTTTAAGGGAAACTTAAATGTTAAGATTAAAAAGGAAAATATCTCGAAAGATGTTAAAATACATATAAGGAGATATTTTTATGTTATTATTAAAAAAAAAAAGTAAACTTCAATTTTTTTTTGTGATAGTGATAATGAAATACACACAGTCACAATACATTTTATAGGGGAGGGGGTGATAAGAGCTTATTGTTTATTCAATTTGTGAATTATGGCTATTGAAGCACTCACACTATCTTTTGGATGATAGAGAGGGACATCAGTAGAATTCCTAGAGACCAGGAGAAACAGGGTAAATCTCACTAAAATCTCAGTAAAAATCTAATAGAGGTTTTAACACTTCATACTGGTTTTAGATATACTTAAAGTGTTACTAAAGCCACAAAATCTGTTTGTATATGCAGCATAGCATGCTTTTTATACTAATTGTGGAACTTAAGGGGTTAATCCTCTGCATTGTGTAAAAAGGCTGTTTGGTCCTGTATGCATAGATCCTTCCCTCCTGCACTGTCTATCTGGGGAAGGCAAGCTAACACAGGCAGAGTAGCCAACCTGCACTTGCTCAGTTGTGTCTTTTATGCTGGAGAGAACATTTACTTGTTCTCAGAGATAGCCATATTGACATCAACATGTGGGTGTGTATACAGGCTGTAATGGAAATCTCCTCCCACCTGAACTCTCCGCACTGGAGAAACTGTGCAGTTTATCACTGACCATGGTATACAGATCAGCCAAAAAGGTATATAGTGGCAATATTTGAATGTAAAAAGAAGATGTATAAGCTGTGGGCACCGTGGGAGGGGGGTGGTGAATTATTTTCATATTACTGGGTTTAGTAACACTTTAAGGAAAACTGTCAGAATGCAATATCTCTATTTTCCATATTGCAGTGGACCATTTGGCTGGAAAAAAAAATATTGTTCCATATTAATATTTGGCCTGCAGCAATTCTTAGTGACCCCCTGACTTGACTAGTAAACCGAAGTGTCAACTGTGCTTTCAAAGTAGCTCATAGTACAGTGCTTCCTAATGCAGATGCTGCCAAAAAATCCACACACTAAATTGGAGCTGACTTTTAAATTTTAGGGCAGGGATTTCTTCAGTCAATATAATCTAATAAAAATAAATAAATAAATAAACTTGTATATATTTATTTTAATGCAGGCACTCTGAAATTACACAGTAAAAAGTAGTAAATGCATGAACATTTGCAAAACAATTGGGTTAATTTACTAAAGGCAAATAGACTGCTCATTTTGGAGGGGAGATTACATTTCGCAAAAGCATTTACCCCAGAGCTTATAAAATGAGGTTAAACTCTGCACACTTCCATCATCCAATTATGTGCAAGCAAAAGGCGGTTTCCTTTTTTTTTTTCTCGCATGTGATTAGGTATTCTTTGCAAAGTAAAATTTCACTGCATTTACTGAGCTCTGGAGGAAAGTTCCAATTCCTTTGCAAAGTGAACAACATAACTGCCTTTAGTAAATCAACCCCACCGTGTCTTACCTGTGGCTTCTCCAAAGATTCCCTGCTGCTGTGCCAGGACCTAGGATTCTCCAAGACCTCTTGGTTTAAAGAGGAGCTCCAGGATCCTTCAGAAGAAAAGTAAAAGTCAGTAGCTACAAATACTGTAGCTACTGACTTTTAATATAAGGACACTTACCTGTTCAGGGATCCCGGGATGTTGGCACCCCAAGCCGATTCTTTAATCTGCTTCGGGTGCAGGCGCCGGCATCTGTAGAAAGGGAAACAGGAAGTGAAGCCTCGTGATTTCACAGCCGGTTTCCTACTGCGTATGTGCAAGTCGTGCTGCGCCTTCTGAATAGTTCTGCAATCTTCTGGGACCTCTTTGTGTCCCAGAAGGCAGTGCGGGAGAGGGGAGGAGAAGGGGCCGGGAATGTCTTAGGTCACCGATTGGCAATCTTAACCGGAAGTGGGAGCGGGTACCTGTCAAAACCAGGTACCCGCTCCCCCCCAAAAAAGTGCCAAATGGGGAGGGTGCAAACAAGCAAAAGCTTTAAGCTTTGCTAAATTCACAACTCAGAATGTATAATCTGTACATCTAAAATCAGAGAGAGAGGGAAGGAGAAGCAATGAAAGGAGGCAGCCTTCCGTGCTGCAGTGCAAGCAACATGCTGATTAGACATGTGCAATTCGTTTCCTTCCGGAATCGTTTTTAAACGAATTTCAACAAAGTCGTTAATTCGGAAATATCCAAATTAACAAAAACGCGTTTAACAAATATTTCCAATTATTCATAAATTCGGATATTCAAAAATTCGTAAATTTGTACATTCGTAAATTCTTAAATTTGTACATGCGTAAATTTGTGAAGTCGAAATTTCGGAAATTCAAAAGTTCGAAAATCTGAAATAATAATTAACTAATAATAACCTAACTATTACTAACTATTAAATTATAGGTATTGGAATTTCCTTTCAAATTTGGCTATTTGTGAACATAACGAATACAAATTTATCCGAAGTTACAAATTATCCAAAATAACGATCTAAATGCCGTATCTAAACAAATGGAACATAAAGAATTAATAATAATAAATAATAATAATAAAAAGTTTTTATTATTAATATTTGTTATTAATTTTTTCCGTTCCATTTGTTTAGATGCCGCATTCGTTATTTCGGATAATTCGTAACTTCGGATAAATTCGTATTCGTTACGTTCACAAACAGACAAATTTGAAAGGAAATTCCAATACCTAGATTTCAATAGTTTATTATTTCAGGTTTTCGGATTTTCAATTTCCAAATTTCCAAATTTTCTAATGTACGAATTTACGAATATATGAATTTATGAATGTATGAATTTACAAAAGTACGAATGTACGAATTTACGAATGTACTAATTTAGGAATTGCGATCATAACAAATGACCTGAAAAACGAAAAAAAAAGAATGAAACAAAAACAAACAAATTTTTTTGGCAGTGCACATGTCTAATGCTGATAGGAGGAGAGACCATAGTGAAAGGGAAATTAATTAATCAGTGTACTGCTTTTCCTGTCACTGTCCAGTCACAGGGTAGGGATAAAGCTGAAAATGAAATAAAAGAAAATTTGCAGAATAAGCAAGCCTGTGCTGTGTGGCAGAGCTGTGTAAATCTCAGGAATGGTTGGATAGAAATGCAAATATTTTGGTAGGTAAAAATATGTATTTATCTTGGTATTTAGCTGTTTTCCTGGAGTTCAGTTTTACCTTTGTACATAATGTTTCTATCATAGGCGTGCGCACAGGGTGTGCCAGGTGTGCACAGGCACACCCTAATCACCCCATGTGCATTAGTGTTATCTCTCTGTGTAGCAGTAGGAACATGGTAAAGATCTCCCTCGTACCTGCTCTGCCATAAGAAAAGTGTTTATGCTCTTCTCTTTCACTGCGCCGGCAGGGAGAACAATGTGCCGGTTTCATATATATGTAGACACATACACATGCATGTGTGTTTGAGCTTAAGGGTGCACACCCTAATGCAATAGGCTGCGCACACCTATGGTTTCTATGGATCGGTTACTGTCCCTTTTACAGTCTTCTTTGCAAATAGAAAAAAGTTTACTTTCTGTATTAACATTATCCGTCTAAACCGTGTATATGTTCTAAGCACATAAATCTGGCAGGCAATTCAATGTGCATAAGATTCCTTGACAAGTGAGAGGTTAATCCTGACAATTTATCTGATGGGTAGAATAATAATAGACAAGAGGCATGATGGGTAGAGATAATGTAGACAAAGCTTCAGCGGATGGGCAAATACAAAGATAAAGTCACCCGCTCTACAAATGCACATGTTGGGAAAAACATAATCGTGTATTAGTATCGGTCATTAGAGGAAGATCATTTCGGGGCTAGTATCGATTTCTTGTGAATTTATAGGCAAGGTCAGAGAGTTGAAGATAATAAATGAGAAAAAGATGCTCGGTCCTCCTCGTTGTCGGGATGAAGAATGACTACCATCTTTGATATAGTCATTTGTCAGTCCTATACATCATTCGGTCCTCTTTTTGTAACAGCAGTTGACTGTCTTGTAGAGGTAATCGGTTGTGAAGAGTGGAGACATGGAAGGGGAACGGGAAGTTGTGACGCAGAGAGCTGTAAATAGTATCAATTTAATATTTACAGCTATCTTCTTGAGAAGTTTAATGTTGCATGACAGCCTGGTGAGAAAAATGTAACTTTGTAAGTAGCGCCGATCACTTACCTGCTTCCATTACGTATATAGAGGCTCTCTGAAAGTAGCCTTGTTATCCAATTAGAATTCAGTTTATTGTCATGGGGTACCTTTAGATAGCTTTGTAAAGTTACAGTGTTTCCAAACCCAAAAAACAAAAAATGCGAAATATTACAGCTTACCAGTTCTTAGATGTGGTGGCTCCATTCGTTTTCTCTTCACTGTCTTTTTTTAAAAATGTTTTACATTTTTTTTGAGAATTTTTTTTTACTCGAGGAAAAGAAAACGTTTACAAAATTCTCAAATAACTGTTGTACATAGACGGTTATTAGAACAACAAGATTGTATTACAAGAGCAAATTTTATCACTTCAACATAAACCTTTACAGAGTGTATCTGGGCCGCTTATTCCCTTTGGTATGGTTTGCGTTGCTTTATCAAGCTTTGATCATGACCGGGGTCCTTATGGTATGTGACTGCTGTTAGGGCCCTTTCACACTGGGACGGGGGCGGCGTTGGCGGTAAAACGCCGCTATTGTAAGCGGCGCTTTACCATCGGTATTCGGTCACTAGCAGGGCGGTTTTAGCCCCGCTAGCGGCCGAGAAAGGGTTAAAACCCTCCGCAAAGTACCTCTGCAGAGGCGCTTTGCCGGCGGTATAGCCACGCTGTCCCATTGATTTCAACGGGCAGGAGTGGTGAAGGAGCGGTATACACTCCTCTCCTTCACCGCTCCGAAGATGCTGCTAGCAGGACTTTTTTCCCACCCTGCTAGCGCACCGCTCCAGTGTGAAAGCCCTCGGGGCTTTCACACTGGAGACACAGCAGCGGCAGTTTCAGGTCGGTTTCCAGGCGCTATTATTAGCGCAACAGCGCCTGCAAACCGCCCCAGTGTGAAAGCGCTCTTAGGGTTCCCAGACTGTCCAAGGGGAGGAGAAGGTATCTAGGGTACAGAATATGGGACCAATGTAACCATATCTGGAGGGAGTCGTGAATCTTAGTGGTGAGGGGTTTGTTATACTGTTAGTCCATGTGTGGTCATAATCAAGCCTAGGTCTTTTCTTCCTTTATTTTAAAGCTCCAGGCTCCTTCAGAAAAAAAAATGAAAAGTCAGCAGCTACAAATACTGTAGTTGCTGACTTTTCATATTAGGACACCTACCTGTCCACGAATCTAGCGGTGTCCTCATCCAAGCCAATTTTTCAATCCGCCGCCATCTCAGGTAAGGGAAACCGGCCAGTTCCCTACTGCAAATGCACTTGGTGAATGCCCCAGCGGCAGGGGAAAAAGGAGGGGGGCGAACTTCCGGATGAGTTTGCCATGGCGAAGTCAACTGAAAGTGGGAGCGGGTACCTGTCAAAACCAGGTGGCAAATGTGGCAGCAGAGGAGGTGGAGGAGGCAAATAAGCGGAGCTTCGCCTTTTGAGTGGAGCTCTGCTTTAACCTGCCGATCCCGCCATTTACACACTTTCTGTCTTGTCCATACTTTAAGGAGTATATTTATTTTAAAAAATCACTATGCAAAATCTCAATCATTCACTCAGCTGTCATAAATAATCACCATATTTTGTCTAATGTGTTTATCTCCTATGATCAGCTCCACCTAGTGGCCATAATGTGTTATTTCTATTTCTATTCTATTACTGTATATCTTACTCAGAAGTGGGAGCGGGTACCTGTCAAATCCAGGTACCCGCTCCCCCCCAAAAAAGTGCCAAATGGGGAGGGTGCAAACAAGCAAAAGCTTTAAGCTTTGCTAAATTCACAACTAAGAATGTATAATCTGTTCATCTAAAATCAGAGAGAGAGGGAAGGAGAAGCAAGCCAAATGGGGAGGGTGCAAACAAGCAGAGGTTCTCCTTTTGGGTGGAGCTTAACTCAAAAGCTTTAAGCTTTGCCAGATTCACTACTCAGAATGTACAATCTGTACATCTAGGATCAGAGAGGTATTTCAGGAAAATACCCCATTATGGCAGCTAGATAGGTCTGACAATTATAGGAAATACCCATTTGGGCAAATTACAGTGATTGTTCTTAATGGCCATGCAAATGCTTGAGACATGCACGAAGCAAGTTCTTTATAAATAGACTTCTAAGAGAGAGAAAGAAGGAAAAGGAGACAGTGAGAGAGAAAAAAAGAGCGAGAAAGTGAGCAAAACTTTAAAAAAATGCCAGTTTATGAATGAATAAAGAACAATCACCTTGTAAAATAAGCTAGGGGGAGGAGCAGCAACAGTACACTGATCTTCTCAATGAATGGCTGTGCAAGGGAGGGGCATGTCAGGACAAGTCAGATCATTGGAGGAGAGCACAGCTAGGGAAAGGAAAATGGTGAGCTTTTCTGCCTAATGTGGTCACAGCCTGAGTTCCCAGAACAGCTAGGGAACTGACCACGCTATGCTCTCATGCTCAGTGTGGTCAGTTTTTAACAGGAAAGCATAGGAACTGGCAGGAACACCAGAGATTTCACACAAAGAAAGCAATACAAAGAGAACAGGATACTTTCTCATACAAGTACGTGGTACAGCAGGTACATATCAAGAATTTGAAACGCTGGGGTAACAAACACTTTGAATAAATAAAATATAACTGACCCAAAACTATTATAGTTTTTTTTTTTAATAAATAAAAATAGATACAGTTTCAAAACTGTCAGAGCATGTGTACCACTCAGCTATCATCCAAGTCCAACATGGCACTTTTATAATGACCGTGCCAAAGTGTGATGGAAGACAGTCAGGTATCTCTCTGCCAAATGTTGCCAGTGCCGTATTCGCCCATCGGTGGCCATCCAATCCAGGTACAAAGCAGGACAGTGAAATAAGAAAGTGGCCGTAATCCATGATTCAGTCATTACACGACTCTGAAGGAACCTGTCTGGAAACTGATTTATTACATAAATTAGTTCTGCCATTTTTGAAGATGGTACTTGGCACATAAACAAATATTCGCTCAGAGGTAAAGTACGAGTTAAATGACTATTGTCATTAGTCACACATAAGTAAATAGGGGAAAGATCATGGTGACTGTACGCACTACTGCTTACATGAAAAATATTAATCTTCCGGTTAATTTACCTTCACTATTTATGTTGAGCCATGAAATAAATACATTAAATAAAATGTTGGTATAAGGTTCTATACATTTAAAGCTGAACTCCGGGCAAACAGCTAAACACATGCATATACAGTATGGGAGCTCACTTACTTGCCAAAATAGTTGTATTTCAGGAAATTTCATGGTATCCAGTGCATGAATTGATCTTAATTTCTGTTTAAAATTATTTTTTATTTGATTTATACACATATAAAACATTCCACATCATTTCAAAGACAAATATACAAAACATTCAAAGAAAAAAACACAAAAACACGACACTGGATCTATCCCACAACATACTCCTTTCAGAAGACCAAATTTTCCATAGTTCTCAGGGAAAGTGAAGAGTCCCAAAAAAAATTAAAAATTTTTGAAAGTTGAAAATATTCCTCCGTTTCCCCCCCCACCCCCCAGGAAAAAAAAAAAGTGGGGGCCTCTAGATACTACCCTCACTCCCCTTATAACTCGCATAAACCAGGGATTGTGTAAAATCCAACCGGCTCTTCCAAGTATTAACAAATCTAGTCATTTTTTGAATGTATAACTTCTTCCATAAGCCTTATTCTGTCTACCTCCCTAAACCAATTCTTTATCGTCAATATTTTCTTTGATTTCCATTGTTTCGGGATTAGTGCCTTCACTGCATTCAACAAAATTGGAGTGCTCCATATTTCTTCCTAGGGACCTCCAACGCATTGAACAAGCATTGCCAGGGGTCAAGTCTAATTTCAGTCTATATCAGTCCCATGAATTGATCTTTAGAATGAATGTGCCCAGTTGAAGCATCACCAATGACCAGATAATGACTGGACTGGGTAGACGTTTTCTAAAAAGGTAAAATAAAATAAAAAGGGAAAATAACAAACATTTCTACCTTTTGGAAATTCTAATTAACCCCTTCCCACTCCACCCAAGTGTACCTTTAAAGTGTAAATGCACAAGGGTTTTTGCCTTCATGCATTCTATGCATGAAGGTAAAAAACGTTCTGTCTGTAGCAGCCCCCCTAAAACTTAGCTGAGCCCTCTCTCGATCAAGTGATGTCCATGAGAGCCTTGTCTCTCCAGGGACTCGTACTCCTGATTGGCTTTTAGCAGCAGCGGGGGCCATTGGCTCCTGCTGCTGCCAATCACAGCTAGTGAGCCAATCAGGAGATGGAGGGTGCTGGACCGAGACGCGGCTCCATGTGTGAATGGACACACAGAGCCGTGACTCAGGAGCACTCTTGCTTGGGTGCCCCCAGAGCAAGCTGTTTGCTGCAGGGGCACCCAGCAGAAGGGAGGAGCCAGGATTGCCTGCGTGGGACCCAAAAAGAGAAGAATCCGGGGCTGCTCTGTGCAAAACCACTGCACAGATCAAGTACTGTAAATATAACATGTTTGTTATTTAAAAAAAAAAAACACACAAGGTTTTAATATCACTTTAACATAGTTTTTACAACTGGGGGGCAAAACAGACCTTCCAATCAATCAATTTCCAATCGACTGCTGTGATTGGGTGTCACAATAGTCACATGATTGGGATCTCCTCCTGCTAGCTCCCAATCGTTTCTAGAGACCGGTAGCTATCTATGACCTGCTTTTAACACAGAAACCTTGGCCACCCATGGATGCATATGTGCACGTGTGTCTTTAAAGTCTACCCTCTTTTTCTCTGCGCATATGTGTTATGTGAATTGTAAGAGGTTAACACACACAGAAATGATCGAATATGCCAGGACATTTTCTGTTTTAGCAGGCATTAATCTTTCTATTTCCTCTGGAGGAAAAGTAACAAATATTCAATTATATGTATGCTGCATCCAATCCTACGTTGGATCTGACAGGAGGTAACAACAGAGCAGCCATGTGATATGATGTTCCTGACGAGACAGCTAGTTGTATGTGACCAGCCTAAATCTCCAGCAGGCTCTGCATAGCGTTTAGCATAGTTTTTCCAAAAGGATAGAAATTTGATGATAACATTATTACTATTTTTATTATTTATGCTAAAATAAGGCATTTTGTCTTATCAATTTGAAATTTAAAAAGGAATAGTTTAACATACTTAAAGTCAACTTGTACCCAGTTTAAAGTTAAAATACTAACTATATAGTATCCCAGGAACCATCTGAAGTTGGCAATTAGACCTGCTTTGTAAAATAAAGTTCCAGCATGACAGGAAATTAGCCCAAATTGCTAATTCTATTTTAGACTTTTTTTAAAATGCAGATAATAGGCATGCCAGTATATCACAGGAAAAAAGGAAGGGAACCTACAAATTCAGGGTATCCACCAAGTACCCCTGGTCACTTACCCATTCACTACTATAGAGTGGTGTTCTATGGCCAAAATCGAAAAGCATATAAACACATAACCATAACCATAACCCTGAGCCACTAAGGTATAATGACCAATTTAAACAAAAAAAAAACTAAAACATATAAGTGCATCTGCAGCCTACAAAAAGTTATGAGCTGACTGTTAATTCGAAATTGCAATAAGTAGAGGCTCTATCTTTAATGGTTTATGGAGACTGATATGCATTTTATTTAGATCACATTTGAAGTTCTAAACGAGAATTGGGGCTACCCCATACAGTCAAGGCTTTTATAATCTATATAGACAGTAAAGATCTTTACTTGGAAGAACGCGCACGCTAGGTGTACTTACATGTTTACAAAATGTTTGGATATCCACCAATTTAGTATATATTTTATACTGTACATGTTCTTTGTAAACATTTTTGAATTCTCTTTTGTGAAAACCTTAATAAAAATATTAAAACACAAAAACTAAAACATAAATATGAAAAAATGCAAAAATCTTTATTAAAGCCAAAAAGTCTAATAATATGAATACAAAAACAGCAACCACCTCCCATCACCAATAAAATAGACAGCGTTGTCCACAAAAAAAAAAACAGAAAGATGCGTTCAGACGCTACACTCACATACAAACAATCCATGGATACATATTAAGTCTAACCATATAGTGGGATATGACTTTGGGACTCTATATATTAGTGATACCACCTGGATAGTATCCTCAAAGTGGTGCGGCAGGAGGATCCAAGGAGTGTGAGCAAACCGTCATAACAATCCGGGAAGTACCTACAGCCCTATGAGGCTCAAAAACATGCTCTCTCTACTGCAACACCTCCTTAGAAGGAACCCCGGGTGTACCAAATGTGCAACCACATGTAATGGGGAATAGAGCAACTGGCAGTGTCTCATAAGTGTTTCAGCAGGTGTCCACATATATATATATATATATATATATATATATATATATGTCCACATATATGTTTCAACTCGATAAACTTGAGTGTAAAAATAGCACGATAGATAAGGAGAAAAAGCAGCAAGCAGCAGGGCAGCAGCAAGTAGTAAGTAGCAGAAGACACCTGCGGACCGGGGGTTATTTTCGTATTTTTATTTTCTTTTTTTGTTTAAATTGTACATTAGACCTCGGTGGCTCAGGGTTATGGTCCTTTTGGCAGTCTTCTCTATCTGCCTATGTGTTTATACAGTATATGACAAGGCTTGACTTTCGCAAAATTTTCTCTAGCAAATGGCTCCCCATTGAGGGATATGGCATGGAGCCTGCCAGGAACAACATATATTTTCTTCAACAACATATCATATATTATTGTATGTTGTTTCTCGGAACCTCAAAAAATGTTTTACTTAAAGCGGGGGTTCACCCACACCGCCAAAAAAAAAAATATTAAAAGCCAGCAGCTACAAATACTGCAGCTGCTGACTTTTAATACATGGCCACTTACCTGTCCCAGGGTCCAGCGATGTCGGCAGGGGACGCTGAGAACCCGCTCGGTTCTCGGCAGCTGCCGCCGCCACCATCCTAGGTGAGGGAATCAGGAAGTGAAGCGTTGCGGCTTCACTTCCCGGTTCCCTACTGCGCATGCGCGAGTCGCGCTGCGCATCGTTACTGGTCCCCGCTATCTCCTGGGAGCTGTGTGTTCCCAGCAGACAGCGCGGTGGGGACGGGAAGAGGCATAGACGAGGCATAGACTCCCCGCTATCTCCTGGGAGCTGTGTGTTCCCAGCAGACAGCGCAGTGGGGACGGGAAGAGGCATAGACTCCCATGGGAGTCTATGCCGGAAGTGGGTGCAAATACCTGTCTTAGACAGGTATCTGCACCCCCTCCCCCCTGAAAGGTGCCAAATGTGACACCGGAGGGGGGGAGGGTTCCGAAAAGCGGAAGTTCCATTTTTGTGTGGAACTCCGCTTTAAACAAAAATAACTCACTTTTGAGCAATACAATCTCAATGTGATTTGTAATTCTTCATTCAGGTTTTTCCTGGGGAAAGAAAAAATTCTGCAAGTAATAAACTAAGGTTTGAGAGAGCAACTCTTTCTGCCTGCGAATTTCAGAAGGACTACGTGACAAGTATATATGATGTTTAACCGTACTGGTTGCAGTGGAACATTTTCACTGAGCAATTTGGCTAATACATACAGTACTTTTGATCTACGACTTTGAATTTAAGATTCATGAGTAATGTCACCCCTGTACTCCTTGTCAACTATTTCCCTGGCTGACAAGTTGCCATGAGCGGTGGAATTTATCATTCCATGCAGCCTTTTTTTTTTTTTTTTTTAAGATGGAAAAACAAATTTTCATCAGTAAAGCCTGCATTATGTTGTGCTTCTTAAGCACAAGGTTTAAAGAAATGTATAATATATATGTTAAGAGCATAATCATTATGTGTATTATTACAAAATCTACCTGATGGCAATATTTAATAGGATTTTTGCATATTTACAGTAAATGGTCTCTGTGTCATATTTTTAATATAATATCTCATATTCAACGAAGATCGTGGTTCGCCCTCTAGTGGCATTCTCTAAGCCAGACAGTAAAATCAGCAACCATGCAAAATGCAGCAACATAGGTAAAAGAATAAGCCACTTATAGCAAAAAAAACTAAAATAGAAAGACAAATATGTTTGCTTGGTCAAAAGATGACCTGATAATTAAAAAATTAGGCTCTGGGTTTTGAGTATCACTTGTGATTATAAGGCCGTTTGTGAACACCTAGGGGGCCAGAACAAGTGCCTCCAGCGATCAATGGTAAATCTTCCTGCAAGCGATTCTTTTCTGTACTGCAGGGAGGAAGAAAAATTCAAAGTACTGCACATTCACTGCTGTTGCTAATGTGACAAGTCCCAGCTAGGGATGAGCTGAGCTATTATAAAAAAATTAACTTCACAGAGAAATTACTGATTTCATCATCAGCAAAATTTTGCCAAAATGTGAACTTAGTTTTATTTATTGAGCTGCTTAAGGCAATTTTGATTTTGATATAAAAAAAAAAATCTTTAATTTGGCTTCCACCATTGGCTCCAATGCATTTCATCAAAATGACAATATTTCATTAAATCTCAAAATTTTGACCACAGTTGTGGGACAATAAAAAATCTCAGATGTTCTCAGACTAGTTCAAAGATGGGTAGATATCCTCTTGTCTGTCAATCTTTGGTAGATATCTACACATCTATGGCCACTCTTTTTTTTTGTATTATGTTGATAGGATGAGGTGCAATTTGATCTCCCTCTTGTACTTTACTCTTGACTGTAACCCTGTATGGCAGATCTCCCTCCATTCTAGACCTATGACCTGATTTTCCTGTGTTCTTTATATATTCTACTTTAATGGGTAACTCTGGCTAAAGTGGGTGAAGTGCCATCATCCCTAATATATATACAAAAGGAAAACCCTCTAAAGGTGGAACTATGTGGGCACTAAACAATACAATACATTTGCATGATGCTCTGTATGTCCTACACAATTGTATTCTTTTGTACCAATACATGTTATTTTTTAACAATTTGATGTCTGTTTAATGCCCACATAGTATCACCCTTAGAGAGTTTTCCTTTCGTATTTATATATTCTACTACCATCCTATCTTCACCCCCTCTAATGACCTCTCTGTATAGGGATATGGAGGCAGCACTTCAGAGAGAGAAACTAGGAGGTTACACCTACAGCAGAGTCCTGGATTTCATAACCTTGTATGGTTCCAAAAATATTGGTGGGCAGATATCCTCCTGTCTGTCAATCTTTGGTAGATATCTGCCCATCTACAGGCACTCTAATTCTCTTTTCAGTGAAGCTGGACCTCTTTTTGTTAATTATGTTGGTAGGATGAAGCATAATTAGATCTCCCTCTTGAACTTTACTCCTGACTGTAATCCTGTAAGGATGATCTCCCTCCATTCATGACCTTCTTTGCACTGATGTTCTTTTGTTCTTCATGTATTCTTCTACCAGCTTATCATCAGCCCTCCAATGACCTTTCTATACAAGAATATGGAGATGGCACTTCAGAGAGAGGAACTGGGAGGTTATACCTACAGGAGAGCCCTGGATTTCATGACTTTTGCAAGGTTCAAAAAATGTTGGTGGCAAATGCTGGCTCTAAGATTGGATTAGGGTTAGGCAACTCATTAAGCCTCAAAGGTGCCCTAGGTGGAATATGTTCAATGCTTTTGGAACAAGCTCAGATGGTTCCTGCGTTAAATGAACCCACTATTAAACCACACAAGTCCAACATTTCCAATCAAACCATCTTTCCAAGCTCTGATAAAGGTAGAAATTTATAGCCCCTGAAACACAATCGCTTGTGGCCTTTGAACTTTTATGATTAAATAAATGCTCTTGGACTCCTAAACCGTGTTCTCCCTACAGCTTCAAATAAATTTGTAGGGGGTAAAGGGGGTAAAGGAAGATCTCTTCACTTTGGACAGACAACAGTAAAGGTTTGTAGGGGATCAAATATTGCCTGACTCTACCCACTTCTCCACCCCCCCCCAAAAAAAATAAAAATGGGCATGTCATACTCTTCTCTTCTTCTCAGCTATAATGCCTTGTTACTGTTTTAGGGCACAATGGAAGAATGCATTGTATGAGAAAGTTTACAAGTGGCTTACCAATTGCAATATCACTGATTTTACTTGCTATAATGTACCACCCACGCCGTAATGCTGCTGCTCATAGTGCACAAAATAGAAGAGAGCCATATTATCCTATAATCGTAAAAAGGAAATTAACACAGTTTTGAGAGATGAATATTGAGGGAAAGACACTTGAGGATTTTTTTCTTCTTCCAAAGCGTCTGAGTGCCTCTCTTAACATTTTCTATGGGGAATTCAAACACTTCATTTCAAACTACTGTTAAAATGTGTTTGTCACTGCTAGCAATAATTAGACAGAAAAAGAACACATCCTTTCCATTTTCATTAAGTTCGGATAACGTGGCTCATTGGTATTCATCTGGCAAAGCCTAGCGGTTTTCAGATGAGAAAAGTGTTCTATATGCATACATTCAGAAGAGGAAATGGCCAGATATAGGGGGGAAAATTCCATGCACATATTTCCATCCTGTTGTCACTTTTGAACCAGAAACGTGTTCGAGTGTGTTATCCAGTTAGAAAAAAATCTGTAAATTTCTTCATTCATGCATATAGATATTGAAAATTGAATTACACCTTTAATTGACTGTGAATGCTATTTCCTGTTCTAAAATAGCTTGTGAATGCAGATGTATGAGCAACCTACCTGCACACCAAACCATAAATTTGCATCTAATATTCTCTAATAATCTATAAAAAAAGGAAAGTGCATGTTATCTGTTCAACTTAACCATTGTATTTAGTGACATGTGAAGTGTAGATGAGTGGGTAAAAGGGTCAATTCCCCCTCTCATCTATTGCACAGCAGCTCAGTGCTAATGGTGACCATTGGTATGTTATGCACTGAGCACCCAGGGCATTTGCCCAACATCTTTTGCCTGGTGCCCTGGGTGCTAAGGCCACTGCTGCCCACCATGCTTACTGTGTCTCTGCTATGGACAGCATTGCAGAGGTGTACAGGCATTAGCGAGAAACAAAAGGAAAAGACTATGCACTGGAATAGCTACCTCATTCAGCTGACTCTGAGGTGACTATGGAGTCAGGTAACACAGTGCATAGAAGTGCACATGAGCTTGGAACAAGGGTGCAGGTGAGGTATTTGCAGGGGTTCAGATTATCTGTATACAAGGAGTGCAAGGGATGCAGTGCAGGAGGATCAAGTGAGCTGGGTGCAGGAGATGCAGGTTAGCTTTTCACAAAGGATGCATGGATTGCAGTTGAGTTGTTTAAAGAGGGTGCAGATGAGTTGTATCCAGGGGTACAGGTGAGCTGTGTGTAGGGGGTGCAGATGAGCTGTTTACAGAGGGTGCAAAAAGTGTGAGGGGGGGGATACAGGGGTTACAGGTGAACTGTGTGCAGGGGTGCAGATGAGCTGTATACAGGTATGCAGGTAAGCTGTGTGCAGGGGGTGCAGATGAGCTGTATACAGGTATGCAGGTAAGCTGTGTGCAGGGGGTGCAGATGAGCTGTATACAGGGGGTACAGGTAAGCTGTGTGCAGGAGTGCAGATTAGCTGTTTACAGAGGGTGCAGAATGTGTGCAGGGGGTGAAGATGAGCTGTATACAGGAGGTACAGGTGAGCTGTGTGTAGGGGGTGCAGATGAGCTGTATAGAGGGGGTACAGGTGAGCTGTGTGCAGGGGGTGCAGATGAGCTGTATACAGGTGTGCAGGTGAGCTGTGTGCAGGGGGTGCAGATGAGCTGTATACAGGGGGTACAGGTAAGCTGTGTGCAGGGGGTGCAGATGAGCTGTATACAGGTGTGCAGGTGATCTGTGTGCAGGGGTGCAGATGAGCTGTTTACAGAGGGTTCAGAATGTGTGCAGTGGGTGCAGATAAGCTGTATACAGGGGGTACAGGTGAGCTGTGTGTAGGCGGTGCAGATCAGCTGTATACAGAGGGTACAGGTGAGCTGTGTGTAGGGGGTGCAGATGAGCTGTATACAGGGGGTACAGTTAATTTGTGTGCAGGGGGTTCAAGTGAGATCTGTAAAAGTGTTGAAGGGGTTCAGGTGAGCTGTGCACATGGGATGTAGGTGATCTGTGTGCAGGGGGTACAGGTGATCTATTTACAAACAGTACAGGCAAACTTTGTGCAGGTGAGCTGTGGATGATGGATGACGTTGGTGCAGGTAACCTGTGGATAACGGGTTCAGGTGGGCTCTGGATGATCTTCCTAAAAAAAGAAAAAAGAAACCATTTTATTAAAGCTCTGGTAAGTGATCTTTTTGTAAGGTCTAATGCCTTGTCATTTTTTCCAATTTCACAAACCGAAGGAAGGAAGCAATTTGTGAAAAATTCACTGAATGCTTCTAGGGATTTGTGAATTGAAGGCTTATCTAAACACATTGGGGCTAATTAATTAAAACGAAAGAAAGGAAAACAACATGATAACAGAAATGGAGAGATTGTTATAAGCAACCAATCAGGTGTTAACATTTTTGTCATGGAGAAAAGTACATTCTGATTGGCTGCAACAACTCTATTTTTTTCTCATGCTCTTTTATCTGAATCATCTCCACTATTGGAAATAGAATCAAATGAACATACTGTAGGCCAGAATGTAACAACCAACAACTATAACACCTAAAGTGTTACTAAACCCAGTAATATGAAAATAGTTTATTTACCCCCCCCCCCCCCCCAGTGCTCACAGCTTATAAATCTTCTTCTTTACTGCCACTACATACCTTTTTGGCTGATCTGTACACCACGGTCACATGATAACCTGCAGAGTTTGTTCAGAGCTGTATGTTCAGGTAGTAGGAGATTTCCACTACAGCCTGTATACACGCCCACATGTGTGATGCCAATATCATGTGACCTGGCTTGCTCTGAGAACAAGGAAATGTTCTCTCCAGCATAAAAGACACAACTGAGCATGTGCAGGTTGGCTATGTGCATCCTGCCTGTGTGTTAGCTGGCCTTCCCCAGATAGACAGTGCAGGAGGGGAGGATCTGTGCATACAGGATCAAAGAGCCTTTTTACACAATGCAGAGAATTAACCCCTTAAGTTCCACAGTGAGCATAAGGAGCATGCTATTCTGCATATGCAGACTGATTTTACTGTTGTGGGTTTAGTAACACTTTAAATTATAATAACATCTTATGAGCATTATTGGTCAGGATGACATATTGTTTAGAATGTCCTAAAGTAGGAGTCTCAAACTGGTGGCCCTCCAGCTTTTGCAAAACTACAAATCTCATGAGGCATGGCAAGGCTGACAGTTACAAGCATGACTCCCACAGGCAGAGGCTTGATGGGACTTGTAGTTTTGCAACAGCTGGAGGGCCACCAGTTTGAGACCCCTGTCCTAAAGACTAATGCCCCGTACACACGACTCTGAAGGTTTTTCCGACGGAATTCCGCTCAAGCTGTCTTGCATACACACGGTCACACCAAATTCCGACTGTCCAGAACGCGGTGACGTACAACACATAGGATGGGACTAGAAAATGGAAGTTCAGTAGCCAATAGCTTCCATCTCGTACTTGCTTCAGAGCATGCTTCTTTTTTTTTACGTTGGAACAGCATACAGGCGAGCGTTTCTCCCGATAGGAATTGGTTTCGTCGGAAAAATTTAGAACATGTTCTATTTCTAGGTCCGTCAGAATTTTCGACGTAAAAAGTCTAATGGGGCATACACACGATCGGAATATCCCGTCTGACTTTTTCTGTCGGACATTCTGCTCGTGTGTACACGGCATAAGTTCACCTTTTCGAGGAGATCGCATGTAATCAAGTGACTCCAGTAGGTATTTACTGCTTTCCGACCACCCTATAGCATATTTACTGCTACAGGGCAGTAAACTTGTGCAGCTTTGTAAAATGTTCACAAATTTTATTGTCATACCTGTAGGTCATTTGCCCCCCCCCCTTCCCGGGAAGCCGGCTGACAAACTCCCAGGTAGCAACCTCCATGTCCTGCCTTGTAGCTAGGTCACAAAAAACCATTGGTCTTTGGCTGCTGTAATGCTGGGAGTGAGCATCCAATGATCCTCATAACAGGGCAGGATGTGAGCATTGCTGACTGGGCGTTTTTCAGCCAGGGTTTCCGAGGGGGGGCCAAATGACCCTCAGGTGGGACAATAAAATGAAAGAACATTTAGCAAAGCTGCACTTTTTTTAATATCTTCTGGGGCCCCTTGACTGCATAAGCTATTTTCTAGAAAAGGTGAATTTAGCCTTTAAGTATCAGATTAGTATCAGTTACAAGGTAGAGGCCATCAACAGAGCTCTTAAAATGCCCTCCACAAAGAGAATCCATGAATTATGGCACAGTATAAACTGAACTGTGTTAAATGTTCGGCAGAGCACTTATAAAAGATGAGAGCAAATAGAACATGATTGTGGCAATACTACTTACCTGTCCGTCAAATCTATGTTAATGGATTATATTGATTTTTTTTTGTCTGTTTGGAGCCTGCAAAGTGCGCAAACACTTGCAGAGAGATAGCATAAATGTCAATATTTTTTTTTCTTGAACTTTGGCATTGCAAAAACTGTGTTGCGGCAAAAATCGTTTTAACTAAAGAGGCCAATTTTTGTAAATGTTAGAAATATTCTAAATTTCTAAACATGTTCACATTATTGTTATGAACTGTAATGTTCTTTTCCCAGTGTGCTGCTTAAAGGTAAGTGTAAGGCATAAAATAATAATAATAAACAGGCACAGGCTGTTATCTGGACTTGTCTGAGAATTTTAAAGAGGTTCTTTGAGTTAAAAGGAGTTCATCAATTTTCTTTTCCACAGAAGAGGGGAAGTTGCTGGATTATTTGTAGGCATGTGCAGAACAAAAAAAATTTGTTTCGTTTAGTTTCGATTCGTTATTTACATAAATTTGTTTAGTTACATTTGTTTCATTTGTTTCATTCGTTTTTGGAATTTGTATCGTTTATTCATCTTCGAATCGGTTCAAATTTTTCGAATTCGTAACGATTCGAAAAGTTTTCAAATCAATTTCGAGTAGTTTTCGAAATTCTAAAAAATGTCAAATTAGAAAAGTTTCTGAATTTGAATAGTTTTCGAATAGTTTTCCAATTTCCAAAGAGAATAAAATAAAATTAAAAAATAAAGGAATAGACTGTAAAAAAAAAAAAATATGTATATATATATATACTTTTTTTTAATTCTATTTTATTCTCTTTGGAAATTGGAAAACGATCTGAATTCGAAAAGTTCTCTAATTCGAATTTGAATAATGTTTGCGTTAGAAGTAGAAAAGTATTCGAAAACGATTCGAATGAGAATTTCGTCTGAATTTTTTTTTCGTCATTCGGTACTATTCTAATTAAAAAATTCGGATACATCTGAATTTCCGAAAAAACTAAAATTCGTCCGAATTTTAATTCAGAACGAAATTAACTGCACATGTCTAATTATGTGCAGTCCCTGCTTTGTTAACCCCATGCCACCTTTATCCCCTGGCCCTTTAAGGGGATCTGAATGCCAGGAGGCTGAGAACCGCCTACTGATCATGTGATCATGTTTTATTGGCTGTAACAGCAGTCATGTGATCAGAATCATTTGCCAATCGGATGCTGAGCCACCGATGTGTCTGTGCTGAGAGCGTGACCAAGCTGTGAAAGACAGCTCTTGGTCCCTCACTAATGTATAGCACAACAGACTCCCAGTCATGTGACCACTGTGACAACCAATCACAGTGGTCACATGACCGGCCAATCTTGCCCACCTCCTCAGCATGCTTAGTCAGTGTGCTGCGAGCTAGCACAGAAAGCCATTCTGCAAGAAGTAATGTACTGTATACAGTGGCTCAGCATTAAAGGCCACTTTATAGCTGATATCAACTTATTTTAATAGGTTCCTTAATAGCCACAAAGGATATAAATTCACTTTGTGTGAATCAAATACCTTTGCAAACCCAGGTATGACTTGGTAAACATATCAGTGACACCCTACTGCAGATAGTTCGAGATGGGAATGGGACCTAGGAGGTCTGACTATTATGGGCTGCCTGCACAGAGGTAAAGTACAGGAGTTGTTTTATGCTGGAGTGCTGCACAGTTCTGAAAGAAATACACAAAAGTCACCAAGATTTAAGTAAACATACATATGGTTCTTGTATGTAGAAACTATTGTTAGATAGCTAGTAATGTTGAATAAAGACACCAGTCCATCTAGTTCAACCTGAGTGAGTGTCTACAATTGTCCCTATCCTTATACATTGTGTCTCATTAAGATGCTCATCTATTATTATTATTCTTTTATTTAAGGTACCCATAGAGCGCTGTCAATTTACGCAGTGCTCCACACATACATTGCACACTCACATCGGTCCGATACCCTCAAGGAGCCCTCAATCCAAGGTCCCCATCTCACATTCATATACTAGTGCCAGTTTTTTGGACAGAAGCCAATTAACCACCCAGCATGTCTTTGGAGTGTGGGAGCAAACCGGAGTACCCGGAGGAAACCCACGCAGGCACAGGGAGAACATGCAAACTCCAGGCAGGTAGTGTCATGGTTGGGATTCAAACCACTGACCCTTTTTACTGCTGGGTGAGAGTGCTACCCACCACACCACTGTTCAGCCTAGATTTCAGTTTTATTAGGCAATTGGTGCTTGCTTTTTACCTGTCTGGAGGCCCTGGTGATCTGAGTAAGGCACTGTGCTCTTAGTGACCTAAATGACAAATGGAGGTGTTGGTTTCAGCCCGGAAATTAGGTGGGCTCTATTATACATTGTGCAGCTTCTATGCACGCTGTGAAAAGCTCAGTGAAATCAAAATAAGCAATTTCAGTACAGAAGAGGATCCTGTACAAATGGGCAAGACTGAAAGCAAGGCTGGCGTTCACCTTACTGTATACTGTATCATTGAAATTCAAGTCTAGTGCCAACTACCCTTAAAACTGTCTAAAGACAAAATCTTTCCATGATTGGCTGTCCCAGCAGTCACATGATCGGAAGGTCCCAATCGTAAAGAATAATCAGGAGCAATCCATGACACCTTAGTCACTGTACTGGGAGGGCGCATTCAGCATGTTTTCGGCACAGAAAGCCATTCCCCTAAGGATGCATATGTGCAGTGGATCTGTATTAAAGCCCACCTGCAAATATGCATACGGCCAATTGGAACAGGTTAAAGGGCTAGAGTTCACCTTTAAGGTAATTTTTTTTTTATAAAAACATGTGACACTCACCTGCTTTGTGCAATGGTTTTGCACAGAGCAGCCCTGATCCTCTTCTTTTTGGGTCCTGGCTCCTCCTCCCTGCTGAGTGCCCCCAATAGCAAGCCGCTTGCTATAGGGGAACCCAAGCAGGCTCATTCCTGAACCGAACTGCTGTGAACGGACATCGTTCATTCACACACAGAGCATATCTTGGCCCCACCCCCTACTCTCTCCTTATTGGCTCAATGGCTGTGATTAAGTGGCTCCCGCTGCTGTTTTAGCCAATGCACAGAGAGAGACCCGGGAGAGCTGCTGCTCTCATGCACGTCACTGGATCGAGATGGGGCTCAGGTAAGTATAAGGGGTGGGGAGCTGCACCCAGAAGGGTGCATTATGGTAGAAAAACCTTTTGCCTTTAGAACCACTTTAACCATTCCCTAATTCCCTATAGTATCCAAGATGAAAAAAAAAATGTTTTGGCTTTGGATACACTTCAACCGATCAACATTTACAGACCTATATAATTGGAATTCAAGTCTAATGCCAACTACCCTTTAAATTGTCCAAAGACAAAATCCTTTTAAGTGTAATGCCCCGTACACATGGTTGGACATTGATCGGACATTCCGACAACAAAATCCATGGATTTTTTCCGACGGATGTTGGCTCAAACTTGTTTTGCATACACACGGTCGCACAAAGTTGTCGGAAAATCTGATCGTTCTGAACGCGGTGACATAAAACACGTACGTCTGGACTATAAACGGGGCAGTAGCCAATAGCTTTCCTCTCCTAATTTATTCTGAGCATGCGTAGCATTTGTGCGTTGGATTTGTGTACACACGATCGGAATTTCCGACAACGGATTTTGTTGATTTCGGAAAATTTTATAGCCTGCTCTCAAACTTTGTGTGTCGGAAAATACGATGGAAAATGTGTGATGGAGCCTATACACGGTCGGTATTTCCGACAACAAGGTCCTATCACACATTTTCCGTTGGAAAATCTGACCGTGTGTTCAGGGCATAAGTCTTAAACTAGTTCTGCAAACATTGGGATTTGTTCATAGTTTGCATTAATAATCCTGTATTCCAGTTTTCATTAATATAATCATGTATGCTAAATCTTCATCCCTTGTATCTACTACTTCTAAAAATTTTAGTGCAATAACAAATTAGTGTTGTTATGACAACTATTAGTATCATAGATTTATTTTCAGACTCTGTTCCGTAAAAATAATCTTATAATACATAGCACACCAGGTCATGTAATTGAGCTTGGCGTCTTCTCCATACATTGTTGGCAAACCAGATGTCACTTGCAGTTTTAAGTTACCCAAGTATAGAGACAGGACATTGCCCCCTGGCATCATTAGCTAGACAAATTCTACGACAGTCATGAACTTTGACTATAGCTTATTTTAAAATTCAGCATCTATTTGACAAATTCAGTTTAAAATTGATACAATGCACATTCAAAGACATTTGAGTGCCCATTAATGCACCTAATGTGTTACAATGTGTTAACAGTGTGTTTGGTGCTTTTTTGATACGTTTGCATTGCATTAAAAAAAACTTGCTAGACAATCCCCCAAGTACCCCAAGCCCCCCCCCCTGTTTTTTTTTTCTGTATGAATTTTTGTATTACCGTCTAGGCTGACAACACATCTCAAGTGCGCTGTAAATGCCATAGGGGTGTTTGTGATGTGTTTAGGGCTCATTTTGATGTGCAGAAAACTTTGAGCGCCCATTAACTCGCCAAATGTGTTAAGATGCGCTAACAGCACGTTTTGGGTGCGTTTTTGATGCATTTGTGTTATGTTAAAACACCTCTGTGTTGGGTATTTATGTGTAAGGATTTTTTTTATTATCATATCAGTTAATAACGCCTTTTTATCGTATCTCATTTGGGCTGTAAACGCTATGGGGTGTTTGTAACGCGTTTGCAGTGAGTTTGTACCGCATTTACATTAACATTAATGGAAGCGTTTGGGAAAAGGCAAAGCCTGGCAAACGACACATGTCAGGTCAATTTTGATGCAACAAAACACTAGTGTAAGCATGTGAATTGTACTGGGCACTGCAATGCACGCGGTTTTGACAGGTATTTGTGAAGCTTAAAAAATGCTCATAAAATACCTGTTTCTGGAGCTAGTGTAAACTTAAAGTGATTGTAAAGATTTGAGTTTTATATTTTTTTAAATAACAAACATATACTTACCTCCACTGTGCCCAAACACCATCTTCTGGGGTCCCTTGGCGGCTCTCGCGGCTCCTCCCAACATCAGATAACCCCCTGGGAGAAGCACTCTCCTGGGGGATTACCTTGCAGGAGCACTCCCGAGTCCAGCATTCAGCGTCCATAGACACGAATGCCAGACTCGGCCCTGCCCCACGTCATTGGATTTGATTGACAGCAGCGGGAGCCAAAGGCTGCGCTGCTATCAATCTATCCAATCAAAAGCCTAGAACCCTGGGCAGAAGAAAAGCGCGTCTCTGCCGGGTGAAATTCCAGGGCTCGGTAAGTAAAACGGGGGGGGATGGGGGGGGGCGGTTACTGCCAGGTGTTTTTTTACCTTAATACATAGGATTATGAGTTATATTGTAAAGTTATATTGTAAAGTTGATGATGATAATAATGACAATGATAACAAAAATAATAATATAAATAATACATGTATGTGTCAAATGTTATTCTGCATCTCAAAAAGTTTCTGTAATGCCGCGTACACACGGTCGTACTTTTCGTCTACAAAAGTCGGACAGCCTGTCGGACAGACTTCCGGCAGACTTTCGGTGGACTTGCCGCGGACTTGCGGCCTACTTTCTAACGACCGGACTTGCCTACACACGACCACACAAAAGTCGGTCGGATTCGTACGTGATGACGTACACCGGACTAAAATAAGGAAGTTCATAGCCAGTAGCCAATAGGTGCCCTAGCGTGGCTTTTTGTCCGTCGGACTAGCACACAGACGAGCGGATTTCGGGGTCCGTCGTAGGTACGAAGTAAAAGTTTTGAAGCATGTTTCAAATCTAAAGTACGTCGTATTTGAGGCTAAAAAAGTCGGTTGAAAGTCCGGAGAAGCCCACACACGATCGGATTACCAGCCAGCTTTAGTCCATCAGCGTCTGTTGGACTTTTGTAGACGAAAAGTAGGACCGTGTGTACGCGGCATAAGTCATACCAAACTTTAAGTCAACTTACATATGCAAAAGAGGCAAATGTGTGGGTTATCTTGTACAAGAAGAAAAGCTTACTTGCTACAATAACACTTTCAAAGAAAACCATGTAACAAAGTGAGTTCCTGCCTTTCCCATTCTCCCCTTTTATAGCATACCATGTTCTAAATCTACAACATTTATATATGCAACTATGTATTTTACAAGTTGTTATTTTCCTAAACACAGCTATATATATTTCTTAATCCAAAATGGTGCGAAGTTGTGTTGGGAGTATTGTTCTGCGGTTTTTAGCCTTTCATTTTTTATATTTCTGAAGATGCCGGTTGCCATTGTTGCATTCTGCTTGCCTGGCTCTTGACTCCGGTATCAATGCCTGGAATATAATAGCATTGTATAACAGGAAGCATATTTTTTTTATAACTCCGTACATTGATAATAAAAAAAAAAGCATGAATATTCCAAAAACAGGGCTCAAGAGATTTGAAGCTGCAGTTTCAAAGAAAAGGAAGAAAAACACATCTAAGTCAAGCTGCACAGATTGCAGCTTTGACGTCTTTGAACTTCAGACTTAATGAAGTTACTTTTTGGTAAGTATGAAATTGAAAAGCACTGCAGTGCAGAGTGCAAATACGTTCCGCGTAACACGCACATTTATCAAGTGCTGCTTCCATTTTGCAAAGCTGGTGAGAGAAGAGAAACACCGTTTCAAGGCATTTTAAACTATAGTTTAAAAAAAGTCAAAACATAGGGAAAAAGATAAAATAAATATAAATATATATATTTTTTATGTTTTATATATATATATATATATATATATATATATATATATATATATATATATATATATATATATATATATATATATATATATATATATGTATCTATTATCTATTATTATGTATCTACACAAAAAAAGACATATTTTTATATAAAAATATATGTATATATACATCCATGTAAGTGTGTATGATTTTACCTTCACTTCCTGTCTCCTGAATCATAGCCAAAACAGGAAATGAGAGGAAATCCCTCCAAAATTAGAGAATCCCAGGGTGTCTCCAGAGCTAATTTCCCCTTTGGAAGATTCCCCCCCCCCCCTATTCCTGTTCTGTTCTCAACCCAAAGTTTGGGGTTTTACTTTACTTTCACTTTCAATGACAATGGTAAACAGGACAAATAAAGAGGGTGAATCTTCCAAACAGGAGAACAGACAGCAATAAAAACGGACATGTGTTCTGATCCATCTCCAAACTAAAAACATAAAACAAAAAAAGTTTTGCCTTATTTGACCCTTTAACCTCCCTGGCGGGTTTCCTGAGTGTGGCTCGGGGTTAAATTTCAGCACCATTAGCAGTAACCCCGAGCCACACTCGGGATTATCTCTCCAGATCCTGGTGCGGTATACTTACCTTGTCCCCTGGATCCTGCGATGTCCCCCCCCGCTGTGTCTGCGGGCTGTGTCCTCCGCCCCGATGTCCTGTGTGCCGGGCTCCGTTCCCTGCGAGCGTTGCGACGCACGGGGGCGGAGCCTGGCGGCAAATTCAAAAAAGTAAAAATTCATAACACATACAGTACTGTAATCTTACAGATTACAGTACTGTATGAAATCATTTCACATCCCTTTTGTCCCCAGTGCTTTGTCCAATGCCCTGCATGCAGTTTTATCTTATATATACTGTTCTTTCTGCCTGGAAACTGGAGATTGTGAAAGTGGTTTTAAACCAGCTAGAAAACAGCGATAGTAAATTAGAACACTTGCAGAATTGAGTGATAGTGAATAGTGGGGAAATTAATTTTATTATTATTATATTATTATTTGTTTTAATTATTTAGATTTATTTAATATATTATCATTTATTATTTTGTGTTTCAAACTTCATCATACCTGGGATTTCTACTAGACTCTTGGTGGACAGATTTAAGTGTGTTATTGCTAAGAATTACAGGCCTACAATATAAAACGCCAAATTTCTATGCAAAATAATTGTACCGCTTTAAGGCGCAAAAATCGGAAATAATCATACCGCCAGGGAGGTTAAGGTGAAAAGAAAGTTAGTCACTCTACAACAGGGACATTAGATGATTTTTAAACTAGAACATGCAATATTACTGAACATGGAATTATCCAATAATGACCCTCAAAAGAGGACATCATCCTAATGCCAAGAGTATGGAGATGGATGGGATATGTACCAATGATACCAATTCATACACTTGGGGGGATCCTAAAACAACCAGGTGCTTACAATGGAGACAAAACTCAAGAGCCTGAGAAGATGCAAGAATTTTGCCCATGTTGGGCAAAGTAATGAGTTCTCTTGAAAGAGAAAACCCTCGTCCTTCGATTCTCAGTTTCTTTGCACTCCTCCAAAGCTTAACTCCTCCATTGGTACCGGGAGTCCAAACTGTGTAAACTCTGTGTCGGAGCTTACACAGGGTTAATAACTTCCTTCCCTTCCTCACATGACAGGGTTTGGGCCTGGTGGTGATGATGGTCCAACAGATTGGTGAGGGAGCATGATAATGATGAGTATCAGTGGATGGGGGTTTTGTCGTTCAAGAGAGTCTGTCACTTTGTCCTGAATGAGACATTGGACTGAACTCACTTCTGCTGCCCTAAACTTCAGTGAGCATAGCAAATGATGATAATTGATTTTAATTAATGACAATTAAATCATTTTGGAGGAAGAAATGCCCAAGTATATTCCATAAACAGTCCTTAAATACCACTACTAAAAAGATTAAAATAATACCAAATACAAATGCTCAATAATGCTATACCATTAACCATTAAAACATCAATCCACCAGCAAAGTAGGGCCAAACTTTTAAACAACAACAAATCATTCTCAATAAAATATATATATTCCACATTTGCAGGCTAAAAAACATTACCGGAGGGTGAAAATAATATAGCATAATATCCATGTATCACTTATTTTCTATCGTAATGTTTTACTACTAATTAATATGTAAAAGTGGTTCCATCGCATTGCACATTATTGCCCTCAATTTTTAGTGAAATTTCAGTTTTGGGAAGGAATTTGTGACCTGTGAATTAATTTGCGTTGAGATTGGCAATTCATGTCTTTTGCACAATTTAACAATGCAGATTGCTGAAAATGCTATCAACACATGATTGCAATAACAATATAAAATCAAATTGCTAGTTGGTGGCTATTATTCCTTTTGTAATTTAGGAATTGTAATTTTGTGTTTAAGTTTCTAGGAGGTAAGTGGAATATTTCTAGTTTCTTTTACTTTTGGCAGTAAATTTTGGGGCCATATAAATATGGGAAATAGTAGATTTAGAAAAAGAAACAACTAACTCTTAGTGTTAAAATGTGATATGTATAAAGTAATTACAGTATATGGGCAGCCAAACATAGAATTTAAAGTGTATATCTAGGCTAAGATTAAACTTGTCCTATAAGCTCCCATCTGTTAACTGTATACTGTATATAAAATATTTTTTATATTTGTGCAAAAAAAAATAATCTGTTGATTCTTTCAGCAAACTTGTGAACTGTTAACTACCTGTGCTGTCTGCCTCTGCTGCGTTGTTCCCAGTTTTCACTGCGAGCTACAGAACACATCCTCCATATGTTATGAGGAAAAGAAAATGGTTTTATATATATATATATAGTGCCCCAAAAGAAGTTTTATTAACATTTTGTATATTAACATTTTGTAAAATGTTGCAATTAATATTGTGTAAATAAAGGGAAATTTACTGTAGCTACAATTTCCCCTTTACCCTTCATATGGTGTATTTTGGGACACCCTGTGTGTATATATATATATATATATATATATATATATATATATATATATATATATATATATATATATATATATATATATAGATATCTATAGATATATAGATATCTATAGATATATATATATATACATATATAAAATACTTATATACATATATAAAAAAATACATATACATAAGATATGCATATATATACAGTATGTATATGTATTATTTTTTCTTTGGTTTTGGACTGAGGAAAGATGGACAGAGAGACAGAGAAGAGAACGTTATTTTCCCACTAGATTTGAATAGAATAGTAGAATATGATCCTCTAATAGTCCCCAAAATGGAGCCTTTTTTTAAAATAATGTTTCATTAGGTTGAGGACCTTACATTTAAAGGAAAATATTCTGCTTTTCCTATTTTGTTGACAGTGCAAATATTCTATTTGTTCTGTGAAATTATTCTTGTTTTCTAAATATTTTAAAACACAACTTAAACCAAACAGAGCAATAAAAAGTGACAAAAATGTTATGTTTTTTGAATGAACCCAGCACAGCCAGGACATTTGGGGGGGGGGGGGGGTGAAAGAATTAAAGCACCAGGCCGTGAAAATCAATCCATGAAACCTGGGTCAATTCCCACATTTTAGTGCTCCTATTCTTGACCATTTCAAGGACCCTGCTAAAGCTCCAACAGAAATTAGAGAGCCCCCATTCCATGCAATCAGAATCCCTACTAAACATGAAGTTGAGTCAATGTGTTCATCATTTATTTTATGATGTCAGCATTTTTATTTCAAAAATGCAAGTAAAAAATCCATCAGGCATGTGTTTATTCAGCGAGCACCTTAAAGTTAATCTGTGCTTTACTAATGATAGGCTAAGTAACAGGCATATCCTAATGCAAACCTCAATAGATGCTTATATACTTACTTTCTTTTCACCCCCCGATGATCTATTGAGCCACCTGGATTGAAAGTCCTGTGTAAGCTACAAGTTATGCCCCGTACACACGGTCGGATTTTCCAACGGAAAATGTGTGATAGGACCTTGTTGTTGGAAATTCCGACCGTGTGTAGGCTCCATCACACATTTTCCATTGGAATTTCCGACACACAAAGTTTGAGAGCTTGCTATAAAATTTTCCGACAACAAAATCCGTTGTCGGAAATTCCGATCGTGTGTACACAAATCCAACGCACAAAGTGCCACGCATGTTCAGAATAAATTAAGAGAGAAAAGCTATTGGATACTGCCCCGTTTATAGTCCCGACGTACGTATTTTATGTCACCGCGTTCAGAATGATCGGATTTTCCGACAACTTTGTGCGACCGTGTGTATGCAAGACAAGTTTGAGCCAACATCCGTCGGAAAAAAAAAGATGGATTTTGTTGTCGGAATGTCCGATCAATGTCTGACCGTGTGTACGGGGCATAAGTCTTGGCATACACCAGGTATGGACTCTATGGACTCCCCATGTGGCCATGCTGATTGGCCTAGCACTGTTACATGAAGTGTTTCACATGATCATCCATACACCAAATTGCTAGGCATTTCCTTCTTGGAGCTGAAGAAAACAGGATGAGGCCTGAACTATGACATCTCCTATACCAGTGTATAGAACTTCAAATTTCATATTACATCACCACTATAAGTGTAGCTTTGTTAGAAGCCTTTACATGCAGAGGGGTAACATTTCACATGGAATTATAACCAATGAAAATTAATATTGTGTCATGATGTCATTATGTTATACCAGCTATGATGTCATTGATGTTCAATGCCCTTCTGATGATACATTACCTTAATTGAATATGTAATAAGCAATGGCAGAGCCCAAGTAGCTACCTATACAGATTTCCTTTAAAAGGGGTTTACTGAGAGCTGGAATGTAATTTTGCGCTATGAACCACAGGGTTTCGTACATTTTATAAGCCAACCCCACTGAATACTCGTCTCTGTTATATTTCTTACTCGTAACTACAAGCAGTCAGGTGAGAACTATGGGCATGCTAGAACATTAGGAGGTGGTGTACTCACTTGGTATGATGTATAGCACACAAAAAAGAATTAGGAGTATTGCATTCCCGGTTTTGTGAAGCCTTACTTGTGGTTGTTTTTCATGTCAGTAGCTTACTGTAATTATTTTCGGCTGAATCATGAGAGGAAATAACAAAATATATTGCACTTTGCTTTTAGCTACAGTGCAAGACAATTTAACTGAGGTTTACAACAAAACAGCAGAACCACATGAGCATATATTTTATCCAGCGAATAAATCCAACATTTTTCCCCTTGTTTGTGACTGAAGTTGGTGGCCGTTCGTCAATTTCCTTTTTAACTAACTGTATATTCTAAGAAATTACTTGGTGCATGCTCATTCATGAAAGTTAGAATATTAGAAGTTGTGCCGCTCATTGCAACAAGTTGGGTTTTTAACTTCACAGTTTACCGAAGCAAGTGTGCTTCTTCCTCAAATTAAGAGGGGTAGTCAGATGTGGGTTAAGTGTGTCTTATAGATCGCCTCCTGGGAAACTCCGTCTGTAGGTACTTCTGCAGCATATTTCTAGAAAGAACCAGAGAAAAACTAAAATGCTATAGCTATATCCATGCAATTAAAGCTGAAGTCCAGGACCTCAGCCACTTTGTAAAAAAAGTGCAGGCTCACTATAAGTTAAGTCTAAGGAGGTACATGACATCTCTTGAACGTATCTGTATTATTTGCATCTGACAGGTTTATGGCTCTGCCCAACACTCTGGACTGTGAGAGAGGAGAGATAGACACACAGAGCAGTTATGCCCTCTCCTTCCCCTCTGCTGCCCATTCAGAGAAGCCTTTGTATTTTGTGAATGATTCCACATAATACAAAGGCTTCTGTGACTGGGGAGGAGGAGGAGAGGGGCAGGCATAGCAGCTGCACTGACTCTGATGTTGAAGATGCGTAGACCTGGAAGATCAGTGTCAGGTTCCCAGAAAAACAGCACAAGCTGTCTTCTAAGAGCAATAAAACTGTCAGATGTAAATAATAAAGATAAGCCTATGAGATGTCATGCACCTCTTTGGACTTAACACATAGTGTGCCTTCACATTTTACAAAGGAGCTGAATTCCAGAAATGCAGCTTTAAATCTTCTAACCACTCTGGAAATCATTTGGAACCCGCCTAGAAGATAATGAATTTGCAACCAGTGGAAGAATGTTTATGAGGCTTGCATGTCATTTTTCCCTCCATGACCTTCTAAGAAGAATGTCATAAAAATGATTATCATTAGTAGATAGGTCACCAAGAATCTTATTGTCGGGGAAAAACCTTTATTTTATTTTCATGAATAAATTATATTGCTCAACAAGACAATAGATTAGGATTTTTCGTACAAGAACCATTAGGAAACCTAGGAACTTCATTCTTCAAAACCAAGAACAGCCGACTTATTCCTGTCAGAGAAAATTCCATTGTTTTCTTCGATGCAATCGTTTTCTATTGATGGACTCCTGTCCAGCAAAGCTACTGATATAATTTATTTAGTTGATCTTATGATTTTTTTTATTTCTTATTCTCCTTTGTTTTATTGGTCCATTAAAGGAATAAGTCAGTTTGTTACTAATGGCAAACACGGGGCGCTATTCCATTTGACAGTTTTGGTCAGGATATCTTCTACGCTTTACCTATATTTCTTTCTGGAAATAAATTCAGTGGGCTCTTTCATCACAAAGAAATATTTCTCAGATTGTTGTGCTCTATTGCAGTGCTGGTCACGTGGACATAAATATAGAGAAACAAACAGCTATTTAAATGGAATGTAAATTAGATGTTGACAACCTATTTTTTGTCTTCAAAACTAGGTCATATTGAGTGGTAGATGGAAGACAGGAAGTGAAAACATGTTGACAGATACAAGCGTAGTGTAGCGTAAGCTTGGCAGAGCAGACCTAGAATGGTAATAAACTGAAAATCAAAATAACAGGTCATATTGAAAAAGAGTCGTCTGTGTTCGACTTTGTGAATTGAGCACTGTTATTAGGTGGGGTCAATTCAGAATTATCAACTCCTTGCCTTTTCTTTAGTATCCAGAGTGGCAGCAAAGACAGTGGTTGCAGATGTGTGGGGCAAAGGGCCAGTGATATGGATCATTTCTAAGTGCTTCTCAGACAGTGAATGGGAACAGCCCTAATACCAAGGTTCAGTACCAAAATAGAATATCAATGGCTTCCTTGTGTAGCATCTCACACAAACATATTAAAAAATGCAATGGAAAGAAAATTTACATTTTATTTTCAAATGGTGATACACATCAACTGCCATCTTGGAAAACCTGGATCCAATTTTCACCAAAATGCTTACGAAGGGCCTTATGAATAAGCAATTTGTTGCAAAACATGTCTAGGGATTTCAGGACTGCTGTTGATGTAGCACCATTTGAAAATAAACCTCACACTCTTTGAAAGTGCTGCATTGACCAACATCCTTGCAAATGAACTTTGCAGCCAAGCAAAGATGTGTTGATGGCACGTCGGAGGTGGATGCAGGCTATTTTTTCATGGTGGCTGCAGGTTTACTTTTATATAATTGGTTTGCTGTAGTTCTTTGAGAGACTATTTTTTTAACTGGCTGCTGAAGCACACTGTGGTAAACACTAAGGGGTTGATTTACTAAAGGCAAATAGACTGTGCACTCTGCAAGTGCAGTTGCTCCAGAACTTAATAAATGAGCAGAAGCTCTGCTGACTTCAATCATCTAATCATGTGCAAGCAAAAATTCAGTTTTTTTAATTTCCCTTGCGCGTGATTGGGTATTCTTTGCAAAGTGAAGCTTTACCTCATTTACTAAGCTCTTGAGCAACTGCTCTTGCAGAGTGCAACTGCAACTTTGCAAAGTGCAGTCTTTTTGCCTTTAGTAAATCAATCCCCAAGTGAAGTGCCACCTGCAACAGGACTTCTAATTTGTTTAAATTTTGGCTTGTCACTGTTATGCCCCGTACACACGGTCGGATTTTCCGACGGAAAATGTGTGATAGGACCTTGTTGTTGGAAATTCCGACCGTGTGTAGGCTCCATCACACATTTTCCATCGGATTTTCCGCCACACAAAGTTTGAGAGCAGGATATAAAATTTTCCGACAACAAAATCCGTTGTCGGAAATTCCGATTGTGTGTACACAAATCCGACGGACAAAGTGCCACGCATGCTCAGAATAAATAAAGAGATGAAAGCTATTGGCCACTGCCCCGTTTATTGTTCCGACGTACGTGTTTTACGTCACCGCGTTTAGAACGATCTGATTTTCCGACAACTTTGTGTGACCGTGTGTATGCAAGACAAGTTTGAGCCAACATCCGTCGGAAAAAATCCTAGGATTTTGTTGTCTGAATGTCTGAACAAAGTCCGACCGTGTGTACAGGGCATTAGATGTTAAATAGACAGTGATGCAGCAGCTCATATTTAGAGTCCAGAGTGTCACAAAAGTGTACCAAAATCACAGGGCATACCTAAACATTACAGTTCTATGAGTAATTGCACATCATCTTTGCATATTGCACTACTCTGCTAAGTCCAGTAGTGTAAAGTATTGTGGTATGCCCTGCATTTCTTTGTTATAACTTTATGCTTTATGCTTTCTGCTGCCTTTGACACAGTTGTCCACCTGCTGCTCCTCAGCAAATTACACTCCCTTGGCCTCCGTGATTCTGCATTATCCTGGTTCTCCTCCTACCTATCTCAGCGCACTTTCAGCGTCACTTACAACTCCATCTCCTCCGCTCCCCTTCCTCTTTCTGTTGGGGTACCCCAAGGCTCTGTCCTTGGGCCTCTCCTTTTCTCACTCTATACCTCTTCCCTGGGCCAGTTGATCACCTCCCATGGCTTCCAATACCATCTCTATGCCGATGACACACAGATCTATCTCTCCACTCCCCAACTCACCCCCACTATCTCCTCACGGATCTCAAACTTGCTGAATGACATATCGGTATGGATGTCACACCACTTCCTCAAACTTAATCTTTCTAAAACTGAGCTTGTTATATTTCCTCCTTCACGGTCCCCCTCCTGTGACTTCACCATTAATATCAACAACACAACCATTAGTCCCTCCACACATGCCAGAGTCCTGGGTGTAGTCCTTGACTCTGACCTCTCCTTCAGCCCCCATATCCAATCACTGGCTAAATCCTGCCGCCTTAACCTCCGCAACATCTCCAAAATTCGACCCTTCCTGACTAACGACACTACAAAACAACTTATTCACTCCTTGATTATTTCCCGCCTCGACTATTGCAACTCTCTCCTTAATGGCCTACCCTTAAGCAGGCTATCCCCCCTTCAGTCTATTATGAATGCTGCTGCTAGACTAATACACCTCACTAATCGATCCGTGACTGCTGCTCCTCTCTGCCAATCCCTTCACTGGCTTCCCCTACCCCACCGTGTAAAATTCAAAATGCTAACCATAACATACAAGGCCATTCACAACATCGCCCCCATCTACATCACCAACCTCATCTGCAGATATCGCCCAAATCGCCCCCTCCGCTCCTCCCAGGACCTCCTGCTCTCTAGCTCCCTTGTTACCTCCTCTCATGCTCGCCTTCAGGACTTCTCCAGAGCCTCTCCCATCCTCTGGAATTCCCTGCCCCAGTATGTCCGATCAGCCCCTACCCTGTCCACCTTTAGGAGATCCTTGAAAACTCATTTATTCAGGGAAGCCTATCCCAAACCCACATAACTGTCCCTGAGCCACCCCCATCAAATCATTTTTTGCAGCTATTACCTTTTGTACCACCACCCCCTCCCTTTAGAATGTAAGCTCTACGAGCAGGGCCCTCCTGTACCTTTTGTATTGAACTGTACTGTAATTGTGTTGTCCCCCTTATACATTGTAAAGCGCTGAGTAAACTGTTGGCGCTATATAAATCTCGTATAATAATAATAATAATAATATGCTGATTTTGTTGGAGGTAGTGAAGTTGATTTACTAAAAGCAAATAAGTTGTTCACTTTGCAAGGGAACTTGCACATTGCAGGAGCGGAGTGCAGAGTGGCACTTTTCAGAACTTAGTAAATATAGTGAAGGGTCAGTTTGCAAAGAATACCCAATCATGTGCAAAGGAAATAAAAAAACAAACAGCATTTTTGTTTGCACATGATTGGATGATGGAACACAGAAGAGATTCATCTCATTCACTAACCTAAGTGCAAAATGTCTACGCAAATTAAAAAACGTATTTAGTAAAGCAACCCCATTAAGGTGTTTTCATTCTCATTGTATCACAAGTAAATGTGTGTTGCCATAGGCGTGTGCCAGATGTGCCTGGGCACACCCTAATCACCCACATATGAGTTAGCACATTATCGCTCTGTGGGGCGGCAGGAAGAAGGGAAAGATCTCCCTCTTACCCGCTCTGACATAAGACACACTGTGTCGGCAGGGAGGTCAATGTGCCAGGGTCATACATATGTAGACACCCATACACACACGTGTTTGAGCTTTAGGGTGCACACCCTAATCCAGTAGGCTGCACATACCTATATTTGTTGCAATGAGGCAGTATATTCATTGTAAAGGGGCTGCCCAGCACACCACAACACATAGCATGTGTGTCATGATGTCATGCTGTGTGGGTCCATTGCCCACTAATGCTTACCGCATTGGGGTGCCATTCACAATGAATGGCACCACAACACACCACACTTGGAGAAATGCTTTGATGTGATATTGTAGCAATGCAATTTAAAGCCATCCATTTTACAATGCATTATCTCAATCACTAAGGTAAGTGGATATGAATTTTTCAAATTGAAAATGCACTTAGAGAGAAAACATGTCCTATTGCTTTAGTAAATCAGCTTTGGTAAATTTATACAAAGATTTGCTTCAAATGTAAATAATCTTCTACAACCCATATGATCCCTATCGATTCTGCCTATTACAAAATGAACACAGAACTCATTTTGTATGTAACACTAAACTATGTGCTGGTTTTATAAATCAAGTCTTGTACATGTGGGTTATATTAGAATTTGTATTGGAATTGTAAGCAGGAAAAGGTTATGAGAAGAACCAATAAAGCTGTGCTTGCTATTTCATACCTGCAATACCAGCAAATTGAAAGATTGGTAGGTTTAACTCATATGTAATCTGCTTATAGTAGCACGTTCACAATAAAAGCTTTAAGATTATGGCTACTAATAGTCTGCTGGCCAACAGAACTTTTTTACGCTGAAGAGTCAAGTTGCTTCCGACATCACTTCCCAAGAGGGTGGAAGTCACATTATTTCCCCCCTTGAAGGCTCCATACATAGGCTGTATCTGCCCAGTTCCATCTCTGTTTGAGCTGATCTCTGTTTGGAGCTTTAAGATGGTTTTTTTTGTTAAGAAGATTTTATCTGATGCAATCTATTAGATTGTAAGCTCTAACGAGCAGGGGCCCTCTGATTCCTCCTGTATTGAATTGTATTGTAACCATACTCTCTGCCCCCATGCTGTAAAAGTGCTGCACAAACTGTTGGCGCTATATAAATCCTGTATAATAATAATAATAATAATAATAATAATAATAATAATAATATAATAATAATAATAAAATAATAATAATGTTGATGTAGTCACACAAACACTTACACTTTGAGTTCTACCCAAAAAAAAATTCATTGCATGAAATAATACAAAGAAAAACATTTGGAGAAAAAAAATGTACTTACCTTTTTATGCCTGTTGCTATGCGGTCCCTTGAAATATTCCTTCTTCATCACCTGGGCTCCTGACGTCACTTCCCTCGGCGTCTCCGCTCGCTACTGCTCTTTAGAGATGTGTGTCATCATTTCCCAGATGTCAGTGGGCAGTACCGAGGGCTAGGATGCCATAACAATGGGGCGGGCACTTCCGACGCAGCCACCCGTTCTTATGGCAACCTGTATACTTTACAGCGCCGCTACGGCGCATTACTGCGCATGCGCGAGAACAGGGCGGTGCCTGCTGGTCGCTCAGCTGCACCGTATCCCGGAAATAAATACTTGTGGGCTTCACATGCCCACAAGCAAAATGACAACGGCCAGCGATGAATAATATACGTTTCTTTTGGGTATTAAACGTGACATCGGGGGACGAATTGCGGCAAAAACGTGAGTATTACATGGCAATGTATTAACTTCAGAAATTTTTTTTTTTTTTTTTAAATGTTAAATGTTGTTGGAACTCCGCTTTAATGCAGTGCTATAAAAGAAGCAGCCTCATAATGTGATTCCATTTCTTTATACATCATACAAACCATAAACTCTTGGTTGCATTTATTCAAATTTAAAAAACAAATGTAATTAATCAAAATTATTAGAAATGCATTAATGTTAAAGTGACTCATTGCAAAGTTTTTGATATATCTTTCTCGCTGTTTGTTTTGTGACTCACTGTTTTTATTGTTAAAATTTGGAAGCTGCAGTAAATACAGATGGTAGAGGAGCGAAAGCTCTAATCCACAAAAAGCTCTCGTTTATTATTTTATGTATAGCTGGTGCAGCAGGTAATGGCTCTAATGGCACCAGCAATTACTCCAAAAGTAACTATGATGTGCTGGTCATTGTTATCATGTTAGGGCAGTGTGAAAGGCGAAGACAAAATTCGTAAAACATCATTTTAAAAAAATTGGTAAAATTTTTAATAATTGTACTTCCAAACAATGTTCACTTGTGTAATTAGATCTTTGTACCATTTTTATTTATAAACAATAAAGGTAAAAAACAAAAAAAAAAATTGGCAGAGAGGGCAAAAACATTTTATGGTAGCATCATCAGCCTTGGCCCCCTTCACATGTACATTATGGGGTTGATTTACTAAAACTGGAAAGTCCCCCCCCCCCCCCCCTTTGCAGATATAACAGCCACCAATATCCTAGGAAGGCTTTCCACAAAACTTTGGAGTGTGTCTGTGGAAATGTATGCCTTTCAGCCAAAAGAAGCTTTTGTGAGGTCAGGTACTAAAGTTGAATGTGAAAACCTAGCACACATTCGGAGTTTCAATTTCATCCCTAAAAGTGTTCAATAAGGTCAAAACTCTGTGTAGGCCATCAAGATCAATTCCCTTTGCACCAAGCTCATCAAACTATGGGGTTCAGGAGGTTCCTATGAAGAAGTGAGCCAAATTTTGCACTCTCCAGCCTTAGTAAATAAACCCCATGTCTTTATAGATTTGGCCTTGTGCCATAAATGGAAGGTTCCATAAGGCTAAATGTCCAAATGTTCTTTGTACACAGTAGCTTCAATACATTTCAGGGGTGCTCACAATCCTTTGGCCATATAGTTTCACATCAATTAGTGACACAGAAAGCATTGTTGTCTGGGGATCAGCATGAGAGCCAGGCAACAAGCGTGCCAGGAAGAGGTCAGCCATGACTATCTATTTCTCTTGTGAAAGGTCTCCTTCAAACACTAGTGAAAAAACACACTTTTCAGAAGCTTGCATCTTAAAGAGTAAGTAAAACCCTGATGGGTTTTACTTCCTCTTTATTCCCCTGCAAAGTAAAAGCATAATGGGCTAGTATGCATCGCAGTTTTTAATTTTTGACTATTTGAAAAAAAAATGCTTCTAAACGCAAACGTGACTAAACGCGGCTAAATGTGGCTAAACGCGGGATGTAAACAGGGCAAAACGGACGTTTTTAAACGTCGGTTACGATCTGTCAAGTTAAATCATTCAGGAGAGGTTGTAAAATGTCCCGTGTACCCTTAACTGTTTGAGTTAGCCAATAAAGGGTATCATATTTACTCAACTTATGCCATGTACACACGGCGGACTTTTTGACTGGACTGGTCTGACGGAACGAATCCTTCGGACAATCCGACCATGTGTGGGCTTCATCGGACCTTCAGAGGACTTTTTCTGTTGAAAATCAGATGGACTTTAGATTTGGAACATGTTTCAAAACTTTCTGACGGACTCGAGTCCGGTCGAAAAATCCGTTCGTCTGTATGCTAGTCCGACGGACAAAAAAGGACACAAGGGCAGCTATTGGCTACTGGCTATGAACTTCCCTATTCTAGTCCCTTCATACGTCATCACATTCATACCAACGAACTTTAGTCCGTTCGTTTGTGGGCAAGTCCGGTCGTCCGAAAGTCCGTCGTAACTCAGTTGAAAGTCCGTCGGGAAGACCGTCGGATGTTTGATGCTGAAAAGTCCGCCCGTGTGTACACGGCTTTATTATGCTTTCTTTATTTCATTGCCATCACAATATGATGATTTGCTATTGCTAAAAAGTATAAACAAATTCAATTCCAATTGGTTGCTGTGGGTAACCCCTCCCCTTTCTTTCCCTTCAGTTCCCCACCTTAAGTGGTTGTTAAGGCACAAGGTTTTTTTAACTTCATGCATTCTATGCATGAAAGTAAAAAACCTTCTGTGTGCTGCAGGACCCCCTAATATTTAGCTGAACCCCCTCTTGATCCAGCGATGTCCACAAGAGCCTTGCCTCTCCGGGGACTCACACTCCTGATTGGCTTTTGGCAGCAGCAGGAGCCATTGGCGGGGCAGGGCAGGGCCGAGCCACGGCTCTGTGTGTGTGAGGTGCTCGGCGCCCGGCAGGAGAGAGGGGCCAGGAGTGCTGGTATGGGGCCCGAGAAGTGGAGGAAAACCAATACGCAGAGCAGGTAAGTATGACATGTTTGTTATTTTAAAAAAAAGACAAGGCTTTAATAACACTTTAATAACCCAGAACAGATCTTTGGTTTATTAACTTATTCCGCTGACGGTCATAGTGGGGCGTAAAAAAAAATCAGCAGGCTCCAGCGGTTACCTGATAGGTTAAAATATCAATGCAAGCGTGTATACATTCAAAGCAGCCAGAAATGAAATAATTGTTGTTTTACTCAATGAAGTATGAAAATTCTTTCAAATACAGTACAATTGTGTGCAAGCTGTTTTCCTAAAAGGTGTTGTAGTCATGTTCCGCAATGTTATGTTTAATGGCTTTGGGCTGATTGACAGATATAATTTCAACAAACCCATTTGCCTCAACTATTTTCCTACAATTGCTGATACCGTATTGCTGCAAAATCTGCCACCCTTGCCTGGTGCACGCTGTCAATCTAGGTCTCTGGGAAAAATCTATCATCTCTGGAGTATACGCTTTTGAAGAGCTGTTATAGTTTTTATTAAACTTTAGTGACAAATAAATGGGCAAATCTATAAGTCATTGTTCTGTAGAAATGTCGAAAGGAGTCCCAACACACCAAGTGACGCTCTGTCATGGCTTTTGTTATATAGGTTATGGAATCTAATAAAAGATAAGCTTACAATGTAAAGATAGCCAAAGATATGAGATCAAGAGTCCATTTCGACCATCAATTTTTCTTTTCCAATAATTTCTATTAGTTATATTTCAAAGGTAAATCCGAGGCTACATATGCTTTTACATTGTCATGTAACATTTTCCTCATACAAAAGAGTAAAATTACAGAGAAAATAGTAATAGAAACAGTCATAACATTAATAGATCAATACATAGGGCATGGGACCAAGGCATCCAGGGTATCCATACAAGGAGGCCTGTTGCCCGACCTGCCTAAATGTCATCATGTTACAGGGAGCAACTATATATCACACTTTTATTAACCAGATGAGCCCTCCTTCAATCAAGATTAGCTACAGGTCATAGGTAGGGTGCACACAAATTTTGGGGGGTTGAATCTCTCAGGGAGCCTCACATAGCTAAGATTTGTTCCCTAGAATCCCAGGCCATCCTCCCTTGTGTGCTCCTCTGGGCATTGTTCCAAGTAACAAGGGAATGTCCAAGATAAGATAAAGGAGAGTAAGGAAAAAAGGAAAAAAAGAGCATATAGTAATTTGCAACCCATCTGTTCTAGATGTATACTATCACTTTACTATTCCAGTTAAGTATTTGATCCAAGGGTCCTAGGTTTTCTCAAACAGTTTAACTTTATTATGTAAGATCCCCAAAAGATGTTTGTTAACCATGATCCATTGCACCTTAGCCTTCACTAGTTCAAATTGAATTGCAGGCGACTTCCAAGACCTGGTGATGAAGATTCTTGCTGCCACAAAGATAGAGGCAGTTATTTTCCTCATGTGTCCTGGTGCTCCCTTCACGGACCATCAATTTTTCCTCTGTAAGTTCAGTCAGCTGGAACAGGGGTGTCTCCAGATGCTGCACTGCACCCACAGATATATGGTTTGTTTCCCATTATCAGCCATATCTGGTCATGGTGCTTCTATGGCTGTGGGTCTCCTATGATGTAGAGATCAGGTTTCCATGACCTTGTTCAATGCTCTTTTCGTATATGTATTTTCTTTCTTCTATAGTTCTTTTGATAGATTTCATGGTCAAATAGAATTATATATTTAAATTATGCATACCAACATGCCCGGGTGAATCATGGGACTCAGCCATATTCTACCTCATCCACCTCACAATGTCTTTTTATATTACTAATCCCCCCCCCCCAAAAAAAAAGGTACTTTTTCAGCTATTTTGGTTCTGTTGGCAAAATAATCTAACATCTACAGGTGACATCTTTCATATGCAGAGCACTGCAAGTTAAAACAACCAGTAGATTCAAAAATATGGGGTAAAAGCAGCTAAATTTTTTGTAAAAGGTTGCCTTGGCCTCATACCCATCCCCCCCCCCCCCCACTCAATGGCTCTTTAATTTGATGGTCAATTTCAGTACGTTTGAAAGCAAAGGGAAGGTGGGTCTGAGTTCACATTTTACATGATTTCCAAAATATTTAATATATCAAGATATGTGTAATTGCTACACAATTTGTTTAATTAAGTTTTCACTGAAAGTAAAATCTGCTTTGGCATTCCTTCATCATATGCTTAGTTTCAATTTTCCAGCTTTGTGACTAGTTTACTTTAATTATGGATATAACAATTACATCATGCCAGGGGTGTACATACAGGGGTCACAGGGGGTCACCATTGCGCCCCGGCCCCTGTTCCTGTGCGCCTGGATAGGAGTGGCGGTGTGTAGAGGAACCAATCCCTCCATGAAGCCTATGAACCCATGATGTTCAGGGGCTACAGGAGGGAAATGGAGGGCATCAAATCCTCAACATGCTGCTCCTGCCACCACCCTGTGCCTGTCCTTCTGCTTCCTGTGTCATTTGCTGGTCTCCCCCCCCCCCCACAGCTTTGTCGGCTTTCCCCCTCCCACCTCCCGCTGGCCAGGATGGAGAGCAGGGAAGGAGTCGGTAAATGTGTAATTTACTGGCCCCTTCCTTGTTTTAATGAAGTTGAATAAAGAATGAAGATGGCAGGAAGGTGGCCCACTATGGGACCGTAATAAAGCGTCCCAAGATTGCCAGGGGGGCCCTTCATGATTTATTGCACCAGAGCCCTGAAGTTTCTAGTTACGCCTTTGCATCATGCCTCCTTTCATACCTTGAAGACAGAGCAAATGTATTCTACTAAGGAAAAAAAGTAGTGGTCTTGTTGTATTATATCACAGCAGTCCCAAAGTTAGATTGTGTTCAAAGGGCCTATTCATTGTCCATTTTTCTTTACTGAAACAAATGAATTTTAATGCATGAAAATGCAATTTAAGTAAAATCCCCATTCTTCTCTATATGACTGCTGTTACATCAATGCACTGCAGATTAGCACAACTAAAAAAAGGCTCATTCACACCCACACGTGTATGTTAACACATGCTTACATAAGTGTGAATGGGCCCTTAGACAAAATCTACTTGCTGTTATGTAAATGTGTATCATTTATTTATCGTTTATTAAACATATTTGGATTTACTGTATATGTGTAAATTAAATATATTATTTAGTACAGCGGCTTTATAAAGAGCTTGCATTACATTATTCCTAGATAGGACCATTCCTTACTTATTGTCATCAGGGCTGGAAGAAATATATAATTGATAGTAGTCTGCTGTGTATGACAACACATAAAAGATATGCAAGTCCCCATCTGGATGTAAAAAATTATATCACTCTGAATGTGTCAATCAACAGACTTAGGTAAACCTAATGTTACATTGTTACCATGGTATAATAAACCTAGCATGTATAACTAGCAAATTATTCCCTCGTTATCTTGCGCTAATTAAACTGGAAGTGACATTAGCCTGAAGAGACCAAAATCAGGTTTGAGGGACTTGAATTTCACGCTTTTGATGCCAGCAGAAATCCGCAGGAAAATATTTGAACTGCGCTGCAGAGGTGAGAGTGACATGTTGGAAAAACCCTACTGATTGAGATAACTAGCTACATAGCAGGACATATGGAGCATTGCGGTAATGACGGTTTAATTAAAAAGTATGTTAAATAATGTAAGGTATAAAACAGATTCCCAAAACACAGTTTTTTTTTTCTTTTTTTATACACAACTTTAAAATCCTATTACTAGCCTGATTAGTGATTCTACTAATGATCCTCAGTAAGGTAACATGATGGTACTGTTGTTTATGCCACTTCTACTTTCTTATTATTGGTTTTACATTGTTGCATTCACAGTAATTTATAGCCATCAAATTTCTGAAACATGTTTGGAAGTAGCTCTAATCCTATATTGTTATTGAAGTCTGTAAATGTTTGGGCGATATCTAATTTTATTTTATTTTTTTATATTTTTTTAATTTTTTTATTATTTCCCATACATAAAACAATATCGCCAATTAATGCAGTTATGTGTTCAATAAACAAAATTCTAAAAGGTATTGTTAAATGCAACTAGTCAAATGCTGGCTATTTCCTACTAGATTTGTTAACTAATATTTAGAACAAAATTTGTACAAAAATGTTTACGAAAATTCTCAGCACATTCAATGGCTCGAAAGTAGTTCAAAATTCTGCTTGCTTTTAACATTCAAATTTTTAAACAAATGGACTTCACCAAATCAGAAACACAAAACACCGTTAGAAATATGTTCAATCAAAAACATTTTCCACCCTGCTCCTTCAAATTTTCTTGTCACTTTGGTTAAACAAAACAGGCTCGATTTGACCCAACTAAACATTAGAAAATCGAACACACGTTCTTAAGAGGAGAAATGTCAAATCAAATTCTACTAGTGTATAGCCAGCTTAAATGCCTGGTTTTGACTTGTTATCAGCCTATTGCAGTCCCTTGCACGGAGGTTCTGTGACTGGGAGATGGAAGGGCAGCAATAGTAACCAATTGGTTGTGATGTACATATAAGCTAGTAAGGGACATTCTAAAATATGACTCAATAATGACCCATCACAGAGCTGTTGCTGTGCCTTCACCGTCCAGGTTGGGGGTAGGGAGATGGCCAGGATGTATTGCTTATCAGTAGCAGAGAAATGCCAATTCACCAGGTCTGTATGGTAGAGCCTTTCATATCTAAGGGCTGGATGGATAGAAATACACATCCTTTTGCAGGTAAAGCATTTCCCTTGTATGTATTTGCTCTGTATATTTAATTGTTCACCTGGAGTTCTGCTTTAAATCTGATGAACTGAATACATCTAAAGTGTTGTGGAACATTGGAATAATCATCCTTTTTTCATAGTTGCTCTAATTCTTCTCTTGCAGAGTTCTGATGACCTCTTGGTTGCTTCTGCTGAGTGCCCCAGTGAGGATGATGAGGACATCGATCCGTGTGAGCAGAGCTCAGGTGGGTTAGGTTAGTCAACTTTTTTATTCTTTTTTTCTTTAATGTGTTTTACATCTCTCTAGTGATGAGTGAATCAGTTTGAAAATTAGGTGAAAATCAATGAGTCGCAAGTTGCTTTTTACCCTGGTTATGTGCATGCAGATTTGTCCAATCTTTGGAGAATCATATGATTCATGAGACCTAATTGCCATTATTTCTTAATTGCATGATTCTCAGACATACAGATCCCCATGCAAATATTCAGGCGATTCATTAATTAATAAAACCCCAGTTTTCCTGAGTCGGTCATCACTACCTCAATCAGAGAGGAAGCCATCGGAATTTCCTCTCATTACAGAATGGGGCTAAACTCTGGGATGGGGCTTACCCCCTGGCAGAGGGCCCTAGCTCTAGGAATTGAGCTTATCTTCAGGGGTGGAGTTATCTCTAAAACTGGATACATCCCTTGTACCTTGTGACAGAATGCCCCTCAGGACCCCAGAAGACGTTTAGGTTGAAGAAACCCATGCCATTCCTTTTGCTAACACATACAACAGTAGACATGTGCATTAGTTTTCATCCAAATGCATTTTTGTCCGAATTTTGGGTATTTTCGTTATCGTTTTAACAAACAATAACGAACGTGCAGAATCCAAAAAACAGAAAGATCCGACATAAACAAATGCTTTATTTTCGTTTTCGTTGTGACAACAGTTCGATATAGATAGGAGATTCGACACGACGCTGACAATAGCGATCTGTGTCTATCAAACCTGTGGTCGAATGTGCCTAACCTTAGCTCTATTAGTTCAAGATTATTCTACATAGAGAGAAAAGATTCCACAAAGAGAAAAAAGATTTGACATTATAGAGACAATAGCAAAAAAGGTCGAATGTGCCTAACCTAACTCTAGTAGTCCAAGATTATTCGACATAGAGAGAAAAGATGCGACATGAAGATTCGACGAAGCAGTCGCCGCGAGTGGACATTTATGGTCAAATGCTCCGTCAATAGGCTATAGAAGAATTCTAATGTTGGTTGACTAATAATAATAATTAATAAATATAATTATTACTAGTGTCATACAACATTAGAATTCTACTATAGCTTGTAGGCGGAACATTCGACCGGAAGTGTACGATTGTGGCGTCATACAGTTTAGCTGCTCTGTCGAATCTTCTTAGAACATTCGACAGACACCATAAGCCTTCAATGACAGATTCGACCTTAATTATTTCGGATTTTCGGACGAATGCATTTTTTAACGAAACAAAATAAATAAAAACGAATTTCGGTAGTAACTAAACAAATGTATTTTTCGGACGAAAACGAAATTCCAAAACAAAATTTTTCAGTTTGCACATGTCTATACAACAGTACCTGTGTATAGAGACTGTTCCGTGTTGCTTATTGTTACTTCTCTTTTGTTACAGCTCTCAAAAAAATGTCTAGACACTAGTCATAAAAACTAAATTTTACTCTCAAAAGTCTGTCTGGGTTTAGCCTGCCTACTCACAATGACATCATCTCACCTTTCCCTATTGATTTCAATTTAAATTTTTCTTCAATTGCCAGAGGTCAGCCAATTGAAATAATAAATTATTATTACAGCCAATAAGGAATGAGGGATGAAGTAAGCAAAAGTAAAAGCTTGGTGTGGAGGAACCTGAGTGGACTGAGCATATCTTGACCCCAATCGTACTGAACACCTAAATTGGAAGGCCGATTGTTAGCCAAGTTTTCTCATTCAACACCTGATCTCACAATCATTTGACTGAAAGGGTACACATTCACATTGGCACACACCAAAATCTTGTGAAAGGCCTTTCAAAAAGAGTACACACTGTTATAATCACAAAAGTGGTGCCAACTCCATATAATGCCAATGATTTTGGAATGGGATGTCAAACAAAATCAAATAGGTGCCCATGAATGTTCGGACACAAAGTATATACCCACTGTTCTTATTACCAAGTCAACAGTTGCAATCATTTGGCTGAATGGGCACAAATTCCCAGGGGCATGTGCCAAAATCTCACACAAAGCCTTCTCAGAAGAGTGGAGGCTATTATAGTAACAAAAGGGTGCCAACTCTATATAATGCCCGTAATTTAGGAATAAGACACCCAGCAAGTTCATATCGGTGTGATGGTCAGGTGTCCATGAACGTTTGGACATAAAGTACACATATCTGTTCTTATTACCATGTCAACTGTTGCAATATGCTATTTTATCTATTTTTAAAACTGCCGCAAAAGCAAGCACCATTTCATTCAAAACGGTAAAGGCTGTAAATGAACAGTGATGGCCCGGTTTCATATCATTTGTTAATGGGAGTAACAATCTGAAAATATTAGCCTCTGGTATATTTTATTAACAGAGTTGTAAAGATTTCCATGAAAAGTGTCAAAAAGTTGCAAAGATAAGTGCTATTTTAAGAGTTCTGTTAGATAGGAGGAAAATAAAAATAAATGAAAGGCGAGGATATAAAACATTACGGCTCGCCCAGATCTTGAAAATCAAGAAGACGAGGCGGTTTGAGGCATAAATCTTATTAGATGTTACTGGCTCAAGCTGTAGATTGCATAGTGCCTGCGGGATCTGTGCACTGATCTCTGATTTCAAAAGTGCGTAAGCACCAACTTCAATTAAATGGTGGGTAATCAATTACAACAATCAAACATGATTATCGTAATACATTTATTTCAACACTTAGCCTCTGGTTTGAAAACATTGTCTTGTGTAATAGCTTTGTACTTGGGAAGACATAAAGAGACATGATGTATGTGTAAACGGGGAGACAGATGCTTTTATGTACTTAGTGGACACTGCGGCATGGGTGATGGGGTGGGACAGACTATGATTTGACAGAGAAAAGAAAGGATGGAAAAGTAGAACTTGGTATGATGGTGAATGGAGGTTTACAGAGGAACTGAACCCCAGAAGCTGCACCCAAAAGAAGCAGGCAAAGGGCACTAGTCACCAGTTTTGCCTGTGGTCTCCCTGAAACTGATCTTTCCCCATTACTGACTTAACATACCTTATTCATCACTGTGTCTCTATGTGGAGGTGGCCATCTTGGTAGAGGCAGGGCTTTGCTTCCTAATGTCAGAGCCACCAGCAAGGAGAACAGTAAGAAGCACAGTAGTGACATCACCAAATCTCACTCTAATGTTCCTGTGATTAGCACTAAGAGGCATCAGCACCTTAGATCTAACACTGCAGATATGAGGCTATATGTAGAATAGTGCCTACACACCTTCACATACCAGCAATTGCACTGCACAGTAATTGCACAGGAATTACAAACAAAAGTCATTTTTTCAGAGTACTCCCTAGGCACAATTAGCACTTCTAGATATTCCTTATGACATAGCTGATATTTATTATTTAAAGTTCAAGTCTGTGCAAAATCTAAACCCCACATTTCTTGCAAAATCATTTGGCTCTTCTGTTCAGCTCTTGAGATTCGAAAATTAGATATTTGAAAGAACAGAAAACAAAATGGTATAGAGGTGGCCATAGCAAGGGTAGTTAGAAATTTCCCTGGAGTTCAGCTTAAAATAAAATGTCAGCATGCTTGTCAGGGTACATAAAAATGTACCCTGACAAGCATGCTGCAGAGAAAGATTCTGGCTACTTGTGCGGAAGGAGTACAAGAAGTAGACTCTGCAGTGATCCAACACACTCCCTGTATAGTCAGATCTAGAGATAACCAATCCGGAAGGCCTTAGCTCTGATTCAGCAGGAAGTGGGGGCAAGGCTGGATCTAAAGGGGTGCTGGGGAAGGCTGCTCTGGACATTGTGTGTAGCTAAGCATTCCTCCTCCTCAGCACCTGCTGGGGGATTCCTGCACTGCACACAGAGCTCCCACAAGAGTCCTGCACTACACACAGAGGTCCCTCAAGTGCCCTGCACTGTCTGGCCTTTGCCCATTACTAATATCGATCTAAATTTCTGCCACAATCACAAAGAAAGTGTTCTTTTGTAGGACAGAATGAGGCGGAGGCATTGAAAAGACAGAAAAACGAGGAGGGGCGACCTCCATACACTTACAACTGCTAATGTAAATTGACAAATGAAGCACACTAGCTGCCTGTATGCTTCATTTGTCAGATTCCATTAGCAGTTTGCTCTCTATTGTTTATTAGTTGAAAAGTAGGCCCCTTGACTTTTTTTGAATGCACCCCCAGATCAGATCAGACCCCCAGATACTAATTGCAGGTAAAACCTCATGTCATGGCTGGGACAATTAGGTGCATTCCATAAACACCAATGATGTTTCTTAAAAGAGAAGTATGGAATTTTTTTTTGGAATTATACTTACCTAGGTGGATGAAGCATTGGTCCAATGCTGCATTCTATCCCCTGCCGGCTCCAAGGCTTAGAACTGAGCCATCAAACACCGCCAATCAGTTCTCAGAGCTCCATGAGCAGAGAGCTGGTGCCTGTTAGTCACCGGCTCTCTGCTCTACCCCCACCCCGTACTCACTGGAGCGCTGCGGAGGGGCAGGAGCGGCCGGCTCAGTCTCTCAGCGGCTCACTGAGAGGCTGAGCTGGGTGCCGGTCCAGGCATGTGGTTGGATTCTGACCATATGATCGCGATCTTTCTCTGAGCCTTGACTGGCTCTGTGACATCAGCCAACAGTGGGTTTCAGCCTGCTAAAAACGAGCTTTGGCTGTACTTCTCCTTTAAGCAGACTATTGTCCATTTGGAATATGGATTCCGCAGAGGACGAGGGTCAAGGCGTTCCTTCCAAGAAGGGTGCACTATAAGCAAACTTTACATGTGTTCTTAGAAAACCTCTTTTAAAAATATTTTTTGTGATTATGCCTCAAGGGAGGCATACTATTCAAATTTCTCTAATGGCATATACAATAGGCAAACCGTAAAATGCCAGTAATAAATCAAGATACGTGTGATTAAAACCCTGCCAAATTTAGTGAAATATCAAAGTGCATATCCTTTACAGATGGAGCAAGCTTTATGACTCCCCCTGGTACATTGTAAAACGACAAGCTCAATGCTTGACTAGGTGAAAGCTGCATTAACAATGCATTAGGTTGCTTTGAAAAGTGCCATGTTCTAATATCCTTTTCCGAATGCTGTAATGTGCCATTGGGTGCAATAACATTTCCCAAATCTGTATATTAAAACCAATAAGCAATGCGGGACAAGGGAAGGCAAAGGCTAGTGTAACCTTTTCAATGCCAGGAGCATTTGGAACTCATTGTAGATTATGAATGCATCAAAATGCAGCACTTGCCTAAATTTAGTCTGTGATTTAAAAGTAAACCCTGTTTTCCTTAAAGTAGATCTAAATACTAATTAGATGGCATTAAGTTTGCTAAAGCAATTTCCGTGTCTTTTCCTATGAGACAATTCTTCTTTTTTCCATTTCAGTGCAGCTAATCTCCTGAGACCTCTTTGAAGCCACTTCAGTTCTACATGCATGCTCTCTATAAGTGGGTCTATATCATTCTTGGGGGGGCTCCTTATAACAACAATGGTGGAAATGCCTGCACAATAAGCACTAGCTCAGCCACGTGCTGAGGTTCATTTAATAAAGGCAAATGGGCTGTTCACTTGACAAGGGAATTTTCACTGTGCAAGAGCATTTTCCCTTAGCTTAGTAAATGCAATTTATCTCTGCTGACTGACATCATCCAATCATATGCAAGCATAAATACTGTTTTTTTGACACCTTGCATGTGATTGGGTATTGCATTTTTCACCACATTCACTAAACATTCAAATCAACCCTATAATGTCCATTACAAGTCCATGTGATGTGACAACACAGCAGCACAATGGGAGACATTGACAGAGTGTTGTCACCCCATAACAGGAAGTGCCTAAACAATGACCCTTATGGCAGAATCACCAAGCTGCACATTTAAAAAGACTGAAAATTACTTTAGAGATGACATTTACATGTTACATTTTACAAAATTTTAGTGCATGAGTTTACATCTACTTTAGACTGCATATAAATGTAAATACAGTATGTAATGGTGACTATAGAGAAATCACAGTTCCTGATACTTTAACTTTGATACATAAGGCAATGTATCAAATGGTGGTGTCAATGTTGGCCCCATCTCATTAACTCTTAATTCATAACTTTTGAGAGACCCTTCCATCTTTCTTGCTGCATACAATACAGGCATACCCCACTTTTAAGTACACAATGGGATTTATTTTCTAAAGCTGGAAAGTGCAAAACCAGGCTCACTTCTGCATAGAAACCAATGAGTTTCCAGGTTTTATTACCAAAGCTCAATTGAACAAGCTGAGGTCAGAAGCTGATTGGTTTCTATGCAGAAGTGAGCCTGATTTTGCACTTTCCAGCTTTAGTAAATAAACCCCATTGTGTACTTAAAAGTGGGGTATGCCTGTATAGAAAAGAGCACATAAGCTTACAGTACATACATACAAAGTGTAGCTTTACTCCATTTCCCATTCAAATTGTAAAGCTTTATTTTTTAAGCAGCGACAGAGATACTTACTGTACAATTAAGCCCCATTAGTGGGCAAAGTGCATTCAAGTCTAGATATGGATGGAGTTTCTCTGTCACTGCTTGAACAACAAAGCTTTTCTAGCTTAAAAAGAACCCATTAACTTAATAAAAATAAAATAAAAACACAGAAAGCTTATTTAGGCCACTTGCACATGGGACCAATGAGCTGCCATGGGTCCCCCATGCATTTCAGTGCCCCTTAGAGGGAGTGGTGCAGCATAGACCCTACTGCAGGTAGCCTGACATAGTCTGCGGCAACCTACGGCTGGATGGGGCTGAGTGGTTTAGGCAGGCCATACACTGTTCGAATCTCAGCCCGTTCAGCAGGAACAGGTTTTTACCTGCCTTTTACTTGCCTTTCCCGGCGTGGATGGCTTCCCCATTCTCCTGCCTGGAGAATACAATGACTCGGCAGGAGGGATTGCTGCATTAACACTGCCTGTGTTGATGGGGGAATCAAGCAAAATTCCCTCCATGTATGGCTGGCTTTACAGAATGGTGTCTACATTTAGGGCTGCTATGTGTCCAGGGACGAATGCCACTCAAGCACAAATACTTTACCCCAAAACCAAATAAGCAATGTTTACTTCTGGTAACTTTGCCAATAAATAACAATAAGTTCTAGCATTGTGCCACAAAAGAAGGTGATAAGATGAGACGCTGGTATTATTTAACGAGGTTAAGCCTATTACAAGTTAATTCTTGTTTTTTCTGCATTCTGTTCCCTTTGGAGTCACGGTATTGTGGTCTTTTTAGATTCTTAATCCTGGGATAAAACAAGTGGTGTGTCAATCTAATAGCTAATGATCATTCTAATGACAGCTGAAGAGATTTCCATTATCATCCAAGAAGGATTAGTGTTTTTTTCACAAAAAATATGACGCTTTTAAAGTGGACATGTCAATATGTATTAGGCTTCATTATATTTAAAGCTTACCATTAATCTCCATATGTAAATATTACTATTTGTAGTAGATTGGTGTAAAAAGAGAAGCACAGTTGAAGTAAGGTTACAGCTGAACTCCAAGGAAAACAAAACAAAATTCCCTTGCATTGCAGCAGGGCCCCCCACACCAGAAAGGTTACAGGCTCATTTATGCCTAGGATACTAGAAAATTGCATGTGTCTACCTAATCTCTCACTCTCATTGGCTCCCTCCATGATGTAGGACTGTCCCCACAGCCTCTTCTTCTAACAAATGGCTTCTGTTGAACAGTCCTGCAGGAAAACCAGCATTCGATCAGCGCTTGCACTGATTTGTCTATTCTGGTATTGGGTTGGGTTGGGTTGGGTTGGGGGTCCAAAAGTGTATGTTTCAAGGCATAATTTTACTGTTATGGTTAGTGGTAGGATTAGAGTTAGGGTCCAGAGTTGGGTTAGATGTTCAGTTTAGGGTTAGGTTAGGAATAAAGTGTTAGGCTGGGTTCACACCAGTGCGAATTGGATGTGTGTTTCCCGGCATCCAATCCACATAGCAGGAGATTGTGACCGACTCTATATGGAGCCGGTTCACACATCTTTGCAGCGGCTCCAGTGCGAATTGCACAGGAGTCCTGTGTGTCTTTTGATCCGTTTCAGGTCTAAATTCAGCCCAAAATTTGGGCTGAAATTGGACCTGAAACGGTGAATGGAGGCGCAACAGACCCCTGCTGGGAGCAACTGCGCTCTCAAGTGTGAACCCAGCCTTAGGGTTTACTTATTAACCTCTCCTCATTGGTGTAATGCACATATGCATCTTAGGTCAGCCTACATTCACCCATCAAAGTGTCCAAGCTGCCAATTACAGCTCCTGGTCACTGTTTTACTACTGGGAATCTGTGGGGTTGGCTTCCAATGATGTTACTACTGTGACAGCCACAGTGATGGCAATCATGATCAGGTTCTGCCACTTGTCATTCAGAACCCCTCAAAGTGGTTGTAAAGGTAAAATAGTTTTTTACCTTAATTCATTCTCTGCATTAAAGTGGTTGTACACCCTATACAACCACTTTTACCTACAGGTAAGCCAATATTAAGGCTTACCTGTAGGTGTGGGAAATATCTCCTAAACCTCCACGGTTTAGGAGATATTCACAAAAAAGCCGCGCGCCGATGACTACAGCGCATGCGGCAATGTCTATGGTGCATGCGCACTTTAGAAAGGGTACATTGTGCCGTTTCTAATAGGGGTCATGCCATGATTGGCGGCTCCCGCACGCATGCGTGGGAGTGACGTCACGCGACTCCGGCCAGTCACAGAGCCGGAGTTCGCGGCCCCGGAAGGAAGAGGGGTGAAGATTGACGCTCCCTGCTAGTGGGGACAGCGGTGACATTGTGGGCTTCAGTTTCAGGTAAGTGACACATAATGGGCTACTATGCGATGCATAGTAGCCCATTATGCTTTACCTTTGCAGGGAAATAAAGAGGAAGTAAAACCCACCAGGGTTTACTTCCTCTTTAAGGTAATAAACCATTTAATAGTTCCTGACCCTCAGCCCCCCCGAATGCTTACCTGAGCCCGATCTTGAACCAGCGCTGTGTATGTCTGCAGCAGCTCTTCAACCCTCTCCGCTTTCACAGGCTTGGCTGAGAGCAACAGGAGCCATTGGCTGTCAGTCAAAACCTCTGAGCAGGGAGTGGGGGGTGGTTTCGAGCCAGGCTGTGTGTCCGAATAGACGCAAACAGCGTGGTTCAGGATCAAGCTTGCACAACTGTCCCCATAGGAAGTAGCTTCGTATGAGCACACAGCAGGAGGGAGGAGCCAGGATTACCAGCGGGGGAACCCAGAAGAAGAGGATCAGGGTTGCTCTGTGCAAAACCATATGACATGTTTATTAATTTAATAAAAAAATCCGAAGCTTTACAATCACTTTAAATTACCAGCAGGAAATAGAGCGAAAGGGTTAAAGAGGTTTAGGAAATAGTTAAGGAATTTTAAGGGATTGGTCAGGGAAAGGGTTAAGATTTGCATTCACATCTGAGTGTTGGGACTTGGACGCAACACGTCACATCACGTTTTTTTTTTTTTTTGGTGCAATTTGTCGTGCAACAACAGAGGGAAGGCCAGAAATGCTCAGGTGTGAATACAGTCTTAGCATTTATTTTATTGTTTTATGTTACTCAACAAATGCTGAAGCAGAAAATAAACCTACAGCCTATAGATGCCTGTCTTTTTATCAGCTCAAGTACTTTACTGTTGTATAGCAAGCCATATTAGAAAAAAAAATTACATTGCATCAGCTTCCATTAGATTACATTTCCTGAAAGTTCAGGGCCATTATGCTGTTTCACACCTTTAAGCATCCCATTGAGTACCATAACAGGGCTATCTGAAGTTTGCACACAGAATCTTGGGTAATTTGAAGAAATCAATAGCCATACTTACTTATGTGAGAACAATGGATGTGTGCTCTAGGCTGACTTGCTCAGCATCATCTCTAGCCTTATGCTATATGCATGGATTTAAACCGTGCATCTATTGCTGACTACTGAAATAGCATATCTGTGTTTATTGCCTGTGAGATGCTTAAAAGCTGCTAACCCATCCGTATGATCATTATTGCTGTATAATGATAATAGCGGAATGATATTGTCCGTGCCAATTAAGCTTCACAGCATGCAGAGGAAGGACTTGCTTTAAGTAAAGGTAAGCTACCTGCTAGATATAAAAATCAATGTGCGTGATAATTCTGTACATCCAGAAGAAAGAAGGCAAATATTGATGTACATTGGGTATCACAAAGATTACTTAGCCAGATGCACCATGGGACTAAAATCTGCCGAACACGCTAGTTAGTAGCAGTGATACATGGGGACAGTCAAAATTTTGATTGTCTTTACTTCAAAGAAAGCATGCATAAACTGATCTGGTTATATAATAAAGAATATAAACTTGTATGTAATCTTATCAGTAACCAACTGTGCGATGTGCAAGTTGTAATCTTAGAAAATGCTGAGAAAAGAGAATTTCACTAGAGTTTGGCTGTTCACTCAGTGTTCCCTTTGATATTCATGGGACAATTTTGTAGGCTGCCATCATTCTTTAAGAGTGTTAGATCCCCGACTTTCATGTTGGTTGGACTTGATGGACTTGTGACTGTTTTCGACCTCACCTACTATGTACCTATGTTGATGCTTTGACCTCACTGACCCAGGACAAGAATAGAGATTAAGAAGTCTGATATTTTTCTAACACTCGTTTACAGCATGCTTGTGTAGGGTCTATTGAAGCCAGATACTAGAATTCTTAGAATGAGTCCAAGACTAGCATCCCCAACACATCTCCCCATGACAGGTACTGTCCAAATGAATCGACCACACCCCTCTAAGGTGAGATATCAGCATTGAGCTAATGAAAGCCCTATAAACATGTGTGGTCAACGCTGTTGACCTATCAACATTATTTAATTGGAAAGCAGAGGTATAGGAACCTGAAATCAAGAGGTCAGCTCTCAAGCTTATCAAGGGGTAACAATACCAGTCAAGAGACTAGACCCATCCAGCATCAAACCACATTTGCCCTGTTTAGGGGTTGCATGGCTACAGTATTAAAGCTCATTCAAGAAAAAGCCAGCATACCAAAAAAATGCCAAAACCTCAAAAGTGTAAAAAAAAATTTGAGGTTCAAATACAAGGGCAAGAAATCTGCATACAACATTTGGCATGTGTTCTAGAAACCTGAAGGGGATGAACCTTGCATTTCACAACCTGGAAGTTGTCATTATGTACTGACATTTCCCCCAGTTGGCCACAGAATGAGCAATGGTCTCACTTAGCACGGCCCATGTCAGCACCCTCTTGGTATTATATGTTATCATCTGTTACCGTTATTGAATACTTCTTAATGTTGCTTTTTATTGTTAGGTTTCTACTTATTTTTGTTATTTTGTTATTTTTGTTTCACTCTTTCTTTCTGTACATGGCATTGATAGATCCTGGGTCTTACCATGCCCCTTGATCACCGCAGACTGATATACTGTTTTTGTTTACTTTGTCCAAATTTGACATATCTTGAAACAAGCTCTGTCCCTATTACTACATAGCTAATTTGCTGGCCAACTGAGGGAGGAGGTGGTGGCGTGATAACAGCTTCCAGTTAGTGAAAAGATTCTGGTTTCTGGCATGCATGCCAATTACTGTATATGGATTGCTTGCCATAAAGTAAATGGTGATTTGTTTTTGCGGAATGTCACCAAGGTTCTTTCATGGGTTAGTACTTGCTCAATATGGCTATGCATGCTTGATCCTGGGCATGTGTTCTGCATCATTGGCTTAGGTCTGGTATATCTGGTGTGGTTTTCAATTACTTTTACTGTATGTACATGTATAGGGCCACAATACATTTTTGGTTTGCTGACTATTTTTTGAATGATTGTCTTTACAACTTGTCTGATTGACTGTTGAAATCTGCTTGTATAGGGGGCCTCCCAGTGACATCACATTTTACCTTTAGCATGCAACAATTTAAATTGGAATTAAGACTGGGTTCACACTATCTTCGCATGCGGCTCAAAGCAGGAGTCCAGTGCATCCTGGTTCACCATTTCAGGTCTGATTTCAGCCCGAATTCTTGGCTGAATTCGGACCTGAGACGGACCAAAAGATGCACAGGACTCCTGTGCAAATTCGCACCGGAGCTGCAACGGAGATATGTGAACCGGCTCCATAGAGAGCCGGTCAAAATCTCCTGCTATTGCGAATTGGATGCGGGGAACCTGCATGCAATTCACATTAATGTGAACTCAGCCTTAGTCAAAAGTAGAAATACAAATCAAACAAAAGAAGACACTTTTGGTTTCTGCAAACCTAATTCTTTGCCACCCCTAACCTACAGAATGACCTCTGTACAATATTATTCTTCTGAGGGAGATTTTTTGATGATTCTTGTTGTTAAGGAGGTAACTAAAGTGCTAAGGATGGTGACGTAAATGTGAAAAATTATGTCACCCAACTACTCCAATAATGGTGTAATCTCAGGTTCTGGGGGAGGAGAGATGCAAGACTTCTCTTTTAATATTTGGCCAACAAACTAAAACCAGCTATTAATGGGAAACATCAGGAAAATACAAATATTCATCCTGGAGTGAGGTAGACAGTCTACATGCCTTTCCACCAATGGTAAAACTCAGTCAGCAGGTTTTTTTTTTTTTGGCATACAGTTATTGTCAATACATGACGTCTTTAATTATTCATTTTAAAGGGGTTGTAAACCCTCGTGTTTTTTCACCTTAATGCATCCTATGTATTAAGGTGAAAAAAAAAACTGGCAGTCACCGGCCCCCAGCCCCCCTGTTTTCTTACCTGAGCCCCTTCATCTCCTCAGCGGGGACGCGCTGTCCCTCTCTCCACGGGGTCCTGGCTCTTAATTGGATAGATTGATAGCAGTGCAGCCATTGGCTCCCACTACTGTCAATCAAATCCAATGAGGCGGGCACCGGGGGGGGCGGGGTCCCCTCCGGTCTGTGTCTGTGGAGGCAAATGGATGCAAGGTAACCCCCTCGAGAGAACGCTTCTCCTAGGGGGAGGAGACGCAAGAGCCCAGAAGATGATGTTCGGGGGGCCACTCTGTGCAAAACGAACTGCACAGTGGAGGTAAGTATGACTTGTTTGTTATTTAAAAAAAATAAAAAACGATCCTTTACAATCACTTTTCAGACATTTTTACATTCCTTCATAAACAGCGCTCAGTAGTAGTTACTAATCACCTTAATGCTTGGTAAGGAGCTTTCCTCTAATGCTGGCATACAGATGATTAGACTTAATAGGTGGCTGGTGGATTATCTTGGTTAATGTTCAACTGTTATTTCAAATCCATGGCAAAGGAAATATAAGCAGCCCTATGGAATGCTCAGACAGTATTGAAGAGTAGTGGATGTTTGTTTACTGGCAGTTTGTATTTCCCAGAACAATTCCAGGTTCTGATATCTGAATGAGCGGAGCAGCGCTGCCATGATGACCATTAGGACAGGACCAAAAGGATCCTCCTGGAATTTTAGTATGACAATTTTGATATATGTGTTTGGTAAACAAAATTAGGATAAAAAAAACTAAATTTATCCGCTCAACCCCAGCTATACATGTATACTGTGGTTTGAAATAGATTGGTAATACAATAACATCAAACCACTTATAATATAAAAGTGTCAGTTACAGCTTGACAAAATAATACTTAGCAAGTGGATAATTAGAAACGGGTACTGGCAAATGGCAAGTATAAGGCCACATGCACACTGAATTCTTTTGATGTCTTTTCTCCTTACAGGTGAAAAGCAGAAAAAAAAAACATGGTAAAACCCACTTTTTTAGCATGTTCACGCATTTGATGTTAATGCATTCTATTGACTGGAATATTAATTTATTCTGCCCATTAGAATGTATTAACTTGCGAATACGCATAATGAGCCTTGCATCAACATGCATTTTCAGCCTAAATGCTCCTCTTCAAATTGTGCAAATGTTTTTTTTCTTCTAAAATGCAAATAGAGGAATCAATGCAGGTTTTTTTTTTTTTGCCTCTAGACATTCCTGTCTATGAACTCATATAAAAGCCTATGTGTACATGGACACATCCGTTAACATGGAGGGGCATTTAGAGGCAGAAAATAAAAAGAAGTAAAACCCCTATAAAACAAGCGTTTTTGAGGTCAAGTGTGCATGAGGCCTAAATCAGTGTATAATAGTGATAGAGGTAGCCCTAGGCACTAGACCAGGGGTCTCAAACTGGTGGCCCTCCAGCTGTTGCCAAAATTACAAGTCCCACCAGCACATCCAAAGACAGACAGGAGACTCAGCCAGAATCTGAGCGGTCTTCTCTCATCACAGTTCTAGTGGTTTTACACGGTTCTTATGAAGTGAACACTCTGATGTTATATACTCATTATCCTGGAGGTGAGCAGTTTGGAGCATTGCTTGGACATCCATGAGGGGAATACCCTTTCCATGACAGTTGAGGTTCGTCTACTGGAGGAAGTACTCAAGGATTCCAGGGTTGGTGCCACTATGCCTTTTTAATAGGGCTTTCTGGTAAGCCTTCAATCTTCCTAGGGTGAAGGGCGGTGTATTGCGGTGGAAGTCACAATATACACATCTGCAGTGAAATCACCAATTCATCACTTCACAATATTTAATTAATATATGGACACTAGGGTTTATGAAAATCAAAAATTATATTTTTTTTCATTATTAATTCAAATAAATTTTTGTGATCACGTATTTGCATTTTTTGTATACATTTATAAGTGTATTACGGTATATTTATCCAGCGCTGCACTTTTTTTCTGTATACCCACCATGCCTCTGCCCGTGGGAGTCATGCTTGTAACTGTCAGCCTTGTAGTGCCTCATGAGACTTGTAGTTTTGCAACAGTTGGAGGGCCAACAGTTTGAGACCCCTGCATTAGACAAATGGCTTCAGAGGCAGTCCCTTGCAGCAGGGTGGGCAGAGCAGTAAACTCCAGATGTGTGTGGTAGACAAAAAAAAAAAAGAAAACATACCAGTACAAAAGGAGCCTCTAAACCTTTGAGGGTAATGGAAGGCAGGTTGTTCCGGAAACAAGTCCCTGCATGGCATCTAGACTCGATTGTAATGTCATTCTGGTGGGTGGGGTTTTGTTTGACATTGGATAGCATCGGCTTCTCGTGAAGCTTCTGATCCTTTCTCCACTTAAGAGGACTTCAGAGGACTTCCTTGCTTCTCCTGGCCAGGGCTGTTCAGGACTGTGAGGACCCATACCATCATGCTCTCATGCTACACTGCAGATCACTCAAAGTTTTGAGTGCTTTTATCTAATAAAATCTCACTCTGTCATCACGCCCATAAACCAGCTCTGGACATAAAGACAACAAGAACAGTCCACTGCTGGAAATAGGGGAGCACCTTTTTCCAGGGGATCAAAAGATCGGGTGAGTATAGGTGCTGTGTTCACCCCCTAGACAAAAACGCACAGCCCCACTGCATGGGAAAAACAAATTTTGCCTGGAGTTGGGCTTTAGGGTCCTAAAGGTGAGTACCAATCAGAATAGCAGTCAGCCCCATGCAGCTGCGGCATATTTCAGCCTGCCATAGACTTTGATAAATGTAACAAAAACAGTGCAGCGCTAAAGATATAAGATAATATTAATTCAATAATATTAATTAATATACGTGAATATTAAAGTGCTATGCTACAAATAATAACATGATAGTGAACAATATAAATCAATATAATGAACAATTAATTGAGAAAAAGTCCAATATATACAAAATATACACGTGATAATAAAATGAGTGAGTGATTTAAGTTCATATAGAAGATTCCTCTTGTACTGTAAAGTAAATCATTCCTGAATTGTGGAATAGAAACAACTTGACCTCGTGAGACCACCACCACAGATAAATAGGGGGTTTACCAGAAAGCTAGTGACCCCCCCTTATTCAGGGGGGTCAAACAAGGCTTGTTGGATCTGTGATCCGTTAAAGGTGTAACTGGAACCATAGACTTTGATGATCCATTAAAGGTGTAACTGGAGCCATAGACTTTTGACTTTGCAGGGTGCAAGGCTGGTAGCTGCACCTGTGCCTGCCAGGCACACTAAAATGCCAGGATTGGGCACAGAGGTGATAGATAAGTATAGGCGCTGTGTCCCCCCCCCTAGACTGTCCCACTGCATGGAGAAAAAAAACATTTTTTCGTATAGCAATTAAGCCCCATGCAGGTGAGGCATATTTCAGCCTGCCATAGACTTTGATAGGCTGCAGGAGGCAAGGCTGGACCCTGCACCTGTTCCTGCCAGGTGCATTAAAATGCCAGGATGGGTAGATGGCCCATTTATAACTCAGACATAAGTTTATTTGGTGTATATCACAACATATATGACTTGTGTGCACGAGTAAGTAATAATTTCCAACTATCTCCTGCAATATTAAGACCATTCATTCTACTGTAGAACGTAGAATAAATAAAAGCCTTCCATAAAGCATAGTAACAGAATGAGAGTGACACTGCAAGTGTGTAATGCAATAAAAAAACTGTACACAAAGAATATGCTTAATGCTAAAACACAAAATAACTCAAGAAAATATTTTCTGTGGTATTAAGAAAGCGGTGCCGATAAAAGGGAGAACATAAAATGAAATGGAAGCTTAAACGCAGCTCTGACATTAGACTGCAGCCCAGATAAGCCCAGAGTGACACTTCTTTATGCCTCATTTAAAATATGGGCAAACAATAATAAAACCCGAAGATAAAAGAAATGTAATTCACTTAAAGCATGCGAAACTGAAAACTTTGATCCATAAAAAGATAGAATTGTTATCTACAGAGAAACAGCTACAAGTCTTGCACAAAGAATGTCAGCTATTGAATAAGGCGCCTCGTTGATTCTAAAAGGCATTTTCAGTGCAGGGAAAGATAGCCATGGCCCTGTCACTCAGAGGCGACAAAGGAAATACAATGGGCTCATATGAAAAGGTTCAATTATATTATGATCAATAAACTACATGTCAAAGTGCAATGCCTGGTGATATACTTAATCGAATTATGTACCGGAAGTATTTGAATAGAAACAAAAGGGATTTGGATTTTGGTATCGCATAGCAGTAATTAAAAAAGCCGCCCTGATATGAGATCATTGGTTGATAATCTTCAATGTAAAATCGGTTAAGAGAGAAACAAATGCATTTTGAAGGAAAAGTGCGAAAGGGCAAGTAAACCCGCAGGCTCCATCTGATAGAAATCCATTCTAGTGGTGAAGCTCAGAGTGGTTCCGATACACTTGACTCTGCAAGATAGCTTGGAATGCACTTTGCATTCAGCTTTCCGAGCCTTCACTTTTACATTTCTATTACTTATATTACTATTATTATTAGCTGCATTGCTTAGAATTACTAAAGCAAACATTTTACCCACTGTATGGAATCCATATTTGGTATAATTTATAAATGTTCTTAGTGCTTCTAAAGCCTAAACATTTTTTACCTTTATGCATTCCTTGCATTAAAGTGGTTCTAAAGCCTAAACATTTTTTACCTTTATGCATTCCTTGCATTAAAGTGGTTCTAAAGCCTAAACATTTTTTACCTTTATGCATTCCTTGCATAAAGGTAAAAAATGTTTAGCTGTCAGAATCCCCCCTCACCCCCCCCCCTTTCTCCCCTCACTTTGGGTCTCGCTGGGTTTGCTGAGGCACCAGTGCTGTCAATCAAAGCCAGTGACGAGGGAGCTGGGGGTGGGAGCAGGGGCAGGTCCCCCTGCCTGTGTCAATGGGCACAGGAGCGGGGCTCAGTTGCATAGTGGGAAGCGGCTTCCCACGGGGGGCACTGGACAGAGGGGAGGGGCTAGGAACGCCGACGGGGGACCCGAAAAGAGGTGGTTTTCGCGGCCACTCTATGCAATTCCATTGCACAGCACAGGCAAGTATAGACATGTTTTGTTTTTTTTTAATTACCCTTACAATCACTTTAAGGTAAAAAATGTTTCGGTAAAAGTATGGCCCGCTCACGCCCCCCCCCCATACTTACCTCATTCGATCCAGTGCTGTACCCCCTCTGCAGTGCCTCTCCCCTCTCACTTCCTGGTCTCACAGGCTTTGCTGAGGCTATTGGCTCCCACTTCTGTCAGTCAAACCCTGTAACAAGTGAGCAGGTGGCAGGACCAAGCCACGCTGTCTGTGTCTATGGAGAAGAAAGGTGCATCTAAGTGTAGCAATTCAGTCACATTTAATGAAGGTACAATATTTAGAAACTCACATGGTTGATGATTAAAACAGGCACATTTAAGTATGCAGGCATCCGGTGGGGAAAGCTGTCTACATAGACCATCCTCCGCACCGCCATTGACGTCGTCCCTTAAACGATGCACTCTATGATCGCTTCAAGCCTCACTTTCAGATCGCTCTACTGCAGGGTAGTCTTCCCGGTCACGATTGGAGACAGCTTTACACCGGCTGCCTCCATACTTAGAGGTGCCTGTTTTAATCATCAACCATGTGAGTTGCTAAATGTTGTACCTTCATTAAATGTAACCAGATTTCTACACTTAGAGGGGCCTCTCTTCTCTTTTATACTCTGTAGCTCCTGCTGGATTTTTCTTTAAATCCCCTTGTGGAGGCTTCCATTTGTGGATGGACATTTTTATGGTTACACAACCTGATCACATTGCTATAATCCTTTTCAGCAATGTTTTTTTTCTTTTTTTTCACCACTGAAAAGCTCTTACTTGATGCTGTCTTAATATGAAGTAATTTGGCCGTAAAAGCAGACAGAGAGATAACAGAAGAACAGTGATTGAACATTTCTTAAAAGTAATCACAGTGATGCTCTGTTTAAATGTCATTTGGAACCCTCAGTATGAGCAAACCAAGAAAAATGATTCTTTCCTTTAAAATAATCTTGTTGCGTTAATTTCAATTCTCAGGCTCCGCGGGAGTCTGTATGTGTAGTGCTGTTTCTTAAATATTAATGAAAAGTGGCCAAAGGGTTTTTACGTCTGAAACTTAAATCTAATTTCTGAAGCATTACATTTTATTGCATGCTTTAAAGCTCAATGTAAAGTCAATATCAGATAGGGACCACATACAGTTGTATTGGACCATGTTATTAAATGCTGAAAGTGCACACTCAAGCAAGGGGATGAGAAAAAAAAAATCGAAGAGAATTAGAGTGAAAAAAATGGATGCCAAATCTGTTTTAAATTGTGCATTTTAATAAATGATTTTCAAAAAACAAACTACAACTTTTTGTTGTGACCTTCTTAACTAGTCAAATAAATTAACGTAGGTTCGGGGCCACTCTGTGCAATAACATTGCACAGAGCAGGTAAGTATAGCATGTTTATAATTTTTTTTTTAAATAGCCTTTGCAAGAGGTTTAATCTCAAGGTTGGCATCAGTGCCAGGACAAGGTCATCTAGAGCCCAGGGCAAACATACCAAATTGCACCCCCCCTAAGATCTATGAGCATTATGTGTGAGCAATAACCCCCCCCCCCAAAAAAATAAAAATAAAAATTAAGCACTAATCTGAATGCTTAATCCCTAAGCATAATTCCCCCCTCCCCCAGTAAAATAATCTCCCCTGCCAGCACTATTCTTTGCCCCCCCCATCTCCCCTCCAAACACAAATACTCTCACCACATCCCCCCAGCACAACCCCCCCCCCCAAAAAAAAATCACCCAAATCCTAAACGCCTCAAATTTCCTCTCCAAGCACAAATTCTCCCCCCTATTCCCCAGTCTAGCACAACCCCCCCCCACAAAAAAAAATCCCCTCCTAGCATAAATACGTCCCAGTCATCACTACTAGCACAAATTCTCCCCCTCCAAAAAAAAAAATCACTCAAATCCTAAACACCTCAAATTTCCCCTCCAAGCACAAATTCTCCCCCCTATTCCCCCGTCTAGCACAAGCCCCCCCCCCAAAAAAAAATCCCCTCCTAGCATAAATACCTCCCAGTCATCAGTACTAGCACAAATTCTCCCCCCCCAAAAAAAATCCCCCTTCTAGCACAAATCCCCCCTTCTATCATATCACCTCTTCTAGCACAAACCCCCAAATGCCACCCTCCTGGCACAAATTCTCTCCCACCCGACACAAATCCCCCCAAATCAACATTCCTAGCACACACCCCTAATTTCCCCTCCTAGAACAATTCTTATCTCCGCCACCCTCAAATTCTCACTCCCAACACAAATCCCTCCAATGGCCCCCCCACCTCACATGATCCGACAATGCCCAGGGCCCTTTCTGCCCACCCCTTCTCCTGACCCTGGTTGGCATCAAACTTTAAAGCATGATTACAGTTAGATAGCTATACACACTATTGAAATACATACGGTATATGCTTACTGTTTTACATGCCAAAGGATTAGCAATTCTATACAGCCAGGCTGTACACATCTGCCACACTGCATACATATCTACACCATTTTTAAATAAAAAAAATCAATTAAAAAAAAAATGAAATCAATTTGAAAAACTTGCCCTGGCCTTTGACATGGAGAATATGAAGCATAGTGGAACCTTCTTAAAGCAAAAGGTATTTACATCTTGCAGCTTCCATCATTGATCAAAATAACAATTGCATTTCTTATTAGTGGGGAAATCCATGCAAATCTATTTTTTTGTAATGCTTCTATGTCAATGGTGCATAGCCTTTTATACCAAACAGGCAGAATATGAAAGCTAGTTCAAAATTTCTCCAAGAGGATAACATTTTCTACCTATACTAATGGAGGGTTTGAACCATGCTATTAAGTTGCTTTGAAAAGTTTCCAGTCCCCCAATTCAATTTTTTTTCAACTTGCTCTACCTTATATGCAGTCTTTAGATAGTGTTATCACTGTAGTCCTTTTTATTATTGTTTAAATTCAATAAAAGTACCTGGATCTCGGAAGCTGGCAGGGTCCACCTCCACTGTTGGCTTCTGAAGCCCCCTGTATCTATTTCTGGGAATCGGTGCAGCTGGCACCTCCCGATCCCGCGCCTGCGCAGTGATGTCATCGCTTGGCGCTCGTTCTACTCATTTCCTGATGGGATATAGCGCGAGATTTCCGTATTAGGCGACTCCCAAGGACTCCTGGGATACTTGACGCCGATATCCCAGGTGTCCATGCGAAGAGCCTAATGACGTAATCGCCTAGGCAGAGGGACCAGGAAGTGCTCCAGAAAATCATAAATTACAGGTATTTTGTGTTTAGAATAAAAAAAAAGTTACCATTTAAAAGCAAATGGAGAATGGGGATTGGATTTAGAGCACGTGAAAAAAAATGAGTGGAACTCCGCTTTAACCACGTTAGTTTTTTTTTTTTTTTCATAGCTCTTGTTTAAGAATGGGAGCCTTCATTCTGTTGAGCTCTTTCACTGGATATTTTGTTCTAATCTAAGAGCAAAAACAAGTTTACACTATTATTCAGGCCAGTTCAAAGTCCCTTTGAAAAAGCGGCAGTAGGTAACATCAATCAAAAGCTGCTTTCCACTGGAAGGTTGAATAGGTAAGTGAGATAATTGTGAAAATGGGCTCCGCGTGAGAGGCATTCCAGCAGGTGGAACATTGATTTACCTAGCATTTAAATTCATTGCTCTGTTTCCATTTTAAAGCTACATTGTTAATAGAATCTTACCTTTTTTTTTTTCGCCAATCACACTGAGCGACAAAATGAAAGCTTATCGACAGCAGACAGGGAAGTTATGCTTGTCCAAAGCAATGCTTCCTTTGTAACATTTAAAGGTTTTGTAATCCTAAAATGAAAAGGGCATCCCATGTAGAAGAGTTATCAAGAACATTGGATCTGTATTGTCTTTATATTTATTTTGCACTTATTGGATTTTCAGTAAGTTGCAATAAATTTGACCCTCGGTAATGGTCACTTTGAATAGAAATCTGGAGGAGCTCTTTCCTAGACAAAATCTTAAAAGCAACCGCAGGACCCTCTATAATGTAAATCATACCTCTGGATACTATGGCTTCTAGTTACCAAAAAAGAGATGGATGTGGGAATAAGAACTCTATCATTTCCTAGGGTCCTTCAGCATTGACTTTTTTATTGTATTTAAGTATAGTAGAGTAGTGGATCTCTAAAGTTTTTTTTTATACTGGCTAACTATTTTTTCTAAAAAAAAATAAAAAAATTAGCAGGAAAGTCAATTAGATATAAAGAGTACATAGCACCAAATGTATTAATTCATCTATAATAGAAAAATATGCATTGCCCACATATCGGGAAAACGTGATTGACCAGTTAGCAAATTTTTCAACGGCGCAGCTTGGAAATCCTAAAATGTTTGATCATTTTTAGGTTTATATTTAATTTAATATGAGAAACTTTAAAATTATTAAATAATGCTAATAGGAAGTGAAGAGTACATATTAAAGCAGAATTTCAGTCCACCTCATTAAGTGACTTCACACCCCCGGGCGCATCCATTATGAGGTGCAGTGCACTTGACGCACAAGTTGTAGTTGACACTTTTCCCATTTGTAGCAAATTTGCTCGGCAAGTCTTGAGAAAAGTTGCATTGGTGAGTCTACAGCAAGAGCTCTGCAAATCTACAGCATGAAAGCTCTGCCACAGTGCCCCCTGTGGTGGGATGACTATTGCACAACCTAACTGAACCAGAACTTGCAGCAGACTTGCAGAATGTTTGCAAACAAAGTTGATCTGGAGTCATGCAATGTGGACTTGCTGAAATTGTGCAACAAACTTGTGAAGCCTGGCAAGTCTAGCAATAGCTTAGCAAGTAATTTTCAAACTTGCAGCACAATTGCTTGCTACCTTGGAAAGTAGGCAAGATGGGAGGAAAAGCAGCACAAAGTCCTAAAAAAAAAAAAGGAAAGTCAATTGGTAAGTTTTTTAAATGTTGATTAAAAGACCTATTTACATTTCTGACTCACACCAGGAGTTATGCATTTCCTCTGACTTCTCTGGCTGGGAACTTGGACAGAATTGAAGTCAAATACAACCGGGCAGTTAGCATTTTTAAAGGTGTATGAGGGAGGACAATATTTTGTCAGCACCGGTTTCCTTTAATTATTAGTAAGATATAATAAGTCCACTGGTCCTGTCCAATTTTTCAGTTGTCCAATATTCCATAATTCTGCTCTGATTTGGTTGAAAGATTTGTGAATAGCAATCTGGGGTAAAAGTCTTCATTGGGTGTTGCAGGGGATTGTGGGGTTTCTTCTGTATTTTTTTTTTATTATTTATTTATTCTGATTCTATTCTTTATTCTATTTTATTTCATTTGTGTTTATTCATTTTATTTTATTAAATGATTGAATTGTTTATTTTTTATTTAACCTCACTGCTTTGGTTGCAAACCCATCCCCTAAAAACGAAACTCCAGGCAGCAACAGCTAAATACACATAAGAATTTTATACATATAAAGGAACCATTTTTCCTGCCAAAGTATTTATATTTCATTGCTGAGATTTGCACAGACCTGCCTGGTAGGGCAGGAAACCTTATTTTTCTCTACTGCAGGTAAGTCACACTTACAGGTTTCCTCTCCACCACCAATCTGTGACTAGACAGGAAATGGAGAATCAGTGGACTAATGAGCTCATCTCTTGATTACAGTGGGGTTTATTTACTAAAGCTGGAGAGTGCAAAATCCGGTGCACTTCTGCATGGAAAACCAATTAGCATCCAGGTTTTATTGTCAAAGCTTAATTGAACACACTAAAGTTAGAAGCTGATTGACTACCATTAGGTTCTTTCTCAGAGAATAGGTGCAGGAACCCCCCCTTTCGGAGTCACCCCTTTTCACCCCTGCAGCCAGCAACAATAGATCCCCTAACAACAGTGGACCACCCGTAACAAAAAACTCCTGGCAGCAACAACAGATCTCCCCACAGCCAGCATCAATAGACCTCTCCCTTAACAGTAGATCTCTCGCAGCAACAACTGACTGCCTCAGAGCAACATAAGACCCACCACCAGCAACAATAGGTTCCCCACCAGAAACAATAGACCTCCTCAGCAACAATAGACCCTCCGGCAAAAAGAGATCCCCTCCAGCTGGAATAAAACCCCCAGCAGTCAGCATCAATAGACCCTGAAGCACACCCCAGCAACCCCTTGCCATTACATACAGCCAGTTCTGGAGGTGCCGGAACTAGGTTCCCCGTATTCCTGCTGAAAAAAGCCCTGGCTACCATGCACAGATGCACTAGATTCAGAGTGCTCCAGTTTTAGTAAATCTACCCCTCTGCTCTCTTTTCCTGGAAAACATGCATACATCTGCCTGGAGTTCAGCTTTATTTATTGAAAGAGTTATTTGATGTTGAATGAAATGAATGTGTCTTAGCTGGCTTTAATTAGTCACCCATCTATGTAGACTAGACGTGTCAGTACCACAGGGATGAGCTGACAGCCATGATCATGACTGTAATTTTATCGATTTTCCACTGGATTTGTACAAAGTGCTTTAGCAACAATTATTATGGTGGTTTTTCAATGCTTCAATACCTTTGCCAAGATCACTTTTACAGTTGTTGTCTTTCTCTATAATTTTACACAGTAATAACCAATTCTCTTTTCCTCTTTTTTTTTTCTTTAGTAAACCCAACAAGAGCAGGTGGGAGAGATATTCCAGGCTCGGCGGAGGTCATCAGGGAATCTAGCAGCACAACCGGCATGGTCGTTGGCATAGTAGCTGCCGCCGCCCTGTGCATCCTCATCCTCCTTTACGCCATGTACAAGTACCGAAACAGGGATGAAGGCTCCTATCATGTTGATGAGAGTCGAAACTACATCAGTAACTCAGCGCAGTCCAATGGGGCTGTGATTAAGGAAAAACAACCCAGCAGCGCTAAAAGTTCAAACAAAAATAAGAAAAACAAGGACAAAGAATATTACGTCTGATCCCAGCCGCTTAACGAACACGTGTATAGAAATAGTCTTCATTTTATCTGAGACATAAAATTTAACAAACTTATTTACTTTACTTTTTATGAAGCACATTGAAAATATAAAAAAATAAAATAAAGAAGACAGGGAATGCGATCAGAAAGGAAAGACTGTTTTTAAAAAAAAAAATGTAAAAACAAATGAAAAAAATATATATAAAACAAGCACATCACGGTGTTGTTTCCCAGAAACAGGAGCCACTTAAGATACCCAACTATCTACAGTGTTTTCGCATATTCTGCCCATCCATTTAATGCGGTTGGAATGTTTTGGAAAGACGTTGAGTAATCAAAGCATTCTTCAAGCACAGGAAAAAAAATATACAACTTGGAGGCACAATTCAAAATTTTAAAAATAAATTCCAATTCCGTTCAGGCACAACTAAATGAAACAAAAAATAAAGAAGCTACCTATGATTCTGGATGCAGCCAAAGTGCTTGTGCCCTCTTCATCATGGAAATATGTACGCCAGCGAAAAACTTGTCTGAACTTGCAAACCGCTGTGGCTTGTGGCAATGGGGCAGCGAAGCAACCATGGAGACATGTCTGGTACAAAAAAGCTGGCTTTTCTGAAAAACTTTAAAAAAAGAAAAAAACTTTCACAAAGACCCCTTTCTGGTTGTGAAGAGTATGTTACGGAGGCCTTATTTTCACAAATACGGAACATAAGGCCCTTTTTCAAAATTAAAACAAGAGGGATAGATGCAATCATTGAAAATTTTCATGCACGCTTAATATGTTACTACATATGTTTATATAAAACACATCTATATGTGCTTTCTGGACTGTGATAAGTGATGTTTTATAGCCTGTTGTATAGACAATGCAAAATATATCTGCTCTTCAGCCATTTTTGGTAAACTCAATGTTCTAAGTGTTGCTAGGTATAGACAGTTTTCCAATGTCTGACCCAACAGACATATTTCAGTTTCTTGCTGCCATTACCCAATTTGTATCTTTTATTTTTAAAATTCTTGTGAGTATGCCGCTGGGGGATGTGTATGAATGTAAAAAAAAAAATAAAAAATGTTAATATTATACAGCACAATAGCCAACATTCCACTGCAGCCAAGTTCCAGTATGGCGAGCCACAAGGTGTGAAGGTATCTAACTTTCTCCAAACAATTAAAAAGTCCGGCATAATGTAATTCTTTATGCTAGCTAATTAACTGTAAGGACCTTTTACTTTTTTTTAACTATGACATGACATGCCTTTTATGCGTTTAATTAAATAATAATAAAAAAATAATGGACCTTGAATTTATGTTAAAAAAAAAAGTATTAAATACGATTGATACACATGAACAGTGTTCATGTTGATTATGGCTTGGGAATGTCTGCAGTTTTTTGACTGCAAGTAAGTGTGTTTATGTGTCCTTTCTCCAAACATATATTGTTTCAAAAAAAAATATTTTTGGCTTGAATTAAAAATAAAATTAGTAATCTTGTAGATATAATAGTTGTCTTTCTCATAAGAACATGAAAAATTGTAAGCAAAATAGAGTAATATCCTAAAATAAAATGGCATTGTTTTCATATATTTAAAAAAAAATGTATTTTTCTGTAAATCACAATTTTTGGAGTTATAAAGCAAATTAATATATAGTAATGCAGTAAAAATTCTTAAGCTTTGCTGAATTAAGCTTGTTGCAAAAGACTTGAGAGTAACATATCACTCAAGAGGAAATGCAAAGAGAATATATTAACCTAAAAGTTGGTACTTCAAGAGAACTCAGTCTTCTCACTTGAAGGTCTCCTGAGAAGAGTTTGAATGTTCACACATTATAGACAAGGAAGAGTTTTAAATTAATTTCAACAGAAGAAGGGGTAACAAAGCAAAAGAGCTTGTTTTATTTACCAGGTAACTTTGAAAAAATCCTTAAAATCTAGACATGTTCTCTCAAGCTCACAGAAACAAAAATTGAATTGTATTGTACTTGTACTGTCTGCCCTAATGTTGTAAAGCGATGCGTAAACTTTCGGCGCTATATAAATCTTGTATAATAATAATAATAACAATAGAGTTGATAAAAATATTAATAGGGCTTCCACATACCATTAGTCCTGACTTTTTGCAAGGGTGTTTTGATCACTCCCCAAAGCCAGTAGCTTGTAGAAGAACAGGGTGCATCAAATAACTTTTCCTGCTACAAATCTCCATCTGGACACTAGAGAAAGTCAACTGTACTCAGGGATAAAAAGTTATTTAATGCTGTATTGCACAAAAACGTGTGAAAGGTCCAGTCATGATTATAGTTCTCTAAAAAAAAAAAGAAAAAAAAATGATGAAAAGATGTAGAGTAAACAATTGTGGTCCAAACAAGACTTGCCAAATTGATAAGTTGAACATGCTATGATAGCAAAGTACTACAAGTCTTTTATAAAGTATTTTATTTTATGTAATCAAAATGTCAAATGTCAATTGTTTCTTTGTATACATCTATTTTGCCAACACTTTTTATCTTTGATAATCATTTATACCATAATTCCGAGCTACTATTTCAGTTATATAATTATGTTACTGATATTTTTGCATTTTTTTGTAGCACCATTGCTTCCGATTTGTTTTAGATATTCAGTTCAAACTATGTATGCAATTTTGCTATAGCATTTCAATGTCATCATTGTTAATCCTTTCATATAATGAGAATTCAGCTGACGCATTTTGATGCGTTGTGTTCCAGGTCCCTTTCATTGAAAGGGTAGGTACATTTTATATTCTGCAACAGGGTTTTTATTTTCTTTTTTTCTTTTTTTCTTTTTCCCTGTATATTAGCTGTACTTAGTCTGGATGAGGTGGCTTATTTCCAATTCTGTAATGTGTTGCCTTTACAACAAAATCAAAAAAGTGTGAGATGATTCATCCCCAAAAAATCAAACCAAGAGGCCCAAAGCCAGTTTATTGTGTTTGTGTGATAGATATTGAAAATGAAATTTATTTTGTTGCAAGGCCAATTTATCCATTACTGGAAATGCTAAGCAAGTGGAATTTATTGTTTTGTTAATAAAATGTTTCTTAATACATCGCTTTGTTTTCATTTTCACAAGAGATGTAAATTGAAAAAAAATGTATGATTTGGACAACACGGAAAAAAAAACATTAAGTTTTAGTGTGTAGGTAATTTTAAGGGTTAAACCTGAGACAATAAAAAACTAAAACATTTAGACACTAGCTCAGATTTCAGGACACATAGGGGTTGATTTATTAAAACTGGAGAGTGCAAAATCTGGTGCAGCTCTGCATAGGAACAAATCAGGTTACAAGTTTTTTTTTAGGTCAAAGCTGAAGTTGAAAGCTGATTGGTTACCATGCACAGCTGCACCAGATTCTATGTGCACCACTTTTAGTAAATCTCCACCATTACACTTTATTTACTAAAGTAGTAGTACTGTTCACTTCATGGGCATGCAAAAATTATTTTTTTAATTTTCCTTTCATGTGATTGGGTATTCAAAGGGAACACATTTACTAATGAGCATACACTTTGCTTTATGAACAGTTTACACCCCTTATTCTTTTGTTCTGCTATGATGTAAAATAACTTTACAAATGTTTTATGTTTTCCATTTATTGTCGTCCTATCCGCAGCACTTCATACACTATAAATGGTCACATTCCTCACATAATTACATAGTTAATCTGGTTGAAAAAAAAGACCATCTAGTTCAACCAATAAAAGGGGAAGAAAAAAATGACAATCCTATATAGACAAACCTATACCCACAGTTGATCTAGAGTAAGGCAAATAAAAACCCCAGCAAAGCATGATCCAATTTGCTTCAGCAGGGGAAAAAATTCCTTCCTGATCCCCCGAGAGGCAGAGTATTCAGTTATATTATGTACATTTTGGAAAAAATCCAGGTCTTTTTTAAAGCAATCTTCTGAGCTGGACAGAACCAGCCTTTGAGGGAGTCTATTCCAAATTTTCACAGCTCTTAAGCCTCGTACACACGGGCGGACTTTTCGTCCAGACTGGTCTGACGGACTTTCCGACGGACTTTCAACGGACTTTTGACGGACTTCCAACGGACTTTTTAACAAACGGACTTGCCTACACACGATCACATCAAAGTCCGACGGATTTGTACGTGATGACATACACCAGACTAAAATAAGGAAGTTGATAGCCAGTAGCCAATAGCTGCCCTAGCGTCGGTTTTTGTCTGTCGGACTAGCATACAGACGAGCGGATTTCGCGTAATTTTTTTTTTTTTTACCACCTAAAGATTTGAAGCATGTTCCAAATCTAAAGTCCGTCAGATTTTCGACTGGAAAAGTCCACTGAAGGTCCGAAGAAGCCCACACTCGATCGGATTGTCCACTGGACTCGGTCCGTCGGACCAGTCCGGTCGAAAAGTTTGACCATGTGTACGCTGCATTACTGTGAAGAAGCCTTTCTGTATTTGGAGATTAAATCTATTTTCATTCAGATCTGAAGAGTGCCCCCTTGTCCTCTGTGATGACCCTAAAGTGAATAACTCAACACCAATTTCACTATATGGACCACTTATGTATTTATACATGTTGATCATACCTCCCCTTAATCTATTCTTCTCAAGAGAGAATAAATTCAGCTCCTTTAATCTTTCCTCATAGTTGAGCTCCTCCATGCCTCTTATCAGTTTGGTTGCCCTTCTCTGCACTTTCTCCAGTTCCCCGATATCCTTTTTGAGAACTGGAGCTCAAAACTGAACTGCATATTTCAGATGAGGTCTTACTAATGATTTATACAGGGGCAAAATTTCCTCTCTCTCTCTGGAGTCTATACCTCTCTTAATACAAGAAAGGATTTTGCTTGCTTTGGAAACCACAGCTTGGCTTTGCTTGCTATTATTGAGTTATGATCTACCAGAACATCCAGATCCTTCTCCATCATTGATTCCCCCAGTTGCACTCCCCTTAGTATATATAATGCATGTATATTCTTAGCCCTCAAGTGCATAACTTTACATTTATCAACATTAAACCTCATTTGCCACATAGTTGCCCAATAAAACAGTGCATTGAGGTCGGCTTGCACGTTGGAGACATCCTGTAAGGACGTTATTCCACTGCACAGCTTGGTGTCATCTGTAAAGACTGAAATGGTACTTTTAATCCCAGACCCTATATAATTTCTAAATATATTACAACACAACACAAGACATTAAATTATGTAACTAATCACATTTAAGATTTGATCCACATTAAATCTAAATTAAGCTAAAGACAAAATATTCACTTATCAAGAGTATTGGTTATGCCTGCTCTTTCCACCCCTCCTCCATTCACAGAAGCTGTATTATAGCTTCTATGAATGAAAAGAGATCTTTGAATGGAGGAAGTGGGCCTTTCATTCATCCACCCATCCTTCATTCAAAGATCATTTTTCATTCATAGAAATTAAAGTACAGCTTCTATAAATGGAGTAGGTGGGCAGAAAGGGCAGGCATAATCGGCACTCTGGATTGGTACATTAGAACAGTAGGCACTAGTAATTCATGCTACACCAGAAGACTATGGCGGCAATGGTGGAGGAGGAAGATTTCAGCAGGAGCCTGCAGTGCAAGGAACACATTGCATTGACAGTAAGTCATGCCCCTTGTGCTAATCAATTTTTATTTTTTTCCCAAATGACAATGTTATTAGTTGTCTCAATAAAAGAAACAGTACACAGATACAAGTGTATAAAAGAAAGAGGACAATGCGTGAGAAAACGCAATAGCGTTGAGAAGGGAGGAACCTTCTTCCAATTTTTGCATTATACATTTGAATTTCAATGGTGACATTACTTTAGAACAGTAGTGATCAGTACCTGAAAACTGGCATCATACAAAACTTTGCATGGAGAATATCCAAGAGGGGAGAAATAAAAAAAGAGAAGAGATGGATAGGGAAAGAAGGAGAGGAGAAAAGGAAGAAAGCAGGGGGTTACCGCATTGGCTCAGTTACCGGATCGGGTAGGACCTCCCGAAGATGCCACCGCTCCCAGACTTTATTGTGGTCGTCTAGCCTGTCCCGTATCCTAGCGGTCATCTTCTCCATAAGCTCAACATCCTTAACCCTAAAGTACAAGGCTTCCGGGGAAGGTGGTGATAATTTCTTCCAGTTAAGGGCAACTAGGCATTGTGCAGCTGTGAGAATGTGTCTGAGTAATTTCTTATAGGGTTTAACTATTTTCAGTTGGGAGAGGCCTAACAGGAAGAATTTGGGTGTCATGCGTATCGGCACCTCAAAGAGGCAAATCAGTAGTTTTTGTGTCGAGCACCAGAATGGGGCTATTAAAAGGGCAGGTCCAGGAGTTGTGGAGGAGAGTGCCTCTGTCCTGCTGGCAGGCAGTAGCGGTCAGAGCTGGAGGGGTAGATAACATGGAGCATGTCTGGAGTCAGGTACCAAAAGTAGAGACTCTTGTAAGCATTTTCCTTATAGAGAGTACATAAAGAACTCTTGGCAGCCTGACTCCAGATCGCCCGCCTGGCCTCCACAGGGATTTCCTCTCCTAGCTCTCTTTTCCAGTGGAGCATGTAAGTATGTTTGCCCTGATCTGGTATGGAGTACGTATTAATCTGATAAATATCTGAGATCAGTCCTCTACGTGTGGAGACCTCTAATATAATGCGTTCAAATGGGGAAGGTGTGGAAAATTGCAGACTCTGCCGTAGAACACCTGGCAGGGTAGGTCATGTTTATCTTGGAGTTCAGAAAATGGTAGCAATTTACAGGATATAGGATCCACTAGGTGTCCAAAATGGAACAGGTTCCGTGATGCCCAGGGCCATGACATCTGTCGGGTAAGGCTAGCAGGCACTTTAGGGTTGCAGAGAAAGGAGGTCAGCAGGGATCTTTTAGATTTAGGCTTGTGTTTGCGAGATAGCTTGCAGCATAGCTGCCTAAGCTGGGACATTGAGCCCAATAACCGACCATGTTCCACCTCCACATTCGCAATCCAAAGAAGGCTGTTTGGGTGTACAGGCGCCAACCAAATTTTCTCTATTTCTGTCCATTTATTGTCGGAACGTTGGCGAAACCAGGAGCCTATCATGCATAGCTGGGCCGTCTGGTAGTATTTAACTAGGTTGGGAAACACCAGGCCTCCATCAGCACGCGATGCCATTGGGACTTATCGGGGTATTCTATGTCGTTTATAGTTCCACACGTATCGTAGTAAATCAGCTTGTAGTTTGCTTAGGTGGCCGTAGGGGACAGGGATGGGTAATGTCTGGAATAAGTACAGAAGCTTAGGAAGGATAACCATCTTGACAGATGTGATTCGCTCCAGGATAAAGATATGATGGGTTTTCGATTTTTGGACTAGTTCCCTAATTGACCTATATAAGGGGGGAAAATTAGCTTGGTATAGTGTTGCGATGGACGGGGTAAGATTAACCCCCAAATATTTTAAAGAGGTACGTTCCCAACTATAGGAAAAATAAGACTGTAGGTGGTGGATTTCATCCTCTGGGAGGTTAACTGGGATGGCTATCAACTTAGACGCATTTGTTTTGTAACCTGAAATTGCCCCATATTTGTCAAGTTTATCGTGTAAATTAGGTAGGGAGATCTTGGGCTGGGTCAAGGTGAGGATAATGTCATCCGCGAACAGCGAGATTTTGAATTCCTTTCCCCTAACCAATATACCCCCAATGTCCAGATTCCCACAAATGGTCACCACCAGGGGCTCTACACATAAGGCAAATAGGGATGAGCCGAACACCCCCCGGTTCGGTTCGCACCAGAACCCGCGAACGGACCGAAAGTTCGCACGAACGTTAGAACCCCATTGACGTCTATGGGACTCGAACGTTCGAAATCAAAAGTGCTCATTTTAAAGGCTAATTTGCATGGTATTGTCCTAAAAAGGGTTTGGGGACCCGGGTCCTACCCCAGGGGACATGTATCAATGCAAAAAAAACTTTTAAAAACGGCCGTTTTTTCGGGAGCAGTGATTTTAATGATGCTTAAAGTAAAAAAAAAAAAGTGAAATATTCCTTTAAATATCGTACCTGGGGGGTGTCTATAGTATGCCTGTAAAGTGACGCGTGTTTCCCATGTTTAGAACAGTCCCTGCACCAAATGTCATTTTTAAAGGAAAAAATCTCATTTAAAACTGCTTGCGGGTTTAATGTCATGTCGGGTCATGGCAATATGGATGAAAATCAGTGAGACAAACGGCATGGGTACCCCCCAGTCCATTACCAGGCCCTTTGGGTCTTGTATGGATATTAAGGGGAACCCCACACCCAAATTAAAATAAGGAAAGGTGTGGGGCCACCAGGCCCTATATACTCTGAACAGCAGTATACAGGCGGTGCAAACAAGACAGGGACTGTAGGTTTGTTGTTAAGTAGAATCTGTTTGTAATTTTGAACGGGTACATTTTTAACGTGTTTAGCTCCAGCCAAAAAATCTTTTCTAAGCTTTTTGGAAAACATAGGGAAGGGTTATCACCCCTGTGACATTTGTTTTGCGTCTTTCCTCCTCTTCAGAAGATTTCACCTCACTTTTTTGTCCCAATGAAAAATGTTTTTTGAAAATTTGGGTTTTTTTGTGGAACAAGGATTGGAAAGCATCAGTGGAAAGGAGAAATTGTTTTCCCATATTAACTCTTACAGGAGAGAATTTCCCTTCCTTAGGGGTAGATTTCATCTCACTTCCTGTTGTCTCCTACCGTTTGCAAGTAGGAGTCGTTTGTAAGTTAGATGTTTGAAGGTAGGGTCCTGCCCTATATACTCAGCAGAAATTTGGGCCTTAGGTGTTGCTGTGGCCAAAACACTGTAAGCCCTCACAGGGCCCTGCTGTGAAATATTAGATCAAGAATTGTAATTACATGCCCCTGTTGAACAGGAGCTGAAAAATTAGGCCTTAGGCACTGGTGCTGGTGCCACAACACTGCAACCCCTCACAGACACTCTAGTTGGAACGCAGGAACGAGCCCTGCTGCAAAGTATTGCATCAAAAATTGTAATTACACGCCCCTGTTAGACAGGGGCAGAAAAATTGGGCCTTAGGCACTGGTGCTGGTGCCACAACACTGCAACCCCTCACAGACACTCTAGTTGGAACGCAGGAACGAGCACTGCTGCAAAGTATTGCATCAAAAATTGTAATTACACGCCCCTGTTAGACAGGGGCAGAAAAATTGGGCCTTAGGCACTGGTGCTGGTGCCACAACACTGCAACCCCTCACAGACACTCTAGTTGGAACGCAGGAACGAGCCCTGCTGCAAAGTATTGCATCAAAAATTGTAATTACACGCCCCTGTTAGACAGGGGCAGAAAAATTGGGTCTTAGGCACTGGTGCTGGTGCCACAACACTGCAACCCCTCACAGACACTCTAGTTGAAACGCAGGAACAAGCCCTGCTGCAAAGTATTGCATCAAAAATTGTAATTACACGCCCCTGTTAAACAGGGGCTGAAAAATTGTGCCTTAGGCACTGGTGGTGGCGCCCAGAACCAAAAATGTTCTTACAAGCTATCAGCGTGATGATTGAGGAGGAAGAGGATAATTACTCAGGGATAGTCACTCAGCATCAGCATAGGCAGTCTTTGAAGGGATCTGAGATTTCAAAAAAAATTATTCGGTTACATCTGCATCAGGTGCTTGGTAGCTGGTGGTGATCCAAGACTGATTCATTTTTATGAAGGTCAGCCGATCGACCGAGTCGGTGGACAGACGCACCCTGTGATCGGTTACCACGCCTCCAGCAGCACTGAATGTGCGTTCCGAAAGAACGCTGGATGCAGGACAGGCCAGTAGCTCAATTGCATACTGTGCAAGCTCTGGCCAGTGATCCATCCTCAAGACCCAGTAACCCAGAGGATTTTCGGTGGGAAAGGTGTCCAAGTCTGATCTTGCCCCTAGGTATTCCTGCACCATGTAAAACAGACGCTGGCGATGGTTGCTGGAACCGATCATACCTTGGGGCTGCGGACCAAAAAATTGTCTGAACGCATCGGTCAGACGGCCACCTTCTCCACCGCTCCTTCTTTGACTGACCGAAGCCTCAGCAACACGTTGTCCAGAAACAGGAGTTTGTAACCTCCCAGTCTCTGGGAACGCGTTGCACAGACCTTTCTGCAAGGCCTCCCGAAGATGTTTCATCCTCTGCTCCCTCTGCGATGGCAAGATAAGGTCCGCAACCTTACCCTTGTAACGTGGATCAAGGAGGGTTGCCAGCCAGTATTGGTCCTTCTCCTTGATACCACGAATACGAGGATCCTTACGCAGGCTTTGCAGGATCAGGGAGGCCATGCAGCGTAGGTTTGCTGAGGCATTCGGTCCGGAGTCCTCTGGGTCACTAAGGACAACAACGTCCGCAGCCACCTCCTCCCAGCCACGTACAAGTCCATGTGTTCCTTGGGACTGATCCCTTAAAGACTGCTGATGCTGAGTGCCAGGCTCCACCTCCATACTGACACAATCTTCCTCCTCCTCCTCCTCCTCCTCCTCGTCCTCTTCCTGTGTGATCGGCGGGCACGCAGGAACACTGTCTGGATAAAGGGGGCCTTGAGAGCTAAGGAAGTCCTCCTCTTCCTGCCTCTGTTCTGCCTCAAGTGCCCTGTCCATTATTCCACGCAGCGTGTGCTCCAACAGGTGGACAAGGGGGACAGTGTCACTGATGCATGCACTGTCAGTGCTCACCATCCTCGTGGCCTCCTCGAATGGTGACAGGACAGTGCATGCATCCCTGATCATGGCCCACTGGCGTGGGGAAAAAAAACCAAGGTCCCCTGACCCTGTCCTGGTGCCATAGTCGCACAGGTACTCATTGATGGCCCTCTGCTGCGTGTGCAGCCGCTGCAGCATGGCCAACGTCGAGTTCCACCTGGTGGGCATGTCACAGATTAGGCGGTTCTTGGGCAGGTTAAACTCCTTTTGGAGGTCCGTCAGCCGAGCACTGGCATTATATGACCGGCGGAAATGCACAGAGACTTTCCTGGCCTGCCTCAGGACATCCTGTAAGCCCGGGTACCTGCCCAAGAACCGCTGCACCACCAAGTTAAGGACGTGAGCCAAACAGGGCACATGGGTCAGTTGTCCCTGTCGGAGGGCAGAGAGGAGGTTGGTGCCATTGTCGCAAACCACCATTCCTGCCTTAAGTTGGCGTGGCATCAACCACCTCTGAACCTGCCCCTGCAGAGCTGACAGAACCTCTGCCCCAGTGTGGCTCCTGTCCCCCAAGCACACCAGCTCAAGCACCGCATGGCATCTTTTGGCCTGCGTACTTGCGTAGCCCCTTGAACGCCTACGGAGCACCGCTGGTTCCGAGGAAGAGGCCATGGAGGAAGAAGAAGAGGAGGGGGTGGAGGAGAGAGGTGTGTCACAATCAGCATTTTGGAGGCGTGGTGGCGGAACAACCTCCAACACTACAGCACCTTGTCCTGCATCCTTCCCAGCTGCCAGCAGAGTCACCCAATGCGCCGTGAAACTTAAGTAACGTCCCTGTCCATGCCTGCTGGACCATGAGTCAGCGGTAATATGCACCTTACCGCTGACCGCCCTGTCCAGCGAGGCATGGACATTGCCTTCCACATGCCGGTAGAGAGCCGGAATCGCCTTCCGTGAGAAAAAGTGGCGTTTGGGTACCTGCCACTGAGGAACCGCACATTCCACAAACTCACGGAAGGGGGCAGAGTCTACCAACTGAAAAGGCAGCAGTTGAAGTGCTAGCAATTTTGCCAAGCTAGCATTCAACCGCTGGGCATGTGGATGGCTGGGAGCAAACTTCTTTCGGCGGTGCAGCAGCTGGGGCAGGGAAATTTGCCTGGTACAATCTGACGTCGGTGTACCAAAAGCAGATTGCCCACAAGTACTTGGCTGTGACACACCTAATTCTACACCTTCATTCCTCTCACTGCAGGTCTCAGAGAGGACTGAAGGTCTAGTGGGGTTGGAAATCTCAGCTGATGAGGAGCAAGGAGAGATCGTCTTTGTTCTTTGGTGTGGGTCTTTCAAATACGCTTGCCAACGAACTGCATGGCAGGTCAACATATGTCTGGTCAAGCATGTGGTACCCAAGCGGGAGATGTTTTGGCCACGCGAGATACGCTTGAGACATATGTTGCAAATAGCAGCGGTGCGATCTGATGCACTCGTCTCAAAAAAGGCCCACACCAAAGAACTTTTTGAATAACGCGCAGAGACTGCAGCGCCCTGCACATGTGGAGCTTTGGGGTGTGATGCAGTCAATGTGCTGCCCTTAGGCTGGCCCCTGGAGGGCATCCTGCCTAGTTGGTGATGTGCCACCTCCTCCTCCTCCTCCTCCTCCTCCTCTCTCCTATCAGGCACCCACGTTGAGTCAGTGACCTCATCATCCCCTCCCTCCTCATCACTGGAGCAAACCTGGCAGTATGCTGCAGCAGGGGGAGCATGACTGCCAGATTGCTGTCCTTCTTGGGCACCCCCTCTGTCCGTGCTCATGTTACTGCCTTCATTGAGCTCAGTATCATCATCAGAGCCTTCCAAACGCTGGGCATCCTCCTGGAGCATGTACCCAACACTGTGGTCAAACAGTTCGAGGGAATCCTCATGAGGACATGGTGGAGCTAGGGAAGGAGTCACTGATGACATTGAGCTGAGGGAAGAGGCCGCTGCTTTGCCAGACAAAGCACCCTGGGCATGGGTGAGAGAGGATGAGGAGGATGAGGACGGCTTGGTCATCCACTCGACCAAGTTTTCTGCATGTTGCGGCTCAACACGGCCAGCTGCCGAAAAAAAGGCCAAGCGTGTCCCATGGCCACGTGCTGATGAGGATGCACCGTCTCCACGACCAGCACTAGACACAGAGCCTGCTTGCCCTCTCTTATTGGCTTGTGACTGTCTGCCTCTCCTTCTTGGCCTTCCAGACATACTAATGGCCTGTAGCTGCACTAAGCTGGGATAGAACACCTGCAATTTTCTTCAGGTAGCTTTATATACTGTAACCAGACAAGCCTGCCTGTCAGTAGGAAGATAACAGGAACGGATCTAGCTGAACACTGTGAGCAGGACGTACTGCACTAAATGTATATAGCAGGAACGGATCTAGCTGAACACTGTGAGCAGGACGCACTGCACTGAATGTAAATAGCAGGAACGGATGTAGCTGAACACTGTGAGCAGGACGCACTGCACTAAATGTAAATACCAGGAACGGATCTAGCTGAACACTGTGAGCAGGACGCACTGCACTGAATGTAAATAGCAGGAACGGATCTAGCTGAACACTGTGAGCAGGACGCACTGCACTGAATGTAAATAGCAGGAACGGATCTAGCTGAACACTGTGAGCAGGACGCACTGCACTGAATGTAAATAGCAGGAACGGATCTAGCTGAACACTGTGAGCAGGACGCACTGCACTAAATGTAAATACCAGGAACGGATCTAGCTGAACACTGTGAGCAGGACGCACTGCACTGAATGTAAATAGCAGGAACGGATCTAGCTGAACACTGTGAGCAGGACGCACTGCACTGAATGTAAATAGCAGGAACGGATCTAGCTGAACACTGTGAGCAGGACGCACTGCACTGAATGTAAATAGCAGGAACGGATGTAGCTGAACACTGTGAGCAGGACGCACTGCACTAAATGTAAATACCAGGAACGGATCTAGCTGAACACTGTGAGCAGGACGCACTGCACTGAATGTAAATAGCAGGAACGGATCTAGCTGAACACTGTGAGCAGGACGCACTGCACTGAATGTAAATAGCAGGAACGGATCTAGCTGAACACTGTGAGCAGGACGCACTGCACTGAATGTAAATAGCAGGAACGGATCTAGCTGAACACTGTGAGCAGGACGCACTGCACTAAATGTAAATACCAGGAACGGATCTAGCTGAACACTGTGAGCAGGACGCACTGCACTGAATGTAAATAGCAGGAACGGATCTAGCTGAACACTGTGAGCAGGACGCACTGCACTGAATGTAAATAGCAGGAACGGATCTAGCTGAACACTGTGAGCAGGACGCACTGCACTGAATGTAAATAGCAGGAACGGATCTAGCTGAACACTGTGAGCAGGACGCACTGCACTGAATGTAAATAGCAGGAACGGATCTAGCTGAACACTGTGAGCAGGACGCACTGCACTGAATGTAAATAGCAGGAACGGATCTAGCTGAACACTGTGAGCAGGACGCACTGCACTGAATGTAAATAGCAGGAACGGATGTAGCTGAACACTGTGAGCAGGACGCACTGCACTAAATGTAAATACCAGGAACGGATCTAGCTGAACACTGTGAGCAGGACGCACTGCACTGAATGTAAATAGCAGGAACGGATCTAGCTGAACACTGTGAGCAGGACGCACTGCACTGAATGTAAATAGCAGGAACGGATCTAGCTGAACACTGTGAGCAGGACGCACTGCACTGAATGTAAATAGCAGGAACGGATCTAGCTGAACACTGTGAGCAGGACGCACTGCACTGAATGTAAATAGCAGGAACGGATCTAGCTGAACACTGTGAGCAGGACGCACTGCACTGAATGTAAATAGCAGGAACGGATCTAGCTGAACACTGTGAGCAGGACGCACTGCACTGAATGTAAATAGCAGGAACGGATCTAGCTGAACACTGTGAGCAGGACGCACTGCACTAAATGTAAATACCAGGAACGGATCTAGCTGAACACTGTGAGCAGGACGCACTGCACTGAATGTAAATAGCAGGAACGGATCTAGCTGAACACTGTGAGCAGGACACACTGCACTAAATGTAAATAGTCTAGATAGAAGATAACAGGAACGGATCTAGCTAAACTGAATACAGTGTATATATATATATGCAACACCTGGGATGCATATATATACACAATACACTGTAAGTGCAGCTAACTGACTGACTGTTCTGCCTAATCTATCTAACTCAAATCAAATGACACTGTCTCTCTCTCTCTCTATCTCTCAGCACACCGGAACACACACTACACAGGGCCGCCGTGCAGGCGGCCTTATATAGTGTGGGGTGTGTACTAAATCCCCTGAGCCATAATTGGCCAAAGCCACCCTGGCTTTGGCCAATTACAGCTCTCTCTACTGACGGCGCTGTGATTGGCCAAGCATGCGGGTCATAGTGCATGCTTGGCCAATCATCAGCCAGCAATGCACTGCGATGCCGCAGTGAATTATGGGCCGTGACGCGCCACACGAATTTGGCGCGAACGGCCCATATCGTTCGCAATTCGGCGAACGACCGAACAGCCGATGTTCGAGTCGAACATGGGTTCGACTCGAACACGAAGCTCATCCCTAAAGGCAAATAGCAAAGGGGAGAACAGACAGCCCTGGTGGGTACCATTAGTGAATGGGAAGGAGGACGACAGGGCAAAAGGGGTCTTTACTTGTGATGTGGGGGGTGTAGAGATGTTGAACTGCCCGCAGGAAAGGTCCCCTGAAACCCATGTGACGTAGTAGTGCGAACAGAAAAGGCCAACCAAGACGGTCAAAGGCCTTTTCTGCGTCCAGACTCAGGATCTGGGACTCTGGGTAGTCTCTATTAGCTACATCAATTAAGTCTATGACCTTTCTCGTGTTATCACACGCTTGATGGAGGGGGACAAAGCCACCTTGGTCCTTATGGATCAGGGTAGGTAAAACGGGTATTCGAATGGATCGAGAGGAGTTTAGTGAACATTTTTAGGTCGGAGTTCAATAGGGCTATGGGCCTATAGCTAGCACATAAGGAAGGGTCCTTGTCTGGTTTTGGGATCAGGGTAAGAAAGGAGCTTTGCATATTATTTGGGATGGGGGTTTGCTGAAGGAAGGCATTAAACAGTTTAGTCATATGTGGGAGGAGTAGGGGGAGGAAGTATTTGCAATACTCGTATGGCAGGCTGTCCGGGCCAGGGATTTGTGAGCGGATAGGGCTTTTATAGACATCGTAAGTTCTTCTGCAGTAATGGGTGCATTGAGTGCAAGCAGATCTGAGGCTTGGAGTTAGGGTATCCCAGCCTGCTCCAAGTAGCGGGACATACTGTCAGCTAGGTCCGATAGAGGGGGATTATGTGGTATTTCCAGTTTATTATATAGGTCAGCGTAGTATTCTGCAAAGGTGTTTGCTATGTCCTGATGGTGGGATAGTAAGCAGCCTAACCTATTCTTAATTAAATGTGGGGTAGATGTATGTTTACGGCCAGCTAATTTTCTAGCCAGCGGTGAGTGTGCCTTGTTGCCTTTGTCATGGTTTAAGTTTTAGTCGGATCAATGCTTTCTCCACCTGACCCATCGCAAGGTCCTTAAGTGTCATTCGTAGGCAGGCGATCCATTTGAGAAGAGATAGGGACAGGGAAGACTGCATCTGGGCTTCAAGGACCATTGTGGGCTCCCCAGAGTGTGGAAAGGGAGACATCCAGGGTATCATTCTTGACAAAGTAATGTTTCAGGGTAGATTCCAGTTCCACTCTGGAGGGTAGGTGCTGTAAAAGGAAATTATTCAGCCGCCAGTTATAGGGCCTACGGAGGGAGGGACCTAGGTTTAGTGTTAGTAGGATGGCAGCATGATCGGACCAGGAGATTGGGAGTATTTGTGCAGAGCGAGTAATGCGGAGCATGTTGTTGTTAACAAAGAAATCTATACGCGAGTGGGTATGGTGAGGGGCAGAATAAAACATGTATTGATGGTCGCCAGGGTGGAGAGCCCGCCAAGCATCAAAGAGAGCATGTCTTCTAGTGAGCTGACGAAAGAGCTTGGAGTCCCTGAGGGCTCGAGTCTGTGGAGCCTGGGGATTCACCACATGGCGATCGAAAGTTGTGAAGTGAGAGAATTTAAAATGTCCCCCAATTATGAGGAAATCGTGGGACGTCCGAAAGAGGCGGGCAAGGGTCCTAGTTAAAAATTGGTGCTGACGAGTATTCTGGGCATAGGGGTGCAGAAGATAACTGCCTGCGTCTGCCATAGGCCATGTATAATGACAATATGTCCCTGTGGGTCAAGGTAGGAGGTAGAGCAGGTGAACAGGGAGCCTTTTTTAAAAAGTATGGAGATGCCTGCACGTTTACGTGGGCTGAAGGCCTGAAATACTTGAGGATAATGTCTGAAAGCGATTGTGAAGGAGCCCCCTTTATCAAAATGGGTTTCCTGTATCATGATAACATCTCCCCCCGACTGCTTAATTTCCCTAAGTGCCAGGTGCCTTTTTTTATTTAGAGTTTAGGCCATGAACGTTTAATGACAGAATCTTAGCCATTGTGTAGGATGGGAGGTGCTATGGGTATACTTAGCTGATTCTGTTGGTGGTACGCTATGTGCAGGGTCCGGAAGCGTGACATCCATGGGTGGAGAGCCGGTGGCCAACAAGGACTATGTGAGGAGCCACCGTGTGGAGAGAAGGAGGAGAGGAAGCTAGAAGAAAGAAAAGGGGTTAGAACCATAATATACACATTGTATAAGACATGCATCATCTGAGGACTCTGCAGGACCTAGGGGTCAGAGGGCCAATGTAGTTCCTATATGTCCACCCGTCTAGAGAACTGAAATAAGTTGCGGGGGGGGGTTTACGGGGACATAGAGATATGCAGATAATGTTTCAATATATGAAAAAAAAAAACGAAAACAAGAGCTGATGAAAATCAACTGACAGGAGGTTAAGGAGGGAACTTTAGGTGGTAAACCAGGGGGGGTTGGTAAGCAGAGAGTCGACCACGCTCGTGTCTCAGCTGAGACCAGCCCAGGTTGTTAAACTAGGATGAAGCGGAGGCATTTGGGGAATAACAGTGTGGTATTAAGTGAAGTAACTTACAGATAAGGACAAGGTTGTGGTGCAGCCAAGTTGAACAAAAAACAAAAAAGGCTAACTAAACTTAGGAAGAGCATCACAAAGTGAGATCAGCCATTTCTATGCTTAGTGGCTTTACGAGGGGAGTCCGGTCCCCTAGAGCGCTAGGTGGGGGGAACCTTCTGCCAAACCACCAGAGGTGGAGGAGGGGTGGCCACCAGGTCCCAGTCAGGTAGCTGAGGGGTAGGAATACCAAGGGCATCACAGAAGGCGTTCAGGTCCTCTGGGTAGTGCAGTATAGCAGATTTTACTTGGTGTCTTGCTGTCAGGCTGAAGGAAAATCTCCATCTGTAGATAATGTCCTTATCTTGTAAAGCATGGGGAAGGGGTTGTAAGAGTCTACGTTTTTTAAGTGTGATCCAGGAAAGGTCCGGGTATATCTGTACCGGATTGTTGTCAAAGCCTAGTTTGCGGATGGAGTGAGCTTTGCGCATGAAGTCTTCCTTCAGCGGATAGTAGTGCACTCGGCAGATGACATCGCGTGGTTTAGAAGCAGGGCCTTTAGGCCGGAGGGCTCGATGGACTCTGTCCATCTCAATATGTTTGTCAGCGGCTTCCCCCAATAAGTTGTTAAACAAGGCCTGCAGGGTGGACTGTAGATCTTCAGCTTCTTTTGATTCAGGCAGGCCTTGCACACAGATGTTGTTCCTACGTCCCCTATTGTCCAAGTCCTCGACATGGCGTTGCATGTCTCTTAGCAAAAGGCAGTGGTCTGCTCCTTGAATTTGAGTGCGGTGGACTGATAATTTGGTCTCCTGTATCTCCTCCTCCGCCATCTCCACCCTGTCCGCTAGGTGTTTGAGTCCCGTGTGGAGGGCCTGAATTTTAGTTCGGCATGTGGCTTTTAAAATCCTCCTTAGTTGGAATGGCTTGTAGATAGGATTGCCACTGGGGAGGGACAGGGTGGAGGTGGACCGCAGTATCTTGGTATGGATGCAAGTGAGAGGTAGAGGGCTGTGGATGGGAGTCTTCCGCAGAGGTGCCGTGAGCTCGGGGGGGGGGGGTAGGCCGCGGTGGAGGGTCCCAGGGCTCAGACCACATTGGAATGTGGGAGGGCGACAGGGCTGGTGGTGGGGGACTCCCCATCTGAGGATGTGCCTGGGAGCTTGCTATCTGGGAATAGGAGAGGGGGTCCCAGCTATTCCCCTGGTAGAGCTAGATTCTCTGGAGTGGGACTATCTCTGGGCCTTGGGGGAGGCAGGCACAGGTGTGTTGGGGGAGCGAGGCCTACTACCCCCTTCAGGCACCGGGTGGGCTCGTGGATGCATGGGGCCCAGGAGGGCCGGAAAGTCCTCCGAATCCTCTGAGGGGGCAGGAGAGTCGGGGTTACTCTTGTGGATGCCGGGGTCTGATGCTGCCCGCAACAGTCGTCGGAAGGTGCGGATAGCTGGATGTGGGCTGCGGCCTTCTCCTCATGTGGCGTGGCTGGGGAGGAGAGAGCCGATAGGAGAGACTCACTGCCTGTGGGGGTCCGTCAGCTTCCGGTCACGTACCCCTCAATTTTTTTTATTGTTGATTAAACTTAATATTGAACATTTTTTTAAGCAAGTGGTCAATGTATATTCTAACTGATTAATCTTTTAACAGTCCTAATCTTGATGCCTGGTTTTTGATAGTATATTGACTTCGGGGATATGCTTATTTTGACAAAGGCTGAGTACATGCTGTTGCCCTGTGGTAACATGTGTGCCAGCTTCTTCATTACTGCAACTGCAAAAATGTTAATTTTGTGCACCGGTGTACTGTGTGCTATTCATTTTTTATGGCACACCAACACACTTTGCCAGTCAGACAACTGTGTACTGTTGTATGATGAAGGCTTCCCTTACACCTTTGGCTTCGGCCCCTAATAGTGTAGACAGGGGGTGCAGGAGTACAGAGTAACACAAGTCCCTGTAAATCTTGCTGGGGGCAGGATAGGTGTTCACAATGGGCAGGAGAAGTTGTCAGGCGGCTCCAGCAAGCAGGCTAACAGGTGGGCAGCTGGTACTGATGATAGCAGGCAGAGTAGCAGAGTCAGGCAGGCTGGGTCGTACACAGATGGCATGGATCGGGTACAGGCACAGAAAGAAGTGTGGTCAGGTAACAAGCCAGGTCTGTAACCGATCAGTAAAGCAGGAGCCAAAGGAGCAGACAGAAGCGGAGGTCAGGGGACAAGCCAAGATTGGTGCAGGTGGAGTTCAGAAAATGGTCAAGACAAGCCGGGTCAGCAACTGTAAGCGGGACACAAATTTGCAGGGTCACAGGTTAAACAGGAGGCTGAAGACAAAGCAGCACTGATTCTAAGCATTGGCCGAGTTTAAATGGCTCCTTTGGTGCTAGCATCTGTCACAGGTGCGCGTATATACCGACGTGCACGAGAATGCGCAGCCTCCGGATGCTTAATCGAGACAGTTTTTCCAGATGATTTTGCTTGACTGCTCAGATGAGTCTCTTGGCATGGATATTCCTCTCAGGTTCCCAAGAATTCTCTTCAGGCCCAGACCCTTTCCATTTAATTTAGCCAGTGCCTAATTCTTAAAAGCACGAAAGGGAACAGGTTTTAGCCTGTGCCCAGAAGGCCTTTCCTTACAGTAGCCTTCTAGATGTGGCATGGGACAAGGTTCATAGAACTTTTGCTGTTCTGTCCTGTAATAAGCAAATTTATACTGAATCCGTTGAGTGTTAGGAGTACTGGAATGTAAGGTTCTTAGTGAGAAGCAAAGGCTTAGTACCGTGGGGTTGGATGGTGACATTTTAATGCTATATAAGGTAACGTAGTGGAAAGGAACAACGTTTATCCTTAAGAACAAGGTTCTTGCTGGGTCACTGCTAAAGAATTTCCCACCGTAGAATAATTTATGAGCCCCACCACAGTGTACCAAGTACCTTATTTTGTTATCTATGGGGTTCAGATTTCTAAAGGTATATACATGGTTTACTTTGCAAGAGAAGTTGCACTTTGTATAGGAATTAGCTCCAGAGCTTAGTTAATGAGGTGAATCTCTGCTGACTTTCATCATCTAATCATGTTCAAGCAAAAATGCTGTTTTTTTTTGTTTTTTTTTCTTGTCCATATTTATGTATTCTTTGCAAAGTGAAACTTCACCACATTCACTACGCTCTGGGGAAAATTCTTTTGCAAGGAGCAACTTCTCTAAGTGAACAGTCTTTTTGCCTTTAGTTACTCAACCCCATTTAACACTACTGGAATTCTTGAACGCTTAGGCAGAGTGAAATGGACTAGGACTGAAGCTAGAAGTATATAGCAAAAAACTTTTTTTTTTAAAGAAAATTTATTTGGTTATCAATAAACAATACAGTAGATAACTTAGCATGCAAATAAATGCTCCATGTACTCGAGTAACCTGAGGGTACACATGAAAACATCTAAAAGCAAAAGGGGGGGAAGGAGGGGAGGGGGGGAATGGAGGAGGTGAGTGAACCCAGTTCGAGTGTGAATAGTTTGGGCTACTAGGAATCTCAAGTAGTTTAACAAATATGCTTAGAACATGTGAAGGCAATTTGAATGACAAGAGGTGTGACCTAGAACCTGGCACTTGTAACTTTCTGAGAGGTACCTTTGTTCCTGCTTTGCCACAGTTATATACTTGGCAGGTAATAGGTGGCATATATGTAATCATTAGGATTGGAGTTCAGTGGAGGTGGATGTAAAGGCTGTCTTTAAGACTGTATGTCCTTAGATGTGGCCTTGCTGTGTATCCAGGGAGGGTCTGTGTCAGAAGGGGATGCAATTTGTTACGTGGTAAATTCATAAGAGCCTGGTGGTCTGTCGTTGAGAGTGCTTTATCCATATAATGGTCCCATTAATGGTAAAATCAGGGGGATTGGGTGGTTTGGGTTGTGGCTATCCGGATATATTTACCCATGAGGCCTCAGCTAGTAGTAAGAGGGGGAGAATAATGTTTCTGTAACTTAGGTTAGCGCATTTTGTTGTGGCCTGATGAGTCAGAGAGGCGGAGCTTCTTGGCCGGATCTTTTCTTGGGCTGCGTTGTTTTCTCGGTTCAGCAAAGCGGGAATTGGTGGGGGGTGCAGAGGTATCCATCAGAATGTGGAGATATGCTTGCAGGTAGTGCATTGCTTCCTCTGGATGAGAAAAGGATTTAGGATCACCCGATGGGTCCATGATGCAAAGTATTGCAGGAGAGGCGAGAGTAAACTTGATCCCCTTTTGATAGAGAGCAGCACACATGGGTTGGAATGCTTTGTGTTTTTGGGAGACCTCTTGCGAGTAATCTGCGAACAGAAGCAGCTTGTGGCCATCCAGTTGCAAGGATTTGGAATTCCTGAATGATTTCAGGATATTAAGCCTGTCAGAGTAATTTAGGTATCTTACAATGACAGGTCTTGGTGTGCGCCTGTCATTTGATGGCGCTCCTAGGCGGTGAGCCCTCTCAACTATGCATGTTGCCATAATTCCGAGGGCACCCGGGATGCATGTGGCGCAGATGTCATTTAGTGATTCTGAGTTGATGGATTCTGAGAGACCAATAACCCGCAGGTTATTGCGACGAGAGCAGTTTTCCAGGTCATCCAGCTTGTCAAATATATATTGTTAAGCTTGCTTTGATTGTTGCTCAGAGGTAAAGGAGGTTTGAAGCTCTTCTTCTAAGTCTGACATGCGGTGTTCCAGCTCAGAGAGCCTTTTGTCATGGTCATCCAGCTCCTCCCTGAGCTGTGTTATCCCTACAGCACCTGTCCACCCTGCTGTTATGGTGGGGGACAGGAGAGCTGCAACAGCTTGCGCCAGCCCAGCATACTGATCTTCGGGCAGGAGAAAGGTTGTGGCTGTGAGGTGTAGAGGAACAGTGTTAGGCACTGCATGTCTGAGGTGTCCAATCCCTCCGTCATGTTAGATTTGTGGGGGGGTGGGCTGAGAGAGCTCCGGTCGGATTGGCTGCAGGAGCGCCGGTGGAGCCGCAGATGACAAATCTGTCCATCCATTGTGATCTCTGGGATAGCATGAGGGGGAGCAGCTCACCGTCCGCAGACATGAGAAGCGGGATTCATAGGCAGGTTATTCCCGGAGCTGCCGTTCCTCGCTCCCTCACATGTGGCTCCGGAACCGGAAGTAGTAAGAAAATTTTTAAAGGGTGGATCACCAGTATAACCACTTGCTGATTGCCCTATAGCACTTTTACTGCTACAGGATGGCAGCTATGCAAAGGATCACATTATATATATATATATATATATATATATATATATATATATATATATATATATATATATATATATATATACACATACATACACATACATACACACACAGGTGTGTGTATATATATATATATATATATATATATATATATATATATATATATATATATATATATACATACACACAGTTCTGTGAAAAAGTATTTGCCCCCTTTCTGATTTTTTTTTGTATATTTGTCACACTTAAATGACTCAGATAATCAAACAAATTTTATTATTTCACAAAGATAACACGAGTAAATACAAAATGCAGTTTTTAAATGATGGTTTCATTTATTAAGGCAAAAAAGCTGTCAAAAATCTGCCTGGCTTTATATGAAAAAGTAATTGCCTCCTAAACCTAATAACTGGTTGTGCCATGCTTGGCGGCAACAACTGCAATCAATCATTTGTGATAACTGGCAATGAGTCTTTCACATTGCTGTGGAGCAATTTTGGCCCACTCTTTTTTTCAGAATTGTTTTAATTCAGCCACATTGGAGGGTTTTCCATTATGAACGCCCTGTGTAAGGTCATGATACAGCATCTCAATTGGATTTAAGTCTGGGCTTTGACTAGGCCACTCCAAAACCTAAATTTTGCTTTGTTTGAACCATTTGCAGGTGGACTTGCTGTTGTGTTTCGGATTAATGTCCTGCTGCATAACCCAAGTGCACTTGAGGTCATGAACTGATGGCCGGACATTCTCCTTTAGGAGAATTACTTTACTCCTTTAAAGTAAAATTTTTTCTCATCAGTCCACAGAATATTTGCCTAAAAGGCTTGGGGATAATCAAGATGTTTTGTGTTCTTTTTGGGCAGCAGTGACTTTGGCCTTGGAACTCTCCCATGGATGCCATTTTTGCCCAGTCTCTTTCTTATTGTTGCATCATGAACACTGATCTTACCTGAGGCAAATGAGGACTTCAGTTCTTTATATGTTGTTCTGGGTTATTTTATGCCCTCCTCGATGAGTCCTCGTTGTGCTCTTGGAGTCATTTTGGTTGGCTGGCCACTCCTGGGAAGATTCACCACTATTCCAAGTTTTCTCCATTTGTGGATAATGGCTCTCACCGTTGTTCGCTGGTGTTCCAAAGCCTTAGAAATGGCTTTGTAACCCTTTCCAGACTGATACATGTCAATGACTTTGTTTCACACCTGTTCTTTAATTTCTTTAGATCATGGCATGATGTGTTGCTTTTTGAGATCTTTTAGCGTGCTTCACTTTGTCAGACAGCTTCTATTTAAGTGATTTTTTTTTATTCAACAGGTCTGGCAGTAATCAGACCTGGGTGTGGCAAGTGAAATTTAACTCAAATTCCAAAAAATTGTGGTTAATCACAGTTCATTCATGATTTAGCATGGGAGGGGGGAATTACTTTTTCACGTAGGGCCAGGCAGGTTTGAACAGCTTTTTTCCCTTAATACACAAAATAATTTAAAGACCGCATCTTTAAGATCTTTAGATTTACTTGGGTTATCTTTGTGTAATATTAAAATTTGTTTGATGATCTGAATCATTTAAGTGTGAGAAATATACAAAAAAAAATGAGAAAGGGGCAAATACTTTTTCACAGCACTGTACATGATTCTGCGCCTCCCCCTGTAGAGGGCACATGCACGGCTGGTGGACCACTTCTGCTGTTATAATTCACAGCAGAAGCTGACCTGCGGGTCCCGGGGACTGAATGTCATCTGGCACCTGGTAATCATTAGTAAAACACAAGGGAACTGAGATATGCCTATATAAACAAGGCTTATCTCAGTCTTAAAAGGGGAAAGGGATGATCATGTGTTCCTGCAAAGTAGAGACTAGAATAATCTCTTCCTCTAGTAAAAGCAGCACACACAGTACACAAAAACACTGACTAGGCACACAGTTAACCCTTTGATCACCCTAGTTGTTTAACCCCTTCCCAGTCAGTTTCATTAGTAAAGTGACAGTGCATATTTTTAGCACTGATCACTGTATTAGTGTCACTGGTTCCTGCAAAGTGTCAAAAGTGTCATTTAGTGTCGTAGTCCTGCTATAAGTCATCGATCACTGCTATTACTAGTATAGGAAAATTTAAATAAAAATTCCATAAACATATGACATAGTTTGTAGTCAGTTAAAGCAACACAGTGCCGTATCCCAAATATGTCCTGGCCATTAAGGGAGTAAATCTTACGGAGGTCCAGTGGATAAAGAAAAAAGTGAGAGATATTCGAGAGCTGTACCAAAAGTACTGCAAAGTGGGCATAGTTTTATTAAGAAAAGAGAAAAAAAAAGTAGATTTCGGACTATACAGGCCAAATAAGGAGTAAACAACTTTGCATATAAAATCATATAGTTCATTATAGAACAAACATTAAAACGTTGATACAGTTATGTATGCATCTTTTGCATTCAAACCAGTTCTCTAATAGTGCCAGCAGAGTACACTGTATGTATTTGTACTCCAGTAATTGTTATTGGAAGAGAAAATCTTCATGTGCCAATGCATTTCACCAGACTTTGCTTCATCTGGGCTCATGAAGGCAATACAGCAGTCATCTCAACACACACCACCACCAGCCCAATAGCTCCCTGGGTGGCACTGGAGCATCAAATGAAACTCAACCAGGTAAGAAACAACCACAAAAGGCCTTTAAAGCACATATGTTTAGGGACATCCCAATTGCATCCAAAAGAGGAAAGGGGTCCAACGACAATGGTGAGGTTAATATCTCATATATACCAGATATTCATTCACAGGGTGTGGACCATCCTCAGGATATCTAGGATTATGATCAGGCCAGGATAACGTTAGAGACTCAAAGAGGCCAATGGACTAGAAAATGTGGGTATCCTCAGGATTACAAGTTGGACATAGCCATTCATATGTGGCCAAATGTATTAAAGGGATTCCATATGGTATACCCACAATCTGGAAGTGGTACAGACGTCCAGGTAGCCTAGATGGTGCAGCCAATATTCTATTAACATTTTTATTAACTTACATAGGTCATTCAATGTCACATGTTGAGTTACTCTTCCACTATTGTAAATCTTCTTCTTGTTCATTGCAGTTAAATAATGGATTCAAGCAGAAGCAACGTGCTGTCACTGAGTTCTTGAAGAAGGAGGGGTACAGGCTGTCTGACATCCATAGAAGCATACAGAATATTTACAGAAATGGCACCATTGTAAGCGCTGCGTAAGAGCAATTTATTGTCATTGGTGACTCTTATATAAACACTTTGCAGCATTCTGTAACCTGCAGCCCTCCATCATCAAGAACTCAATGAGGGCACCTTGCTTAAGCTTGGAATCCATCATTTACATGCAATAAAAAAGGAAGAAGATTTACTATAGAGGAAAAGTTACTCTACCAACATGTGACATTTGAACAACTCATGTAAATTAATCAAGTTATGCCCACTTTGCATTACTTTTGCCCTCATTTTATAACAGCTTCAATTCACCCCTTCGATTCAAAACTATTGAGTGGAATTCTCATTTACAGTAACTTTAGCAGGTTTTTCAAGCTTGAAGGGACATTGCTTATACATTGTATTATTCTAACAAGTTTTGCATGTAAGGGAATAAATGGAATATTAAATTAGACTAATGTAATAAACAGATAATTCAAGAAATACTCCTGAGCCAACAGGGCAAGATTGTGAACTTTAGAAAATATTCCTCTTAGTTAATTCACTTGGTATGAATGGATTCATAGCCATCAGATTCTATGGATCACATATCTAAGTTATTTTGCCAAATTAGGAATTAGCAGCGGTAATATTTTGCAGAACCAGTAAGTATTGCAAGGACCCAAACACTTAATGCTGCTGCTGAAACCACTTTCATGTACCCTTGTGGTAATAGATATCCACTTCATATATCCTCCAGTTCAAGAAGATTTCCTCAGCAACACAAGCAACACATCTTAAGAAAGCCATCAAAGGTCTCCAAAGCTCATATGCAATTACAGTAAGTCAAGTCAGTATCCTCCAGTGGTTCATTAAGAGCATAACTCATTGTGCAATAGGTCATGACACAAATCCTTTAAATCTGTACTTATAACCCAATAATGGAGGAATGTTATGTGCACTGGAAAATGAAAACATGTTCAAAGGCTACATAAGAATGTTAATCTATGCTCAGTAATTATGAAGAACATACTAACAGCAGGAAACATATATTTTTAAAGTTGGCACTGATATTGTCTATACAGGATGGGGTTCATTTATTTAAAGCGGAACTACACTGCATCCGAGCACCACAAACTAAAAACACGATTTACTTAATTTTTCTGCTTTAAAATGTTTATTGGTTTTGGGAACACGAGAATACAAAGACAAGCTTGTAAATCGCCCACGCAGGGGCTAGATAATGGGTAGACATTACAATTTGATTAATAAAGAACACACAATCGTGATAACCAGAATTACAGAAGTCTAAAATTTTGGGATGATAATGAAAAGTGAAAACTGCCAAAATGCCCTATACCCAAAATCTACGTTCAGTCACCAGTGGGAGGCTCATCTCCTGCAGCCCACCCCATGGACGGAGACGGCGTGAACAGGAGCAGAGAGGAACTTAGACAATAAGCAAGGAAAACAAAAAAAAAGGCAGGAGAAGAGGACCACGAACAAGAGGGAGAGGGGAGAAAAGGATAGCTAGGACTCAGAAGAAGCAAAGGAAGCAATCATACAAAGCCCAAACAGGTCAATTGGAGTTAGGGGAATTTATGAGAGATCCATGGTTCACAAACCTTTAGAAATTTGGCATGTGAATCATTCACAATACTGGACATTCGCTCATAAGGCACCATAGCGGTCATGCAAGTCTTCACCCCCTGTTGTTGTTCTTTTAAGGGATCTTGACCATTTAAAAATTAAAAATAATAGAATGACCAAGGACCTTGAACAGGGGTTGGACCAACTTTGCAAACGCAAAGACCTTGTCATTAGGCCATCTGACAAGGGAGGGGGTATTGTAGTACTGAATAAAAGTGATTATTTACAGGAGTTGGACAGGTTAGTGGGAGATTCCACTACTTATACTCTCCTTAAATCCGACCCCCGTATAAAATACAGGAAGGAATTAGAGGGAATTGTTGATTCCGGGTTTCAATCAGGTATTATCAACAAAAAAGAGAAGCAATTTCTGATACCAGTATCCTCACGGATACCTATTATATATTACTTGCCGAAAGTCCACAAGAACCCTATACACCCGCCTGGCCGTCCAATTATTAGTGGAATAAATTCCATCACCTCAAGAGTTGGCAAGTATATCGATGGGTTTCTCCAACCCTTGGTTAGATCATTACCCGCTTACATTAGGGACAGTAAACATACCATTAATCTTTTAAGAGATTGTGGATACAGGGAGGGACATTGGCTGGTAACTGCCGATGTCACGTCCCTGTATACCACGATCCCCCATAAATGGGGTATATCCTCAGTAAAATACTTTCTATACAAGGACCCCTCACTCCCAAGGAGGCAAAAGCGGTTTATAATGGAACTTCTTGAATATGCCACCACGCACAACTTTTTTTGGCATAAGAATCAATACTTCCTTCAAACAAAGGGAGTTGCCATGGGGGCGAAGTTTGCCCCCAGCCTGGCTAATTTATTCATGGGGAAATGGGAGGAGGACGTCATCTATGCCCTAGAGGAGATCGGAGTTAGTCCTGTGGGCAAGGTACATAGATGACGTCCTCCTCCTGTGGAACGGTACCCATGAATCTCTGTGAGTTTATGGAAAATCTAAATAGGAACGACAGGGGGATTGAATTTAAGTATGAGGCCAGTTTAAAATCTGTGAACTTCCTAGATCTTGTAATTAAGGGAGAGGGAGACTCTTTGCATACCTCTACTTATTTCAAGACCACAGACCGCAATTAATTTATCCCCAGAGACAGTTGCCACCATAAAGCGTGGCTTGATTCAGTCCCTAAAAGTCAATACTTACGTATTAGACGTAATTGTTCTACCATCAATGACTTTAGAGTACAATCTAAGATACTTACTGAGAGGTTTTTGGAAAAAGGATATGAATTTCCTTTCCTTGAGGAAAAAATGAGAGAGGTGGAGTTGGTTGATAGAGAGTCACTCCTTAGAAATAATAGTAGGGTGGAAATTCCTGAAAGGAAAGAGTCCATTTGTCCCTTTATAACAGGCTACTCTCATCAATATTCCTTGTTTAGGAAATTGATGTATAAGCACTGGCATATTATAAAAAAATGACAGTGTATTAGGCCCTCTACTTCCTGAGAAACCTCGTGTAATTTTCAGAGGAGTACCTTCTATCAGATCAGTGATAGCTCCCGGTGTCTGCGACCCTCCCATCAGGAAACCCATGTTCTTTCAGAACTTGGTTGGGTATTATAAATGTAAAAACTGTGCTGTTTGTACTATTAATGACATCAAAGATCGTAAAGTGAAACATTTCCATTCTACCAGCACTTCAAGGATTTTTTCGATTAAATCCTTTATTACCTGTTCCACCACCCATGTAGTATACCTCTTAATCTGTCCATGCGGATTACAATACGTGGGCCGTACAGTACGACCCCTTCAGGTCAGATTGAACGAGCACATTGGAAATATCCGAAGAGGGTTTATAGGCCACCCAGTATCCAAACATTATTTGGATGTACATGGGCGAGATCCTAGGGGTACAAAATTCATAGCCATAGATAGACTCAAGACACCATGGAGGGGTGGTCTGAAAAAACGAGCTATATCCAAGCTCGAAATGGAGTGGATATATAAAATGAAACGTTTAAAACCCTTTGGGCTCAATGTAGATGTTGAGATTAATGCGTTTATTGACAATGCTTAGACGATGTTGTGTGTGGATGCATTGATTTCGACACTTGGGAGAATAGTTTGTAAACCTACCCCCTCCCCCCCTCCCCCCCTCTCCCTCTTTTTCTAGGGAGATATGGCTGCCCTTTGAATGTAGTAATACACATAAATATAGGACTAATGTATGACGATTCTTAGTAATGTAACCCCCAAATATAGAGATTTTTTTCAATAATACAGTAGTTGTGGTCTGAGGAAAGAACAAGCAATATTGTTTAGATTTAGCAGCTTTTTTTTTTATTTTTTATTTTTTCTTAATTTATTTTTTCGTCCTTTTCAAAATTTTCCCCCTTTTTTGTTGCTAAATGTCTATTACTGTAGGAGTAGTGTCCTACAGTATGTAAAATGGGACGATTTGACCCAAAAATAACTAATTGCTTAGACCTATAATAAATGACATATATTAGTTTGCGATGAGAACAAAATTTTGGCCATATAAAGTGTGCTAATGACATTCAGGAACAAGCTTCCTGGTTTACGTTTCATAATGCGAGCTACATCGAGGCTTGGTATCCTTTGCACATGCTCAGATCGTAATTCGTTCTTTGGACGAAAATGAGGCTTGAATAGAGAGGAAGCATTATAACGGGAGCCATATCGAGGCTTGGTATCCTTTGCACATGCTCAGATTGTAATTGAAACTCAGATGAAAATGAGGCTTGAATGCAAGGAAGTACTATAAATGATGATGGTTCACTGTGTCGCCTGTGCCCCTTTGAAGACGTGACCTATCACTAAACATGTAGGGCGTGGTTACGCAGTGTACGCCAGATCGCCATAGAGCCCCATGTAACCTAGCACGGCGTCTCTGTTGTTTTTATATTTTGCCGGGTTTTATGTTTTTATGTTTTGGATGTTTTAAAGATGCCTAGTTGTCTGAGGCAATAAAATTCCCCTTTTTTTTACATACTATACTATTGGAGTTTTTTCTTTCTCCCCTTCTTTACCTACGAGTCCCAACGAGGTGAGTGTTTACATCAATGCGGAAGTGTCGGAACCATCTCCAGCTGTGTGGTGAGCTGACATCTACTATCCCTGCAGAGGGCTAAATCTGCATGCTTCTAAGACCTTGCTATAAAGGAGGTCCAACGTGTCTGGTAAGGATACATCTATTATCAACCTTCGGATCCACTGGTGGTTGGAGGTCCCTTCACGTCCCCTTATTCCTTTATACACACTAAGGAATACAATTCATGAACTTTGGATATGTGTTTTTCCTGCGACTCAGGATGCAATTGTGAACTTTTTCACTTATGACTTTGCACTTGGGTGGAATAACCTTTGTTTTTTTTGTTTTTTCTTTTTTGCACACCAGTTTATAACTTTATTGTTGGTTTATATGTATGCAATGGTCAATATTAGTATTTGACTTACATGTCGCTGTTTTCCCTGTAGCATAGCGACTTTCTAATTCACTCACAATTAACTTTGATGGTGTTTTTTATTTATATATATATATATATTTATACACACTAAGGAATGCAATTCATGAACTTTGGATATGCGTTTTTCCTGCGACTCAGGATGCAATTTTGAACTTTATGACTTTGCACTTGGGTGGAATAACCTTTGTTTTTTGTTTTTTCTTTTTTGCACACCAGTTTATAACTTTATTGTTGGTTTATATGTATGCAATGGTCAATATTAGTATTTGACTTACATGTCGCTGTTTGCTCTGTAGCATAGCGACTTTCTAAATCACTCACAATTAACTTTGATGGTGTTTTTTATTTATTTTTTATTTATTTGTTTATCTACTTATGATAATCATGTAGTAATATAGATTTAAATATCTAATGCAGGCGCACAATTTTTTCTTTGTATGTAATTTTTCACCTCATTGATATTTGTGGTTTTGTTGCAGCTGCAGTTATATTAATTTTTTGCTTGATAGCGCAGGTTTTCTCTTTCTTTCCTTTTTTTAAAAAATAAAATTGTAAGGAAAAAAAAAGAAAGAACTACTGACACGTGTCACTGTCACATGACATTTAAAAAAAAAGTATCGTAATCGATATCGGCAAATACTTGGTAAGAAAGTATCGGTACTTGTACTCTGTCTTAAAAAAAGTGGTATTGGTGCAACCCTACCAAAAAGGGTGGTACTGGGAGGTGAGTAGTGGGTAGAGCCAAGGGACGGTGCTTGGAGTTGGGTAGGGAATAGGGACAAGGGGTAACTTGGAAGACGGGACTACCTGCACCTATTCTCTGGGAATAAAATCCCTCCTTGTAATAAATAAAAAAGGAGGTCGGATTGGCTGCCAAGATAGCAACTTTTCCCTGTAAGAAAACATTTGCTGAAGCAGAAAGATGGCTCCCCAATTTCCTCTGAGGGTAAAAGAATAACCATTCCTAAAGTGTGGATGTGGCTGGGGCCTGAAGCAGGTAAAATGTTGTGCACAATGGTAAGTTCATGTTCAGAAGTAGCTTTGTTCCCTTTCTTACTGTTGACTCAAACTATTCTGAACATTATTTTACCTATTATTATGCCTTTTCCTTTTCCCAAAAACACATTCATATTTAAATTAATATTTTACAAAAAAATGTGCATTGTGAATGTTTCCTGGAGTTCTCATTCAATGTAAGCCAGGAACTGGCTACCATCAAAATAAACGATTTAGTATACAATTACTACGGAATAAGCATAGAAGGCTAAGTTCACCTTTCTGAAAGAAATAATAAATGCATGTACAGTGCATTGCAAAAGTATTCACCCCCTTTGCTGTTTCCGTGTTTTGTTGCCTCACAACCTGGAATTAACATGGATTGTTTGAGGATTTGCATCATTTAATTTACAGAAAATGCCCACAACTTTGCTTCAAATGATAACACTCAATGACTTGATATAACGAAGTGAATCCCCAACTAATGAATGGCATGCTTACCAGAACGTAAGCCAATTAAACAGGTGGCTTAACCCAGCCCAGGCCTTGATGGGAAACAGTCACAGTAAGGTGAATCGATAGTGTACTTGAACCATGGGTTAACGTTGATTCCACGTTATAAAATCATCCCGGAAAGAAAAAGAAAATAACATAGCGTAATACTGACACAAAAAAATATAAATTTAAAATGAAGTGGCACTCACATTGTGAAAAAAAGGAGAACTGCATAAAGGACGCCCAGTGAAATAAACAAATCCAATCACCAACAACACACAGAGAGCCTCCTTACCAGATGGTAGACCAAAAAATGCAAAAATCCTGACGGGTATGTGGAACATCAGCCAGTGAATATACCAAATATAGTGCACCAACACCACACACAGGGCCTCCTTACCAAATGGCAGGCTCAAAAAGCCGATATCCTATCGAACAGACGGATCACCAGCTGGATACGATGAGGCTAATGGATGGATGGACCAGACTCAAAGCATTCAACCGAAGGCTCCATAACTCACATGGTTTGGATGAGACCAGTCCCAAAAAAGAATGGAATAATACCAATAGCGTAATAACATTTAAACTAATTTATTGTTAAAAAGAAAATTTACTTGCAAGCGAACAGTCAATTGTAGCTAAAAACGAAGCTGGCCGGCAACATTACAGATCTTCTGTCCTCCTCAATGGGGCGACGTGGTGACGTCATCACGTACCTCCCAGACGCGTTTTGTCATAGAATGACATTTTCAATTACGTCATTCTATGACGAAACGCGTCTGGGAGGTACGTGCTGACGTCACCACTTGCCCGGTCCGTGAGTTTTGGTGTGCGGCCGTCTCTTGGCAGGTTTGTTGTTGTGCCATATTCTTTCCATTTGGTTATGATAGATTTGATGGTGCTCCTAGGGATCATCAAAGATTTGGATATTTTTTTTATAACCTAACCCTGACTTGTACTTCTCAACAACATTGTCCTTTACTTGTTTGGAGAGTTCCTTGGTCTTCATGGCAGTGTTTGGTTAGTGGTGCCTCTTGCTTAGGTGTTGCAGCCTCTGGGGCCTTTCAAAAAGGTGTGTATATGTAATGACAGATCATGTGACACTTAGATTGCCCACAGATGGACATCATTTCATGAATTATGTGACTGAAGGTAATTGGTTGCACCAGAGCTTTATATGGGCTTCATAACAAAGGGGGTGGATACAAACGCACATGCCAATTATCAGTTTTTTATTTCTGAAAAATTGTTTTATGTATATATTTTTCTAATTTTACTTCACCAACTTAGACTATTGTGTTCTGATCCATCACATATAATTCAGATTAAAAAAACATTGAACTAAAGGCAGAAATGTAACAAAATAGGTAAAAAGCCAATGGGAGTGAATACTTTTGCAAGGCACTGTATTTTTGCAGGCAAAAATGTGCATTTATTCTTTTTTGCACAGGATCCTGCAGAACATTCTGTTTGTAGTCAATGGATCGTGGGTGCAGTGCCAGGCTCCTGCAGACATACACTAGATCACCAAAAGTATTGGGACACCTGCCTTTACACGCACATGAACTTTAATGGCATCCCAGTCTTAGTCTGTAGGGTTCAATATTGAGTTGGCCCACCCTTTGCAACTATAACAGCTTCAACTCTTCTGGGAAGGCTGTCCACAAGGTTTAGGAGTGTGTCTATGGGAATGTTTGACCATTCTTCCAGAAGTGCATTTGTGAGGTCAGGCACTGATGTGGACGAGAAGGCCTGGCTCGCAGTCTCTGCTTTAATTCATCCCAAAAGTGTTCTATCGGGTTGAGGTCAGGACTCTGTGAAGGCCAGTCAAGTTCCTCCACCCCAAACTCGTTCATCCAGGTCTTTGTGGAACTTGCTTTGTGGACTGGGCTATGTTCCGCGGCGCTGCATATATGTGTTTCTGACTTTGTGCTGGGAGTGCGCCACACCGAGACCGGGGTCTCATCGGAAGCCCCAAGTCCCGTAATAACGATCGGGACCTGAAACTTCCACCTCCAGGTCACCTGATCACTGTGATTAGACAAAAACGTAAATATCTGAATTAACAAAAATCCATTTGGAAATTCGAAAATTAGGAAAACCGAAAATGAATAAAAACTCAAAATAGGAAACAAAAATCTGAAAATTCAAAAATTTGAAATAATAACTTAACTATTACTATTAAATTATAGGTATTGGAATTTCCTTTCAAATTTGGCTGTTAGTGAACGCAACGAATACGAATTTATCTGAAGTTACGAATTATCCGAAAAAACAAATGCCATATCTAAACGAATGGAACGTAACAAATGAATAATAATAAGCAACAACATAAATAAAAACATTATTTTAAATATTAATTTGTTCCGTTCCATTTGTTTAGATGCAACATTCGTTATTTCGGATAAATTCGTATTCGTTACGTTCACTAACAGCTAAATTTGAAAGGAAATTCGGGGGGGGGCGCCGGAGAGCCTTGGAAACGGCCGAAAAGGCCGAATACACTTCGGCTGACCTCAGCAAACCTCGGAAAGACTTCCTACCCGAGATTTGCCAAGGTCAGCCGTGCTGTACTCGGGTCTTTCCGTGCATTTCCGAACGTGACGTTCGGCTCTGCTCGGCTCCGGCGCCCCCCCACCTCAGGCCAAAAGCAGTACTGCACACCGCTTTGGCCTTAATCATGCTCGTTTTGCGAGACAACACTTGCAAACCAAGTTACGCTTTTGTAAAATATAGTGCTCGTATTGCGAAATGCTTGCTAACTGCGTTACTCACAATCCGAGGTTCCACTGTAGTCTTAAAAATGTCCCCCTCCCCCCTTACAACACCTATGCTGACTAACCTGTGTAAAAAGGATGTACTGTATATACAGTATTTACCTATTCTTAGTCTGCTTCAGTCACACAGTCACATAATCCCCTGTGCCTTCCAGCAGCAGCTGCAGGGGAGAGGAGAGGCTTGACTATGGCTGTGAATGCCTGGAGTTGGTATGTCACTCATAGTTTCCCATGTCCCGGTCCCAAACCGTTGTTGGCTCTTCCTCCCTTCCCCACTGGCTGACAAGGAAAATAGACAAGTATATACATATATACAAAGAAGATTTAGGTGGGACTATTACGGTGCCAACAGTTAATAATAGAAACCAAGAATAATTAAAAGGTAAAATTTATTATAAACATGATTAAAAACCAATCAAATCAGATCATTGTGTTTCATTGTACATCTTCTTCATTATGGTAGTTATACAAGTGAAGTTTCGGTTATGCAAAGGTTACATGTTCATATGATATCCCGACATGTTTCGCCTTACGACTTCATCAGGGGATTAACGCTCCAACCAGAAGACACGAGATACCCTAGATAGAAGGGGCACCATGCGGCCACAGAGAACATACAAAGACCAGGTTGGAGAGCAATATTTGGAATAAACACTGGAGGGCACCTGCAGATAGAACAACTTATATCCAAATTGGATGGATTGATTGTTGCTTACAAGCATAAGAATCCCATTCACAGGTCGCCCTCAATCTCTGATCTTCTGGGGGCTATCTAGGGTGTCTCATGTCTTCTGGTTGGTTTGTTAATCCCCTGATGAAGCCGTAAGGCGAAACATGTTGGGATATTATACGAACATGTAACGTTTGCATAACTGGAACTTCACTTGTATGACCACCATAATGGAGATGTACAATGGAACACAATGATCTGATTTGATTGGTTTCTAATCATGTTTGTAGCACTAACTCTTGGTGGAGCTGCTGGTTTAAAGCGGGCTGTTACCTTCACTCTCGATACCTCTGTTTCACCGGCACCGGGTCTAGGGTTCCGTTGAGTTTACCTCTGGACGATATAAGCACCAAACACTTGAGTAGGTTTTCCAATGCTTTAATGAACAAATAAAGGAAGTAGCAGGAAAGAGGCAGAAGGAAAGCTGCAGGGAAGCTCAAATACCTTTCCTTAGTATTCTTTAGAACCTTCTTTGGAATTGAACACTTGTAGTTGAATGCGCTCCCCTTGTGGGATTCAATCTTTGCCCGCCTGGATAGACATCTCTCACTTGCCTAGCAGCCAGTACGCAGCACAAACAAAAGTCTCTGCCACAGACTTGTTTGAAATAAAACCCGTACGATCCTCATGCCACAGGATGTATTGGTTTGCAATGAATGTCAGACACAGTACTTGAACCTTTAAGCCAACCCGGCAGTACTATGCAGTAAGACTACTTCAGGATACGTCCTCCAACCGAGCCACCAGGCCCCTCTCCAGACCAGCACTCTGCATGATCCTTCCATGACGGGTCCTCCCCTGGGATCTTCTCGGTTGTCCAGCTTCTTCACTCAGGATAGACAGCTCAGGACCATTCCTCTGCTGCTGTGGTAGGCCCCAGACAGACTTCTGGGCCCACCCACACGCCGCAGCGACGTGGGCCTCCAGAACGGAGGACCACGAGGTGGTACTCTTAACACATACCTGTCGGCCAGGAGGGCCAGCAGGTGGCTGAAAAACGAACCCTAAAACATGGCGTCTGTCCCATAAATACCCTCTCCCAGAATGCAACTCGAAGGACCACCTCCACCAAGTTATCTCCGGGACAGAGGAGCACTCATACACTTCAACACGTTGCTTTTCCAACACCAGCCCATGGTGACAACGACACCGACCGGCACGGTGTGGAACTACACGCAACTCAGCCAAGCTGGAACAGAGGCAAATCTAACTTCCTCTAATAAGCGACCCACGAGATTTACCTATCAGCGGTAGATTAAAAATCTACCAGCGCTACATGTTTATGATAAATTTTACCTTTTAAATATTCTTGGTTTTCTATTATTAACTGCTGGCACCGTTATATTCCCACCCCAATCTTCTTTCTATATTTGACTTTTTGGGATGAGGTTCCGGATGCCATACGTTTACCTAGGTATAAAATATATAAATAAGTATATACATCTTTTTTACACAAGTTAGCAGCATAGGTGTTAGAAGGAGTGAGGGGACATTTTTAAGATGACTTATGCCTCGTACACACGATCGGATTGTTGGCCAACAAAACCGTAAAATTTTGTCCGAAGGGCGTTGACTCAAACTTGTCTTGCATACACACGGCCACACAAATGTTGGCCAACAATTACGAACTTAGTGACGCACTTGACATACTACATGGTTTTTCAGCTCCTTAGCGCCACCCTTTGGGCTCCTTCTGCTAATTTCGTGTTAGTAGAAGTTTGGTGAGTGTTGATTCGCGCTTTTCAGTTCGCTTCTGAGCGTCCGTTCGTCAACCGGACATGTTGCGGAATCGGAGGAGATAACGTGTTATTTATTATTGGCCTTGGAGTTATTGCTTTGACATTATTTTTTTGGTTGAATAATGATTTGATTTGGTATATTTTTAGATGCATAGAATACACTTTTTGGTTAGGTTCTATTGGCAGATAGCATGTCTTTTTTTTTTTAATGCACAATGAAAAGATTGTGGAGAATAATACTTGGCTATGTGTTTTACTTCAAATGACAGTTTGGGAGTAGGCAGTTACATTTAAAAAAAAATACAATGTAAAATTGACAAGGGAGACCAACATAGCTGTATCTTTGATCTTATAAACCAGGGGATAATGGTATTGTGGTAACTTGCCCAAATAATAATAATAAAAAATAATAATATTATTATTCTTTATATCACTAGAAAAAAAAAGCCTTTGAAAATTTGTTTACAATAACTCCATCAGTATCACCAGCAAAGCAGCTTCATTATTATCCCATTAAAGAAGAAGAGAATTGTGCGCTGCATTTGGAGATTTCATAACTTGCCACGTCACGAATGTTAATTCTCCATTACGCACGCTGGTTTACAAGACCGACCGCTTCTTCTTCCGAGCATGCGTGTTTGTACTTTGGACTTTTATCCAACGGACTTGTGTACACACGACCGGAAAATCCGACAACACACATTTGTTGGCGGAAAATTTGAGAACCTGCTAGCCAACATTTGTTGGAGGAAAGTCCGACAACAATTGTCCGATGGAGTGTAGACACGGTCGGATTTTCCGACCAACAGCCTGTCATCGAACATTTCCCGTCGGAAAGTCCGATCGTGTGTACGGGGCCTTAGGATTTTAACTTTTTTTTTTTTAACGAAGTAAGGATTTTAACTTGAACCATGTTACCGCAACACATACCCTGTTTCCCTGAAAATAAGACCTAGCGTGATTGTCGGTGATGGCTGCAATATAAGCCCTACCCCCCAAATAAGCCCAAGTTAAAGTCCTTGTAGGTCTTATTTTCAGGGTAGGGCTTATTTTCGGGGAAGCAGGGTAGGGCCTATTTGGGGGGTTGGGCTTATATTGCAGCCATCACTGACAATAACGCTAGGTCTTATTTTCGGGGGAAAAGGGTAGGTGTGAAGGGGCCCTCAATGCACTTATAGGCTCATTATAGGTTCAGTCCAATTAACCTGAATACATGTGTCTAAAGGCAAAATAAAAAATGTAACCTGGAGGTGCACTTCAAGTAATCATTACTAAGTGGTGTATGATACAATAAATAGAACTTTATTAACAGATGCAATGAACTAATGGCCAGCAAATACACAATACACCTTCACAATAACATTCTGAGCTAATGATTGAATTTTATTATACTGCCCTAATTATGATAATGATCCCAGGTGTAAATTATACTTAATGAGGAATCGCTAGCTGATTAAATGTCAGCCTAGAAACACGTCTTATCATACATCTGTTAAAGTCAATGATCATATTCAATCTGAAATACTGCAGTTTTTAGGGATTATGTGTTCTGTCTAATTGGAAAGATTATACTATAGGATTTAACGTGCTTAAAGATTAAACGAGAATAGATATTTTACAAATGGATGCCTCCAAGCAAAAACATTTTTCCCAGGATAGCTAATGCCGCGTTACACACGATTGGAAATTCAGCCAGCAAAAGACCAATAGGAGCTTTTGGTCGGAAAATGCGACCGTGTGTATGCTCCATCTGACTTTTGCTGGCGGAATTCCGACAGCAAAAGATTGAGAGTAGGTTCTCAATTTTTTTTGGTCTGAAAAGGTTCCTATCCAAAAATGCGTTCTTGACGGTTGAAAGTTCGGAGAACTTTTGTGTGACCGTGTGTATGCAAGGCAAGCTTGAGTGGAATTCCGTCGGAAAAACCATCCAAGTTTTTTCCAACGGAAAATCCGCTCGTGAGTACGGGGCATAAGAATCTTAAAGTGGATTTCTCCTTTTTGCAGCCAAATTGGGATAACATGCGCTTTATATATGGCACATGTCCCCACTCAGTTAGTCAGCCTATAGAAGAGTCAGATTTTTTTCTTTAACCTCTTTAGCTCTGGAAGATTTACCCCCCATTCATGACCGCCTATTTTTTGGGATATGGCACTGCGTTACTTTAACTGACAACTGCGCGGTCGTGCGACGCTGTACCCAAATAAAATGTATGTACTCCCCCCCCCCCACAACTAGAGCTTTATTTTGGTTGTATTTGTTTTGTTTGTTTTTGCGCTATAATTAAAAAAGAGTGACAATTGAAAAAAAAAAAACAATATTTTTTACTTTCTGCTATAAAACATATCCAATAAAAAAATGTAAAATTAAAGTTTCTTTATCAGTTTAGACCAATATGTATTCTGCTACATATTTTTGGTAAAAAAAAAAAAATCCCAATATATGTATTTTGATTGGTTTGCGCAAAAGTTATACCGTCTACAAACTATGCAATATATTTATGGAATTTTTATTTATACATTTATTTTTACTAGTAATAGCGACGTTCAGCAACTTATTGCAAGGCAGCAATATTTGCAGCGGAAATTCTGGCACTAGCTGACACTTTTGACACTTTTTTGGGGACCAGTGATGCTAATAGAGTGATCAGTGCTAAAAACATGCACTGTCACTATACTAATGAAGAGGTTAACATCAGGGGCAATCAAAGGGTTACTGTGTGCCTAGCCTGTGTTTTTGTACTGTGTGGGAGGTGCTTTTGCTAGGGGAAGACATGGATCCATATCCCTGCTTTGCAGAACACAGGATCCATGCCTTCCCTAATCACAGAACGGCGATCTTCTTGTTTACAGACTGCCGTTCTGCCTGTGTATCGAAGGATCGCCGGGTGCGCATTCGCCCCCACTACCCAGAAGTGCAGTATCACGTATAAATACATGATCCTGCGCATAGCGGCTGCCCTGTAGCAGTATCTGCTATAGGGCGATCAGCAAGTGGTTAACCAGCGGGTTGAATGAAAAAAATCTATCCAATTCCCCTATCCACACACCTAATGTAGATGGAGGAATTCTCCCCACTGAGTCTTTGTACTTTGATGGCAGGGAGAGTTCCCCGCCACCAGAATACACTGATCAGCATTGCTGGGTAAAGCCTGCGGCACCGATTAACCACTTGCCGACCGCTGCACGCCGACATATGTCGGCACAATGGCAGCGGTGGGCAAATGGGCGTACCTGTACGTCCCCTTTAAGAGCCAGGGATAGCGGGCTCGCGGGTCCGCCGCGTACAGTGCGACCGTGTCCGCGGGACCGGCGGACTCGATGTCCACCGGTCTCCCGCCGATCGTGTCACAGAGCCTCAGAACAGGGAAGTGCCTATGTAAACAAGGCATTTCCCCGTTCTGGATTGTGTCATGACAGAGATCACGGCTCCCTGTCATCTGGAGCAGTGATCGTTGTCATGTGACTTGAAGCCCATCCCCCCCACAGTTAGAATTACTCCCTAGGACACACTTAACCCTTTTATCGCCCCCTAGTGGCTAACTCCTTCACTGCCATTTACACAGTAATCAGTGCATTTTTATAGCACTGATTGCTGTATAAATGACAATGGTCCCAAAATAGTGTCAAAAGTGTCCGATGTGTCCACCATAATGTTCCACTAACAATAAAAATTGCAGATCGCCGCCATTACTAATAAAAAAAATAAAAATAAATAAAAATACCATAAAATTATCCCCTATTTGGTAGACGCTATAACTTTTGCGCAAACCAATCAATAAATGCTTATTGCGATTTTTTTTACCAAAAATATGTAGAAGAATACGTATCGGCCTAAACTGAGGAAAAAAATATTTTTTTTATATATTTTTGGGGGACATTTATTATAGCAAAATAAAAAATTATGCGTTTTGTTTCAAAATTGTCACTCTTTTTTTGTTTATAACGCAAAAAATAAAAACTGCAGAGGTGATCAAATACCACCAAAAGAAAACTCTATTTGTGGAAAAAAAAGACGCCAATTTTGTTTGGGTGCAACGCCACATGACCGCGCAATTGTCAGTTAAAGCGACGCAGTGCCGAATCGCAAAAAGTGCTCTAGTCAGGAAGGGGGTAAAATCTTCCGGGGCTGAAGCGGTTAAAGTAAGAAAATTAGACAGGGTGGTTGTACAGAAGTCATTTGGTAGTTTGACATCCGTACAAACCACAGTGCCTATACATGGATCGAAGTTTGGCCGGTTCAGCTGGGATCTATGTATGGATGGCTTTCGCATAACTTAAATATTTAAAAACTGCTGCTTAGCTTTTTCCTCACTTTATAATTGCTTAAAAATCCTACTTGGAGTCTGCTTCTATGTAATGTTAAGAGGCAAGGAGGGTCTGGTGTGTTAGGTTAAGCCCTGTCTGTACTGTGCTGGCAGATCTCATTACCTAATCTCAAGGCTTGGATGATACATTGTATGTTAATGCACTTTATCACAGTTTGTCCCTAGTTTGTTCTTTTTAATAACACTTTGAAATTGTTCAGAATAGCTTGTAATCTGCCCAAAGGCCAGCCCCAGAGAAATAATGGGAAAGGTAATAAATATCTAAAAGAAAAATATTTTTAGATATGCTATTTGAAAGGGAACATATGATAAGCATTTAATCGGGGCTTCTTATATTTGACAGCAAAAATGGAAGTTTAAAGTGGAAATATGAATGAAAATTGCACATATAATGCAGTCTGTCGAACCATTAACATGCAGTTTTCATTCTGAAGTGAAACTGAGCAGAAGTAGTTTCACCCACATAGTCTTACATGGATATGACGTTTTCGGAGGACTTTAAAACTGAATTCCAGGTATGAATGTTTTTTTGTTACAGTGGTCCAGCTTGGAGCAAAGCGTTCTCTCATTGGATGGGGTGGAGAGTGTGACATCACTGCCCCGTCTCTCCACGTTATCCAGTCAGGCTTCAGCACCATCAATCTTTCACTTCAAACAAGGTAACAGAGACATGTACAGTCAGGTCCATAAATATTGGGACATTGACACAATTCTAAACTTTTTTGGCTCTATACACCACCACAATGGATTTGAAATGAAACTAACAAGATGTGCTTTAACTGCAGACTTTCAGCTTTAATTTGGGGGTATTTACATCCAAATCAGGTGAACAGTGTAGGAATTACAACAGTTTGTATATGTACCTCCCACTTTTTAAAGGGACCAAAAGTAATGGGACAGATTAACAATCATCTATCAAACTTTCACTTTTTAATACTTGGTTGCAAATCCTTTGCAGCCAATTACAGCCTGAAGTCTGGAATGCATAGACATCACCAGCTGCTGGGTTTCATCCCTGGTGATGCTCTGCCAGGCCTCTACTGCAACTGTCTTCAGTTCCTGCTTGTTCTTGGGGCATTTTCCCTTCAGTTTTGTCTTCAGCAAGTGAAATGCATGCTCAATCGGATTCAGGTCAGGTGATTGACTTGGCCATTGCATAACATTCCACTTCTTCCCTTAAAAAACTCTTTGGTTGCTTTCGCAGTATGCTTCGGGTCATTGTCCATCTGCACTGTGAAGCGCCGTCCAAAGAGTTCTGAAGCATTTTGCTGAATATGAGCAGATAATATTGCCCGAAACACTTCAGAATTCATCCTGCTGCTTTTGTCAGCAGTCACATCATCAATAAATACAAGAGAACCAGTTCCATTGGCAGCTATACATGCCCACGCCATGACACTACCACCACCATGCTTCACTGATGAGGTGGTATGCTTTGGATCATGAGCAGTTCCTTTCCTTCTCCATACTCTTCTCTTCCCATCACTCTGGTACAAGTTGATCTTGGTCTCATCTGTCCATAGGATGTTGTTCCAGAACTGTGAAGGCTTTTTTTGATGTTGTTTGGCAAACTCTAATCTGGCCTTCCTGTTTTTGAGGCTCGCCAATGGTTTACATCTTGTGGTGAACCCTCTGTATTCACTCTGGTGAAGTCTTGTCTTGATTGTTGACTTTGACACACATACACCTACCTCCTGGAGAGTGTTCTTGATCTGGCCAGCTGCTGTGAAGGGTGTTTTCTTCACCAGGGAAAGAATTCTTCGGTCACCCACCACAGTTGTTTTCCGTGGTCTTCCGGGTCTTTTGGTGTTGCTGAGCTCACCGGTGCGTTCTTTCTTTTTAAGGATGTTCCAAACAGTTGATTTGGCCACCCCTAATGTTTTTGCTATCTCTCTGATGGGTTTGTTTTGTTTTTTCAGCCTCATTATGGCTTGCCTCACTGATACTGACAGCTCTTTGGATCTCATATTGAGAGTTGACAGCAACAGATTCCAAATGCAAATAGCACACTTGAAATGAACTCTGGACCTTTTATCTGCTCCTTGTAAACGGGATAATGAGGGAATAACACACACCTGGCCATGGAACAGCTGAGCAGCCAATTGTCCCATTACTTTTGTTCCCTTAAAAAGTGGGAGGCACATATACAAACTGTTGTAATTCCTACACCGTTCATCAAATTAAAGCTGAAAGTCTGCAGTTAAAGCACATCTTGTTTGTTTCACTTCAAATCCATTGTGGTGGTGTCAGGAACGGTGTCATCTCCGGTTTCTCCTGCTGGTGGCACTATTACATTCAGCACCAAAAGGGTGTAATTCCAGTGGCCACCAGCGGGGGTCTCCCTGCCAGGAGTGCAGACTTGCCATCAAGCACACCTGTCATGGTTTTGCTGGACTTTGCTGGACTAAACCTGCCCTGAACTAACCTCAGTGCTTCAGTATTCCTCTGCTAAGCCCTTGTCCCTGCCAGTACCTGCTCTTGTTCCAGCCTGTTCCAGCCTGTTCCTGAACCCCGTTTGTGTATCCTGACCTTGAACCCTGTTTCCTGTTCCCTGCTCCTTGGTCTGCTTCATTATTCCTGGTTTTGGTTCCCTTGTCGCTTTGGCCCATGCCTTATTTGGTTTCCTTGCTCTTGTATTATATTAGTTAGATAGTTAGGTGGGTTTGGGGGTTGCTGTGTTTTCACCATTTTCTTGTTTTTGGTTTGCTGTCTTGTTTTCACGTGTATCTTCATCATTATTAATAAACATACTTTCTTTATTTACTGGTTTGTCCCTGATTCCTTGGTGCAGCCCAGCGATCTGATCACCTGCATTGGATGTTGTGTATAACATCCCCTGACAGAATACTGAAGCCATACAATCAGATCGGTTGCACCTGGGAATTGGGGCCTGAGTCCCAGCTATTGTTGAAATATGGATTTTGAAAGTATTTTGTATTTATCGCTCCTGGCAACTGATGACAGAGACCTTTGTTATCAGACATTGGCTGAATACACTAGGGAACAGTTGTTAGAAGGCATCCGCCTAGCTCATGTTTTTATTGAGCAAGGCAGTTTTTTGTTTGAAGATGTGCAACCATTAATTTGGATCTGTACTGAGTTGGCCCTGTCTGATGTCACTGAGGGAGGTGATGACTATACACCCCCTTTTAGTGCAGCTCAGGTAGAATCTTTAGTTTGGCTTTTGGAGGATGACTCAGCATTTTTTATTGAACAATATTCAGCTTGACCTCAGCAGGTGCTTGCAAAATGCATTGAATCAGTGCAGTCTCTGGTCAGACAAGCCAAGTGCAAACCTGATTCAGTGCAATCAGTAATACAGGCCTGGTCAAGTCTGTTGCATTCAGCTTCTGTTAGCTCCGAATATACTTCTCTACCAATGAAATACCAGTACCCTGTTTCCTCCTGTTGCACCTACCCTGCCTTTAACTCCCCTGTTGCTTCTCAACTGCCTCCATCAGCTCCACTAAATCTCCCTTCAAAACCTACTCCCTCTGTTTTGCCATCCTTTCACTCTTCGCTTCTACCAGCTGCATTCACTACCTACAGCCCTGTACCCACTTATAGATCCCCAGTGGCTAAAACCAAAAAGAAGCGGAAGTTTTTTCCAACCCATACCATCATGCCAGTATCCAATCCTGCCTCCCCACCAGCTGATCTGTTCCAGCCTGATGTGTTCCTGTATGCCGCCCAGCCTGATGTTCCGATGCCTGCTGTTGTGCCAGTACCTGCTGTTCTGCCTGATGTGCCAGTGTCTGTGCTTGCTGCCCAGTCTGAAGTTCCAGTACCTGCTATTCAGTCCACTGCACCTGCTGTTCTGCCTGATGTGCCAGCACCTGTGCCCACTGTCCAGTCTGAAGTTCCAGTACCAGCTGCCCGGTTTGAAGTTCCAGTACCTGCTATCCAGTCCGATGTACCTGCTGTTCAGCCTGTTGTGCCAATACCTGCTGTTCTGCCTGATGTGCCAGCACCTGTGCCCACTGTCCAGTCTGAAGTTCCAGTACCAGCTGCCCGGTTTGAAGTTCCAGTACCTGCTATCCAGTCCGCTGTACCTGCTGTTCAGCCTGTTGTGCCAATACCTGCTGTTCTGCCTGATGTGCCAGCACCTGTGCCCACTGTCCAGTCTGAAGTTCCAGTACCAGCTGCCTGGTTTGAAGTTCCAGTACCTGCTATCCAGTCCAATGTACCTACTGTTCAGGCTATTGTGCCAGTACCTGCTGTTCTGCCTGATGTGCCAGCACCTGTGCCCACTGTCCAGTCTGAAGTTCCAGTACCGACTGCCCGGTTTGAAGTTCCAGTACCTGCTATTCAGTCCACTGCACCTGCTGTTCTGCCTGATGTGCCAGCACCTGTGCCCACTGTCCAATCTGAAGTTCCAGTATCAGCTGACCGGTTTGACGTTCCAGTACCTGCTATCCAGTCCGATGGACCTGCTGTTCTGCCTGTTGTGCCAGTACCTGCTGTTCTGCCTGATGTGCCAGTGCCTGTGTCCACTGCCCAGTCTGAAGTTCCAGTACCGACTATCCAGTCCAAAGCACCTGCTGTTCTGCCTGATGTGCCAGTGTTTGTGCTTGCTGCCCAGTCTGAAGTTCCAGTACCAGCTGCCCGGTTTGAAGTTCCAGTACCTGCTATCCAGTCCGATGTACCTACTGTTCAGCCTATTGTGCCAGTACCTGCTGTTCTGCCTGATGTGCCAGCACCTGTGCCCACTGTCCAGTCTGAAGTTCCAGTACCGGCTGCCCGGTTTGAAGTTCTAGTACCTGCTATTCAGTCCACTGCACCTGCTGTTCTGCCTGATGTGCCAGCACCTGTGCCCACTGTCCAGTCTGAAGTTCCAGTACCAGCTGCCCAGTTTGAAGTTCTAGTACCTGCTATCCAGTCCGATGTACCTGCTGTTCAGCCTGTTGTGCCAGTACCTGCTGTTCTGCCTGATGTGCCAGCACCTGTGCCCACTGTCCAGTCTGAAGTTCCAGTACCAGCTGCCCGGGTTGAAGTTCCAGTACCTGCTATCCAGTCCGATGCACCTGCTGTTCAGCCTGTTGTGCCAGTACCTGCTGTTCTGCCTGATGTGCCAGCACCTGTGCCCACTGTCCAGTCTGAAGTTCCAGTACCAGCTGCCCGGGTTGAAGTTCCAGTACCTGCTATCCAGTCCGATGGACCTGCTGTTCTGCCTGTTGTGCCAGTACCTGCTGTTCTGCCTGATGTGCCAGCGCCTGTGCCCACTGCCCAGTCTGAAGTTCCAGTACCGACTATCCAGTCCGATGCACCTGCTGTTCTGCTTGTTGTGCCAGCACCTGCTGTTCTGCCTGATGTTCCAGTGTTTGTGCTTGCTGTCCAGTCTGAAGTTCCAGTACCAGCTGCCCGGTTTGAAGTTCCAGTACCTGCTATCCAGTCCAAGGCACCTGCTGTTCAGCCTGTTGTGCCAGTGCCTGCTGCCCAGTCTAAAGTTCCAGTACCGGCTGCCCGGTTTGAGGTTCCAGTACCTGCTATCCAGTCCGATGTGCCTGCTGTTCAGCTTGTTGTGCCAGCACCTGCTGTTCTGCCTGATGTGCCTACTGCCCAGTCTGAAGTTCCAGTGCCTGCCCTCCAGCCTGATGTCTCGGTGCCTGCTCTCCAGCTTGATGAGCCTGCTGCCCAGCTTGAAGTACCCATGCCTGCTGCCCAGCTTGAAGTGCCCATGCCTGCTCCCCAGCTCGATGCGGATGTGCCACTGCCCAGCGTGATGTACCTCTGCTTTCTGCTCAGCCTGATGACATGGGGCCTGCTAAAACTGTTCCTGACTGATGGCCATCTTGCCGCTGGGTCAATCCTGTCTGTCGCCTGGCTTAAATGTAATGCTCCTGTGTGGTCTGCCTCCGATGGTTTCTTTCCCATTACCCTGCTAATCTTCATTTCCAGATCCAAACTTCCTGACCCGGGTGGTGGGGTACGTGTCCTATTTTCAGACTCTGATGGCACGTCCCCCAGTGAACTAAAAGACTCTGGCCTTGGAAGTGTGAAGAAGTCCGCAGACTCAGTAGGGAAACATTTTAAGGTGTTTCTGCACCCACTCGGACTGTCGTACCCAGGGCTGAATGGAGTGTCCGGAGGCCACTCCTTTAGGAGGGGGAACTGTCAGGAACGGTGTCATCTCCGGTTTCTCCTGCTGGTGGCACTATTACATTCAGCACCAAAAGGGTGTAATTCCAGTGGCCACCAGCGGGGTCTCCCTGCCTGGACTGCAGACTTGCCATCAAGCACACCTGTCATGGTTTTGCTGGACTATATAAACCCGCCCTGAACTAACCTCAGTGCTTCAGTATTCCTCTGCTAAGCCCTTGTCCCTGCCAGTACCTGCTCTTGTTCCAGCCTGTTCCAGCCTGTTCCAGCCTATTCCTGAACCCCGTTTGTGTATCCTGACCTTGAACCCTGTTTCCTGTTCCCTGCTCCTTGGTCTGCTTCATTATTCCTGCTTTCGGTTCCCTTGTCGCTTTGGCCCATGCCTTATTTGGTTTCCTTGCTCTTGTATTATATTAGTTAGATAGTTAGGTGGGTTTGGGGGTTGCTGTGTTTTCACCATTTTCTTGTTTTTGGTTTGCTGTCTTGTTTTCACGTGTATCTTTATCATTAATAATAAACATACTTTCTTTATTTACTGGTTTGTCCCTGATTCCTTGGTGCAGCCCAGCGATCTGATCACCTGCATTGGATGTTGTGTATAACATTCCCTGACAGGTGGTGTATAGAGCCAAAAAGATTAGAATTGTGTAGATGTCCCAATATTTATGAACCTGACTGTATATATTTGAAATATGTTTGAACATGTTTTACAATTAATAAGTTATTTATAAATTTTTGAAAACCTTAAGTGTCCATCAGGCACCGAGCAAAAAGCTCAATAGTTCTAAGTATTCATGCTAAGGATATTTACATTAGAAATTTAGCTAAAGGAGAGAATCTAATAGCCTTACTTAGTTGAAAGCTTATCTAATTTTCATAATATCCCAACATAATGCATATTTTATGCTTGTAGTAGTTTAACAGAGTATTTATTTGGATGATTGATCAGGCAGAGAATAACTCCGTTTACTGAACAGGTGAAAAGTAATAATGCAAAACATGTTCAGAATTAGTGTCGGGCAAAGGCACAGTCAATATGTAGTTAAGGAACGTTCCTAACAATGGATGGGTCATCAGCTGTCAGTAGGCTTCCCCAGTGACAGCTGAAAAAAAAATGCTGGTAAAAAAAACAAAAAAACCCCACAAAACTTGTAATCCTAAATGCACGATTCAGATTTGATGATAGACATCATATGATGTAACACGGTCTCTATGTAGATATTATCCCTTGTTCAATAATCTTAACAGGAAGTTTTTGCATTGTCCCTACCCTCGTCTCCTCCCTCTTTTTCTTCTCTCATCCCTCCCCCCCACACCTATCCCTCTCCTCCATTTAGTTAAGAGGTGACCTCTCAGGCCTTTATTTCTTATCTTACAGTATTACATGTCCTAGACTATTTTCGTTATCTGTATTTTGTGCTTTAATCTTAGTCTGGCGAAGCCATTCCTTTGTTGATTTGGATGTATGATTTGAGTCGTTGTCATGCTGAAAGATGAAGTTCCTCTTCATGTTCAGCTTTCTAGCAGGAGCCTGAAGGTTTTGTGCCAATATTGACTGGTATTTGGAACTGTTCATAATTCCCTCTACCTTAACTAAGGCCCCTGTCCCAGCTGAAGAAAAACAGCCCCAAAACAGGATGCTGCCACCACCGTGCTTCACGGTGGGTATGGTGCTGTTTTGGTGATGTGCAGTGTTTTTGGGCCAAACATATTTTTTGGAATTATCACCAAAAAGTCCAACCTTGGTTTCCTCAGACCATAACTCATTTTCCCACATGCTTTTGGGAGATTTGTTTTTGAAAAATTTAGCCAGGCTTTGAGGTTTTTCTTTGTAAGAGACATATGAAGAATACAGGAGATTGTTGTCACATGTACCACACAGCCATTACTTACCAGATATCCCTGCAGCTCCTTTAATGTTGCTGTAGACTTTCTTGGCAGCCTCCCTGACCAGTTTTCTTCTCGTCTTTTCATCAATTTTGGAGGGACTTCCAGTTCTTGGTAATGTCACTGTTGTGCCATATTTTCTCCTCTTGATGATGACTGTCTCCACTGTGTTCCATTGTATATCTAATGCCTTGGAAATTATTTTGTACCCTTCTCCTGACTGATACCTTTTATCAATGAGATCCCTCTGATGCTTTGGAAGCTCTCTGCGGACCATGGCTTTTGCTGTAGGATGCGACTAAGAAAATGTCAGGAAAGACCTACTAGAACAGCTGAACTTTATTTTGGGTTCATCAGAGGCACTTCAAATGATGGCAGGTGTGTACTGACTGCTATTTAACATGAGTTTGAATGTGATTGCTTCATTCTGAGCACAGCTACATCCCCAGTTATAAGAGGGTGTGCACACTTATGCAACCACATTATTTTAGTTTTTTAGTTTTATTCATACCCCCCCCCCCCCCCCCCACAAGATTTCACAGTTTGTTTTTCAACTGAGTTGTACAGTTTATAGGTCACATTAAAGGTGAAAAAAGTTCTAAAATGATCTATCTTTGTCTCATTTTTTTACATCCCAGAAACCTGACATTTTAACAGGGGTGTGTAGACTTTCTATATCTACTGTGTGTGCATATATAAGAGGCATGGCATGTTTTTTGAAGTTGTATATTTTGTCACTTTTTGGAAAATGAAAAAAAAAAGTCCACACTTTTTACAATTTTTCACATACTGTCACCAGTGCAGTACAGCATCATTATATAACTGGTGTGGTGTTGACCAGGGACACTGACTGGTGACAGTATGTAAAAAAAAAAAAAAAAAAAAAAAATCTTTATTTTTTTTCTATTTTTTACATTTTTTTATTTTTATTTATTTTACATACTGTGAGCAGAGCAATACAGCGTTACCATAGTAACGCTGTACCTCTCTGAGAAGTTGATCAGGATTCTTATTTATTTTTCACATACTATACTTTTATAGCAGCAAATTTCACTGCTATAAGCAAATATTTTTTACTGAATGACAGTGTGTAGACATTGTCTGTTGTTGTGATTAGCTGTGATTGGTCACAGTTAATCACATGGTACAAATGGGCTGTGATTGGCCCTGTCTGTACCATGTGATCACTGTGACCAATCACAGCTAGCAACACAATTGTATACAATGAATGGCATTAAGGCTGGGTTCACACCTATGCAATTTGGATGCGGGTTTCCCTGCATCCAAATGACAGGAGATTGTGACCGACTCTATAAAGCCAGTTCACATATCTCCATTGCGGCTGCAGAGCGGCTTGCACAGGAACGCTGTTCGTCTTTGGCTCCATTTCAGGGCTGAATTCAGGCAAAAATGTGTCCCTGAACCGGAGAACAGGGACGCACCTGACCCCTGCTGCGAGCCGCATCTGAGGTGTGAACCCAGCCTAAAGGAATACATTTATTGTTTACAACTGTCATGTGATCTGCTGTGATTTGTCACAGTGATCACATGAGACTGGTAGCAGGCCGGTATAGTGATCAGTGTCCTGTGGACACAGCGGGTGACAGAGCGCGCCAGAGCGTGGCCTGTAGAGGCTGCACGAGGCCCGTTATCGTCATTTGTCATATGATGTCCTACCAGAACAATAGAATTCCCGCCCGTCCGTCATTTTACAATGATGCGGGCAGGAAGCAGTTAAAGCTGAAGTCTACTGTTTGCTACAAGTCCTCAAGTTGTTCATAGTTCCTGTTTTTGGAGTATCCCACCCAATTCCCTCAACCTTATGCCAGTTCTCCAAAAAATAAAATAAAAGAACACCCCTAGACCGGTCATTGGACAATGAGCCTGTGTGCCTGGCTGCGGGGCAAAGTTTTTAGGGAGGACCTGGGTAATATTTCTGCGGCTCCTATGAGAGTGTCATTAAAATAATATGACTTGTGTAGCAATTGTATATACTGTATTCATTTTTTTTGTTTATTTTTATTTTTTATTTTTATTTTTTTCCCCACAAAGCAGGAGTAACCCTCATGCCCCGTACACATGGTCGGACTTTCCGACGCAATATGTGCGATCGGAGCTTGTTGTTGGAAATTCTGACCGTGTGTGGGCTCGATCTGACTTTTTCCATCGGAATTTCCGACACACAAAGTTTGAGAGCAGGCTATAAAATTTTCCGACAACAAAATCCGTTCGCGTAAATTCAGAACGATCGGATTTTCAACAACTTTGTGTGACCGTGTGTATGCAAGACAAGTTTGAGCCAACATCCGTTGGAAAAAATCCATGGATTTTGTTGTCGGAATGTCCGATCAGTGTCAGATCATGTGTACAGGGCATTAGAGCAGTAAAAATGCAGAACTCTCTCCCCTCAGGAAGTGATACTAGCCAAGAGTGTTGACAACTTTAAAACACTTTCGGTATTTCCGACAACAAAGTTTTGTTGGCGGAAAATTTGAGAACCTGCCAGCCAACATTTGTTGGCGGAAAGTCCGACAGCAAATGTTTGATGGAGCATACACACGGTCGGACTTTCTGACAACAAGCTCACATCCAACATTTCCCGTCGGAAAGTCCGACTGTGTGTATGCAGCATAACTCTATGGTAACTCTAATGCCCCGTACACACGGTCGGATTTTCCAACGGAAAATGTGTGATAGGACCTTGTTGTCGGAAATTCCGACCGTGTGTAGGCTCCATCACACATTTTCCATCGGAATTTCCGACACACAAAGTTTGAGAGCAGGCTATAAAATTTTCCGACAACAAAATCCGTTTGCGTAAATTCTGACCGTGTGTGGACAATTCCGACGCACAAGGTGCCACGCATGCTCAGAATAAAATAACAGACGAAAGCTATTGGCTACTGCCCCGTTTATAGTCCCAACATACGTGTTTTACGTCACTGCGTTCAGAACGATCGGATTTTCCGACAACTTTGTGCGACCGTGCGTATGCAAGACAAGTTTGAGCCAACCTCCGTCGGAAAAAAAACCCATTGGATTTTGTTGTCGGAATTTTCGATCAATGTCTGACCGTGTGTACGGGGCATTAAAATAACAGTATCCGTTAGATGAACTAAATATTTCAATATTCAAAGCAGGTACTGGGCTGCCTCTTAACCAAAGATATACAATTAGAACTTATGTATGTATCAATATCATGAACAGCTACAAACGATAAAACAAACATGCAGAACGGGGACAGAACAGCGGTGTATAGCTTTCTGTAACATGGATGATATCTGTTGGGTCAGACACTACAGATGAGAAACTCCAGGGACACCTGAAACTAATTATTTCTGAGATCCGTGCCAGGGATATTTCTGTAGCAGCCTGGACATGTTTAATGAGCAGGAGCGTGCGGGGTATTATGAACCCACAAAACAAATTAATATGTTTCACATGACTGGGTGAGTGAATGCATAGCACAGGATAAAAAAAAAAAAAAAGAGACATATTTGCACTTAATTATTACCAAATTACTATTACCAAATGTTAATTTTATTTATATTAATAATAAACTAACCAGCAATATTAATATTATAAAAAAAAAAAAAAATACTACTTTTAGATTGAATCACTTTTATCTTACTTTTTAACAACAGCTGCACAATGCATTTGTATTTGAATTTGCAAAAGCGAGGACCAGAAAGGGCCCATACACATTCCATCTGTACACGGCAGTGTATTAATGGCCCGTATATAGTACCAAGATCCTTGCCAGGGATTTGTCTACAGTACCTACAGTAGCCTGGACCTTAAAGCGCAGGGGCGTGCGGGGTATTATGAACCCACAAAACAAATTAATACGTTTCACATGACTGGGCGAGCAAATTCATATCACAGCCTAATGGAGAAAAGAAAAAAAAGAGACAGATTTCAACTTAAAAACACTATTACCATTTTTTTTTTTTTTATTTAATTTATATTCATAGACTAGCCAGTGATACTAATGAAAAAAGTAATCACTTCTAGACCGTAACTTATTTGTTACAACAGCTGTACAATCCATGTGTATTTAAAGTATATAACAACCCATTCAGTTTAAAATAGGAATGAAAGGAAAATCATTTGTTTATACATAAAAAAGACCAAAAACTAAACCTTATTAAATACATCAATAACGGGCACTTTTGCCTCCTTCCTTCCCAGACCAATTTTCAGCTTTCAGCGCTCTTGCAATTTCAATGACAATTGCGCGGTCACGCAACGCTGTACCAAAATGAACTTTTTATAATTTTGTTCACACAAATAGAGCTTTCTTTTGGTGGTATTTATTCACGACTCCGTTTTTTTTTTTTGCCATATAGGCGAAAAAAAGCGGAAATTTGGAAAAAAAACAATATTTTCTTCTTTCTATTTTAAATGAAATCCAATAAAATCTAATTTTGTCATAAATTTAAGCCAAAATGTATTCTGCTACATGTTTTTGGTAAAAAAAAAATCCCGTTAAGAATATAATAATTGGTTCATGTGATCACGGACAGATGTACGCAAATGATCATGTACAGATGTGCGCAGGTGATCATGGACATATGTGTGCAGATAATCTTGGGTACATGTGATTTTACTGTTACATATGTGGGGGACAGGTGCTTTTACTATGTGGGGACATGTGTTTTGGGGACATGTGTGCTTACTTTGTGTTTTTTACATTGTGGGGACACTAGACTGGTGATCAGTGAGTAAAAAGCTGTAAAAAACAGCTCATATTCACTGATCACCAGCCGGCTGCAGCGATTCGCTCTCCTCTCCTCACCGACAACTTCTGTGTGAGGAGAGGATCACACTCTCCTGATCACATGACGGCCGTGTTCAATCACAGCCATCATGTGATGTAAATACAGAGCCGGTTGCTAGGCAATCGGCTCTGTATTTACATCGCATGATGGCTGTGATTGAACACGGCCGCCATGTGATCAGGAGGGCAAATCACAGAGCCCTCCTGGCGGTCAGAGATGCGCAGTGTCCGGGTGACTCGTGCGCATCGGGAGCGTGCCACTGCGCGGGCCTGCGCATGCGCGATCCCCCTTCTTCTGAAGGAGGTTCCTGAACGTCCTCTCAGAAGGAGAGAGCACCCACCCAGCCGTTTATATACAGTGGCCGGGTGGGAAGTATTTAATACCTGACAAGTCTGATCATTGGAGAAGATCAGGCTGAGTTCCCCATGTTGTGCTCATTTTTAGTGTGGTCAGTTTTTAATAGGAAAGCAGAGGGACAGGCAGGGACACCAGGCATTTCACACAAAGAAAGCAATACAAAGAGAAGAGGAGACTTTTTCATACAAGTACATGGTACAGCGGGTACATATCAGGAATAAGATATGTTGGGTTTATATATTCTTTAACAACAATTTCGCCCAGCCGTCCTTTTGCTATAGGTGATTTAATTGTTGTGACTGGGCATCATTGGACGTCCTTCACAACATGTCGTGCAGCAATCGGTGGTGCGGTGTGTCGCTCGGACACACTGCAGCTCCGATCACAGTAAAGAGCCTATGATGGAGGCTCTTTACCATGTGATCAGCTTTGTCCAATCATAAAGCCCACTCGTGAAATGGCGACAAACTACAGTACTTAAAACATATCTACAGGTTACCAGTTTAGAGGTACAGAGGAGATCTTGTACTGGAATTATTGCTCTCATTCTAATGATTGCGGTGATACCTCGCATGTGTGGCTTGAACACTGTTTACATTTACGGGCGCGACTTACGTATGCGTTCACTTCTGTGCGTGAGCACGGAGGGATGGGGCGCTTTAATTTACTTAAATTTTTTTCTTATTTATTTTTTATTTATTTATTTTATTTTATTTTTCACACTGTCTTTATAAAAAAAAAAATTCTGATCATTTTTATTGCTGTCACAAGTAGGGTTGTCCCGATACCGATACTAGTATCGGTATCGGCACCGATACCGAGCATTTGCCCAAGTACTTGTACTCGGGCAAATGCTCCCGATGCTTCCCCCGATACCTAGAGGACAGCTGTGATCGGCGCGTGGGGGAGTTACAAGATTCTCCCCCAGCGGCTTTCACCAGCTTTAGTGACATACAGCGGTGATCGGTCACAGCTGACTGTCACTGCATCCTCCTCCGTGCCCCCTCCTTTCCTCTGTGCCTCTCCGCTGTCCCCTTCGTTCCTCTCTCCTTATCTGTCCCCTCCGTTCTGCTCTCCTTATCTGTCCCCTGCATTCCTCTCTCATTATCTTTCCCCTCCGTTCTCCCCCTCCGTTCCTCCGTCCCCCTCCTCCTTCCTTTGGAGAGAGTCAGCTGACTCTGTCCATTCACATAACTGAAACATTGTAATCTTCTGTGATAACTATGTGTCAGTTTATGAATGGAGAGAAGCTGCTGTGTTCTCTCCATTCATTCTCAGTGCAGCTGACGCTGCAGAGAAAGGGACTGGGGAATCTCTATCCTCTGTCTCTTTCTCTGTCTCAAGGGGGAGATATCAGAGGTCTATTAAGACCCCTGATATCTCACCAAAGCCCCCCAAAAGGGCTGATTAAAAAAAAAACCAAAACAATAAAGAATAAAAAAATATTATTGGAAAAAATAAAAATTGTAAAAAAAAAAAACAAAAAAAACACACACATACAACGTTCACCCCCCCCCAAAAAAAATAGTAAAAAAAAAAAACTGTCACGTGACATTAAAAAAAAAGTATCGGTAATCGGTATCGGCGAGTACTTGAAAAAAAGTATCGGTACTTGTACTCGGTCCTAAAAAAGTGGTATCGGGACAACCCTAGTCACAAGGGATGTAAACATCCCTTGTAATAGTCTTGTGTCAGGTACTCTTTATGGAGGGATCTGGGTTTTATAAGACCCAAAATCATTCCTCCTTTGCACTTAAAAAAGCATTCAAAATGCCAAGTTTGGCTGTTTTGAATGCTGTAATTTTTTTAAATTTGGCGCCTTTAAGTTTTCTGTAAACCGGAAGTAAAGTCTCATGAAGTAAAGTGTAAAGTGACGTCGTTGCTGGGTTACTAGATCCGAGACCCAATCGAAGCTGATTCTGGCTTTGTTCGGGTCTCCAGGCCAGCCGGCAGATGTGCTGGCTGGTCTCTCAGGCTTCCGGGAGGGACAGGAGAGCCCTGGAGAGCCGTGAAAGGCGGCAGGAGGGGGGATGGGGGACATCCTCTCACGCTGCTTGAGAGAACAGCCGCATCGGTTGTTATGACAAGAAAGCCGACTGCCAGCTCTAAAAAACGGTACCGGGTGATGCGTGCAGCTGCATGCATCACCCCGGTACAACCTTTTCAAGCCGAGGCCACATATTTGCGTACGGTCGCCACAAAGGGGTTTAATGGCTTTTAGATATTCACATAATTCATAAAAAATAATAAAAGGCTAGATTCACCTAAAAAAATAAAAATCTATGTTTTTGCAGGAAAATAAAGTATCTGAACACATCATTAGTGGATCGTGGGTGCAATGTCAAACTCCTGCAGACACCAACAGCTTTCTGCCTGTACCTCTGTATGGGATTTCAGTTACAAAGCTTGATGAAGTATTACTGGACTACGAGTGCTCTGATTAACCTGTAGTTACTTGTAGTTCATTGACAATCAGGGCTGCTGATAAGGTCAGTATAACTGGTCCTGTTGTACTGGGCCCAGGACTCATCAGCTAAACAGGGGGGGCCAGGGCAAATGTATTGTTCATTTCTGCCTAAATGAATAAATGGATACCACACGCCCGCTCCTACTTCCTTGTCATAGCTTAAGTTACATTTCCCTGGGCCCCATCAAGTCAAAATAGAGGCCCAGGTGGTGGGTCTTTTTTTCATTTTTGGGGCATAGTGGGAAAAAACTCGCCTGTCTGCCCACCAGCCCTGCACTTACCCCATCCAGGTCACGGGCAGCATTGCCGTCTTCCACCTGCGTCTCCTCCTCGGCGGGTTCCCCCCTGCTTCTGGCCAATATGGTGGTTTCTCCACTTGGCCAATCGGGTCTTAAGACCCGCTTCTTGATTGGCCGGGAGGAGAAGCAGGAAGACAATAGTGAATAATAATTCGCTATTGTCACACAATTGGGTGAGCCCACCCTTTTGGAAGCCAATTAGAGCCTCAGGCTCTAATCATGTTCTTTAAAAAAAAAAAACCCAATTGAAATCCATGCGTCCGGCACCCTGCATTTGCCAGACGCATGGATTAGTGAGACAGTGCCCCTGCACCCTGTATAAGCAGCCGCCACTGGATACAGCCACCACATCTAATGGTTGGTAAGCTGCAATACAGTATCTCTCAGTAAAATAAGAACCCCCCCCCCCTTACATTTTTGAAAATATTTTATGATATCTTTTCACGTGACAACACTAAGAAATGACACTTTGCTACAATGTAAAGTAGTGAGTGTACAGCTTGTATAACAGTTTAAATTTGCTGTCCCCTCAAAATAACTCAACACACAGCCATTAATGTCTAAACCGCTCATAACAAAAGTGAGTACATCCCTAAGTGAATATGTCCAAATTGGGCCCAATTAGCCATTTTCCCGCCCAGGTGTCATGTGACTCATTAGTGTTATAAGGTCTCAGGCGTGAATGGAGAGCAGGTGTGGTAAATTTGGTGTTATTGCTCTCACTCTTTCATACTGGTCACTGGAAGTTCAACATGGCACCTCATGGCAAAGAACTCTCTGAGGATCTGAAAAAAAGAATTGATGCTCTACATAAAGATGGCCTAGACTATAAGAAGATTGTCAAGACCCTAAAACCGAGCTGCAGCATGGTGGCCAAGGCCATACAGCGGTTTAACAGGACAGGTTTCACTCAGAACAGGCCACGCCATGGTTGACCAAAGAAGTTGAGTGCATGTGCTCAGCGTCATATCCAGAGGTTGTCTTTGGGAAATAGACATATGAGTGCTGCCAGCATTGCTGCAGTGGTTGAAGGGGTGATGGGTCACACAAAAAACGGAGGGAAAAGAGGATTCCCAAAGAATTAATCAAGGAGGGTCTAACCAGTATTTAAAGATAAAAAATTCTTTATTTGAAAACTCCACATAATACTAACAATTTATACATGTATAATTTATACCAAACCTCCACCATATACTACCTGAAGCATGCTCTGAAGAAACTCGGGTCATGAGTGAAACGCGTCAGCAAGACACCATCACACCTTCTGATGTGAGGGCACAGACTGTCCACCTATCAGATAATACTCCGGATATCATTGTGCTTCTCTTTGGAGACTCCGTAAGCACAGCAAGATCTCGGGATACATCTAAGCTGTATGACAGCGATGATACACGGCACTGTTCGTTCCATAGACACGCTGACCATCGGAGGAAGGTATCCCCCCATTTTCTATGGCTTAGACTTAGCCCAAAGACAGCTGCAATATCTGTCCTGCATCTAGGACCCGGACAAGGCAGACTTCGGACGAATGGTGAAGTGGTTAGATGTATCTGATCCATTGGAAGTTATCTCTTTATATACACTCACCTGTACCGGTTAGAATCCATTAGCCCGTCCCCAGCTGATACCGTCAAGTCAGCAGCCCACGTATTTTCCTACACTCTAGAGGGGATCCTCTCACTTCAATTCAGTGTCCAATCTATATGGACTATATTTTCAGGAAAATTTAGTGTATCAAGTGTTTGATATCTGAGAGGCCTGTATGTCTGTTTGTGGTGGCCACCTGTGTACTTAAGACAATTGTCTAATTTTAGATGTATGTGGTGGAGGTTTTGTATCAATTATACATTTATAAATTGTTAGTATTATGTGGAGTTTTCAAATAAATAATTTTTTATCTTTAAATACTGGTTAGTCCCTCCTTGAAGAATTATTTGGGAATACCCTTTCCCTCCGTTTTTTGTATGCTCAATTTAATACAGAGGAACACACCCTTATGGTCGATTACTACTATATCTCTGGGGTGACGGTTTGCCATGACTACAGTGGGGACAGACTACATTGATAAATCCCCCTCTAGTCCTTCTTACATGGATGTAGCCAGAGTGTCATCTTTTATGTGGTTGTTTTGGGGGTGGGGAGTCAGCCTGTCAGTGCTCTGAGCATACGCCGCACACTGCATCACAGCATACACAGCACACTGCATGGCTGTCATCAAAGAAGGAAGCCTCTTCTAAAGATGATGCACAAGAAAGCCCACAAACAGTTTGCTGAAGAAAAGAAGACTAAATACATAAATTACTGGAACCATGTCTTGTGGTATGATGAGACCAAGATAAACTTATTTGGTTCAGATGGTGTCATGCATGTGTGGCGACAACAAGGTGAGGAGTACAAAGACAAGTGTGTCTTGCCTACAGTCAAGCATGGTGGTGGGAGTGTCATGGTCTGGGGCTGCATGAGTGCTGCCAGCACTGCAAAGCTACAGTTCATTGAGGGAACCATGAATGCCAACATGTACTGTGACATACTGAAGCAGAACATGATCCCATTCCTTCTATGACTGGGCCGCAAGGCAGTATTCAAACATGATAATGACCCCAAACACACCTCCAAGATGACCACTGCCTTGCTAAAGAAGCTGAGGGTAAAAGTGATGGACTGGCCAAGCATGTCTCCAGACCTAAACCCTATTGAGCATCTGTGGGGCATCCTCAAATGGAAGGCGGAGGAGCGCAAGGTCTCTAACATCCACCAGCTCCGTGATGTCATCATGGAGGAGTGGAAGAGGACTCCAGTAGCAACCTGTGAAGCTCTGGTGACCTCCATGCCCAAGAGGGTCAAGGCAGAGCTGGAAAATAATGGTGGCCACACAAAATATTGACACTTTGGGCCCAATTTGGACATTTTCACTTAGGGGTGTTACCACTTTTGTTGCCAGTGGTTTAGACATTAATGGCTGTGTGTTGAGTTATTTTGAGGGGGCAGCAAATTTACACTGTTGTACAAGCTGTACAGTCACTACTTTACATTGTAGCAAAGTGTAATTTCTTCAGTGTTGTCACATGAAAAGATATAATAAAATATTTACAAAAATGTGAAGGGTGTAATCACTTTTGTGAGATACTGTATATTCCATTTCTGGTTTTGGGCTTAATATTGCTTTAATCAAAGTACAGTTTTATGTTTTGCAAAAAAAAAAAAAAAGAATATCAGAAAAAAAGTACAGATTGTCTCCCACACTGTTATTTTCAGAGAAAATCTCAAATGCTCTCTTGTCACTGTTGGGAAATTCAAACTTTCATAGTAGTAGGTCATGCTCCGCAATCTCTTGATAAAAGTTGAAGAATGGTAATTATGTGTAACTTGTTGCAGTGTTACATATTCCCTGCAATGTGTGAATGAGCATTTAAATAGTTGTTAGCAATAATCACACTAAGCACCAGTGTAAAACTACAATGGAACCCAAATGTAAAGGGGATAATGGTTTGGCGTTAAAGACTGCCATTGACTATCAATGTAAAGTGACATAATATGACCTAATATAAGGTGGGGCATTTAGGGTTACCACTGATCACCAATGTAAGTGGACCACTATCAGTGAGACAATATACACATTACCACCGGTGCAAAGTGCTGGGTACTGCATGAAGATGTCACCAGATGGGACCCTTGTCATTTAAAGTTGTCATCCCCATAGGGATGACATTTGAAGTGGTTGTAAACCTCAAACATGAAATATGAACAAAGCATATCCCTCTATAGCAGTGCCGGGACAAGGTCACCTAGAGCCTAAAGCAAACATGCCAAACTGCTCCCCCACAAGATGTATGAGCATTATGTGTTAGCAGAAATCCCCCCCCCCCAAAAAAAATTGAGCAATAATCTGCATGCTTACCCTCTAAGCATAAATTCCCCCAGTACAAATCGCCCACCCCTGCTATAAAATTGCCCCCTAGGACAAATTTTTGCCCCCCATTCCCCAAAACCCACCAACACAAATGCCCCGCCCCAAAAAAGTCACCCCTCCTAGCATAAATCCTCTACCCCCCAAATTTCCCCTCTGAGTACACATCCACTCCCCCCTACTTCAAATCCCCCTCCTAGCACAAATACACCCCCTAAATTTTCCCTAACACCATAAATCCCCCCAAACAAAAATGTCCCCTTCTAGTACAATTCTCCTTCCCCCTTCCCCATATCACCTCTTCTAGCACAAATCCCCCCTCCTAGCACAAATCCACCCCCTAAATTTTCCCTAACACCATAAATCCCCCCAAACAAAAATGTCCCCTCCTAGTACAATTCTCCTTCCCCATTCCCCATATCACCTCTTCTAGCACAAATCCCCCCTCCTAGAACAAATTATCTTCCCCATTCCCCCTCTCAACACAAATCCCCCTAGGAATTCTTTCCCATTGTCCGCCCCCCAAATTGCCCCTCCCAACACAAATTCCCTCCCCCTCAATCTCCTTGCAGTGTTTCAGACACGCTTTATAAATTCTAACTTTGAACAGATGTAGAGTAGAGAAGACTGCAGATAAACAGGTACAACTTATGTAGAGGATTTGTTTTTATCTCTGTGTATAACATGAAACCAGTCATTTCACTGAGTATATGTAATGCCACGTACACACGGTCGGACTTTCTATCCTACTTGGTCCGGCGCACTTTCTGACGGACTTTGTCCGCCAGGTGCGCCGGACTTTAAAACGGACGGACTTGCCCACACACGCCCGGACTTTGCGGCGGGCTAAGTCCGCCCGTCTTTACGATGGATTTTCGCCGGAGTTACGGCGGACTTTCAGAATGAACGGACTTGCCCACACACGGACAAGTCCATTCATTTTGAACGTGACTCAGGTGCGACGGGACTAGAAAAGGATGTCAATCTTGCCGCTTTTATCGGCGAGATTGACACCTTGCGAGCCCCGTCGCGGGGCATACCAGGCCCTTAGGTCTGGTATGGATTATAAAGGGAACCCCCTACGCCGAAAAAACGGCGTGGGGTCCCCCCTAAAATCCATACCAGACCCCGATCCGAGCACGCAGCCTGGCCGGTCAGGAAAGGGGGTGAGGACGAGCGAGCGCCCCCCCCCTCCTGAACCGTACCAGGCCGCATGCCCTCAACATGGGGGGTGGGTGCTTTGGGGGAGGGGGGGCGCCCTGCGGGGCCCCCCCACCCCAAAGCACCTTGTCCCCATGTTGATGAGGACAAGGGCCTCTTCCCGACAACCCTGGCCGTTGGTTGTCGGGGTCTGCGGGCGGGGGGCTTATCGGAATCTGGGAGCCCCCTTTAATAAGGGGGCCCCCAGATCCTGGCCCCCCACCCTATGTGAATGAGTATGGGGTACATGGTACCCCTACCCATTCACCTAGGGAAAAAGTGTAAGTAATAAAACACACTACACAGGTTTTTAAAATATTTTATTAAACAGCTCCGGGGGGGGAACTTCCTCCGGCTTTGGGGGTCTTCTTCCGGCTTTGGCGGTCCCTCCGCTTCATCTTCTCCCGGCGTCCGGTTGGTTCTTCTCCGCTCTCTTCTCCCGGTGTTCCAGTTCTTCGGCCGGCTCCTCTGCTGTCTTCAGGTAGCTCTCTTGCCAGCAGAGGTCCGGACTTCTGGGCTTCTGGGCTTCTTGTCTTCTCTTCTCTTCCCCAGATGTTGACACGACGCTCTATCCGGCTGGACTGCGCTCTGAGGGCTGCGTTGTGACTTATATAGGCGGAGACCCCGCCCCCTTTTGATGTCACAGTCCCTGGGCATGTTGGGACTGTGACGTTTTAGGGGGCGTGGTCAACATCACCCAGTGACCACGCCCCCTAAAAGTCCGCCGGCGCCCACACACGGGCGGATTGTCTGGCACACTCTGGTCCGCCGGACCAAGTATGCCGGAAAGTCCGACCGTGTGTACGCGGCATAAGGGTTTACAAGCACTGTTTGTTACAAGGGACCTGTTGGTGCAAAGATTGGCACATGTTATGTGGTATGTTTTTGAGAAAAGGGGTTTATTACACTTGTCCTTTCAACTCTCACTTAGTATGACCCATTGTGAACTCCACTGGAACGGCGCACATTCTGTTCATGGTCATTTGGGGCCATGACTTTCCACTCTCAGTGCTGTCTCACAGGAAGCCCATAGCCTGTCTAAGCTATAACTCTGGCATCTTGCAGCTTGCACAGGGCTTTCCTGTCTCCCTTAGCAGCTGACCTGAGCAGCAGGGAGTGAAAGAGATGCAAGTATGTGTGTCAGGACCTGTGTCACCTTCTGTTGGCACTGTGCTTCCCAGAGTGGAAAGTTGTAGTTCCAGTGTCCTCCATCAGGTGTCTTCCAGCAATCAGCAGTTGCCAGTCATCAGTAGGGATGAGCTTCGAGTTCGAGTCGAACTCATGTTCGACTCGAACATCGGCTGTTCGCCAGTTCGCTGAACAGCGAACAATTTGGGGTGTTTGCGGCAAATTCGAAAGCCGCGGAACACCCTTTTAAATGTCTATGGGAGAAATCAAAAGTGCTAATTTTAAAGGCTTATATGCAAGTTATTGTCATAAAAATTGTTTGGGGACCCGGGTCCTGCCCCAGGGGACATGGATCAATGCAAAAAAAAGTTTTAAAAACGTCCGTTTTTTCGGGAGCAGTGATTTCAATAATGCTTAAAGTGAAACAATAAAAGTGTAATATTCCTTTAAATTTCGTACCTGGGGGGTGTCTATGGTATGCCTGTAAAGGGGCGCATTTTTCCCGTGTTTAGAACAGTCTGACAGCAAAATGACATTTCAAAGGAAAAAAAAGTCATTTAAAACTACTCGCGGTTACACATAGAAGTTCATTGATAAAAACGGCATGGGAATTACCCACAGGGGAACCCTGAACCAAAATTAAAAAAAAAAAATTATGTGGGGGTCCCCCTAAATTCCATACCAGGCCCTTCAGGTCTGGTATGGATATTAAGGGGAACCCCGGCCAAATTTTTTTAAAAAATGGCGTGGGGTCCCCCTCAAATTCTATACCAGACCCTTCAGGTCTGGTATGGATTTTAAGGGGAACCCTGCGCCAAAATGTAAAAAAAAATATGGCGTGGGGTCTCCACAAAAATCCATACCAGACCCTTATCCAAGCACGCAACCTGGCAGGCCACAGGAAAAGATTGGGGATGAGAGAGCGCCCCCCTCCTGAACCGTAGCAGGCCACATGCCCTCAACATTGGGAGGGTGCTTTGGGGTAGCCCCCCAAAACACCTTGTCCCCATGTTGATGGGGACAAGGGCCTCATCCCCACAACCCTTGCCCGGTGGTTGTGGGGGTCTGCGGGCAGGGGGCTTATCAGAATCTGGAAGTCCCCTTTAACAAGGGGACACCCAGATCCCGGCCCTCCCCCCTGTGTGAAATGGTAAGGGGGTACAAAAGTACCCCTACCATTTCACAAAAAAAGTGTAAAATATGTTAAAAATGACAAGAGACAGTTTTTGACAATTCCTTTATTTAAATGCTTCTTCTTTCTTCTTTCTTCTTACTTCTTTCTTCTATCTTCTATCTTCCTTCGGTTTCTTCCTCCATCTTCTTCTTCTTCTGGTTCTTCTAGTTCTTACTCCGGTGTTCTCGTCTGGCATCTTCCTCCACGGCGCCGGCGTCTTCCTCCCTTCTTCTCGGGCCGCTCCGCATCCCCCCTGATGGGAGGCTCGCGCTGTGTGACGCTTCTCCTCTTCTGACGGTTCTTAAATAACGGAGGGCGGGGCCACCCAGTGACCCCGCCCCCCTCTGACGCACTGAGGAGTGTGTGATCATGCTGGCCTTGGTTTATAGTGGTCCTGGACAAAATGTCACACATCATTTTTATGTAATAAAAATATAAATTGATGTAACACACCACTTCTAAGAGACCAGATACAATGTTTGAGCCTATTTGGATTGTTTTCAATAGTCCTCCTAGTAGTGGTTTCACAGTCAAGGGTCAGGTTTGGAAACCAGTAGCTATAGCAGTAGAGAGGCTCCCACCGACCAGCAGAATAAGTAAACAAGCAAGCAGGTCATTCTGGCAGACGACGCGGGCACACCGGAGATGCAGGGTCTAAGCACTAACTGGTACTGACCAGAACTTCTGATCATAGAGATGGGTTTTGCTGCATGTTAGTATCAGGTTGCGGTCCTCAGGATCACCCCACCAGGAGTTGAGCAAGCCGGGATCCAGGAGCAGATATAGCAGGTTAGGATCAAGCAGAGTGTGTTTGAGGACTAAGCCAAAGGTCAGTAATGGTGGCAGTGGAGATAAGAACAATGGCAGGTATGCAAAGGAGCACGTTATCAGCTGGAGAGAGCACATTACTCTGGCAATCAGGAAGTGCAGAGACATGGCTTAAATCAGGAAGTTCATAGGAGGAGCAAAGAGTTTAAGGTTCACTAGAAACAAGAGACAAGGCAAGAAAATCTAAAGGATCAGGTAAGAAGCTGTCCAGCATGTCAGGTAGCTCAACAAGAAAAGCCACTGCCAGATGCAGCACATGTTGTGGGTTCAGATCCTGGTCCTGACAAGTGGTGTGGTGCTTGAATTTTCCATTTTTGTTACATTACAAACTGAGGAGACTTTGGAGATCCTCTGCAGTGTAGCAGCTTCCTGCCCAAGGACCAGATCATTTACATCAACATCAATACTTTAAGATAACCATACCAGTCAGATAAACCTACGGGTCCAGCGCTGTTTTTCCACTATCCTCAACACATCATTGCATAATCCAAACTAAATTTGCAGGTGCTGCTCAAGGCTTAACTGGGTCATCTTATGTAGCATCCGCTTGCTGTGCAGACAAGGACAGAGCTCATCCCAGCTGTAGATGGAAAAGCTGGAAAAGGGAAAAGTCCTGGAAGTCGTACATCACCGCAAAACCCCGTAAGGAGGTGTATGACAGCCTCAGCCCAGGCTCCAACCAGGCCACGCCCCCGACACATTTCACTATACCCAAGATATGCCTTAGGCCAATGATGGCACACCTTGACATCCCAGATGTTTTGGAACTACATTTTCCATGATGCTCAACTACACTGCAGAGTGCATGAGCATAATGGGAAATGTAGTTCCAAAACATCTGGGGTGCCAAGGTTCGCCATCACTGCCCTAGGCGCCCTACACTATGCACCCTCAATGAAAGAACACAAACACAAAAAGAACCTCAACGCACATGCCCCTGGGTGAGTCCACTAACTTAACAAGGGCATGTGCGTTTGTTTTTTTGTGCTTTTTGTGTTATTTGTGTTCTTTTGTTGAGGGTGCACAGTGCAGGGGGCCAAGGGCATATCTTGGAGAATACTAGCCATAGTATGGCCTTATGGGCCATTGCTAGCCTGTCCATTTGCTTGTTTGAGATGAGGTGTGTCTTTGATGTGCGAACATTTAAATTGACTCTACCATGTTGGTAGAGTTAGCTCTGAGGAAGGGGGCTAACGCCATTAAAGTCTAGACATGTGCAATCCGTTCTGTAATGAATCAAAATTCGGACATTCGGATGCATCCGAATGTCCGAATAAAAAAATAACGAATTTCAACTAATACGAAAGAAATTATAGCGAATATAACAAATTAATTCAATATATTTTGGTAATTCGTTAAAGATCTAATGTAACAAAAGGTCAACTCAAAGTAAATCTTACAGTCCAATCAGCTGATTAATTTTGTGCTAGAGGTTGAATTACTGGCAAAGTGCATCCCTGAGAACTGAGTGAGAAGGGTGTTGTATTGTATTTGAGCAGAGAAGAGAAATTCTCATTGTGAGTGTTAAAAGATTCATTAAACAAACGACTTTCCAAACTATGAATCATTATCACGAATATATATACATACATAAATATCGAATTTCAACTAATACGAAAGAAATTATAGCGGATGTAACGAATTAATACGACATGATTCGAGATTCAGTATAACGAATATCGACACTCTACGAATAATTATGAATTATCTGAAAATGAATTAACATAACATAACGGATATAACGGAACGAAATGATGTATTTTACGAATGACAACAAACCGAAACTAAACTAAATTTCCCTTTGTGCACAAGTCTATTAAAGTCAATGGGACCAAAACGTCAAAAATCAAAAGTGCTCATTTTGAAGGCTTATATGCAAGTTATTGGGCATACAGTGGTTATAGGGTTCCAGGTTCTGCCCTGGGGGACATGTATCAATAAAAAAACAAAGTTTGTGAAAAATGTTATTTTTAAATGAGCAGTAATTTTTTGATTTTTAAAGTGAAAGCATAAAAATGAAAATTTCCTTCCAATATAGTGCCTGTGGGGTCCCATTAGTCTACCTGTAAAGTGGCAGACCTGTATCATGTCTAGAATCTGCTGCAGCAATAATTGCATTCATAAAGCAAAAAAAAAATGAAATTTTACCTTCAAGCTGCCTTTATTTTGCTCAGTTGGGGAGCCAGTGTGTATGATGAGGCCACAATGTAGTGCACTGGGATAAAGACTAGAGATTTTTTTTCCACCTTTGCCTGTGGACACATTTGTTGCTGGCCCCCTTACATTGCCAAGGGAACGTCTGCCTCTCTTTGTTGTTCTCCCAGACATTATTGGGAGGGAGGGGGCGGTGCTTATAAGCAAATGTAAAGAAGAAGTGGAAATCTGTATGTAGATGCACTTTAATCAATGTAAAGAGGTGTTTGGTGCACTTTAATTTGAGTACTCACACTACACAGACACACTCCATGGATACACTATAATATACTGCAATATAATGCGCCAAACGTACAGTGTCGCACAGATGTATATGGCGTTAAACTGGCAGTAACACACACAGAAGTAAATGGCGTTAAACTGGCAGTAACACACACAGAAGTAAATGGCGTTAAACTGGCAGTAATGCAATCAGATAGATGGTGTTCAACCATCACTACACTGACACTATCTGAACTGTCCCTACTCTAGCTATACACTAATGTAAAGATTACTGACACAGTCTCACTACACTACACTGAAACTATCTGAGCTGTTCCTATTCTAGCTGCACACTATGCAAAGCTGAATGATGGTCCTCCTCACTACACTCACACTATCCCTAGACTGATACTAAACTAACATTCTACACTGACAATTGAAGCAAAATAGCACAGTATAGCACAGTATAGCACAGTATAGCACACTAACTAACTAATAGCACTGAACAGAGCCCTGTTATATCTCTTTCCACGCCAAAATCACACTGAAAATGGCTGCCATTGAAAGAATACTTTTATACTGTGGGGTGGGAATGAGCCATGATTGGATAAAGTCATGATGACAGTGTCCAATCATGACTCTGACAGTGCTCTGTGCCCTGATTGGCTGAAGTTTTCACTGCTTCAGCCAATGAGGGCTTGCGATGCACTGTTCAGCGCCGCAATGCATTGTGGTCGGTTCGGGGGCCGAACAAACGATCGAACGACCCGTTTGTTCGGCTGCTCGTCGAAAGTCCGGCCCAAACTTATGCTTGGGCTGAACCGTTCGCCCATCCCTATTTGTGAGAATAAAATTGTCTATGATTTTTAATAAATGCCCAGATAGCAAGGATAACTTGCCACTAATTTGTGGCAATTGTGAGTCTTGTTAACTTGCTGCACATTTTCACTGGCAAGTTGTACACTTGCAGAGCACTTGAATCACAAGTTCTAGTTGACTCTTTTTCAATTTGTAGCAAATTTGCGTGTCAAGGCTCTAGCAAGAGCAAAGTTGCAGTGGTGAGTCTACAGCAAGAGCTCTGTAAGTCACAGTGACCCCTGTGCTGGGATGACTATTGTACAACCTAAGTGAACCATAACTTGCAGCAGACTTGCAGAATGTTTGCAAAGAAAGTTGACCTGGAGTCCTGCAATTCGGACTTGCTGCAATTGTGCAACAAACTTGTAAAGCCAGGCAAGTCATTTTCAAACTTGCAGGCCAATTGTTTGCTAAAGAGCAGAGAAAGGGAGGTGCCAACTAAGTGTATCATTAAAAGTTCAGCATTTAATGCACAAGGTAAAACACTTACAAGATCCAAAGAAGATTAATGCCCATCAAGATCTGGTCAGTCGTGGCGGTTCTATTGCCGCTCTGCAGATTCCACAACCGGTCTGATAGCTGGTAGGGATGTGCATCTTGTGGGTAGCTAGGTATCCATCCGAGGATGGCAGAAAGCTCTACGCTAACCAGCCTGGAGCGCGAATGACCAGAGCAGGGCGGAAGTTGGAACCATGGCTGTCAATCAAGGAAGCAGGCTACGCGCTCGGAGCTCACAGCTCCTTCTACATGTTTTACAGAGGTTCTGCCCACCCTCTGAGGATGGTTGCCTTCTTTATACTGCTTTCCTTCATCAGTATGGACTATTAGACTTTGCTATTACAGCCATTGTCCATTGTTTTATATAAAGAACAGACACCATTTGAAGTGCCAGACCTCCCCTCACTGTATTTTTCAATGGTTTGCTATCTGGGTGGTTATCAGTGGCAGCTGGCGCTCCATTTTTTGGGGTGGGGGCAGTAAACCAACCCCCACCATCAGGTCCGCACTTACCCCATCCAGGTCGCGGCCTTCCCAACTCCTCCTCCCGGCCAATCTGGTCTTAAGACATGCTTCCTGTCCTGATTGGCCGGGAGGAGAAGCCGGAAGACAATAGCGAATATTGATTGTCACAATGGGCAGGCTCACTATGCCCCAAGCCCAACCTTTTTGAAGCCATTTGCGTAAAAAAAAAACTCATAGAAATCTATGTGCCTGGCACCGCGCAGGGAGATTAGGGGGCAGCGCATGGAGATTAGGGGGGTGGCGCCCCTGCGTCCCTTATGGAACACCCACCGCTGGTGGTTATGGTGGTAATGAACTAGCCGTTTGCACCCTCCTGTGTATGTTGAAGATCACCCAGTCTGAGGAGGGCTGCATCAAGCAAAACATTACTTTCCAAGATATTACTTGAAGTTCCTTGGTCTGAGTGCTGGATGGTTTGGATTTTTCTGTCTATGCAACCAGGAAAAAAAAAAGGAATGACTAAATCAAAACAGTCTGAGTGTAATTTCATAAGTCATTTGGTAAGTGGAAGAGTTGTTATATGTGTGTTAAAAAAAAAAAAAAAAACATGCATTTTGCTGTTTGGCTGGAGTCGCCCTGAGCTTGTTGTAACCCTTGTTAAGCATGACAACAGACATGCTTTATGTCGAGTTATTTTCAGTGAAAAGAGCCATATGGTAAAATGAGCACTTTGTGACAAAGAGAACAACTCCCCGGTGTCTTTAAACGAGCTGCAGCTGATGTGCTTCAAATGAAAACGTTACAGTGAGTTTCTTTGGGGGCCAACAATAGATTGATCCTGACTCTCTCTGCTCAGCTTGGACACACACAGCCGTTTAGGCGGCTGCCAATCATGCGCCGGGTAATTGTATTTTAATGAGGCAGTGAGATCCATGGATTACTTGGACATGCTGCTTGATTTACTGAACAGTTCTGATAGTCAGCAGGCCACTAACCTTTTATCATTGTTTCAACAAAGACTGCTAAGAAAGCAGCTCGGCAATATCTCAGATAAATAAAAAATCAATGCGTTCAATATTGAGGAACCGATGACCCCTCCAGCTCTGCATTTTAATTATTTGGATTTTTAAAAATGCATTACTGTGTGATAAAAGATTTAAAGCAAGCTTAAATACTTATTGCATAAGAAAATCGACAATTTTAACCGTTTTTTCATTTATGTAACTCTGAAAATCTTAGATCTCTGTGATCAAATTCACCTTAAAGTGGTTCTAAAGACAGAAGGTTTTTTTATCTTACCATTAAGGTAAAAAAACATATCTGGGTGCAGTTCTCCCCAGCCCCCCCCCCCCCTCTTTTACTTACCTGAGCCCCATCTCGATCCAGAGATGTGCATGAGAGCAGTGGCTCTCCTGAGTCTCTGTCTCCTCATTAGCTCTAACAGCAGCTGGAGTCATTGGCTCCAGCTGCTGGCTGTCAATCACAGCCAGTGAGCCAATAAGGAGAGAGTGGGGGGTGGAACGAAGCCGAGCTCCATTCGCAGGCGTGTGGCTCGGGAGCGAGCCCTTGCTCGAGTGCCCCCTTAGCAAGCAGCTTTCCTAGGGGCACACAGCAAGGGGGTGGAGCCAGGAGCTTCGGCAGGGGACCCAAAAAGAGCAGTATCCGGGCTGCTCTGTGCAAAGCCATTGAAAAGAGCAGGTTAGTATAACATGTTTGTTATTTTTGCATAAAAAAAAAACCTTTAGTAAATTATATCTAAATTAAACTATTAAACCCAAAAGCAAACATTCATTATATGGCAGCTTACTAATTAGATGTGACGGCTGCATTAGTTTCCTTTTTTCTGGCTTCCATAGCACAAACGCTCCAGCAGAATGCATCAGTTTACTCTGCCCTCCTTCCTGAAACAGCAGCTGGCGGAAAAAGAGAGGAGGGAAGCCGGAAGCATTGCATGGGGTGGGGGGGGGGGGGGCAGGGAGGCACACAAGGTGGCAGGCAGCAGAGATAAGTTGCTGCTTGAATACCTCAAGCATTTGCATAACCATCATGAATAATCTCTGTAATGTGTGTAATCACTGAGGTAGCGTAAGGGGTTGCAAGTGTCGCAATCTGGCCCCATGCTTCAGAGAAGTCTCCAAGAGATGTGTATACATAAGAAATGTGCATTCTTACTTGAATCTTGGGGGTCTATTTATAAAAAAAAAAATTGCTGTAATGTGTGTAATCTGGCGTAGCGTTAGGGGTCACAGGGGTCGCAATATGGCTCCATGCTTCAGTGTCGCCTCCCTGTTACACCTAGACAGGAGGGGAAGCAGGGGTGGCATATACAGGAACTGATCCTTTCTATTTTCCTCCTGCAGCTGCTGAATGCCAGTAGGAGAGAGAAGAGGAGGAGCTGGCATTCAGCAGCTGCAGTGGGAAAATAGAAGGGATCAGTTCCTGTATATACCACCCCTGCAGCTCATCCTGTCCAGGTGTAAAACGGAATGTGACAGGGAGGCGGCACTGAAGCATGGGGCCATATTGCGACCCCTGTGACCCCTAACGCTACGCCAGATTACACACATTACAGCAATTTTTTTCAATAAATAGACCCCCAAGATTCAAGTAAGAATACACATCTCTTGTATTTATAGACAACCATGCTCATTCCAGAGTTTAGCTTTAATCCTGTCAACCACAGTGGTGAAATTATGCTAAGTGTATGTTTAAACAAAGATCTCACGTATAATAAATCACTGGAGGAAACACGTCTAGCTCAGGTGTTTCTCTCAACTTTTAAAAAAATTAATATAATATGGCATTTGTGAATCAACATACAGTAGACTTTATGCTCAAAGGTGCGAAAATTACTATCCACGTGCTAAAAATTGTAATTTCAAGCATTACATCACTCATAACAATAATTCTGGAAGGAAAAAAAAATTAAAAATTCAGGCATTATCAACACCTGGAATTTTTCAAAGGGAAAGTTTGACGTGTTAAGCAATTATTTTCCCCTTCGAGTTATAACACCTGACTCACATTTTTTTTTTTACAGGTGAAATAGTTGGTTGGGGCGTTATAATCACATAAGTGTTGCATCTGCTATAAGCAGATCCCAGCTTTAGCTTTTCACCCAGTAGAAGTATGCCCCCCCCCCCCATGGGCTTCAGTCACATTAAAGAAGCTCGCTGCACATTTATATTAAAAATAATTCACTGCAGAGCTTTCAATCCTTGATGAGATATTTAGGCACTCCTTTTTTTTGGAGACAATTAATTCAGCAATTATGTATTTCTGTTCATTGGGGGAAAACATGTATTTCTAATTGCAACAAGCATTTGGATCTGTCATAATCTCGCTCTCCTGTATTCCCCTATCAGAAGGGAGAAGGGCAGAACTAGGGGCCAATCAGTTCTGCACAGTTCTGCATTATCATGCATCTCTGCTGACAGAAGGATAGAGTAGAAATTTGACTGCGTAACGGCTCATTCACATGTGCAGTGCTCTCTGAAGAGTGATCTGTGTGTGGATCGCTCTTCTGGGAGTATTTGATAGGTGGTGAGGAGGTGTTGTATGACATCCTTTCTGCCTGCTTTAAGCCCTTGAGTATGCCACAAATGCTTGCATTGCATGCAGTTGTGGGGCGCTTGCAGAGTGGCCCAATTTGCATTTAGCAGGCGCTGAAGCCACCAAAAAGGGCAGGTGGTATATTTTCTAGCCAAAGACACAGCAGTCTGTATTCACAAAATTTCCACCTCGGATTTTCTAAGGTTAAAAAAGTCATAATTCTGGATTTAAAAGTCAGAATTCTAAGATTAAAAGTCAGGATTCTGAGTTTTGAAGGCAGAATTTTGAAATGAAAAGTCAGAATTTTGATATTAAAATATCCAAAGTTTTGAATTTTAAACTCTGATTTCTAAGATATAGAGTCAAAATTCTGGGTTTTAGAAGTCAGAATTCTGGGTTTCAGAGTCAAAATTCTGAGATTAAGCCTGGGTTCACACTGAATGCAGTCTTGAAATCGTGCGAGTGCAGCTGATTTCGCACAATTTAAAGTGGAGTTCCACCCACTTTTGCAATTCTTCAGCATCGCTCACTAAACTGTGCACTGTAAACAAATTGGATATTTTTTCATTTTATTTCTCAGCACCTACTGTATATCTGCTGTATTCATTTTTCACTTCCTCCTCCCTGGCCGCAGCCCATCGCATCATATCCTGTTTGCAATGCCTTCTGGGAAGGGGCGGCAACTTCCTCTGAAACTGCCGTTGCTGTGGAAACCTGACCTGAAACCTATTACACTGCTTGTGCTGCACTGAGCATGTGCGAGATCTGCAAGGATGAGATCCAGGAAGAAATATAGTCTGGCTTCAGATGCCCACACTTAAGATGGCCACGGCCTGCTGTAAGTTTATAAAATAACAAACTACTGCTATAAACTAACAAAACAGACCTTAGTTTACAGACTAACTTTATTAGAATACATTAAGCTTGTGTATTATAGGGGTATTTTTATTTAAAAAGTATAATTTCGGGCCGGAACACCACTTTAACCGCTAGCTGACCGCCGGCTGTCTATTGACGGCCAGGCGGCGCAGCTCTCGTTGCGGGCGGGCGTCATATGACGGCCTCGCATTCCTAGGCCACCAGGGGGCGCGCGCCGCCGCCGGCGATCGCGCGCGCCCGCCGTGTCACTAGGCACCCGGTGCGCGTGCCCGGCGGCCGCGATGTCCGCCGGGCACCCGCGATTACCGGTAACACAGCAGGACCGTGGATCTGTGTGTGTAAACACACAGATCCACAGTCCTGTCAGAGGAGAGGAGACCGATGGTATGTTCCCAGCACAGAGGAACACCGATCGGTCTCCTCCCCTAGTGAGTCCCCTCCCCCTACAGTTAGAATCACTCCCTAGCAACACAGTTAACCCCTCGATCACCACCTAGTGTTAACCCCTTCCCTGCCTGTCACATTTATACAGTAATCAATGCATTTTTATAGCACGGTTCGCTGTATAAATGTGAATGGTCCCAAATATGTGTCAAAAGTGTCCGATGTGTCCGCCGCAATATCGCAGTCACAATAAAAATCGCAGATCGCCGCCATTACTAGTAAAAAAATAAAAATAAATAAAAATGTTATAAATTTATCCCCTATTTTGTAGACGCTATAACTTTTGCGCAAACCAATCTATATACGCTTATTGCGATTTTTTTTACCAAAAATATGTACAAGAATACATATCGGCCTAAACTGAGAAAAAATTTGTTTTAAAGAAAAAAAAATTGGATATTTATTATCGCAAAAGATAAAAATTATTGTGTTTTTTTTAAAACTTCTCACTCTTCTTTTGTTTATAGCGCAAAAAATAAAAACCGCAGAGGTGATCAAATACCACCAAAAGAAAGCTCTATTTGTGGGGAAAAAATGATAACAATTTTATTTGGATACAGTGTTGTATGACCGCGCAATTGTCATTCAAAGTGCTGAAAGCTGAAAAATGGCTTGGGCATGAAGGGGCGAAAATGCACTGTATTGAGGTGGTTAAGACTGGCATTTCAGTCTGACTTTGGGGGCGATTTGAGAGACATCTGTGCGGGTTCCTGCAAAAATGTCTTTTGAAATCACCCCCGAAGTTGCCAAAAGTAGTGCAGAAACTACTTTTGGGAATCGGTGCGGCGCGGCAAAGTTTTCAGACGGTGCCATTGCCGGCAATAGACGGTGATTTGGAATGCGATTTGACATGTCTAAAAGTCAGAATTCTTTGTTTCAAAGTCAGTATTTTGAGATTTAAAATCAGAATTATGAATTTTAAATGCTGATTTCTAAGATAAAAAAAAAACACTTATATATATATATATATATATATATATATATATATATATATATAGATATATATATATATATATATATATATATATATATATATATATTCCTTTCCGCCTCATGTTTTGCCTACAAAAGTCCTTTATTCTTTGAGAAAGTTTCTACTTGTCTCAATCCTTTTTCATTAGGATAAAAAGTCAGAATTCTGGGTTTCTGTTTAATAAAATTTAGGATGCCCCCAGGGCTTTTCTGTAGATAAGCAATATCTGCATTAGTTATAGAAAAACAATTGAACTTTTTTTTTCTACAAAAAGAGTAATTGCTGGTTCACACTAGTGCGATTTCTGATGTGACTTGAGTTGCAGAGAATTGCATGACAAGGGAAATAACAGTACAGTCAATGGTGCCTGTTCTCATCAATGCAACTCAGTGTGATGTGAATTTGGAAAAGGTTCCTGTGCTACTTTGGTGCAATTTACAGTGTGACTTGGTCCCATAAATTATGGAAAAATGCAGCCAAGTCACAGCAAAGTCACACTACATAATCACAATGAAAATCACGACATTGCAGTAGTGTGAACCAAGCCTAAAAAATTCATGCTGCACAGAATCCCAGGCCTCTAAAGCTAGTCATACATTATGCTATTTTATTGTTTAATTACCTTTAGATTTAGCTTTATCTTTGTAGTGCAGGGGCCTGTCTGATTGCACATACAAATTGAAAATGTTTTGGGGTTGACCTCATAATATATGGTTTTGGTAAATCTAAAGGAAAATTGTACAAGGAAATTGTATAATGTATGGCCAGCCTTATGCCACGTACACACGAGCGGAATGTCAGACAGAAAAAGTCTGACAGGATCTTTTCATCGTATATTCCGATCGTGTGTAGGCCCCATCGGACTTTTTATGTCGAAAATTCTGACGGACCTAGAAAGAGAACATGTTCTAAATCTTTCCAAGAAGAAATCAATTCCCATCGGGAAAACCGCTTGTCTGTAAGATGTTCCGATGTACCAAACGACGCATGCTCTGAAGCAAGTACGAGACGGAAGCTATTGGCTACTGGCTATTGAACTTCCGTTTTCTAGTCCCGTCGTATGTGTTGTACGTCACCGCGTTCTGGACGGCCGGAATTTGGTGTGACCGTGTGTATGCAAGATAGCTTGAGCGGAATTCCATCAGAACTCCATCGGAAAAACCTTCAAATTTTATTCCGATGGGAAAAATTGTTGTGTGTACGGGGCATTAGAGTCGGAACCCTATAGAAGAATAGAGACCTACAGTGCTTTCGGAAAGTAGTCACAGCGCTTCACTTTTTTCACATTTTGTTATGTTACAGCCTTATTCCAAAATGGATTAAATTCATTATTTCCCTCAAAATTCTACAAACAATATCCCATAATGACAACGGGAAAGAAGTTTGTTTGAAATCTTTGCAAATTTAGTAAAAATAAAAAACAAAAAAATAAAAAAATCCCATGTAAGTATTCACAGCCTTTGCCATGAAGCTCAAAATTGAGCTCAGGTGCATTCTGTTTTCACTGATTATCCTTGAGATGTTTCTACAACTTTACGTGTGGTAAATTCAATTGATTGGACATGATTTGGAAAGGCACACACCTGTCTATACAAGGTCCCACAGTTAACAGTGCATGTCAGAGCACAAACCAAGCCATGAAGTCCAAGGGATTGTCTGTAGACCTCTGAGACAGGATTGTATGGAGGCACAGATCTGGGGAAGGGTACAGAAAAATGTCTGCAGTATTGAAGGCCCCAATGAGCAACAGTGGCCTCCATCATCCGTAAATGGAAGAAATTTGGAACCACCAAGACTCTTCCTAGAGCGGAGAACTGAGCGATCAGGGGAGAAGGGTCTTAGACAGGGAGGTTACCAAGAACCCGATGGTCACTCTGACAGAGCTCCAGCATTTCTTTATGGAGAGAGGAGAATCTTCCAGAAGAACAACCATCTCTGCAGAACTCCACCAATCAGGCCTGCATGGTATAGTGGCCAGATGGAAGCCACCAATAAAAGGCACATGACAGTCCACCTGAAGTTTGCCAAAAGGCACCTGAAGGACTGTCAGTCCATGAGAAACAAAATTCTCTGGTCTGATGAAACAAAGATTGAATTCTTTGGCCTGAATGACAAGCATTATGTCTGGAGAAAACCAGGCACCACTCATCACCTGGCCAATACCATTGGTTGCATAGGTTACATAGTAGGTGAAAAAGTATTGATGGGGGTTATGGCGCTCCCTTAAGGGGGGTATATAAATAAATAAAGTGGATATTGCAATACCATACACAAAATGTTAAATAACACTAGTGTACACAAATCTCATTGCCCATACATTGATTAGTACCATCAAAAAAGTGAAAAAAAATTAAAAGTATTAATAGAAAACATCCCATCCACATATAGTGGGTAAGTGTGAAGTATTGATCAATTGTAAAATGCTGACCAATTATGTGCTAATATATATATAGTGCATGTGCAATCTCTGACAATAGTCCAACGTGCTCCAAAAGTTGATAACAAATGCAAGCCAATAGGAGAAAATAGTGATATTGATAATAGATAAAAGAATAAAAAATAAAAAAGTTCAAAAAGTCTAGTCAAAAATTATATATTCAAAAATATATTATATGGATAGCAGAACAGAGTTCCAACTGCATTGGTGACTGTGGTGCCCACAAAGAAGGATATCCGTGACTTCTGTGCTCCCCCTTTTTGCTCCCCACTCACCGCCTCCCAATACCCCTACAGGGGTGACAGACACTATAAGATTCCAATGCCGTCCTCATGGGTGGTATCCCGTGGTTGCTGAAGTGTGGTTTTCCTCTATCCCAGGGTTCCCAGGTCAATCATCCATAGCAGCTTCCACCACCACATCCAGGAAGGGGAATCGCCAGAGAAAAAATCCTCATAGGAAAAGATATCACTTCATAGTGTAGTATATATTAAAAGGCTTTATTAAAATAAACTAATCCCCATGTGGGAACAAGAATAAAAACCAAACACTACACCATGGGTGAAGCCGAAACCAGGAAGAGCTTTCCCGCAGCGTGCGGTCCAGCTGTGTTCCAGGCTCGCTAGCTCCGTACCCGGAAATGGCGTAAGTGCGTAGCCCCGCCTTACGCGTTTCGTCATCGACGTCACGTTATCAAAGGCGGCGCCATCTTACTACACCTCACAGGTTATATGGAAAGCGGACATGCTGGGTCCTCCCCTCTCCCATCGCTATAGGGGATGTAATTGGATGTTCAATCGTAGAGCCCCCCCTCCAGGTACAGCCCCATTAGAAGAGATACAATCCAAATACTCTTATCCATAAGCAAATATTGTCACGGACCCATGCATCTCCGCTGACCCTTCCACATAATGGCAGACATATTTGACACATAGAATAACATTGGCATCATACATCTACTAATTAATATATAATACAGGCTGAATTGTCCAGATAGGTATATCACATGAGGAAAATCCTCAGTGGTGAGTTCCGGTACTACATGTTCACCATCTTACAAACCCAGTAACTATCTTGTAAAGGTACAATAAAGAATGAATACAAAACTGGAGTCCCGATAAGGGTATATATACATATAAAAAGGTTCTGAATGTGTCAATTAGTGTATTTTATGAGGTACCAGCCTCAAATCTCAAAACAAAAAGGGAAATTTTACATCTAAAACATAAAGATTAGTGCAGACCGGTGTTTATAAAACCACCCAAGTATTACATACTAATAACCACTTAAGTATAGATACAAGAGATATCAGTAAGAGGGATGCTCATAGACGCCCCTATGTTGGACCGATATATTCCTGAGCATAAGTGTTACATAGGCACTTATAAATGCAGAAAACTTCCTTCATATAGGTAGTGTCCCATATGCAAAAACCTTCCCAGTGGTAAGTTCCGGTATTGCACGCTCTCCCCTGCAAACCCAGATATTACTTAGCAAACCATCTCAAAAATAATAATACCTGCAACCCTGGGGGAGCCCATACACGTGTAGTAGAGTGCCAGAAATGACCAGAACATATAATATATGATACCACCCCGGGGATAAAAGCTGCATGCAGGACATGAAGAATATAAGAGGAACGGACAACTTAAAGGAAGAATGTTTCCAGAAAGGACATTAGTAAAAAGGTATATCCATATATAGAAGCAGTACCCATATATATGAGTGTTGCATATAGTGCCGTACATCTGGGTATAGGTACCAACCCCTATCCCTATATATGCACATTTACCATATTATTTATGTAGGCTAGCTCTGCTTGATTTACTACCTATGTACAAACCCAAACAACAAAACCGTTTAAGTCATGTCTATGGCATTACCCACTCCTGTCCCATATATCCACTATTTACCTCCCAGGGCAGGCACTGCAAGAGCAGTGGATTAGTTACCTGATGACATAGCATATTATTGCATTGTAATCATACCCCTCTAAAGCAAAAAAAGCAAAGCAAAAAACGTGGGGGGGGGTTGTTTTGCATGATATATCGGTTGGGGTCTATTGCCCCTAGGGGCCTTAATTTGGACATAGACCTCAACTGTTTTATAGCTAATCCATAGACGTGATTAATATCATTAATATCTGGGGTGCAAAACAACCCCCCCCCCCCCCACGTTTTTTGCTTTGCTTTTTTTGCTTTAGAGGGGTGTGATTACAATGCAATAATATGCTATGTCATCAGGTAACTAATCCACTGCTACGCACTTACGTCATTTCCGGGTACGGAGCTAGCGAGCCTGGAACGCAGCTGGACCGCACGCTGCGGGAAAGCTCTTCCTGGTATCGGCTTCACCCATGGTGTAGTGTTTGGTTTTTATTCTTGTTCCCACATGGGGATTAGTTTATTTTAACAAAGCCTTTTAATATATACTACCCTATGAAGTGATATCTTTTCCTATGAGGATTTTTTCTCTGGCGATTCCCCTTCCTGGATGTGGTGGTGGAAGCTGCTATGGATGATTGACCTGGGAACCCTGGGATAGAGGAGAACCACACTTCAGCAACCACGGGATACCACCCATGAGGACGGCATTGGAATCTTATAGTGTCTGTCACCCCTGTAGGGGTATTGGGAGCCTGTGAGTGGGGAGCCAAAAGGGGGAGCACAGAAGTCACGGATATCCTTCTTTGTGGGCACCACAGTCACCAATGCAGTTGGAACTCTGTTCTGCTATCCATATAATATATTTTTGAATATATAATTTTTGATTAGACTTTTTGAACTTTTTATTTTTTATTCTTTTATCTATTATCAATATCACTATTTTCTCCTATTGGCTTGCATTTGTTATCAACTTTTGGAGCACGTTGGACTATTGTCAGAGATTGCACATGCACTATATATATATTAGCACATAATTGGTCAGCATTTTACAATTGATCAATACTTCACACTTACCCACTATATGTGGATGGGATGTTTTCTATTAATACTTTTCATTTTTTTTCACTTTTTTGATGGTACTAATCAATGTATGGGCAATGAGATTTGTGTACACTAGTGTTATTTAACATTTTGTGTATGGTATTGCAATATCCACTTTATTTATTTATATACCCCCCTTAAGGGAGCGCCATAACCCCCATCAACACTTTTTCACATTTGTTAGCCCTTTGAGGGTCTAAATTAGGGGAGGCAGCACACCTTCTTCTCAGTACTTCTCTCCTCTTTTCTCTAACTGATTTTCTCCCTTCTTTTTCTTCCCTTTCCTGGCCCTCTCTTTTGGGTGTTCCCCCTTCCCCCCTTTCTCTTTCTTCTTCCCCCTTTTGTATCATTCCTACCTTTCTTTTTCTTTATCTGTCCTAAGCGCGGAGCCTTTTGTGCTTTTGATACATAGTAGGTGAGGCTGTGTATGATTATTTGTCTGGTGCTTATCTAATAGTTTTTTGAAACTATTGATGCCCCCCCGCTGAGACCACCGCCTGTGGAAGGGAATTCCACATCCTTGCCGCTCTTACAGTAAAGAACCCTCTATGTAGTTTAAGGTTAAACCTCTTTTCTTCTCATTTTAATGAGTGGCCACGTGTCTTGTTAATTTGCCTTCTGCAAAAAAGTTTTATCCCTATTGTGGGGTCACCAGTACAGTATTTGTAAATTGAAATCATATCCCCTCTCAAGCTTCTCTTCTCCAGAGAGAATAAGTTCAGTGCTTGCAACCTTTCTTCATAACTAATGTGCTCCAGACCCTTTATTAGCTTTGTTGCCCTTCTTTGTACTCGCTCCATTTGCAGTACATCCTTTCTGAGGACTGGTGCCCAGAACTGGACAGCATACTCCAGGTGCGGCCGGACCAGAGTCTTGTAGAGTGGGAGAATTATTGCTTTATCCCTGGAGTTAATCAGTTTTTTAATGCATGCCAATATTCTGTTTACTTTGTTTGCAGTAGGGATGGGCCGAACGGACCCCTGTTCGGTTCTCACCAAAACGTTCGGACCCGAATAACGAACCCCATTAAAGTCAATGGGACCCAAATACTTATGCACATGGGACTTTTTTTGTTTTTTATTTTTAATAAATTTGCAAAGATTTCAAACAAACTTCTTTCATGTTGTCATTATGGGGTATTGTTTGTAGAATTTTGAGGAAAATAATGAATTTAATCAATTTTGGAAAAAGGCCGTAACATAACAAAATGTGGAAAAAGCGAAGCTCTGTGAATACTTTCCGGATGCACTGTATGTGTGGCTATTATGGAAGGAAAGTCTTCTATATGCAGTTGGAATGTTCCCTATTCTTTTTTTAAGCTCTTCAGGTTCTTTATGCATAGAGTTTAATGTTAGATTATTCCCCAATGCACAGTGATATGGTGAAAGTGTTAATTAGTTTATTTTGCGATTGCCGGTATCTCTTTTATAAACACTGTCTTGCTTTTCCATTAGAAGTTGTCATTTATTTAGCAATGCAAAAGCACAGCTTGCATAGACCAAAAAAAAAAAAAAAATTGTATTTTAAAGCTCAGTCTGACAGAAAAAGAGCGATAATGAGAAAAAAATAAATTTTTTGATAGTTACATTGTTTATAAGGCTGAAAAAAGACACAGGTCCATCCAATTCAACCTATGTGTCTATGTGTGCATGATACTTATTCTCTAATAGCCCTGTATATTCTGCTTCATAGGGAATACATCTAATGCCCCGTACACACAGGCGGACATTGATCGGACATTCCGACAACAAAATCCATGGATTTTTTCCAACGGATGTTGGCTCAAACTTGTCTTGCATACACATGGTCACACAAAGTTGTTGAAAATCCGATCGTTCTGAACGCGGTGACGTAAAACACGTACGTCCGGACTATAAACGAGGCAGTAGCCAATAGCTTTCGTCTCTTAATTTATTCTGAGCATGCGTGGCACTTTGTGCGTCGGATTTGTGTACACACGATCAGAATTTCTGACAACGGATTTTGTTGTCAGAAAATTTTATAGCCAGCTCTCAAACTTTGTGTGTCGGAAAATCCAATGGAAAATGTGTGATGGAGCCCACACACGGTCGGAATTTCTGGCAACAAGGTCCTATCAGACATTTTCCATCGAAAAATCCGACCGTGTGTATGGGGCATTAGAGTAAAGAACCCTTACCTCAATGTAAGGTTAAACCTTGATATGTAGTGTATTATTTGTAGGTTGTATTATGTTAATAGATTGTAGTGTTTGTATTATTAATTAGTCAATATGCTGTAAATCACGAAGTGGATCCTGAAGAAGCCCAATCTGGGCAAAACGTGTCGATCCTATCACTACTGCCTACTATGCTGGTTGTATAACAAACCTGGCAGCATCTATTATATGATTTTAATTGTACTTTAAGATTTTATTTGTGTTCAATAAATATTTCTTCTTTGGCTGTCTAACAAATCCCTGGCTTTTTTGCACCGTTGCCTGCAATATATATCCCTGGCCTCTCCACATTGTGCCAGCAGTCCATCACAGCGGTATATATTGGGCTCTTCACCATATCCCTTGCACAGCATCTGCTTTTTTCAATCTGGGAGAACGAGTGGTTTTACCTGGGAAGACGATCTCCTCTCTTTCTCCCCTCCAGCACCTGCTTGACTAATGATATGTGTTTTCAGCCTCTCAAGGCACGTCTATGTGGGATTATAGCAACATGTGATTGACACTTATACAGTCCAGTCTGTATACACAGGAGCCTTTTTATCTTTTTTAAGTTTGGTGTTGGACCAATAAAAATTTTTAATGTTTGTATTAACCACTTCCCATCTGGGCCAATTCTGGCACTTTGTTCCTACATGTAAAAATCATAATTTTTTTTCTAGAAAATTACTCAGAATCCCCAAAAATTGTATATATATATTTTTTTTAGCAGAGACCCTAGGGAATAAAATGGTGGTCACTGCAATTTCTTATGTCACACAGTATTTGCGCAGCGATTTTTCAAACGCCTTTTTTTTTGGGAAAAAAAAAACTGTTTCATGATTAAAAAAAAAAAAAAAACACATAAAGTTAGCCCAATTTTTTTGTATAATGTGAAAGATGATGTTACGCTGAGTAAATAGATATCTTACAAATTATGCACGCTCGTGGAATGGCGCTAAACTTTGGTACTTAAAATTCTCCATAGGCGGCACTTTAAAAATTTTTTACAGGTTACCTGTTTAGAGTTACAGAGGAGGTCTTGAGCTAGAATGCTTACTCTCACTGTAACGTTTGCAGTGATACCACATGTGTGGTTTGAATGTCCTTTACATATGCGGACATGCAGGGCCGACGCTACCACTAGGCAAACTAGTCGCTGTGAGTCCCGTTCAGTGCCGGCTGTCCCGAGAACACATCTGCTGTAGGTGCTGCCAATCCCCTGATGTGTCCCGCTGAGCTCCCCGCTCTCACATCTCCTCACCATAATACCTGACAGCGCCGGCCCCGGGACTCCTTTGTTCCAGCCTGTCCCTCTGGTGCTGTACAAAGGCCATGTATGAGTACAACAGACAGGGCAGGGTGGTGCTCGGTGGAGATCATGGGAGCATTGGGGGAGGTGCAGCGGCTGTTAGCTGACCTCCGGGCGGGGGACACCAAAGAGAGGCTGGATGGTTCTGGCGGGGACTCCTAAATAACTGTCTGCCCAGTGCTGAGGAGAGCCATGATGAGATGTTCTATAAAGCCATGAAGAGGTACTGTGTGTGGGAGGGATGGGGGAGGAGGAAGTGTAAGTACCGCAGGAAGTGGTAGTCGGGTAGGTCAGTGTATGTGTCAGGTAAGTCAGTGTATTGATCAGGTAGGTCAGTGAAGGGGTCAGGTAGCTTAGTGTAGTGGTCAGGTAGGTCAGTGTAGGGGTCAGGTAGGTCAGTGTAATGGTCAGGTAGGTCAGTGTAGGGGTCAGGTAGGTCAGTGTAGGGGTCAGGTAGGTCAGTGTAATGGTCAGGTAGGTAAATGTAATGGTCAGGTAGGTCAGTGTAGTGGTCAGGTAGGTTAGTGTAGTGGTCAGGTAGGTCAGTGTAGGGGTCAGGTAGGTCAGTGTAATGGTCAGGTAGATCAGTGTAGGGGTCAGGTAGGTCAGTGTAATGATCAGGTAGGTCAGTGTAGGGGTCAGGTAGGTCAGTGTAGGGGTCAGGTGGGTCAGTGTAATGATCAGGTAGGTCAGTGTAGGGGTCAGGTAGGTCAGTGTAATGGTCAGGTAGGTTAGTGTAGTGGTCAGGTAGGTCAGTGTAATGGTCAGGTAGGTCGGTGTAGGGGTCAGGTACTACTTTTACATACACTAGCCCCCCTTCAGTCCATAATGAATGCTGCTGCAAGACTCATCCACCTTACCAAATGTTCAGTGTCCTCCACCCCTCTCTGCCAATCCCTGCACTGGCTTCCACTCACCCAACTAATAAAATTCAAAGTACTAACAATAATTTACAAAGCCATCCATAACTCTGCCCCCAGCTACATCACTAACCTAGTCCCAAAATACCAACCAAGCCGCTCTCTTCAGTCCTCCCAAGACCTCCTGCTCTCTAGCTCCCTTGTCACCTCCTCCCATGCTTGCCTCCAGAGCTTCTCCCATCCTTTGGAACTCCCTACCCCAATCTGTCAGACTGTCCCCTAATCTATCCATCTTTAGACGATCCCTGAAAACCCTTCTCTTTAAAGAAGCTTATCCTGCTTCTAACTAATACTCTGTTTTACTTTCTCCATCAGCTCATCCCCCACAGCTATTACCTTTTGTATCAATTGACCCTCCCTCCTAGATTGTAAGCTCTAGCGAGTAGGGCCCTCTGATTCCTCTTGTACCAAATTGTAATGTAACTGTAATGTCTGCCTTTATTTTGTTAAGCGCTGTGCAAACTGTTGGTGCTATATAAATCCTGTATAATAATGTAATAATAATCTTGGGGACATGGTTCCAGTAATCCATGTCCTTAGTCTGCTTGTCTTCAGCAAACTGTTTGAGGGCTTTCTTGTGCATCATCTTTAGAAGAGGCTTCATTCTGTGATGACAGCAACGCAGACCAATTTGATGCAGTGTGCGGATGGTCTGAGTACTGACATGCTGACCCCCCCACCCCTTCAACCTCTGCAGCAATGTTGGCAGCACTCATACGTCTATTTCCCAAAAACAGCCTCTGGATATGACACTGAGCATGTGCAATCAACCTCTTTGGTCGACCATGGCGAGGCCTGTTCTAAGTGGAACCTGTCCTGTTAAATCGCTGTGTGGTCTTGGCCACTGTGTTGCAGCTCAGTTTCAGGGTCTTGGCAATCTTCTTATAGTCCAGGCCATCTTTATGTAGAGCAACAATTCTTTTTTTTCAGATCTTTAGAGAGTTCTTTGCCATGAGGTGCCATGTTGAACTTTCCGTGACCAGTATTTACCAAATTTTACCAAATTTAACGCACCTACTCCCCATTCACACCTGTCACATGACACATGTCACAAGTCACATGACACCGGGGAGGGAAAATGTCTAATTGGGCCCAATTTGGACATTTTCACTTAGGGGTGTACTCACTTTTGTTGCCAGCAGTTTAGACATTAATGGCTGTGTGTTGAGTTATTTTGAGGGGAGAGCAAATTTACACTGTTATACAAGCTGTACACTCACTACTTTACATTGTAGCAAAGTGTCATTTCTTCAGTGTTGTCCCATGAAAAGATATAATAAAATATTTACAAAAATGTGAGGGGTGTACTCACTTTTGTGAGATACTGTATCTGTGTTAGTGTGGTCACTCCTTCCATGTCGGGCCATCAATGGTTACTTATATTTATAAGGAATAACAATGTAGAATTTGATCCTAGAAGTTATCTGATTATCTTTGGAGAACAGAAAAAAGTTATTTTTTTCCTTTTTGAGCCAATTGGATTTTACTTTATAAGCTTTATTTGTCTTCTATCGATCAGCAGCGGGTTTTAGATGCTTTTGTTTGTTGCTTTTTTTTTTTAATGTAACTATAAAATATGAAGAAATGTATTTTAATTTTCACCACTTGAAAACCAGCTGTTTTGTTACCTTCTGTATAAAATTCAGTATAAAGCTGCCTAGGGGCCAGCAATCCTTCTCACTGCAGTGTGCCTGAAATCTGCAGATAATTATCCAACAGCCACATACAAAGCAACTTTTGTATCCCATTGTGGACTTGTTCCCACGAGTCTGTTTTTCTTGCAGTAAAATACCTACGTTTAACTGCATAAAAATACATTTTCAAGCCGAAATCTAATTCATTACTCTTTGTCTAGTTGGCATTTATATGCCATGGCTTTTTTTTTTTTCAGAATTGGCCTATTTAAAGCTAAATTCCACAATCTTTGTTGTGATCTTTAACCACTTCAGCCCCGGAAGATTTGGCTGCTGAATGACCAGGCCATTTTTTGCGATTCGGCACTGCGTCGCTTTAACTAACAATTGCGCGGTCGTGCGAAGTTGTACCCAAACAAAATTGAAGCCCCTTTTTTCCCACAAATAAAGCTTTCTTTTGGTGGTATTTGAGCATCTCTGCAGTTTTTATTTTTTGCGCTATAAACAAAAAAAGAGCGACAATTTTGAAAAAACACAATATTTTGTCCTTTTTGCTATAATAAATATCCCAATTTTTTTTTTAACCACTTCCCACCCGGCCACTGCACATAAACGGCCGGGTGGGCTATCTCTCCTTCTGAGTGGACGTTCAGGAACGTCCCTCAGAAGGAACGGGATCGCGCACGCGCGTGCCCGCGCAGCGGCGTGATCCCGATGCGCTCGTGTCACCCGGACACGGCGCATCTCCGATCGGTAGGAGGGCTCTGTGATTGGCCCTCCTGATCACATGACGGCCGTGTCGAATCACAGCCGTCATGTGATGTAAACACAGAGCCGGTTGCTAGGCAATCTGCTCTCCTCTCCTCACACGGAAGTTGTCAGTGAGGAGAGGAGAGCAGATCGCTGCAGCCGGCTGGTGATCAGTGAGTATGAGCTGTTTTTTACAGCTTTTTACTCACTGATCACCAGTCTAGTGTCCTGACAATGTAAAAAAAACACAAAATAAACACACAATGTCCCCAACACACGCCCCCAAAACACATGTCCCCAAAACACATGTCCCCAAAACACATGTCCCCACATAGTAAAAACACCTGTCCCCCACATATGTCCAAGTAAAATCACATGTCCCAATGATTATCTGCACACATATGTCCGTGATCACCTGTGCACATCTGTACATTATCATTTGCGCACATGTGTCCGTGATCACACGAACCAATTATTATACACTTAACGGGATTTTTTTTTAACAAAAACATGTAGCAGAATACATTTTGGCTTAAATTTATGACAAAATTCGATTTTATTGGATTTTTATTAAAATAGAAAGAAGAAAATATTGTTTTTTTTCCAAATTTCCGCTCTTTTTTTCGCTTATATCGCAAAAAATAAAAAACGGAGTAATGAATAAATACCACCAAAAGAAAGCTCTATTTGTGTGAACAAAATGATAAAAATTTCATTTGGGTACAACATTGTATGACCGCGCAATTGTCATTGAAATTGTGAGAGCGCTGAAAGCTGAAAATTGGTCTGGGAAGGAGGGGGGCGAAAGTGCCCAGTATTGAAGTGGTTAAAAAAAAGCAATTTTTTTCTCAGTTTAGGCTGATATGTATTCTTCTACATATTTTTGGTAATAAAAATCGCAATAAGTGTATATTGATTGGTTTGCGCGAAAGTTATAGTGTCTACAAAACAGGGGCATTTTTATTATTAGTTTTTTTTTACTAGTAATGGCGGCGATCTGCGATTTTTATCGCGACTGCGACATTATGGCGGACACATCGGACAATTTTGACACATTTTTGGGACCATTGACATTTATACAGCGACTAGTGCTATAAAAATGCATTGATTACTGTATAAATGTCACTGGCAGTGAATGGTTTTACACTAGGGGTCGATCAAGGGGTTAATTGTGTTCCCTAGTTTGTGTTCTAACTGAAGGGGGATGGGACTTGCTAGGGGAAGAGATAGATCGGTGTTCATACCTTGTTTATACACAGAGATCCTGGTTCTCGCCGTGTCATGAGCGTTTGCGGGAGCCCGGTGGTCATCGGGGGCGAGCAGCGGGTGCGCTAGTGGCCACCAGATGAAGCGACGTAACATGACGGCGATTTGCGCAGCCAAGCCATGTTGCTGCAACTGCAGTGGCTGGTCGGCAAGAGGTTAAAGTGTTTGTAAACCTCTGAAATGAAAAATGAATAGAGCATATCCTTCTATAGTGTGTACTTGCCTCAATCTAAAGCGATGGGTGTGATTTCTGTTTCCTCTATTTATCTTCTGCTATCTCCATGAGTTGTTTCTGACAGGTTATCTCACCACCACAGAATCCCTGGAGACAGCCCTACCTCCAGCACACAGAAGGTGATTGACAGCTTCAGCTGTGCATGTTTGCATCGCTTCTTGGCCCTTTGTTCTTATAAGTGAGCCAGTAGGGGTGCTGTTCTGTCATTCTGGCCTGACCAGGGCTGGAGTGGCTGCTATGTACTTCTGCTGAAATGATGGGGGCTTGGAAGGTTTGTACTGCCTGGGACAGAAATTGGGGTGGCCACAGGCAGTTGGGGCACGAGAGTATCCCCCCCCCGAGAAAACTGTAAGAGGTCCGTTTGTGATTTGGGTGGATCTACCTTGTCTGGCCATGGGCTGAGAAGGCAGAGAGTCCGAGAAGCCTGTGCCCCCTGGGAGTGGTCGCCTTAGGGTTGCTCAGAGTAACACTTAGGTGTGGGACCCCACGGTGTCAACAGATACAAGGTCACAGTCACCAAATGCTTTTTTTTTTTGCACTGGGCATTTTAGGGCTGGGCCCTTGGGCTTAAGTTTGGGGCAATTTTTGCTTACCAGGCCTCAGGAACCGGCCAGTGCACTATTGGACGGCCAAGTATTTATTTGTCTCACTTTCACTGGTTTTCTCACTAAGATGAAGGGCGTAAGTCCTCGGGCTTGCCCTGACATCTAGGGGGAGGATGTATGGCCCTCAGGTTCCTTCCTCCCCTGGGGGGGGGGTCTCTCTTCAGGAGAGCTCCTCAACCAAGTATTCGATGGTCAGATTCGGCTGACCTAGAAGAACGGGGTCTGCCAGGCCTTTTGGTTAGGCAGACCATGGAAACTGTATGTCCCTGTCAGGAGCCTTGGGCTACAGAGCATCAGCGTAGAGGTCCTACCCCTTCGAGGGGTGGACTAAAGCACAGCCTTAAGTGCACTTTTTAGTGTGTGTTTCACATGCATGTTTTTTTGTTCACTTAATGAATTTTCCGTTTCAGGTTTTTGCCCCATTGCGGACTTAAAGAAAAAAAAAATCTGTGTATGTTTCCATATGTGACTCTGTGTGTGTGTGTGGGGGGTGTCCATTCCCTCCACTCAGGTCTCAAGTTACACTCAGCTCTCCTGTATTTGCTGTGCAGTGTGTGACATCAGATCATCAAGCCTGCCTACTGGAGCTGAGAAATATCCTTTGATCTGTGTGTTTTAGAAAGGAGAAGAGGAGAGAAGGCTGCAGATAAACCGGTACAACTTATGTAGGAGGGTTTGTTTCATCTCTGTGTATTAGCTGTGGCCGGTCACTTCACTGGGTATACTTTATGTAAGTGTTTTCAACCACTTTAATGATCTTTGAGAATTCAAAATTTCACAATACCTGCAGCTTTGAGTGTTATGGATGGCTTGTTTTAAAGATCTTGTTGCTTGTTAAAAATATGTAAAAACGTTATTGTCCGTAGCTTTTCCACAGGTGTAATTTAAATACCTGAGGGCCCTTATGCAGTTGCACAGTCAGCAGAAATGGTACGTCCGCCCCACAGCATTACTGCAATTCCATAGAGGATGTGATTCTAATCCATATATGTTCAAACTTGGAGGAAACATTTATTTAATTATTTATTTTATTTTATTTATTTCAGGTACTTATATAGCGCCGTCAATTTACGCAGCGCTTTACATATACATTGTACATTCACATCAGTCCCTACCCTCAAGGAGCTTACACTCTAAGGTCCCTAACTCACATTCATACATATACTAGGGACAATTTAGACAGGATCCAATTAACCTACCAGCATGTCTCTGGAATGTGGGAGGAAACCGGAGTACCCGGAGGAAACCCACGCAGGCACAGGGAGACCATGCAAACTCCAGGCAGGTAGTGTCATGGTTAATTATTATTATTATTATTAGGGCCCCTTCCTGCTGCTCTATTAAAAAAATGCAGTAAAAATTAGCATTTTATGGTTGGCTGACTCCCAGCATGCACCTGTGAAACATGGACACATGACTCAAAAAGTGCACCAGAAATGCAACTGCCGTGCAGTTTTGATGTGTTTGTGACAAGTTTTTAATCCATTTCCCATTCTTTGCAATAGGGAAATTCATTTTTGGTGCTTTTTTGAAAAGCATACCAAAGATGCAGCATACAGGAATTTTTAAAAGTCACTGGTGTGAGGAGTACCATGGGATTTAAAGGGAAATATTTTTATTGCATTTTTTCTTGTGCTTTTAGCAGGATAAAAGCACAGCAAAAATGCATCAGTGTAAAAGAGCCCTTAAAGTGGTTGTAAACCTCAGACATGAAATATGAACAAAGCATATCCCTCTATTGTGTGTACTTGGGGGGTTGATTCACTAAAACTTGAAAATTCAAAATCTGGTGCAGCTTTGCATAGAAACCAATCAGGTACTAACTTCAGCTTCTTCAATTAACCACTTAAGGACCGAGCCTATTTCTGACACTTGTCGTTTACAAGTTAAAATTATTATTTTTTTGCTAGAAAATTACTTAGAACCCCCACACATTTTATATATATATATATATATATATATATATATATATATATATATATATATATATTTAGCAGACACCCTAGAGAATAAAATGGAGATTGTTGCAATACTTTATGTCACACCGTATTTGCGCAGCGGTCTTACAAACTAAATTTTTTTGGGGGGAAAAAAATACACTTTTTTGAATTAAAAAATAAGAAAACAGTAAAGTTAGCCCAATTTGTTTCTATAAATGTGAAAGATAATATTACATAGAGTAAATTGATACCCAACATATCGTGCTTCAAAATTGCGCTTGCTCGTGGAATGGCGACAAACTTTGGCACTTAAAAAATCTATCTAAAAAATCTGCTCGTCTCATAGGCGACGTTTAAAAATTTCTACAGGTTAGCAGTTTTTGAGATGCAGAGGAGGTCTTTTGATAGAATTATTGCTCTCGCTCTAACGATGATACTTATGTGGGCATGACTTGCGCATGCGTTCACTTCTGTACGCGAGCTCGGATGGATGGGATGATCATCTCACCTCACATACATTTTCATTCTTACTTTCAGATGTTTTGATTTGCTCATATTTTCAAGCCAGCACCTACATTCATGGGGACCACCTTAGGCACCATACCACCACCCCAAGCTGCCCATGTACAGTTACGCCGCCTCAGCTCCCGTGGTGTGGTCTGTGGTTCCGGTTCACCTGTCTCGCTCGCCCCTTATCGCTCCCACTGCCGGGACTGGTGAGTGTATTTGGTTAATTTTCTATAAATAATATTCTTTACTCTTATACATAATGTGGTTTCACCATAACCATTTAATCTACAGGAACCTGTTGCATCTGCTCCTGACGAGTGGAGACAATTCCACGAAACGCGTAGAGCTATTGGATGCTGCAGAGACACATACTACGCTTTGACGATGTTATAACATGAACCCAACATTTGTAGATTCCTTTATGTGATTATTAACACAGGTGCCGGGCATGCTGTGTCTAGCATTTTAAGGCCAGATTACTGTCATATACTATTCATTAACCTCATGAATTTATCTTTATTTATGTCTATATTTATATACTTTGTATCACTGTGTCTATACCTTGTGCTTTTATGTATATATGAAAATTACCATATTTACTTTGTTATAAATAAAATTGTATATTTATATCATCACCTCCGCAGTCCAGCCACTTCATTTAAAGTCCCATTTCCCTCTCGATTAGCTGTATTTGATTATACTGATTGGACTTGATTAGGAAAGCCACACACCTGTCTATATAGAACCTTACAGCTCACAGTGCATGTCAGAGCAAATGAGAATCATGAGGTCAAAGGAACTGCCTGAAGAGCTCAGAGACAGAATTGTGGCAAGGCACAGATCTGGCCAAAGTTACAAAACATTTCTGCTGCACTTAAGGTTCTTAAGAGCATAGTGGCCTTCATAATCCTTAAATGGAAGACGTTTGGGACGACCAGAACCCTTCCCTTTTAGAGCTGGCCGTCCGGCCAAACTGAGCAATCGGGGGAGAAGAGCCTTGGTGAGAGATAAAGAAGAACCCAAAGATCACTGTGGCTGAGCTCCAGAGATGCAGTTGGGAGATGGGAGAAAGATGTAGAAAGTCAACCATCACTTCAGCCCTCCACCATTGGGGGCTTTATGGCAGAGTGGCCCGATGGAAGCCTCTCCTCAGTGCAAGACACATGAAAGCCCGCATGGAGTTTGCTAAAAAACACCTAAAGGACTCCAAGATGGTGAGAAATAAGATTCTCTGGCCTGATGAGACCAAGAGAGAACTTTTTGGCCTTAATTCTAAGCGGTATGTGTGGAGAAAACCAGGCACTGCTCATCACCTGTCCAATGCAGTCCCAACAGTGATGCATGGTGGTGGAAGCATCATGCTGTGGGGGTGTTTTTCAGCTGCAGGGACAGGACGACTGGTTGCAATCGAGGGAAAGATGAAGTACAGGGATATCAAGTACAGGGATATCCTGGACGAAAACCTTCTCCAGAGTGATCAGGACCTCAGACTGGGCCGAAGGTTTACCTTCCAACAAGACAATGACCCTAAGCACACAGCTAAAATAACGAAGGAGTGGCTTCACAACAACTCCGTGACTGTTCTTGAATGGCCCAGCCAGAGCCCTGACTTAAACCCAATTGAGCATCTCTGGAGAGACCTAAAAATGGCCGTCCACTAGGGATGAGCCGAACACCCCCCGGTTCGGTTCGCACCAGAACCCGCGAACGGACCGCAAGTTCGCACGAACGTTAGAACCCCATTGACGTCTATGGGACTCGAACGTTCGAAATCAAAAGTGCTCATTTTAAAGGCTAATTTGCATGGTATTGTCCTAAAAAGGGTGTGGGGACCCGGGTCCTACCCCAGGGGACATGTATCAATGCAAAAAAAACTTTTAAAAACGGCCGTTTTTTCGGGAGCAGTGATTTTAATGATGCTTAAAGTAAAAAAAAAAAGTGAAATATTCCTTTAAATATCGTACCTGGGGGGTGTCTATAGTATGCCTGTAAAGTGACGCGTGTTTCCCATGTTTAGAACAGTCCCTGCACCAAATGTCATTTTTAAAGGAAAAAATCTCATTTAAAACTGCTTGCGGGTTTAATGTCATGTCGGGTCCTGCCAATATGGATGAAAATCAGTGAGACAAACGGCATGGGTACCCCCCAGTCCATTACCAGGCCCTTTGGGTCTTGTATGGATATTAAGGGGAACCCCGCACCCAAATTAAAATAAGGAAAGGTCCCTATATACTCTGAACAGCAGTATACAGGCGGTGCAAACAAGACAGGGACTGTAGGTTTGTTGTTAAGTAGAATCTGTTTGTAATTTTGAACATTTTTAACGTGTTTAGCTCCAGCCAAAAAATCTTTTCTAAGCTTTTTGGAAAACATAGGGAAGGGTTATCACCCCTGTGACATTTGTTTTGCGTCTTTCCTCCTCTTCAGAAGATTTCACCTCACTTTTTTGTCCCAATGAAAAATGTTTTTTGAAAATTTGGGTTTTTTTGTGGAACAAGGATTGGAAAGCATCAGTGGAAAGGAGAAATTGTTTTCCCATATTAACTCTTACATGAGAGAATTTCCCTTCCTAGGGGTAGATTTCATCTCACTTCCTGTTGTCTCCTTCCGTTTGCAAGTAGGAGTCGTTTGTAAGTTAGATGTTTGAAAGTAGGGTCCTGCCCTATATACTCAGCAGAAATTTGGGCCTTAGGTGTTGCTGTGGCCAAAACACTGTAAGCCCTCACAGGGCCCTGCTGTGAAATATTAGATCAAGAATTGTAATTACATGCCCCTGTTGAACAGGAGCTGAAAAATTAGGCCTTAGGCACTGGTGCTGGTGCCACAACACTGCAATCCCTCACAGACACTCTAGTTGGAACGCAGGAACGAGCCCTGCTGCAAAGTATTGCATCAAAAATTGTAATTACACGCCCCTGTTAGACAGGGGCAGAAAAATTGGGCCTTAGGCACTGGTGCTGGTGCCACAACACTGCAACCCCTCACAGACACTCTAGTTGGAACGCAGGAACGAGCACTGCTGCAAAGTATTGCATCAAAAATTGTAATTACACGCCCCTGTTAGACAGGGGCAGAAAAATTGGGCCTTAGGCACTGGTGCTGGTGCCACAACACTGCAACCCCTCACAGACACTCTAGTTGGAACGCAGGAACGAGCCCTGCTGCAAAGTATTGCATCAAAAATTGTAATTACACGCCCCTGTTAGACAGGGGCAGAAAAATTGGGCCTTAGGCACTGGTGCTGGTGCCACAACACTGCAACCCCTCACAGACACTCTAGTTGGAACGCAGGAACGAGCCCTGCTGCAAAGTATTGCATCAAAAATTGTAATTACACGCCCCTGTTAGACAGGGGCAGAAAAATTGGGCCTTAGGCACTGGTGCTGGTGCCACAACACTGCAACCCCTCACAGACACTCTAGTTGGAATGCAGGAACGAGCCCTGCTGCAAAGTATTACATCAAAAATTGTAATTACACGCCCCTGTTATACAGGGGCTGAAAAATTGTGCCTTAGGCACTGGTGGTGGCGCCCAGAACCAAAAATGTTCTTACAAGCTATCAGCGTGATGATTGAGGAGGAAGAGGATAATTACTCAGGGATAGTCACTCAGCATCAGCATAGGCAGTCTTTGAAGGGATCTGAAAAAAATTATTCAGTTACATCAGCATCAGGTGCTTGGTAGCTGGTGGTGATCCAAGACTGATTCCGAGGAAGAGGCCATGGAGGAAGAAGAAGAGGAGGGGGTGGAGGAGAGAGGTGTGTCACAATCAGCATTTTGGAGGCGTGGTGGCGGAACAACCTCCAACACTACTGCACCTTGTCCTGCATCCTTCCCAGCTGCCAGCAGAGTCACCCAATGCGCCGTGAAACTTAAGTAACGTCCCTGTCCATGCCTGCTGGACCATGAGTCAGCGGTAATATGCACCTTACCGCTGACCGCCCTGTCCAGCGAGGCATGGACATTGCCTTCCACATGCCGGTAGAGAGCTGGAATCGCCTTCCGTGAGAAAAAGTGGCGTTTGGGTACCTGCCACTGAGGAACCGCACATTCCACAAACTCACGGAAGGGGGCAGAGTCTACCAACTGAAAAGGCAGCAGTTGAAGTGCTAGCAATTTTGCCAAGCTAGCATTCAACCGCTGGGCATGTGGATGGCTGGGAGCAAACTTCTTTTGGCGGTGCAGCAGCTGGGGCAGGGAAATTTGCCTGGTACAATCTGGCGTCGGTATACCAAAAGCAGATTGCCCACAAGTACTTGGCTGTGACACACCTAATTCTACACCTTCATTCCTCTCACTGCAGGTCTCAGAGAGGACTGAAGGTCTAGTGGGGTTGGAAATCTCAGCTGATGAGGAGCAAGGAGAGATCCTCTTTGTTCTTTGGTGTGGGTCTTTTAGATATGCTTGCCAACGAACTGCATGGCAGGTCAACATATGTCTGGTCAAGCATGTGGTACCCAAGCGGGAGATGTTTTGGCCACGCGAGATACGCTTGAGACATATGTTGCAAATAGCAGCGGTGCGATCTGATGCACTCGTCTCAAAAAAGGCCCACACCAAAGAACTTTTTGAATAACGCGCAGAGACTGCAGCGCCCTGCACATGTGGAGCTTTGGGGTGTGATGCAGTCAATGTGCTGCCCTTAGGCTGGCCCCTGGAGGGCATCCTGCCTCGTTGGTGATGTGCCGCCTCCTCCTCCTCCTCCTCCTCCTCCTCTCTCCTATCAGGCACCCACGTTGAGTCAGTGACCTCATCATCCCCTCCCTCCTCATCACTGGAGCAAACCTGGCAGTATGCTGCAGCAGGGGGAGCATGACTGCCAGATTGCTGTCCTTCTTGGGCACCCCCTCTGTCCGTGCTCATGTTACTGCCTTCATCGAGCTCAGTATCATCATCAGAGCCTTCCAAACGCTGGGCATCCTCCTGGAGCATGTACCCAACACTGTGGTCAAACAGTTCGAGGGAATCCTCATGAGGACATGGTGGAGCTAGGGAAGGAGTCACTGATGACATTGAGCTGAGGGAAGAGGCCGCTGCTTTGCCAGACAAAGCACCCTGGGCATGGGTGAGAGAGGATGAGGAGGATGAGGACGGCTTGGTCATCCACTTGACCAAGTTTTCCGCATGTTGCGGCTAAACACGGCCAGCTGCCGAAAAAAAGGCCAAGCGTGTCCCATGGCCACGTGCTGATGAGGATGCACCGTCTCCACGACCAGCACTAGACACAGAGCCTGCTTGCCCTCTCTTATTGGCTTGTGACTGTCTGCCTCTCCTTCTTGGCCTTCCAGACATACTAATGGCCTGTAGCTGCACTAAGCTGGGATAGAACACCTGTAATTTTCTTCAGGTAGCTTTATATACTGTAACCAGACAAGCCTGCCTGTCAGTAGGAAGATAACAGGAACGGATCTAGCTGAACACTGTGAGCAGGACGCACTGCACTAAATGTAAATAGCAGGAACGGATCTAGCTGAACACTGTGAGCAGGACGCACTGACTGCACTAAATGTAAATAGCAGGAACGGATCTAGCTGAACACTGTGAGCAGGACGCACTGCACTAAATGTAAATAGCAGGAACAGATCTAGCTGAACACTGTGAGCAGGACGCACTGCACTAAATGTAAATAGCAGGAACGGATCTAGCTGAACACTGTGAGCAGGACGCACTGACTGCACTAAATGTAAATAGCAGGAACAGATCTAGCTGAACACTGTGAGCAGGACGCACTGCACTAAATGTAAATAGCAGGAACGGATCTAGCTGAACACTGTGAGCAGGACGCACTGACTGCACTAAATGTAAATAGCAGGAACAGATCTAGCTGAACACTGTGAGCAGGACGCACTGCACTAAATGTAAATAGCAGGAACGGATCTAGCTGAACACTGTGAGCAGGACGCACTGCACTAAATGTAAATAGCAGGAACGGATCTAGCTGAACACTGTGAGCAGGACGCACTGACTGCACTAAATGTAAATAGCAGGAACGGATCTAGCTGAACACTGTGAGCAGGACGCACTGCACTAAATGTAAATAGCAGGAACGGATCTAGCTGAACACTGTGAGCAGGACGCACTGCACTAAATGTAAATAGCAGGAACGGATCTAGCTGAACACTGTGAGCAGGACGCACTGCACTAAATGTAAATAGCAGGAACGGATCTAGCTGAACACTGTGAGCAGGACGCACTGCACTAAATGTAAATAGCAGGAACGGATCTAGCTGAACACTGTGAGCAGGACGCACTGCACTAAATGTAAATAGCAGGAACGGATCTAGCTGAACACTGTGAGCAGGACGCACTGACTGCACTAAATGTAAATAGCAGGAACGGATCTAGCTGAACACTGTGAGCAGGACGCACTGCACTAAATGTAAATAGCAGGAACGGATCTAGCTGAACACTGTGAGCAGGACGCACTGCACTAAATGTAAATAGCAGGAACGGATCTAGCTGAACACTGTGAGCAGGACGCACTGACTGCACTAAATGTAAATAGCAGGAACGGATCTAGCTGAACACTGTGAGCAGGACGCACTGCACTAAATGTAAATAGCAGGAACGGATCTAGCTGAACACTGTGAGCAGGACGCACTGCACTAAATGTAAATAGCAGGAATGGATCTAGCTGAACACTGTGAGCAGGACGCACTGACTGCACTAAATGTAAATAGCAGGAACGGATCTAGCTGAACACTGTGAGCAGGACGCACTGACTGCACTAAATGTAAATAGCAGGAACGGATCTAGCTGAACACTGTGAGCAGGACGCACTGACTGCACTAAATGTAAATAGCAGGAACGGATCTAGCTGAACACTGTGAGCAGGACGCACTGCACTAAATGTAAATAGCAGGAACGGATCTAGCTGAACACTGTGAGCAGGACGCACTGCACTAAATGTAAATAGCAGGAACGGATCTAGCTGAACACTGTGAGCAGGACGCACTGCACTAAATGTAAATACCAGGAACGGATCTAGCTGAACACTGTGAGCAGGACGCACTGACTGCACTAAATGTAAATAGCAGGAACGGATCTAGCTGAACACTGTGAGCAGGACGCACTGACTGCACTAAATGTAAATAGCAGGAACAGATCTAGCTGAACACTGTGAGCAGGACGCACTGCACTAAATGTAAAGAGCAGGAACGGATCTAGCTGAACACTGTGAGCAGGACGCACTGCACTAAATGTAAAGAGCAGGAACAGATCTAGCTGAACACTGTGAGCAGGACGCACTGCACTAAATGTAAAGAGCAGGAACAGATCTAGCCTAATCTAGCTCTCAAATCAAATGACACTGTCTGTCTCTCTCTCTATCAGCACACCGGAACACACTACACAGGGCCGCCGTGCAAGCGGCCTTATATAGTGTGGGGCGTGTACTAAATCCCCTGAGCCATAATTGGCCAAAGCCACCCTGGCTTTGGCCAATTACAGCTCTCTCTACTGACGGCGCTGTGATTGGCCAAGCATGCGGGTCATAGTGCATGCTTGGCCAATCATCAGCCAGCAATGCACTGCGATGCCGCAGTGAATTATGGGCCGTGACGCGCCACACGAATTTGGCGCGAACGGCCCATAACGTTCGCAATTCGACGGACGGTCGAACAGCCGATGTTCGAGTCGAACATGGGTTCGACTCGAACACGAAGCTCATCCCTACCGTCCACCAACGTTTACCATCCAACCTGACAGAACTGGAGAGGATCTGCAAGAAGGAATGGCAGAGGATCCCCAAATCCAGGTGTGAAAAACTTGTTGCATCTTTCCCGAAGACTCATGGCTGTATTAGATCAAAAGAGTGCTTCTACTAAATACTGAGCAAAGGGTCTGAATACTTAGGACCATGGGATATTTCAGTTTTTCTTTTTTAATAAATCTGCAAAAATGGCAACTATACTGTGTTTTTCTGTCAATATGGGGTGCTGTGTGTACATTAATGAGGAAAAAAATGAACTTAAATGATTTTAGCAAATGGCTGCAATATAACAAAGAGTGAAAAATGTAAGGGGCTCTAAATACTTTCTGTCCCCACTGTATATAACAGGTTTTGTGCAAAATGCTATATACCAGGCTTCGTGAGACATGCTATATACCAGGCTTTGTGCGAAATGCTATATACCAGGCTTTGTGAGACATGCTATATACCAGGCTTTGTGCGGAATTCTATATACCAGGCTTTGTGCGAAATGCTATATACCAGGATTTGAGTTCTAATGGGGCAGGAATTGGGACTGATCTGAGGGGTGAAGGGACAGGAATTGGATTGATGGGCACAGTGGCTGGGTTTGATGGCACAGTGGATGTGTTTGATGGTACAGTGTTGATGGGCACAGTGGCTACGTTTGATGGCACAGTGGCTGCATTTGATAGCACAGTGGCTGCATTTGATGGGCACAGTGGCATCATTTGATGGCACAGTGGCTGTGTTTGATGGCACAGTGGCTACATTTGATGGCACAGTGGCTACATTTGATGGCACAGTGAGGCTGCAATTGATGGGGTTATTTTTCAGAATTTTTCAGTTTGTTTGCGCCCCCACCAAAAATTTTGAGCACCAGCCTCCACTGTTCTAGTGTCCCTTTTTTTGCTGTATTCTATAAGAATACTTTTTTTTTTTTACCTGCAATATATCTGTCTTTTTACAACAGCATGAGTCATACTTATTTTCAAAATAATATGTTCCAAGAGTTCTGTAAATCAAGTGACTGTTTTACAAATTTACAGTGTAGGTGAGCTTCATGAAAGAACAAATATGTACTGCGCTCAGATTTACGGTCCTCAACAAAAGTGTGATGTAATGAGACGTGCTGAACCCATTATAAACTTCAGAGATGTTCATAGTCACAGCTGCCCCAACTCACTAATTAAAAGAAATGTGTTTCCGAGTCCTTACTAATACTTATTGAGGCTTTATTTTTTCTACTAATACAATTTTTAGACAAAATAAAAGAATTTTCAGAACTCAGCTGCATTTTGTAAAGTGCTAAAAGACAAAACCTGCAAATAAAATAGACCCAGAGCAACTATATGCTCAGGCCAATGCGAATGTCTGAGACTAGAAAGGTGGCACAAACATTGCCTGAATGTAATATATGTATTAAAAATGTAGATTAACCACTTCAGCTCTGGAAGGTTTTACCCCCTTTGTGACCAGGCCATTTTTTGCGATACGGCCCTGCGTTACTTTAACTGACAATTGCGCGGTCTTTCGACGCTGTAACCAAATACAAATTATGTCCTTTTTATCCCACATATAGAGCTTTCTTTCGGTGGTATTTGATCACCTCTACGTTTTTTTTATTTTTTCCGCTATAAACAAAAAAAGAGCGACAATGTTGAAAAAAAAAAAAAACAATATTTTTTACTTTCTGCTATAAAACATATCCAATAAACAAATGTGAAAAAATTAAAATTTCTTCATCAATTTAGGCCAATGTGTATTCTGCTACATATTTTTGGTAAAAAAAATCCCAATTGGCGTATATTGATTGGTTTGCGCAAAATTTATAGCGTCTACAAACTATGGGATAGATTTATGGACTCAATGTCTGCCGGCCACCCACGATCGCGGTACATAGAGAGGCAGAACGGGGATGTAAACAAGGCGGGTCCCCATTCTGACAGGGGACAACATTGAGATCTGCTGTTCCGAGTGATCAGGAACAGCAGTCTGTGTGTTTTCCCATTGAGCCCATCCCCCACACAGTTAGAACACACCTAGGGAACACTGTTAACCCCTTGATGGCCCCCTAGTCAGTGTCCCTAACTGTCCATAAAACACCAGTCGTATGATGATGCTGTACTGCACTGGTGACAGTATGTAAAAAAATTAGAAAATTTTGTTTCATTTCTTCATTTTCCCAAAAATTGTGGCAAAAAATACAACTTCACAAAACTTGGCATGTCTCTTACTAAATACCTTGGACTATCTACTTTAAAAAAGGGGTCATTGGGGGTATTTGTACTGTTCTGGCATTTTCGTGCCTCAAGAAATTAGATGAGAGGCCGTCAGTACATCATGATGGATCAATTTTCAGATATATACAATAGTTTGTGGACTCTAATAGGGCGTACACAGGGTCGGACTTTGTTCGGACATTCCGACAACAAAATCCTAGGATTTTTTCCGATGGATGTTGGCTCAAACTTGTTTTGTCTAAACACGGTCTCACAAAGTTGTCGGAAAATCCGATCGTTCTAAACGCGGTGACGTAAAACACGTACGTCGGGACTATAAACAGGGCAGTGGCCAATCTCTCTTTATTTATTCTGAGCATGCGTGGCACTTTGTCCGTCGGATTTGTGTACACACGATCGGAATTTCAGACAACGGATTTTGTTGTCGGAAAATTTTATCTCCTGCTCTCCAACTTTGTGTGTCGGAAAATCCGATGGAAAATGTCCGACGGAGCCCACACATGGTCGGAATTTCCGACAACACGCTCCGATCGGACATTTTCCATCGGAAAATCCGACCGTGTGTACAGGGCATATAAGTTTCCTACAGACTAAATAATATACACTGATTTGAGTTATTTTCACCAAAGAAATGTATCAGAATACATTTTGGCCAAAATTTATGAAGAAAGAATATTTATTTACAAAATTCTGAACCAGAAATGAAGAAAAATTAATAATAATAAAAACATGTCTTTTTTTTTTGTTTATTTAGAAAATAATAAAAAAAAGCGGTGATTAAATACCACCAAAAGAAAACATATGGGTACAGTGTTGCATGACTGTGCAATTGTCATTCAAAGTGTGACAGCGCTGAAAGCTGAAAATTGTCCTGGGCAGGAAGGGGGTAAAAGTGTCCGGTATAGAAGTGGTTAAATAAAGTTTATTGACTGAAATAACATCCTTTCAACACCAACAAACCATATACAATGTAAAAGTAAAAAACATGCAGGAAACCCAGAACAACAACCCAACTAATAAACAATATGGACAAAATGAAGGGATCTCCCATAAACAGGGCAAGATTAGGACTGGGAACGAGGTGAACAGAGAAAAGTACAGGGTACTGGAAGCATGCCACAGGAAACAAGGCACAGGATCAGGCAGGGACAAGGCTCACAGTTAGAACACTGACGCTCCAATCTTCATCAAGAGAGGGTTTAAATACCTTCCCAGCAGCCAGTATTAGGTGAGCTTAAATAGAAACTGCAGTCTGCTCACATAATTTGTAATAAAAACATCTTTGCCATTCTAAAGCTTCCCTCCAACTACTTTGCATATTATTTTATATATACTATGATTCTGTACTTGCCAAATATGCTGCATAAGTCTCCCTCCACTAAGTCTGGCTGCAGCCATTTTAACTGTGGGCAGCTGAAGCTGCTGCCTGTTCACTTCCTGGATTTACACAGACACACAGAGGCACACCTACAGCTCTGCAGCCCTGCAGCATTCATTGGCCCTCTTATGACTCCTCCCCCATCCCTTCCTGGCAAACTTTCACAAGAGTTAAAGAGAGAGCTGTGCATGATGACATAAGCCTAGGCTAATGACCAGACAAGAGAAAGGAAGTGAGCTGTATAAGGTATTTACTGGTAGAAAAAAAAAATGTTTTACTATCCAAAGTTAAAACAACAAGAGCAAAAGATTTCATAGATGGAAAGATGAAAAAATGACTGAAGGTTCGCTTTAAATACTAGGATAAACTGGCTACTGGTGGCAACCAAAACTACATCCTTCGACTCCGGGAGAAACAATGTGACCAACGGGTGACCCGAGTCCTGACATGAGTCCTGACAGCTGTGGCCAGAAACGCTAGGGGGTGTATTCCAAAGTGATTTCTCAATAAAATAAAGACATGGATGGATGGGTGCATTTTCTTTGAATATTAAAAACAAATTAAATAGCATTTTGATTTTGTCTCCCTTGAAATGCATTCCAACCCTTTGATGTCATACCCGAAGTGGATGGAGCCTAACATGCTGTTACCACTCTCTTGCTGTAGACCAGTGGTTGTCATCTTATGAGCACCAAAGGGGCCCACATAATGTTCAATATATGTTATACTTGAGAAGACTGTGTGGAGGAGTGGAGAGCCGATCAGCGGCATCTTCTCGCAGGGAATAGCGAGACAGGTAATCAGGGTACTGATCACAATAAAGCGCCACCAGTTAAAGCGCCACCAGTGCCAGGATATAGTGCCCACCAGTGCCAGCAATCAGTGTCCACCAGTTCCAGCAGTCAGTGCCCACCAGTGCCAGCAATCAGTGTCCACCAATTCCAGCAGTCAGTGCCCACCAGTGCCACCAATCAGTGCCTATTAGTGATGCCAGTCAGTGCTGGCTTTCAGTGCCCAACAGTGTCGCCTATTAGTGCTGCCCATCAATGCCAGTCAGTGCTGCCCATCAATGCCTATCAATGCCCATCAGTGCCGCCTATCCGTACCACCTATCAGTGTCAATCAGTGCTGCCTATCAGTACCCATCAGTGCTACCTATTAGTGCCCACCAGTACCACCTATTGGTGCCCACCAGTGCCACCCATCAGTGCTGCCTATCAGTGCTCATCAGTGCCACCTATCAGTGCCCATAAGTGTGGCATATTAATGCCTCCTCATCAGTGCCGCCTCATCAGTGCCCATAAGTGCCACCTCATCAGTGCAGCTTATCAGTGCCCATCAGTGCAGCCTCATCAGCACACATCAGTGAAGGAGAAAATTACCTATTAACAAAATTTACTGACAGAAACTACGAAAAACGTATTTTTTTTTCATAATTTTAGTTTTTTTTTAGTGAGAAATAAAAAACCCAGCAGTGATTAAATACCATCAAAAGAAAGCTCTTCTTGTGTGAATAATATGATAAAAATGTCATTTGGGTACAGTGTAGCATTACCGCGCAATTGTCATTCAAAGTGTGACAGCGCTGAAAGCTAAAAAATAGCCTGGACAGGAAGGGGGTGGAAGTGCCCTGTATTGAGGTGGTTATATAAGCTGTACACTCACTACTTTACAAAGTGTAATTTCTTCAGTGTTGTCACATGAAAAGATATAATAAAATATTTACAAAAATGTGAGGGGTGTATTCACTTTTGTGAGATACTGTGTGTATATATATATATTATATACATATATATACACACAGTATATATGTATAGGGCTGTACTAAAAAAAAGTGGGCATTTACTTTTTTAATAACTTGCAAAGGTAATTCAAATTTCACATGTTGGAGGTGTAACTCTTCTGCCCTGTACACACGATCGGACTTTCCATCAACAAAACTGTGGATTTTTGTTCTAAGGTTGTTGGCTAGAACTTGTCTTGCATACACACGGTCACACAAATGTTGGCCAACAATTACGAACGTCAAGAACGTGGTGACGTACAAGACGTATGACGAGCCGAGAAAAAGAAAGTTCAATAGCCAGTGCGGCTCCTTCTGCTTGATTCCAAGCATGTGTGAACTTTTGTGCTACGAACTTGTGTACACACAATCGCTATTTCCGACAACAAAGTTTTGTTGGCGGAAAATTTGAGAACCTGCTAGCCAACATTTGTTGGCGGAAAGTCCGACAGCAAATGTTTGATGGAGCATACACACGGTCGGACTTTCTGACAACAAGCTCACATCCAACATTTCCCGTCGGAAAGTCTGACTGTGTGTACGCAGCATAACTCTATGGTAACTCTAATGCCCCATACACACGGTCGTATTTTCTGACGGAAAATGTTCGATGGGAGCTTGTTGTCGGAAATTCCAACCGTGTGTGGGCTCCATCGGACATTTACCATCGGAATTTCCGTCACACAAAATTTGAGATCTGGATCTCAAATTTTCCGACAACAAAATCCGTTGTCGTAAGATCCGATCGTGTGTACACAATTCCTATGTACAAAGTTCCACGCATGCTCGAAATCAAGCAGAAGAGCCGCACTGGCTATTGAACTTCATTTTTCTCAGCTCGTGGTACGTGTTGTACGTCACCGCGTTCTTGACGTTCGGAATTTCCAACAACATTTGTGTGTATGCAAGACAAGTTTGAGCCAACATCCGTCTGAAAAAATCCATGGATTTTGCTGTCGGAATGTCCGATCAATGTCCGATCATGTGTACGCGGTATTAGGCCTCATGTACACTGCAGCTGCTAAACTCACGTTTAGGAGCAGTTGGGCATTTTTTTTCAGCAGACCCAGCAGCAGCAGTTTATAATAGTTTAGAGACAGTTGAGTTTACTGACAATGGGAGAGATAGAGAGGGGGGGGGAGGGGGGATATATAGAGAGAAGGGAAGAAATAGAGAAAGAGGGGGGGAGAGATGGGGAGGGGGGGGGAGGGGGGGAGGGGGGAGGAGATAGAGATGGGGAGGGGGGGGGGGAGGGGGGGGGGAGATAGAGATGGGGAGGGGGGGAGAGGGGGGGAGGAGATAGAGATGGGGAGAGAGGGGGAGAGAGGGGGAGAGATAGAGAAAGAGGGGGGAGGGATAGAGATGGGGAGAGGGGGGAGAGGGGGAGAGATAGAGATGAGGAGAGGGGGGAGAGAGGGGGGAGATAGAGAAAGGGGGGAGAGATAGGGATGGGGAGAGAGGGGGAGAGATAGAGAAAGGGGGGGGAGGGATAGAGATGGGGAGAGGGGGGAGAGGGGGAGAGATAGAGATGAGGAGAGGGGGGAGAGAGGGGGGAGATAGAGAAAGGGGGGAGAGATAGAGATGGGGAGAGAGGGGGAGAGATAGAGAAAGAGGGGGGGAGGGATAGAGATGGGGAGGGGGGAGAGAGGGGGAGAGATAGAGAAAGAGGGGGGGGTAGAGATGGGGAGAGGGGGGAGAGAGAGAGGGTGGGATGGGATCCATAGTTAAAGTAAACTGCTCTCTCTCTGTTGCGGCTCTCTCTTCTCTCACAGAATAGCTGAAATAGTTAATAATGCTTGTTTTCATGCATTGTGGGCATTTGGGAGGGTCTCCTGAGGTTATCTTTAAAAAACGCTTCTAAACACAAACACTCATAAACACGTTAAACGCGCATAATCACGGCATTTAAAAGCAGCAAAATGGACGTTTTTAAACGCCGGTTACTAGCTGTCAAGTTTCCAGCGTACAGAAAAGGTTTTTAAACGTCCCATGTACATGAAGCCCTACTCTTCTTTTTCATTGCAGGTTAATAATGGATTCCAAGCAAAAGCTACGTGTCATCATTGAGTTCTTGATGAAGTCCTTTACTAATGCTCATTTATACACATGCTAGGGCCAATTCACCTATGAATATGTTTTTGGAAGGAAACCCACACAAGCGCAGGGAGAACATGAAACTGCGGGGAGTATCATGGTTGGGATTTAAACTGATAATCCTTGAGCTGTGCCGGGCAACAAATGGTAGGAGAGGGATTTCGAGGATTTACAAAATATTAACTAGATTAAAAATATTGGGTCACCCGCCATTTATTAAAAAATGAGAGGAAGAGATGGGAATCGCTAGAAATGAACTACAAGTGCTTGGTGCGATGGTACAGAACTCCAGATAAATTACATCAATATCAAAAGGAGACCTCTAAATTATGTTGGAGAGGATGTTTAGAAATCGGAACTATGTTCCATATTTGGTGGACATGCCCTAAAATCAAAGTCTACTGGAAAGAAGTTTTAGTAATAATAGAAGAAATCACTGGCACTAAGATACCTGAAGAGCCATGGGTATGTCTGTTCCACGGGGTCAGCATGCCCATCAAACAATATAGGAGATCACTTCTGCCCCACCTCTTAAACGCTGCAAAAAGTGTAATCCCCCAACAGTGGAAGGCCCCCGAGAGTCCTTCACTGAAGCTTTGGCTAGATAAAATTAACAAAACTTACAATATAGAGTTGCTTAGGTTTAGTGGCGAAATAGGAGAAGAAGGGTTCAAAAGGAGCTGGAAAGACTGGGAAAAGTATAAGCATTCACTGAGATATATGTAAAGGATGGTAGAGGGAAGGTAGTGTGAGTAAAGGGCCGAGGGCAGGACTACAGTCACATACAGACAGATAATTGGAGAGATCTGGCGGGTGGATGGGGGCGGGGGGGGGGGGTGGGGTTGGGGGGGCGGGAGGTTGTAATGATGGGACCAATTTTATATGTATAGCAGGGTTGGGGGTGACAACCTGACCAGGCTGAATTGATTTTGTATGAATGTTTTTCTTTTGTCCCTATATAAAATCTTAATAAAGAGATGGAAAAAAAAATAAATAAACTGATAATCCTTGAGCTCAAAGTCACTGTGCCACAGTATAGCACCACATTGGTATTATTGTAGTATGTGCATTGTGGTGCACTGAAGTGCAGATGAGCTGTCTGCTGCAGTTACAGTGCATTAGGTACTGTTCAAAGTGAATGTCACTATTATGCATTAGAAGGTGATGGGAGCACTGCCATCCATTGCAGTAACATATGATGAAATGCACTTTTTTTTTACCACACATTACCGAACAACAATCTAAATGGACCCCGAAGGTTGCACTTCCTATTTTTTCATGATTTCACTTTTTTTTTTTTCCATTGAACTTAGTTCGCTAAAATGTTCTTTCTCTGCAGATATCAGATATATACTGTAAGTCCACAGTAAGTGAACACACACCATGTATCAGTTTTAGGTTTTGAAATAGGTGTTTTGGGGCAAAAGTGAGAATGTTGATGCTCTTGCTAAAATATTATTGCACAAGAAGTCAGGTGTGTGTTCAAAATATTGCTTCCCCATGTATCTCATTCTAAATATGTAACTTTCTGATATTTCCCCAGAGTTTTTATATATTATCCATGAAATGTGATTAGAACCTCTTTACAGGCAACAGCTTGTACTTAAATGGTTAGTTAACTTTTTATAGTCATGGAGTACATGTTGACATTTTATTCTTAATTATCTTTCTTAAAACCTTTTTTCTTTTTTTTCCTTTTTTTTTTTTTCTTTGGGTTGCCGAATTTTGTATTCTCTTTTTAAATAACAAAATTTTATTAGGCTGTAGCACCCTGATGTTTAGGCAGGGTTGCTCTTAAATTTATTTGCCAAGTGATATCTGCCTAATTGTCAATTGATTTCGCCTTAATTCTGGAATTGCTGCACTTCTCTCTTCTGTCGCTAGATGGCCGGGTATCTGGTGACATTAGATAAGACAAGGGCATTGCAAGGACAGATTAGGAATGAATGGGGTGTTTCAACCAATGGGCAGGGATTTTCTTGGGTACCTTAGCCTGCTGACAATTAAAACGAAAATTTAATATATTAGGGAGTTAGATTTATATGCAACAGTGGTGGTGGTTGGGGGGTTCCGTCCAATGCAGCTGTGGTGATGGTGGGGGGTTTAGTCAGAGGCAGCAGTGATGGTGGTGGTGGGGGGTTCAGACAGAGGCAGCAGTGGTGGTGGTGGGGGGGTTCAGACACAGGCAGTGGTGATGGTGGTGGGGGGGTTCAGACAGAGGCAGGGAGGGTCAGGAGGGTACACACCAGGGAGGGGTCAGAAGGGTATACACCAGGGTGGGTCAGAAGGGTATACACCAGGGATGGTCAGGAGGGTACTAAGGAGGGTCAGGAGGGCACACACCAGGGAGGGATCAGGAGGGTATACACCGGGGAGGGTCAGGAGGGCACACACCAGGGAGGGGTCACGAGGGTATACACCAGGGAGGGGTCAGGAGGGTACTAGGAAGGGTCAGGAGGGTATACACCAGGGAGAGGTCAGGAGGGTACTAGGAAGGGTCAGGAGGGTACTAGGAATGGTCAGGAGGGTATACACCAGGGACAGTCAGAAGCGTATACACCAGGGAGGGTCAGGAGGGTACTAGAAAGGGTCAGGAGGGTATACACCAGGGAGGGGTCAGAAGGATATACACCAGGGTAGGTCAGAGGGGTATACACCAGGGATGGTCAGGAGGGTACTAAGGAGGGTCAGGAGGGCACACACCAGGGAGAGGTCAGGAGGGTATACACCAGGGAGGGGCCAGGAGGGTACTAGGAAGGGTCAGGAGGGTATACACCAGGGAGGGGTCAGGAGGGTACTAGGAAGTGAAAACCTGGAGGCAGTGACAATCAATAAGCCCAATTGTCAGCTAACAGGCAGAACTTCCATGTTAAACTGCAGTAATCCAGCAGATTTAGCATAGAGGTGCCTGCAAGCTACACGAGATACGGCAAGATGATATTACCTCCACACACACTGGCCTGTCTCCCTCTGCTCACTGTCACACCAGACGGGCGCGATCTCGTAGGTCAGCTGCACCCCCATCCCACCCACTCAAACAGCAGAGGCCAGGAGGCTCCACCTCGGGGATGTCAATGAATTCCTGCAGGACAGTGGCCATGCTTAAAAAAAACTGCTGGAGGAGAGAGGTGGGGGGGGGGGTACAGGGGGCGGAGATTCCAGTCCCCATCTACAGCGATGTGATGAGCAATAAAGTAGTGGCTGTAATCTGTCCCGGCCCGCTCCTGCTCCGAGCATGCGTGTTAGTATTTTGGACTTTTGTATGACGGACTTGTGTACACACGATGCGAAAATCTGACGACAGACCGCTGTCCGCCGAAAATGTACTAGCCTGCCATCCAATTCGTACTAACGGTCGGATTTTAGGCAAACAGTCTGTCATCACACAAAATCAGATCGTGCGTACGAGGCTTAAGACTGGGATGCCATTAAAGTTCATGTGCGCGTTAAGGCAGGTGTCCCAATACTTTTGACAAAAAAGTGTATCTTTAAAAGCTAATCACATTTATGGATTGTTAAATTGCAATATAATATATTATTTTTTTTTGGGGTTGGATACTGCTTTAAGCTAGGAAATAAAAATCTTTTTTTTTTTTTTTTTCATGTTTACAAACTTCCTATGCTTCTGTTTACTTCATAAATAACTGAAATATCAAAAGTCACAGTATTTTTTTTCTACTAATGATGTATAGTGTGAGCTTGATGCACACCGCTCCACAGCGCCTTACAAATGCCACAATATTCGGCCTGTTTTCACAACATGCAATCAGCCTGATGTCTGCTAGGTGTCAGTGTTAATCAGACAGAGATATTCACAAAACACCTGAAAGAGATTTAATTAATTTCTAGAGCGCTTGTTTAGCTCTATGCCTAACTCACAGTATGCAAGTTGCTTGGTGTACAGAGGTGGTGGTGCATACGGTGTGCTGCTACAAAATATCAATTCACTTTATTCTATAATTAAACACACTGCGTTGGATTTCGTTTCTTGGCCTTTATCATTTATTAATTAAAAATAAAATAAAAAAATAATAAAAAAGAGGAAATCAAAGAAAATCAGATAAATCAAAGTAGTGCATTAGGTTAACATGCAAAAGATTAAAACTGTAAACTTTAGAACAAATTTTGCTTTTTTTTCCTTTAACCTCTTCAGCTCCGGAAAGTTTCATGACCAGGCCATTTTTAGCGATACGGCACTGCGTTAATTTAACTGGCAACTGTGCGGTCGTGTGACGCTGTACCCAAATAAAATTGATGTCCTTTTTTTCCTACAAAGAGAGCCATCTTTTGGTGGAATTTGATCACCTCGGCGGTTTTTATTTTTTGTGCTATAAATTAGAAAAAGAGCGACAATTGTGACAAAATACAATATTTTTTACTTTCTGCTATAAACCATATCCAAAAAAAAAAATGTAAAAAAAGTAAAAAAATCAAATTTCTTCATCAATTTAGCCCAATATGTTTTCTGCTACATATTTTTGGTAAAAAATCCCAATAAGGTGTATATTGATTGGTTTGCGCAAACGATATCTACAAACTATGGGATATATTTATGGAATTTTTATAATTTTTTTTTATTTTTTTTTTTTACTAGTAATGGCGATAATCAGCGATTCTTAGTGGGACTGCAACATTGTGGCGGACAAATCTGACACCTAAGTGACACTTTTTGGGGACCAGTGACACCAATACAGTGATCAGTGTTAAAAAAATGGATTGTTCCTGTACTAATGACATTGACAGGCAAGGGGTTAACATCAGGGGCCATCAAAGGGTTAAATGTGTTCCCTGGGAGTGCTTGTGAACTGTGTGTGGGGGAGGGGGGGTGCTTTGACTGGGGGAATACAGAAATCAGTTGTCCTGCTTAGCAGAAACACAAGATCTCCATCTTCCCCTCTGACAGAATGGCAATCTGCCTGGATTACATAGGCAGACCGCCGTTCCGTCTGCCTTGGGAACGATCGGCGGTCCCAGCGAATATCGGTTCCGCCGGACCCACTGATTGGCTCCCGCAGTGTCCAACCAATTGGCTCCTGCTGGCCAGTGGCCCACAAATCGCAGTGTACGAGCCAACATACAATGACGGCGATTCACGGGAAGCAGCCACATTTTCACAGTACAACTGCGGCGGCTGGTCCTTAAAGTGGATGTAAACCCGAAATGTATTTTTTTTCTTTTTTGATATCATACTGAGTATAAGATTTCCTATCATTTGAGCCCAGTCTTGCCACACAGAGTTAATCCATCTCTGAGCAATCCTCTTTTATTATTCAGAGAGGAAAATCTTGACAAACTGAGAAAAACTTTGTCAAATCTTCCCCCTTGCTGTGAGTGACAGGTGATTTACATATCTCGTGCACTAGCCCAAGACATGCATTATCTTTTAATTCCCTCCCCCACTCCTTTCTTCAGCAGCTCTGCAAGGATTGGCTGAATGATTTGGCATGCTGAAGTCAGGTGGTTACTTTCCTGTCTTTTCACTGGATGTTAGAGATCATAGCAGAAGTTCAGTGTAAGAAATACACAGGAGAAATGTATATTGACAAGGGGAGTGTAGAGGTGGGCGGGGAGTCTACTGACATCACGACTCCACCCACTGAGCTCCAAACAACAGACCCGCCCACAGAATATGCAGTTTTTCGGCTCTCATAACAGACAGAGGGGAGACATTTGACAGGTAAAGATACATGCAGGAGGCATGTATATCCTTATAGATAACCCCTATGGCAGTAGTTTAGAAAGGATGACATTGGGTTTACATCCACTTTAAGTAGTTAAAGTGGTTGTATCTGCCTCTTGCACATTTATACCTACAGGTAAGCCTATAATAAGGCTTACCTGTAGGTAAAATGAACATCTCCTAAAACTGTATGGTTTAGGAAATATTCACCTTGCATGCAGCCGCTGAGGTCAGCTGCGAATGCGCTCTGAAGGTCCAGCGGATGCTGATGGAAAATCAGAGCTCCTTGCCGGAACGGAGGACTCCAGCGCATGCCAGCTCCCTCAGCAGTGACCGGGAGGCGGTGTGGGCGCTTCGTTCTAAGTTAAGTATTTCATAATGAGCTAGTATGCGATACATACTAGCTCATTATGCCTTTACCTTACAGGGGTTTTTTTTGGTCAGGGCATACAACTGCTTTAAGTATCTCTCTCCTCAATTCACAGAGAAAGAAAACATGGTGACTGATCACTGTGAAAGCCAATCAGCAGCTATTACAGAGATCTGGTGACCCGGAATCAGGAGTTCTGGACTGAACTGGACTGAGCTGGACTGTTCTGTGTGTCTGAGCTGTGTCATTTTTACAAATGAATGGACAGAAATACAAATACTTTGGCAGGAAAACAGCTCCCTTATATGTATTTTATCTTTTCTTAGCTGTTTGCTTGGAGTTTAGCTTTAAACCTTAAGATGAATACAAGGGGCACAGCCTACCTGATCAATATAGTCATAGCGGGCTAGCCTGCCCCTTTCCTGTTTGTCTGGAATCTGGTGATATGTGAACTTGAAGAATACTAGTTACCAAACACACCTTACTGTAGACTCTTTCTTATTTCTCATAACAACCGATATTAACAAATGTTAGTAAATTTGAAGGGTCTTCCAATCTGAATTAAATTGACCTTGCAACTTCAAATGTAACTGGTGATACATGAGGCAGAAATAAAAGTTACACAGCATAGTCCCTCAGGAAGGACACTCCCAGTGACCCTATGAGGTGTTTTCCGGTTTCTTACTGCAATGGATTACAGACTTTTTCTATATTAAACTCCAATTCTGGGATCACCCCCATACCCCAGTACTTCCTACTTTTTTAATACTTAACTTTTCCAGTTTTCAGGCCAGTCATATGACCCCAGGGTCCTGTTACTCTTTGTCTCTTCTCTGGGCAGAGTGGTCATTTAGCTACAGCCTACAGATTCCCGGCCAGCTTCATGACCATATTTGATCAATGATGTCACCCAGGATTCCCAGTTGGTTTGTTGACTAACAGCAGCCAGCCAAGGATCATTCATTTTGAGGTTGTGATGCAATAGGTCAATATCGTTTGGTGGTGGATCATTGTGGAGGCATGGAAACATCATCAGCCGGAGGAGGAACATCAATGGATGTCAGGTCATTGTCACTGATGAGGATATTAGGTAGTTGGACATCATGATTGACGTTGGATTTACATCAGGGACATTTTTCCAGACAAAGGACTTTGTCAAGATGTCTGTGTTTTTATTTACATTAGTCTAGTGTAAAAAGGGGTACCCATTTTGCTATGGAAGGCAGATATCCGGAGTCACCCATATTAGAAAGGAGGTCTCCAGATTCTGAAAAGTTACCTCCACAAGCCCCCAATACTTTTTTAGGACAGGGTGTGGGGATGAAGCCCTTGTCCCACAAAACATAGGTATAAGGTGCTTTCCTAGGGGGGAAACGTTGCCACTCACCCCTTCAAGGTATCCTTACACTGTTCAAGGCATGTGGCATTGTAGGGGATGGAGGGGTGCATGCCTAGCCACCGAGGTGATTGCTGCCAGAATGTACAGGTGATACTCGAAAAATTACAATATCTTTATCTTTAGAATATCTTATACTTTTCAGAGATCCGATATTGTTCTATGTACAATCCTTGTTTTATTGATTACATGTAATATTCAAATTTTCTGAGATTGTGGATTTGGGGTTTGTGACAGACTCACCCGGGACAGAGGCTTTTGGAGGGGACTGAATGCTAGCCTCTTGCCTACCGATTATGGGCCCTGGCATTTGGGGGAATGGTGCTCTTTGTGAGCTGTATGCCTGGGGACCCTTGAGGTGGTGTTACTTTAGATTCAGGTCCATGTCCCCCAAGACAAACAGACTCTGGGAACCCAGTATATGCCATATTAGAAATAGTGACTGAGAAAATATATCTTGGATTACTTAAAATGGGACAGTAATATTTATCCACAATATCTCCCAGGATATATGTAAAGACTATGTACATATGTAAAGACTATTCTTGGTTTGTTTGTTAGTTGAGAGAGCTGATCACATTTGCCTCTAGAACTGTGTAGGAGCCAGACAGTCTACTCCTACTATAGTTTGTTGCCTACTAGGCTGAGGAGGGGGGGAGATCACTGTTTCTATTGTTAATTGTAATTAGCTCCTGCTAGTGTGAGAAGGTGTCCTGTGTTTATACTAATGTGTGAAGCTCGGGGACAACAAGTCTGACCTGTAGCGAAATCCTGATTAATCATAACAAGGAGAGCACGGAGTCACATCGGCTGCTTTAAGGGATTAGTTAATTAGCTCATGTTAATTCTGTTTCTGGTTACAATTGTATTGTTAGAGTAATATGAGCAGGAGGGGGGACCTCCTCTTCTACTGTATATAAGACTTGTATTTTGGTTCTAATAAAAGAGTCCATGTTCAGCAACTAAACAAGTATTCTTTTGTTTTGTGCTTGTGAGCGGTTGGAATATCTGATATCTATATTCAGACTGGGAACAAGTGGTATATGACGAAAGCACTCAAGCAGAGTGTGGGACGTTCCGTTACAGGGTTTTCATGAGCTGTAAGCCATAATCATCACAATTATGACAAATCACGGCTTGAACTATCTTGCTTTGCATGTAATGAGCCTATCTCATATATTAGTTTCACCTTTTAAGTTGCATTAGTGAAATAAATGAACTTTTGTACGATATTCTAATTTTTTGAGTATCACCTTTACAGTGGGAGGTGAACTTCCAGCTCCCAGCCAAATTAAAAATTGGATCTAATATAGATACTATTTCTGATGTTGTGCCTTTGCCCCCTCCATCTACTTAGCCATTCATAAAGCAAAGCCTCAGCATCATCATAGGGTTGATAACACTATACAACCTGTTTGCCATTGTGTGTTTTTTCTTATACTAGTGATATTTCTATACATTTTATTTATCATTTTAATATTATTTCTTACACTATGTGGTATTTTCATCCCTCTCATCAAAATGAGAAGGTATGGAATGGTGGCCAAGAGACAGCACAGGTGGACAGGCAACACCCTAGAGATGCTGGCAGTGGCTTTCTCCATACACTTGCTATAAATGCAGATTGATCTTTGACGCAGTTTAATGTAATTGGATCTGCTAAATTTGACATACAAAAGTGGAGCACATTAGTGACTTGTCTTCATACACTGCTGGAGGCACATACACTATATTACCAAAAGTATTGGGATGCCTTCCTGTACACGCACATGAACTTTAATGACATCCCAGTCTTATATCACAAGCAAGGTCCATAAAGACATGATAAGTGAGTTTGGGGTGGAGGAACTTAACTGGCCTGCACAGAGTCCTGACCTCAACCCAATAGAACACCTTTGGGATGAAAAAAATGAGAAAATGAAAAAGGTGGGACTTTGTATGAGGAAGGGGGGCCGTACAGATCCCATCCTCCATCCCATATTGGTATTATAAAAAGAGGTTAAGGGGCGGGACTTTTAGTGAAGCACACGGATGCAGTAAAGAAATGAATTGAAAAATGGTTTATTATTGGAGTCACTTCCTAGAACATAGGTTGAGGATATACATTTCATTACATATTGTATGACAATACTTCAAGATAAATATCACATGTAAATACATTGTCCAACCAAAATTTAAAACAGTACAGTATTTTACAAGTACACGGGTCACGTAATAACATGATAAATTGCATTGCAGAGAATACTCATAAAAGTAGCTTGCGCATTAAAGCATCATTAGAAATACTAGTTAAGGTAATATAAGTAGGAAAATTAATCTAAAAACATTCATAATGGCTCTGTTACGAAATATAAGCCAGTATTTTACAGTTGCACGGGTCACTTCAGTGCGTGATTAATTGCAATGTAAATGATACTGAAAACAAAAATGGATGCATTAAAGCATCACTTAGGGAAAAGGAAGAAAGTATACTTGGTGAAAAGAAACGGCCATGGTGAGTTCATGAATACATTGTTGTAACGGTAGTTGTTAGCTCTACACGTTTCGGGACCTTAAAGTCACTCGTCAGGAGCAAGACCGTATTCATCGTCTAAAAAATGAAGATAAGAACATAAATGATAAATCTGAAAAAATATGTGGGCAAATGCAGAGAATGTGAAAACCCCCACACATATCCATACATTTGTCCCACTAACTTACATGAGTGTGACCGCGCACAGGGGAAAACACTGCCGCACCAGTCAAACCGGCCAAAGATGCCACCTCCCGGAGCTGAGGGGGCCCGTCCAGGCAGCGCAACCCGCAGCGGCAACACCCCCAAATTGGTGAAGGGAGAGAGGTGAAGGGGAAGTGTGGTGCCTGGGAGAGAGGAATGGCCCCTGGAGGGGGAATCTGCTGGAGAAAAAGAGCCTGTGACTGTGATGCACTAAAGTGGAGGAAGGGTATAAGGGGATGTGAAGTGATAGAGAGTGAAAAATAACAAAAGGAGTGAAGAGACAGTGTGAAGTGAAAAAAAGAAAAGGACAAAAAGAAAAAGAAAAAGAAAAAATAACAGTAGGAAAAGAAAAGGGAAAGGAGAAGGGAGAGAAAAAAAAGGGGGAAAAAGCAGAAAAGATAAGGATTGATAGGGTGAGAATATAATTACCTGCTGCATGTTTAAGTTGGACAAGAGAGCCAAAGGAAAGTGATGTGAAGCTAAAGCTGGGCGTCAGAGACAGGAGTGCCAATCACACATATTAGGGGGAAACCTCCGCCGGGTAAACCATCCAGAACAAGCCTCCAACATCATGCAGTAGCCGAGTGGGGGACCAGGAACGCACTGGGAAATGGCCGCCAATGGAGCCCGGCGTGTCCAGCCCAGGGCGTCAACCGGGTCTCCCCACTACTGAGGATGGAAAAGCCGGCCAGCTGATTATAAGGCGCCTCAGGGCGCCAAACAGCTGACACTGATAGCATGATGCTGACGAGCAGTGGGGGAAACCCCGCCCACCCCTGTGAGGAGGGGGCGGTGGGGAAACCCACAGTGCTCGTCACAGCTCCGGGAATTGACAGGAGAGGCACAGGATGCGACCAATGCCGACCAGTGATCCCAGTGCACACTTACGCTACAAGTGCTGAGAGGTACCATTGGAGACATAATGAGTTTAAATAGAGTAGATGGGAGAATGGGGTTGTGGATTAAATTGTTCCAGTTGTGTGTGCAACTACTAACTAATTTTCCTAATTTTCCTACTTATCTTACCTTAACTAGTATTTCTAATGACGCTTTAATGCGCAAGCTACTTTTATGAGTATTCTCTGCAATGCAATTAATCATGTTATTACGTGACCCGTGTACTTGTAAAATACTGTTTTAAATTTTGGTTGGACAATGTATTTACATGTGATATTTGTCTTGAAGTATTGTCATACAATATGTAATGAAATGTATATCCTCAACCTACCCTGTTTCCCCGAAAATAAGACCTAGCGTGCTTGTTGGTGATGGCTGCAATATAAGCCCTACCCCCCAAATAAGCCCTACCCTGTTTCCCCGAAACTAAGCCCTACCCTGAAAAGAAGACCTACAAGGACTTTAACTAGGGCTTATTTGGGGGGGTAGGGCTTATATTGCAGCCATCACCGACAATCACGCTAGGTCTTATTTTCGGGGAAACAGGGTATGTTCTAGGAAGTGACTCCAATAATAAACCATTTTTCAATTCATTTCTTTACTGCATCCATGTGCTTCACTAAAAGTCCCACCCCTTAACCTCTTTTTATAATACCTTTGGGATGAATTAGAGCGGAGACTGCGAGCCAGGCTTTCTCGTCTACATCAGTGCCTGACCTCACAAATGCGCTTCTGGAAGAATCATCAAACATTCACATAGACACACTCCTAAACCTTGTGAACAGAATTCCCAGAAGAGTTGAAGCTGTTATAGCTGCAAAAGGTGGGCCAACTCAATATTGAACCCTACAGACTAAGACTGGGATGCCATTAAAGTTCATGTGCGTGTAAGGGCAGGTGTCCCAATACTTTTAGTAATATAATGTATCTTTATCTGCCAACAGTTGATGGAGTTGTCAAAGTCATTAGCATGGTGATTATACTTTTGAACTTATGATTTTGTATGAACTTACCCTAATGCCGCGTACACACGAGCGGACTTTACGGCGGACTTTGCCCGGTGGATTTTTCAACGTACTTTACGACGGACTTTCTGAATGAACAGACTTGCCTACACACAATCCACCAAAGTCCGTCGAATTCGTACGTGATGACGTACGACCGGACTAAAACAAGGAAGTTCATAGCCAGTAGCCAATAGCTGCCCTAGCGTGGCTTTTTAGTCCGTCGAACTAGCATACAGACGGCGGACTTTTCGACCGGACTCGATTTCAACGGATAAATTTTAAACAAGTTTCAAATCTAAGTCCGTCCAACTTTTGAGAAAACAAAGTCCGCTGGAGCCCACACACATCGAATTGTCCGACGAAATCCAGTCCGCCGGGCAAAGTCCGCCGTAAAGTCCGCTCGTGTGTACGCGGCATAAGTGCAAACTGACTTCTTTCATGCAGTTGGAGGTCAGTGGATCTGGTAAGTTTGAAATTCATTTTTGGGTGATCCACCTTTACAGCTTTTCTCCATATACCAGTGGAAGTTTTTTTCTTCTCTCTTTTAGAGCATCTAGCGAACTTTTTTTGTATTACTGAGGACAAAGTTGGTCAGGATAAGCATTCCAGAGTACATGGCATTGCTGAGTTTGCAAGTAAAATGTGACACTACCCTTGATGCTCTGTAAACTTTAGCATTTTCCAGATTTATTAAGCAGATAAATTGCATTAAAAATACGCCAACAAAACAAATCCATTATTTTGACCTTGCGTTGGGTTACAAGAACACTACTGCATTGCGATATATTGTATTTTAAAAGAGGGGGAAAAAAATCAATTTACATTTTCATCTTTAACATATTGTTTTCATGTTGAGTAAATGGAAATAAGATATAGAGAAGAAGCATAGGCAACATAAAAGGCAAAAAAATATATATTATGCGATAAATCAATAAAAATTCAGGGCCTATATATACATTTCTGTGTTGTGGTAATGTTACATGCATTGTTTTGTTGTTGTGACATTCATTTTGTTACATGTAATGTTACATTCATTGCTTAGTTGAGGTACCATTCATTTTGAACTAAGGCACCTGTAATACAGCACATTTATCATTAGCTCAGGTCTGCTTTAGTAAACTTGGGCTATTCAACAAACTGAGAATATGATACAGTAGAGATATAGATAAAATTAAAAATATAGCTGCGCTAAACATGGAAATTGGGTACATCAATAGAAAATTATCCAAATAATGAAGGAAGAATGTCCTAATGTGAAAAAGTCCATCCAGATAATTAATAAAAATAATAGTGATACACCTGTGCAACAGTGAAAAAATATTAAAATATATCCATTCAAAACAGTATTATATACAGCGAAACCTTGGTTTGAGAGTAACTTGGTTTGAGAGCGTTTTGCAAGACAAGCAACATTTTTAACCGCTAGCTGACCGCCGGCTGTCTATTGACGGCCAGGCGGCGCAGCTCTCGTTGCGGGCGGGCGTCATATGACGGCCTCGCATTCCTAGGCCACCAGGGGGCGCGCGCCGCCGCCGCCGATCGCGCGCCCGCCGTGTCACTAGGCACCCGGTGCGCGTGCCCGGCGGCCGCGATGTCCGCCGGGCACCCGCGATTACCGGTAACACAGCAGGACCGTGGATCTGTGTGTGTAAACACACAGATCCACGGTCCTGTCAGAGGAGAGGAGACCGATGGTGTGTTCCCAGCACAGAGGAACACCGATCGGTCTCCTCCCCTAGTGAGTCCCCTCCCCCTACAGTTAGAATCACTCCCTAGCAACACAGTTAACCCCTCGATCACCACCTAGTGTTAACCCCTTCCCTGCCTGTCACATTTAAACAGTAATCAATGCATTTTTATAGCAAGGTTCGCTGTATAAATGTGAATGGTCCCAAATATGTGTCAAAAGTGTCCGATGTGTCCGCCGCAATATCGCAGTCACAATAAAAATCGCAGATTGCCGCCATTACTAGTAAAAAAATAAAAATAAATAAAAATGTTATAAATCTATCCCCTATTTTGTAGACGCTATAACTTTTGCGCAAACCAATCTATATACGCTTATTGCGATTTTTTTTACCAAAAATATGTACAAGAATACATATCGGCCTAAACTGAGAAAAAATTTGTTTTAAAGAAAAAAAAATTGGATATTTATTATCGCAAAAGATAAAAATTATTGTGTTTTTTTTTAAACTTCTCACTCTTCTTTTGTTTATAGCGCAAAAAATAAAAACCGCAGAGGTGATCAAATACCACTAAAAGAAAGCTCTATTTGTGGGGGGAAAATGATAACAATTTCATTTGGGTACAGTGTTGTATGACCGCGCAATTGTCATTCAAAGTGCGACAGCGCTGAAAGCTGAAAAATGGCTTGGGCAGGAAGGGGGCGAAAATGCACTGTATTGAGGTGGTTAAATAGATTTTGCCTTGATATGCAAGCGATGTCTTCATGTACAAGTAGCGTCATGTCACAACTGAGTATAAAAAAGGAGAGGGGCGCCTCTAAAGCAGGCCATACGGTTGAATTTCGAACTAATTTTCTTTTCAAAATCAGAAAGTTCCTTTTGTTTTGTGATCCGATGGTGCCACCATTGATTTTCGAAATTCGGCGGACCAAGCCTTTAATTTCACCTCGTGTTGCTACAGAAGCAAATTTTCGTGGCCGGGAATCTTCTTTTCTCTCTAAATTTTCTTTTCTTATTACATTTCTCACACGATTCTCCCATCATTGATTAGAAAATCGTTTGTTTTTCTAAAAATTTCCAACATGTCCGATTCCTCAAATTTCATTGCCGCACAAAAATCGGCCGTTGCTGCAGCCCACTAATAGTGCGAAATTCGCTTGAAAATTCTTAGATACGATTTTCGAAAGAAAGTTCTTTCGAAATTCGGTCCGTGTATGGCCGGCATTAGTGTAGCAATATGGTTACATTTAATGAAGGTACAACATTTAGCAACTTACATGGTTGATGATTAAAAGAGGCACATCTAAGTTTGCAGGCATCCGGAGTAAAGCTGTCCACATAGACCATCCTCCACACCACCATCGACGTCGTCCCTTCCATGCTGCACTCCACGAGCGCTTCAAGCCTCGCTTTCAGATCGCTCTTGTTAAATCCGATTTAGGGGTCTCAAAACAAGATAGATGATAAGATAGTGAGTCCAGATCTTAAGATAAGTAGGTGCTTTTTATTATTATAGACACTGCAGTGGAGAGACACAACACACACACAGATATTCAGCACTACCAGGCCGAACGTAGAAGGATGTGTCTCTGACTTAAAAACATCAAGTTTAACAATATATATACTTTATGAATATGCATAAGCTCTAGGCGTGTTATAGGTGTGATCATATAGTTTTGTCCAATCAGCATTCATATCTTCTTAGTAGCAAGGGAACAGTTAAATGGATGGTTACATCATGTGACTGATAGAAAGCGAAAGAAAACATGGGCTCCGCCATCTTGGTACTGGTTCAGACCAGCTAGATAAGACTGTCCATTTCTCGGAGCAAGAAAAGGGAGTAAACTGTTGCTTCTATCTGGTGGTGAAGGTCATCATAGACTGACAACTCTGTCTAAGAAGAAGCAAGAAAGTATATTACAAATTCTTAAAGCGACAGTCTCTATATAACTCAACATTGTCAGACCCCCTATAATTCTACTCACTCTACTGCAGGGTAGTCTTCCCGGTCACGATTATATACTGACAGTGCTGGGAGCCGGCGGTACAGAGGACGGTCTATGTGGACAGCTTTACCCCGGATGCCTGCATACTTAGATGTGCCTCTTTTAATCATCAACCATGTGAGTTGCTAAATGTTGTACCTTCATTAAATGTAACCATAATACTAAACTTAGAGGCGCCTCTCTTCTCTTTTATACTCTGTAACTCCTGCTGGATTTTGCTTCCAATCCCCTTGTGGAGGCTTCCATTTTGTGGATGGACATTTTATGTTCACACAACCGATCACACTGCTATAATCTTTTTATATGGACCATAAACTAAACGACCTATGAATAAATGGTTATAGAAGGAATCATCTGATTTTCCATTATTTTTAATGGGGAAATTCGCTTTGATATAAGAGTGCTTTGGATTACAAGCACGTTTCCGTAATGAATTATGCTCCCAATCCAAGGTTTTACTGTATAGAGATTAGAGTCCAGTTGTGATATAAAAAAAAGGATTCTTCCCGTGATGCTGACACCATCCAACACCAAAAATGTAGTGTGACCTCCGCTATAACAAGAATGCCTGCTTACCAGTTTGCATGGACCTCTTATAGAGAGAGATCAGTAGCACTTGTGGCTTCTACCCATCCAGGGCCTTTATCCATCCAGGGAAGGTATAAGATTGGCAAATCCCACCACACACAAAACATGCAAAGCATAGGGGCAGGAAGCGCGCGTAACTCAATCATGGCTGCAGCTCTCCTCAGAACCCATACAGCATGTAGTCTGACCTCAGGGTATCACACACAATAAAGTTCCCCAGAAAGATCTAGAACTCGCCATAGTGTAAAAATGTATGGAACTTTAATAGTAACATAAAAAAAACCTTACATTTAGAAAGCATAAAACCACATATATAAAAGAATAGCTGGCCTGCTAATACACAAACGCCCATCCTTCCCGGGATCGCAGAAGCACAGTGAGGTCAGCACGTCACTCCACCCGGCGCGTTTCGTGATGCGTATACCCCTCTCGCATCTGATCCAAATTTTTCATTTGTTACACAACTCCCAGCACACTATCCTGCGGAGGAATCTTGCCATCAGTTCCACAGACATACTTGGCTTCCTGCCAGTAGTTGCGTGCCTACGTCATATGCACGTTCCTGTACACAGCGTTCCAGCACAGGCAGCACTCCGGTGAGTGCTAAAAAACACAACATAAACCTTTACATATTCAAGGGCAGTTTCTTTTTTCTTTTTATAGAGATATGGCTAGCCTATGTATGTAAATGTATTGTAGATCTAGACATCACCAATTAGACCCCTTTCACACTGAGGGCATTTTGTAGGCGCTATAGCGTTAGAAATAGCACCTGCAAACCACCCTAAAACAGCTGCTCCATTGACTCTAGTGTGAAAGACCGAGGGCGTGCACTGGCAGGGCGTCAGAAAAAGTCTTGCCAGTAGCTTCTTTGGAGCGGTGAAGGAGCGGTGAACTCCCTGCTCCTCCACCGCTGCTCCCCATTGAAATAAATGGGGCAGCGCTGCAATACTGCCGGCAAAACTCCAGCTGCGTTTTGGGGGGGATTTAACCCCTTTTTGAATGCCACATCTAAAAGAGTCGAACATATTAATTACAATAAATAAATTATGAATAATGAATAATAATAATTATTAATAATGATAATAATAATAATAAACATTTGTATTTATTATTGTTATTTATTGTTAATTTGTTTTGCTCCATTCGTTTAGACGCGGCATTCTTTTTTGGTATGTTAACTAACAGCCAAACTTGAAAGGAAATTCCAATACCTATAATTTATATAATAGTTAGTTATTATTAGTTAGTTGTTTACTATTTTGGATTTTCAATTTTTTTGATTTTTAAATTTCCGGATTTTCGTTCTTATTTTTGGATTTTTGTTCTTTCGAATTTCCAAATTCTCTGATTTTTGAATTTCTATATTTTCTGATTTTTGAATTTCCAAATTTCCGAATTTTTCAGAAGTTACGAATTTATTTGAAATAATGAATTTCGATCATAAGGAATGACCCGAAAAACGAAAAAAAAAAAAAAAGAAAGAAACGAAAACAAAAACATTTTTGAGCAGTGCACATGTCTATTATATAACAAATGGGTATAAATAATGGCAATACACATACATCTAGGAGATATCAATAAAAGGTTTATCCACGCTGACCACTTGGATATTGGATATCATCCTAATTATCTTTGTTTTGGGCTAGCATTGTACTAGAATTTCTCAGAAATACCGTACTTGTTTATCTCATACTCTGGTATGCAACAGTCACCTGGGTATAATTTTAACTAAGGAAAATGCTAAACTCATAAACTTGGTTTTAGCTAAAGCATAACTCTATCCTTTATAGACCCTGCATGCAAACTGCTTCCTTACACGTACCACAGGCATAATGCCTCATTATCACTTGGCAAATGCTTTCTGAAGAGTGATCTAAATGTGAAACGCTCTTCAGAGAGCAACACACATGTAAAAAAGGCCTTACTGCTATTGGGGCTCCACGTCTCTGAAAGAAACATTGGAACTGCATTGACAAGCTCACATCAATGGACACCTATGGAGGTTTTATCAGTTCTGTCCCTATACCATGACATTAATGGCTGCTGACATTTTTGTCTTATGTCATTACGTTTTTTTCTTTTTTTTCTACTGGTTCTTCTTCTTTTTTTTGGGGGGGGGGTTGTTTTTTTGTATTTTTCAATAAGAAAATGTAATACTTAAAAAAGCTGCTTCTTGTTACCAGAACGAGGTAAAAAAAAAAAATGTATAAAGTTTGGTTAATGCCATTACTAACCCTTTAAGATACCTGAGCCTTGTGATATTTGGCTTTTACTTACAGTAGCCAATGCTTATAAAATTGTCAGCACATTCTTTGTTTGAATTGCCCAAGGCTGTGAATAAACATGTGCAATTCATTAAGTTCCGAATTTGTTTTGTAATGAATTTAGACAAATTCGTATATATTTGAAAATTTGGACGTTCGAAAATCCAAAAACCCGAAAATTTGAAAATCTGAAAAGATAACTACCAGTAACTAATAATAACTTAACTATCAATAACTATTAAATTATAGGTATTCTAATTTTCTTTCAAATTTGGCTGTTAGTGAACGTAACGAATACGAATTTATCCGAAGTTAGGAATTATCCAAAATAACGAATGCCATACCTAAACAAATGGAACGTAATTAATAAATAACAATAATAATAACTTTTTATTAATATTATTATTTATTATTAATTTGTTCTATTCCATTTGTTTAGATGCGGCATTCGTTATTTCGGATAATTCGTAACTTTGTATTCGTTACGTTCACTAACAGCCAAATTTGAAAGGGAATTCCAATATCTATAATTTAATAGTTAGTTATTGTTAGTTAGTTATTCTTTTGAATTTTGGGATTTTCTTTCTTATTTTCGGGTTTTCAAATTTACAGTTTTACGATTTTTCGAATCTATGAATTTATGAATTCCGATCATGATGAATGACCCAAAAAAACGGAGAAAAAAAAATGAATGAAACGAAAACGAACACATTTTTCGACAGTGCACATGTCTAGCTGTGAATAAAGTAAAAGAAGAAAATAATCCTGAGACACAATCTAATAAAGGGAGAGGGAGGTTTGGGCTAAATTTAGGCAATGCCTTGACATACCCTTCAAGATACCTCTATCTTTGGATCTATTACTTTTACTAAAAGTAGCCAAGGCTTATGAAATTTTCAGCACATTCATTGTTTGAATTGCCTATGAATACGGTGAAAGAAAAAAAGAATAATCCTTTAAGATACATGTATCTTTGGATCCATGACTTTTACTGAAGGTAACCAATGCTTACACAGTTTTGAGCACATTCATTGTTTGAAAAATCTTGAGATCTAGAAGGTGAAATGAAGGTTTGATGTTAAATTTCGATAATGCTGGGATATACCCTTTAGGACATCTGTATCTTTGGATCTATGACTTTTACTGAATGTAACCAAGGCTTATAAAATTTTCAGCACATTTATTATTTAAATTGCCTAATAATTAGAATAAGGTGAAAACAAATAATAATCCCGGGAGATGATCCAGAGGGGGAGAGGGAGGCTTGAGGTTAAATTTGGGTAATGCCAGGATATACCCTTTAAGATACCTCTTTTTTTGGATCTATGTTTTTTTTTAGGGCTGTAAATAGGGTGAAAGAAAAAAATCATCCCTAAATGTGATCTAGATCAGTGTTTCTCAACTCCAGTCCTCAAGGCGCCTCAACAGGTCACGTTTTTAGGATTTCCCTCAGATGAAACGGCTGTGGTAATTACTAATGCAGTGAAACTGATAAAATCACCAGTGCTAAAAGAGCCGCGGCTGTGGCTCTTTAACCATGTGATCGGCTGTGTCCAGTCACAGCCAGTCACATGTAAACACGGAGATGTCGGTAACTGGCGCTCCTCATGCCACACTGACAGAGTGTGTGGCAAGGAGAGCCGATCACCGGCATCTCTACGCAGGGGGGACATCTAGACATATAATCTGGGCACTGATCATCAGTGCCCTGATTACAATACAGCGCCAGTGCCAGCACCAGTGCCAACAATACAATACAATACAGCAATCAGTGCCCACCAGTGCCAGCAATCAGTGCCCACAAGTGCCAGCAATCAGTGCCCATTAATGATGCCAGTCAGTGCTGGTGATCAGTGTCGCCTATCAGTGCTGTTGATCAATGCCCATTACTACTGCCCATCAGTATCACCCATCAGTGCCACCCATCAATGCCCATCAGTGCCCCCTATCAGTGCCCACCAGTTCCGCCTATCAGCGCCCATTAGTGCCACCTATCAGTGCCCACCAGTGCCACATATCAGTGCCCATCAGTGCCACCTATAAGTGCCCACCAGTGCCACCTATCAGTGCCGTCTATCAGTGCTCATCAGTGCCACATATCAGTGCTGCCTCATCAGTGCCCATAAGTGCCGCCTCACCAATGCCTATCAGTGCAGCCTATCAGTGCCCATCAGTGCTGCCTCATCAGCACACATGAAGGAGAAGAATTACTTATTTACAAAATTTACTGATAGAAACTAAGAAAAACTTTTTTTTTTCAAAAAAAAAAATACCGAAAATTTTGAAAAAAAAACCCAGCAGTGATTAAATACCACCAAAAGAAAGCTCCATTTGTAGAAGAAAATGATAAAAATGAAAATGATAAAAATTTCACACAGTTACAGAGTAGCATGACCGCGCAATTGTCATTCAAAGTGTGAGAGCGCTGAATGTATTGAGGTGGTTAAGGTACATGTATATTTGGATCTATGGTTTTTACTGAAGGTAGCCAATGCTTACACAATTTTGAGCACATTCTCTGTTTGAATTGCCCTGGACTGTGAATAATGTGAATAATGTGAAAGAAAAAAATGATCTCTGGAGATGTGATTTAGAGGGTCAAAGGGAGGTTTGAGGTTAAATTTGGATACCCTTTAACTACTTGCCGACCGCCGCACGACGATGTACGTCCAAACTTTGAAGGGGTATATCGTTGTTATGGCAGCAGCTAGCTGCCATATACCCGGCATCCCCGTTTTCGTGCGGCAGCCGGCTTCAGATAAAAGTGGTCCCTGCGGCGGATTCGCCATGAGATCACTTTTATCGGTGGCAGGAGAGGGCCCCCCCTCCCGCCGCGATCCGGTGCCCTCCGCTGCTTACCGGAGCCGTCGGTAGCGGCGGAGGTGATCGCATCCGTCTCCATCCTGTGCCTGGAGGTGAGTGAGGCTAAGATTGCGCCCACTTGTCTCCATGACACTGCTGGGCGGGAGCGACGTCAAAACGTGACTTCCGTTAACGCCTCTTAAAGGCACATTTTTTCAAATGTCATTTTTTAAATGACTTTTTTTTTTTATTGCATTTTAGTGTAAATATGAGATCTGAGGTCTTTTTGACCCCAGATCTCATATTTAAGAGGTCCTGTCATGCTTTTTTCTATTACAAGGGATGTTTACATTCCTTGTAATAGGAATAAAAGTGACACATTTTTTTTTTAAACAGTGTAAAAATAAATAAAATAATGTAAAATAAATAATAAAAATAATTTTATTTTTTAAAAAACCCCCCATCCCGACGAGTTCGCGCGCAGAAGCGAACGGATACGCGAGTAGCGCCCACATATGAAAACGGTCGTCAAAACACACATGTGAGGTATCGCCGTGACCGGTAGAGCGAGAGCAATAATTCTAGCCCTAGACCCCCTCCGTACCACAAAATATGCAACCTGTAGAATTTTTTAAACGTCGCCTATGGAGATTTTTGAGGGTAAAAGTTTGACGCCATTCCACGAGCGGGCGCAATTTTGAAGCATGACATGTTGGGTATCAATTTACTTGGCGTAACATTATATTTCACAATATAAAAAAAAAATTGGGCTAACTTTACTGTTGTCTTATTTTTTTATTCAAAAAAGTGAATTTTTTCCAAAAAAGTGCGCTTTTAAGACCGCTGCGCAAATACGGTGCAAAAAAAAGTATTGCAACAACCGCCATTTTATTCTCTAGGGTGTTAGAAGAAAAACCATATATAATGTTTGGAGGTTCTAAGAAATTTTCTAGCAAAAAAAACTGTTTTAAACATGTAAACACCTAAAATCCAAAACGAGGCTAGTCCTTAAGTGCTTAAAGTGGTTGTAAACTCTCCCCCACAACTTTGTCCCATGTAAATCAGCATAAAAAAACCCTAATGAACACTGCTTGTAGATATCTCCTTACTTGCTTAGTATTGTTGTAATCCTTTTTGTTCTTTAGAATGACGTCACTGAGCATGCCCATATCTCCCCTGATTTACGGCACACTCTGTGTGCTTGTCTGCCTATTATCAGGACTTCCTACAGCACAACACTGAAATCTCACAAGACTGCATAATCACTCAGAGCTTCCTACTACACCCCATGTGACCATGTGACATCACATGGAGTGTAAACCTGGGCATCGGACAGCATTACTGCAGTCTTATCAGCTGAAGCCTGATAAGACTGACATAGGCAAACACTAGATAATCAGCACAAGTAAATACTATGAAATAAAACAAGTCAGCTATGAGCAGGGAAGCAGGGTTGCCATAGAAACGTTGGATTCAGAAGGAGGCTTGGTTAACAGTACAGAAAGTGCTCAATGTAAGGGCGGAAATACACTCTACTGTGGACTCAGAAAACAATACTTACCTTACCCCTGGAAACAAGTTTTTTAAAGTTTCTTTAAACAGTAAGTAATATGCGTTTTGGGCTGGATTACAGTGGCTATAGTTTGATAATTACTTATTATAATGGACTAAATGAAAAGAAGCATCAGAGTGGGAGAGTTTACTTTCTCTTTTAGATACCTACAGTATATATTTTGGATCCATGGGTTTTATTGAATGTAGCCAATGCTTGTTTCATTTTTAGCACCTTCTTTGTTTAAACTGCCTTGGGGAGGGGGGGGGGGGGTGGGGGTGGGGGGTCTGTGACAAATTTACTTTAAAACATGTTTGAATAAAACAGAAAACCTCATGTACCCACTAACTTGGGAAATACACAGGCAGTTTGTAATTCTAGTCATCAAAATGCAAACTGCTGTTTGACATTCACATGGCGAAGGTACTAAACAGCAGCCTGTAGTATGCATAAAGTCTAACAAGGTAAATAAAATGTTACTGTTAATTATCTCCCGACTGTACCACCATTTATACTTTTTACAATGCCTCATAGCCATGTTGATACATTTTTTGACTTTTTCAGTCATGTAGAATAACAAAAGTTTTGTCAATAAACAGGAACACGATGCAATAAAGTGCGAATAGATACACATGTTTTTGTAAATGGTTTCCTAATTAAAGAACACATTGAGATCTCATCATGATACATTATAGTATTATAAACAAGTGGTAATAGTCATTTGTTGTTTTATATTCTCTTGGCTTGCATCTTCTCTGGAAAGCCGACATATTTTTGCAGCATATGGCCTACAACGTAAAACTTTAGTATTGTTTCACTGATATCCCAAATCTACTTTTTACGGCGAAAGCAACAGCAAAAAAAAACAAAAAACATGGAAGAAAAGCAAGTCGGCTTCTTTCTAGACAATTTGTGGGCCCATGGTATGGTATGTGCACTGTCATATATAATTAGAGGGCACTATTATTTTTTTTTTTTAGTAGTTAATATGCTGTAGAGGAGAAGGATAAAGAAAATATATACATTTTTCTATTTAAAACTGTATATTTTTAGGGTAAATTAAAAAAAAAACTAAACCCAATCCCTAAAATCTCACATGAACTTTAAAAAGGACCTTCATTTTTCAAATTCACTTCCCCGCACTACCCTTCCCCGCACTACCCTTCCCCATCCACTATATAAAACACCATTTTTTGAATGCTTTGTTTGCTTACATTTTTTTGTCTGCCCTGTCCTGTAACGGATTAACCTCCATAGAGGCCCCTCTCACGGGTTTGTGGAGTCTTCTCATGCACGTGTTCTAGTAAGATAACCTTGAACTAAGTAGTGTGCACATCGACTGCTAGATGGCATTGACATCACTACTGTACATTACACGTAGGTAGGTTGCACCAACATTTTTTACAAACTGACAGCTAGAAGAAGAGCTTTTAAGAGACAAACCTTAATCGCTTGCCGACCATCCTCTGCAGTTATACTGCGGCAGAATGGCACAAGCAGGCGAATCGCCGTCATGGTACATCATGGTAACATAGACGGCCACTAGGGGGCGTGCACGTGCGCCCCCTGCTCGCCCATGGAGCCGATGCGCGTGCCCGGCGGTCTCGATCACCGCCGGCCTCCCGCGATCGCTCGGGGCACACGGGGAACCAGGATCTGTGTGTGTAAATACACAGTTTCCGGTTCTCTGAGGGGAGAACTGACAGATCCTCTGTTCATTCGTACAGAGTATGAACAGGCGATCTGTTAGTTTCCCTGCACAGTCCACACCCTCCTTCAGTTAGAATCACCTCCCAGGGAACACAGTTAACCCCTTCACTGCCCCCTAGTGTTAATCCCTTCACTGCCAGTGACTTTTTTTACAGTAATCAATGCATTTTTAATCGTACTGATCGCTGTATTAATGCCAATGGTCCCAAAAATGTGTCAAAATTGTCCGATGTGTCCGCCATAATGTCGCAGTCACAATAAAAATCACTGATCGCTGCCATTGCTAGTAAAAAAAAAATTATTGATAAAAATGCCATAAAACTATCTCCTATTTTGCAGACGCTATAACTTTTGCGCAAACAAATCAATATACGCTTATTGTGATTTTTTTTACCAAGAATATGTAGAAGATTACATATCTGCCTAAACTGAGGAAAAAAAAAGTTTTTTTATATATTTTTTGGGGATATTTATTATAGTAAAAAGTAAAAAATAATGCGTTTTTTTCAAAATTGTCGCTCTTTTTTTGTTCATAGCACAAAAAATAAAAATCGCAGAGGTGATCAAATAGCACCAAAAGAAAGCTCTATTTGTGGGGAAAAAAGGACGTCGATCTTGTTTGGGAGCCACATCGCACGACCGCGCAATTGTCAGCTAAAGCGACGCAGTGCCGAATCACAAAAAGTGTTCTGGTCTTTGGCCAGCCAAATGGTCCGGGGCTGAAGCGGTTAATGTGAACCTGATGTCTATGGTTTATGTACTTTAAGTACAAGGACAGATAGCAGGTGGTGTGTGAACCTGGTGTCATGTCACTTGGGACTGGCTGAAGAACCCAGGAGATGGAAGCGCAGGGCTCTGGCTGTGGCAGTGGATCAGCAGGTCACAGCAAAGCCATGGAAAAAATATATAAAAGGTTGCGCTAAGCATATACAAGTGAATATACAGTATACCGTATTTATCGGCATATAACACGCACCCCAATTTAAGAGGGAAGTTTCAGAAAAAAAACTTTTTTAAAAAAAATAAACCACTTTGAAGCAAAATAATGGTCCGAGCATCAATGCAGTCTAATCAGTGCCCATCTGCAGTCTAATCAGTGTCTATCTGCAGTCTAATCAGTGCCCATCTGCAGTCTAATCAGTGCCTATATGCAGTCTAATCAGTGCCCATATGCAGTCTAATCAGTGCCCATCTGCAGCCTAATCAGTGCCCATCTGCAGCCTAATCAGTGCCCATATGCAGCCTAATCAGTGCCCATATGCAGTCTAATCAGTGCCCATCTGCAGCCTAATTAGTGCCCATCTGCAGCCTAATAAGTGCCCATCTGCAGTCTAATCAGTGCCCACCTGCAGCATTGCTCCTCACTGCAGCTTGATCAGTGTCCATCTGCAGCCTTGCCGAGGGGAAGGAGGGGACGAAATAGCCGGATCTCCTGTGTACTTGGCTCAGCATCATGCCCAGTCCCGCCCCTTGACCCAGATCCTACGATGGACATAACGCCGGTCCAATGCCAGGACGTCAATGCTAGGAGATGTCCAGGGGGTGGGACTGAGCGTGGCTGCTAGCCAAGCCGAGTACACAGGAGATCCGGCTCTATTTCGGCGGCGCTCGTCCCCTCCTTCCCCTCGGTGGCAGCCTGTATCGGAGTATAACACGCACACATGATTTTCCCCCTATTTTATGGGTCAAAAAGTGCGTGTTATATGCCGATAAATACGGTATATCATGAACCAAATTCATGAACATATATCGCTGCAAAAAAAACACATATATTGTTGAAAATATAGCAAGCTAAAAAGTCCATTAATGATAGTGTTCCCAACACCAAAAAAATGAATGCTTTTAAATGAAGCTTCTAGCTCTTCCACCACAGGTGCTCAATGAAAGGTGGCAACTTACCACAGGTGTTTGACCACTTTTTAAGGTAGGTCAAATTGCGCATTTGGAATAACAAATTGATTCCCACTGCCAACACCACTCCTCTCCAATGGATGAAGCTAGGGCATAAAAATTGACTCCACGGGAGACGAGAGAGAAAGTCTCATAGTGCAGTATATTTAATAAAATGTAAACGCCATGACAAAGTAGTAGTAGTGCACTCACATGTAAAAGTGCCTGCCTGGCACTAGGGAAAACAGCGTGTGCGGATCTGGCTGCTTCCTAACACAGTAGCATGCATTCAGCTTCCCGCTCTTAGGGGTAAAGCCTGGTGTGGGGTGACAAATCAGAACCCGGAAGTGACGAACTCTTCGCGCCGACGTACGTTTTGCATAAATGGCGTCTTCAGGAAGTGACCTCATGCCACTTCCAGCTTGCTTGTAAACGTTTAGGATGTTTGTGATTGGTGAGACTCCTCCAAAATATAGGAGAGGACAAATCTATAGCGCAAATTTTTCCTCTAGGGATGCCAATCTGCACACTCTGTCAACACCATTATAATATCCTCCAGAGCCCTCAAGCAGTTCCAGGATCCGCGGTCCACCCCGGATCCTGTAACTGCTCAAGGGCTCTGGAGGATATTATCCGGTTACAGCTCTGTTTTCCCACGGCGTAAAACATCCAACTACCCAGCCCACGAGGAGTACACGGACTTTACTTTTAATCAAGAGCCTGTACACTATCTACTTTTTGTGAGTAACCCATTATGGGGGCCAAAATAAATTACACTTAATACTACACTTCGTGGCGCTTTTTTTTTCCTCTTGTTTTTGTCTGTTTTCCACAGAGTGGGCTGCGCTCTGGATTACAAGCTGACACTAGTGTATGGACTTCCGTTATGAAACATTTATTATAAACATTTCTGATTTACAGTTGTGTGTTTGCCTTTGCGCCTACTATCCAGTTTAATTGTCATCATTATAAAATAGCCAACCATTTTGAATTTACACAAATGTTACCAAACATAATTCTGATTTTAACAATACAATGATTCTGTCGCATACATATGGGAATAAACTAATTTGAGTAAGCTAATTTGATATACCACAGAGGGGAATTTCTCTGATCAGCACCATCTTGTGGATGCTAATCTAATAGTATTGGAAATAGCCTCATGTGAATATGAAGGTATGTTTGAGGAGAAATAAAAAAACAAGTATGCAAAATAGAATAAAAAAAAATTATATTAAAAATTTAAGAAGCCGATATATGGTAAAAATACCCATGTAGCTAGTATATAAAAAAAAGGGGGAAAACGAGTAATGAATTAGATATTCCCACAATTTGGGATTTTCTTTTACTTTCACTTTCAATGATAATGGTTAAAAGGATAAATTCAGAGGATGAATCTCCTTAACTGGGACACAGAAAGCAGTAAAAACTGACAGGGGTTCTAACTGAATGGGTTTCTAGGGTTCTAATCCCTCTCCACAAAAAAAAAAATAGCTTTAGTTATACATTAAAGGGGTTGTAAAGGTAATTTTTTTTTTTTTTTTTTTAAATAACAAACATGTTATACTTACCTTCACTGTGCAGCTCGTTCTGCACAGAGTGGCCCCGAACCTGCTCTTCTGGGGTCCCTCGGCGGCTGTTTCAGCTCCTCCCCATAAGAACTAACCACCTTAATGTGAGCTCCCTCGCATGGTGGTTAGTTATTGCGGGCGCGCTCCCGTGATACAGCCGGCGGCTATAGCAGCTCGCTGTATTACTCAGCCCCGCCCCCCCGTCACGCCGCGTCATTGGATATGATTGACAGCAGCGCGAGCCAATGGCTGCGCTGCTTTCAATCCATCCACTATAGCCAATCAGCGACCAGGCTGGAGGCGGGAGCGAGCGGCTGAGTTTCGAGGTGTCAGGTAAGTAAAACGGGGGGGGGCTGGGGGCGGCGATATTGTCAAAAGTTTTTTCACCTTAATGCATAGAATGCATTAAGGTGAAAAAATGTATACCTTTACAACCCCTTTAAGAGAAGGAACTTGACATTAATGCTCAATTAGGAAAAAAAAAGTAGTGGGGTAGAAACAAAAATCTAGATGATTAAGGAAAAACTCCACTTTTGTTGAGAAAAAAAACACTCCCCTCTGGGTGTTCAATGTACAGTACATTGCAGGGATTTTACAAATTTGTTGCGGATTCCTACCTTTTGAAGTAGATAGGTATGGTTAAAGCAGGACTACAGAGATTAAAGTGGAGTTCCACCCAAAAGTGGAACTTCCACTCATCAGATTCCTCCCCCCCTCCAGTGACACAGTTGGCACCTTTCAGGGGGGAGGGGGGGTACAGATACCTGTATATTACAGGTATCTGTACCCACTTCCGGCATAGATAGCCGCAGAATCTGCGGTTATTTACGTCACTTCCTGCTCCCTCCCCGCTGCCTGCTGGGAAACACACGGGTCCCAGAGGCAGCAGGGACCATCCGTATTGCGCTGCGCGACTCGCGCATGCGCAGTAGGGAACCGGGAAGTGAAGCCGCACGGCTTCACTTCCTGATTCCCTTACCGAAGATGGAGGCGGCAGCACCCGAGGATTGGAGAGACGCTTCGGCCTCGGGTGCCGACATCGCGGGCGCCCTGGATAGGTAAGTGTCCATGTTTTAAAAGTCAGCAGCTGCAGTATTTGTAGCTGCTGACTTTTAAAAAAAAGTTTTTCGGTGGCGCTCCGCTTTAATGACTGGCCAATCCAGGGAAGTACATTTTTCTTGGTGACTGTGGCTATCACAATTGAATTTGCTTTAAAGGCCTTGTTTGCATCTGAGAACTTAGATAAGGCATTCTAAACCAGGGTGTGGAACTCTAGGGTTCTGTCAGAGGTCTCTAGGGGTTCCTTATCTGTAGACAATTGACCTTCCATCTGATGGTGTCCATCTAGTTCCCAATCCAATGATCTTTTTTAGCTGTCTGTAAGAAGCTCTGGGTGATTCCAGGATGGAGAAGGATCTGGGCTTCCTAGTAGAAGACAGACTGAGCAATAGCATGCAATGTCAGGCGGCTGTAAGCAAAGCCAGCAGGATATTAGCATGCATTAAAAAGGGGATTTACTCCAGAGATAAATCAATAATTCTGCCAGGCTATAAAATTCTTGTTCGACCGCATCTGGAGTATTCCGTCTAGTTCTGATCGCCAATCCCCAGGAGGGATGTGCTGGAGCTGGAGAAAGTCCAGAGAAGGGCAACAAAATGAATAAGGGGGCTCAAGGACCTCAATTATGGGGAAGGACAACAAGCGCTAAATTTATTCTCCTTGGAGAAGAGACGCTTGAGAGGGGATATGATAGCGATATACAAATATCTGAATGATCCCAGCTGAGGTAGGAAACGATTCAGTCTCAGGGAGTGTAGGAAGACAAAGGGCCACACAATGAGATTGGAAGAGAAGCGGTTTAGCCTTAAAGCTGAACTTCAGTCATTTTTCATCTTTCCATCTATTAAATCTTCTGCCCTTGTTGTTGTTTTAACTTTGGATAGTAATTTTTTTTTTTTGCCACTAAATACCTTATGCAGGCCACTTCCTGTTTCTTGTCTGGTAAAAAGCCTAGGCTTATGACATCATGAACAGCTCCCTCCCACACTCTCGTGAGAGTATGCCAGGAAGGGAGGGCCAATGAGAGCTGCAGAGCTAGAGGTGTGCCTCTGTGTAAATCCAGGAAACGAACAGGCAGCAGCTTCAGCTGCCCACAGTTAAAATGGATGCAGCCAGACTCAGTGGAGGGAGATTTCTGCAGCATATTTAGCAAGTACAGAGTCACAGTGGTTGGAGGGAAGCTTCAGAATGGCAAAATATGCTTTTACATTTATTATGTGAGCAGACTGCAGTTCCACTTTAAGCTACGTAGGGGGTTTTTCACTGTCAGGGTGGTAAGGGTGTTGAACTCTCCACTTTCCACAACTGGTGGTGTCAGCAGGAAGTACGAGGCTCGGTTCACATATGAGCCGCATGCGGCTCACAGCAGGGGTCTGGTGCGTGCTGGTTCACTGAATTTTGGGCTGAATTCTGGTCTGAGAAAAACCAAAACATGCACAGCGTTTTTGTGCAAAACGCACCGGACCCCCCACGGAGATATGTGAACCGGCTCCATAGAGGGCCGGTCAAAATCTCCTGCTATTGGGAATGGGATGCGGGGATCCTGCATCCAATTCGCAATGTTGTAAACCCAGCCTTAATCATTTTAAAAGACTCTTGGACATGCACAGTGGCGGTGCGTCCATAAAGGGCGCTGGAGAGCCGCCCCCCCCCTCTCCTGCACCGCTCTAATCACCATAGATAGATTCATGCATTGCATGAATCTATCTATGGTCGCTGCTGACACCCCCTATTCAGGTGCCCGGCCCATTTTTGGGCACCGGGCATCTGAAATACACCAGAGGGGGTGTTTTTTGGAAGCACCTGATTAGAGCCACAGGCTCTAATAGGCACCCAAAAATGTGAGAAGCGGGTTCAACGCTTTGCATTCGCTTCTCACTCAGCTGTATGTTAGCAAAGTTAAGGAATGTCCTTTGCTAACATTGAACCGCCTTTTAGTCAATCAGGTTGCTGGGTCTGTGTTACCTGTCACCTGATTGGCTGAAATGACAGGCGTGTGATTGGACGCCTATCAGGCGTCCAATCATAGCAGAGGATGAGAGGAGGAACGGGTGGGAGAAGACATTGGGGTCGGGGAAGAAATGGAGGACACCGGACACCGCTCGCCACCTGCTGCCATCACCCGCTGCCCACCCGAGACAAGGTAAGTGCCGGGCAGATGCCAGGCGGGTAGGGGGCACAGTGGCAGCACTTGGGGCACAGTGACAACATTTGGGGCACAGTGGCAGCACTTGGGGCACAGTGGCAGCACTTGGGGCATAGTGGCAACATTTGGGGCACAGTGGCAACAATTGGGGCACAGTGGCAGCGTTTGATGGGCACAGTGGCAGCATTTGGGGCAGAGTGGCATCATTTGATGGACACAGTGGCTGCGTTTGATGGGCACAGTGGCAGCGTTTGGGCACAGTGGCAGCGTTTGATGGGCACAGTGGCAGCGTTTGATGGGTACAGTGGCAGCGTTTAAAGGCACAGTGGCTGCGTTTGGTACAGTGGCTGCGTTTGATGGGCACAGTGGCAGCATTTGATGGCACAGTGGCTGCGTTTGGTACAGTGGCTGCGTTTGATGGGCACAGTGAGGCTGCAATTGATGGGTTTTTTTTTTCAGAATTTTTCAGTTTGTTTGCACCCCCCAAAAAATTTTGAGCACCAGCCACCACTGGACGTGCATCTTAGCAAACAAAATATATAGGGATATGGCAAATTATCATTTACACAAGCACACACAGGTTGAACTGGATGGACTGTTGTCTTTCAGCCTTACCTACTATGTAAGAAGGGCATTCTTCCCACTGACCACCAAACTAAGGGGGATTTTTCCCACTGACTCCTGATGAATTGGTCTTACTAGGGGTTCTAGATATGTGCATTTGTTATCATCCGAATGCATTTTGACAAGAGACACCAACATAGTTGTATCTTTGATCCTAAAAACTATGGGATAATGGTGTTGTGGTAACTTGCCCCCCCCCCCCCCCCCCCCCCAAAAAAAAAAAGGCATAATAATATTATTCTTGATATCACTAGGAAAAAAAAGCCTTTGAAAATTTGTTTGCAATAACTCCATCAGTATCACCAGCAAAGCAGCTTCATTATTATCCCATTATAGAAGAAGAGAATTGTGCGCTGCATTTCGAGATTTCATAATTTGCCACGTCAAGAATGTTAATTCTCCATTTTGCTAGTTTACAAGACCGACCACTTCCAGCTCGTCCTTGCTTCTGAGCATGCGTGTTTGTACTTTGGACTTTTGTCCGACAGACTTGTGCACACACGATCGGAAAATCCGTCAACAGACATTTGTCCGCGGAAAGTTTTAAAACCTGCCATCCAACATTTTTCCGCAAAAAATCCAACAACAATTTTTCGATGGAGCGCACACACAGTCGGATTTTTCGCCAACAGCCTGTCATCACACATTTCCCCTCAGAAAATCCGATCGTGTGTACGAGGCTTAAGGGGTTCCCCCAAACCTGAAAAAAATGACTTAGATCCTTAATCAAAATTACAGTGATCCAATTTATTTTAGAAAACTTTTTCTATTTAGTGTTGCCATCAGAATGCTTTCACTTTAAACTTAGTATAATTCTATAATTCTGCACTGAAATCATGTTCAGCTGATATGCTTGTTGCCAACAAAACAAATGACTTCACTGTGAAAGCAATGTGATCTGTTATGAGCCATTTCACATTCATTGTCACACCCAAGTGCTAAAAAGTTGCCGTCACTTCCAGAAGTGGAACAGCTTCTAGACAAAATAAACCGGACCAGCTGCCAAACTAGGGCCACCTACTGTTTTATATTCTTCATCACAAAATGATCGAGTACAGCTGTATTTTACTGAGCGAATGTGCAGAAAGCAATTCAGGACCAACTCATCCAGGAAAGGTAACATATTCTTTTGTAAAATTATGGAGTCACTTTTTAAGAATTACCTGGCAGATTTTATGGCATGGTTTTAGGCATAACATTATAGGCTTAGTAACTTTTTATAAAGGCAATTTACTATGTAACATTTGCTTTCTGTATGTTTTATTAGACCATATGGTATACATAACTAGATATCCATTTTGCTTTATGCTGGAACACTCATTCTGTATCAGGTGAAGATGATTTGAATGTTATATTCTTTTTTCCAGGTTTCAAAATGCTATTTAGAATACTTCCAGACTATCTCGATGTCTCTATAGCTACCGATTTAATCCAAACATATTACATATTTTACAGCTCTCCTGGTTTCCTGACCTCAATACTTACCTATGGGAATGAATGTAGTTTTCCATGTATTTATCTGTTTATGCTTTGTTCAGGAATAAACAAAGCATTTTTTTTTTAATATGTATTTTTAGGTTGGTAAATATATATTTATTATATCACATTTATCCATTTTGAGGCAGTAAATGGTGAGTTCAAGACTGTTATTCTATACATAGAGAATGATTTAGAGGAGGGACCCCCCTCCCCTCCTCATCTCCAAGTGGAGACAATGCCATCTAGGTTTTCAGTCTATAGGAGGAGATTAGGGCTGGTACCTTCTGCGCTTTCTAACCCTCTAGGATTGTGCCCTTTCCTATCTTTGGCCTCTGGTTTCATCTGGGTTGAAACTCTGGGAGCCTACACACGAGCGGATTTCTCGTCAGAAAAAGATATGACGGCTTTTCCGACGGGATTCCGCTCAAGTTTGACTTGCATACACACGGTCAGGCAAAAGTTTGCTGAAATGAACGCGGTGACGTACAACACTACGACGAGCCGAGAAAATGAAGTTCAATGCTTCCGAGTATGCGTCGAATTGTTTCCGAGCATGCGTAGGGATTTTGCTGAAATGAACGCGGTGACGTACAACACTACGATGAGCCGAGAAAATGAAGTTCAATGCTTCCGAGTATGCGTTGAATTGTTTCTGAGCATGCGTAGGGATTTTGCGCGTCGGAATTGCCACAGACGATCGCATTTTCGGATAGAAACTTTTCCCGACCGAAAAATTAAGAGCATGCTCTCAATCTTTTGCTGGCTGGAATTCCGCCAGCAAAAGACAGATGGAGCATGCACACGGTCGCATTTTCCAACGAAAAACTCTCATCGGTCTTTTGTGGGCCGAAATTCCGATCGTGTGTACGCGGCATAAGTGTGTAATTGGAGCGTAACATGATGTATGTACTTGATTTCTGTATGTGTATTTACTAATTGTAATTACTTTCTTTGTATAGTTGTACTGTTGCACTTTAATATGTCCTGAAGAAGCAAACTTGGCGAAACATGTAGAAGATATAAGTGCATTTGGAACCCAGTACAATGTAAAAATACCCACTGTTCAACTATATATACAGTATGTATTGCAATATGTATGTGTTTATGGATTATGGAGAACATATAAATGTAAAAATGGGACTTTTGAGGCACAGCATTACTATTGTTAAAAAATATTACTATTGTTAAAAAATATTAATTTAGTGATACATGTTAGCCACTTCAGCCCCGGAAGATTTTACCCTCTTCCTGACCAGAGCATTTTTTGCTATTCAGCACTGCGTTGCTTTATCTGACAATTGCGCGATCGTGTGACATTGTACCCAAACAAAATTGACGTCCTTTTTTCCCCACAAATAGAGCTTTCTTTTGGTGGTATTTGATCACCTCTGCAGTTTTTATTTTTTGCGCTATACACAAAAAAAGAGCGGCATGTTTGAAAAAAAAAAGCAATATTTTTTACTTTTTGCTATAATAAATATCCCCAAAAAATATATAAAAAAACTAATTTCTTTCTCAGTTTAGGCCGATATGTATTCTTCTACATATTTTTGTAAAAAAAAATCGCAATAAGTGTATAGTGATTGGTTTGCGCAAAAGTTATAGCGTCTATAAAATAGGGGATAGATTTATGACATTTTTATTATTCATTTTTTTTTATTATTAATGGCGGCGATCTGCGATTTTTTATCATGACTGCTACATTATGGTGAACAGATAGGACACTTTTGACACTATTTTGGGACCATTGTCATTTATACAGCCATCAGTGCTATAAAAATGCACTGATTACTGTGTAAATGACACTGGTAGGGAAGGGGTTAAACACTAGGGGCTGATCAAAGGGTTAAGTGTGTCCTAGGGAGGTGTTCTAACTGTGGGGGGGATGGGCTACCACTGACATGACAGCGATCACTGCTCCGATGACAGGGAGCAGTAGATCCTTGTCATGTCACAAGGCAGAACAGGGAGATGCCTTGTTTACATAGGCATGTCCCCGTTCTGCCTCTCCACACTGCAATCGCGGGCTGCCTGTGTACATCGAGTTCCCGGGACCCGCTGGCACGCTCCCGCGGTGTGTGCGGCAGGCGTATGCCCGATAGGCAGCAAATTTAAAGGGATGTACAGGTACGCCCATTTGCCTGCCTGTGCCATTCTGCCGACGTCTGTGTGCGCCGGTCGGCAACCGGTTAAAATATGTAATTCATACATGAAAATACTTTTTCATATTACAATACATAGCCATGAAAGCCAGTGTTGTTGTAATAATGTATCTTGTCCACATATGATAATTTTACGGCTTGACGCGTTTCCTGGACCTAGTCCACTTCTTCAGGAGCCATTGATACATTTGTTCAGTTTGTACAGCATACGATCTAGGTAGAATAACAATTGTCATAAGTAATAACAATTCTTCAATCAATCATATTTGCACCACCACAATCACACAATCACCCAGGATGTGCCTGGGGGGGCAAGACTAAGGGGAACCCCTCCATACTCGCACAACCCAGACCGACATCTCTCCCCCCTTAAAAGTGAATATACTTGCAATATATTTACAGTATGAGAGTTACTTAGCAAAAGGCCTACATAAGCCTATTAAACCATAGGCAAAAATAATACCTGATTAGAATGGCGAAATGCTTACACTGCTTATTATATCAGGATTATATGATATCCAATTAATTCCAAAAACAAGGTGAAGCTTTATTAGGCCTGAATAGTAGTGAAAAGTATAAAAATATTATGACCTCAAAGGTCCCATTTTGACATTTATATGTACTCTAAGTGATAGACTATACTATATTACACAACGATAATCAGAGTAAATACAAAATGCAGTTTTAAAATGATGATTTAATTTAAGGGAAAAGAAGCAGTCCAAACCTGCTTGGCCCTATGTGAAAAAGTAATTGCCCCCTAAACCTAATTACTGGTTGTGCCACCCATGGCGGCAACAACTGAAATCAAGCATTTTGGATAACTGTGGAGGAATTTTGGCCCACTCTTCTTTGCAGAATTGTTTTCATTTAGCCACGTTGGAGGGTTTTCCAGCATGAACGACCTGTTTAAGGTCATGCTACAGCATCTCAATCGGATTTAAGTCCAGACTTTGACTAGGCCACTCCTAATGATTTAGATCATTGTCCTGCTACATAACCCAAGTGTGCTTGGATCACAAACTGATGGAAGGATATACTTCTTCAGGATTTTCTGGCAGAATTCATTGTTCCATCAATTATGGCGAAACGTCAAGGTCCTGAAGGTGTGAAGCAGCCCCAGACCATCACACTACCACCACCATGTCTGACTGTTGGTATGATGTTCTTTTTATGAAATGCTGTGTTCGTTTTATGTCCGATGTAACGGGACGCACGCCTTCCAAAAAGTTCAACTTTTGTCTCTTCAGCCCACATAGCATTTGCCCAAAAGTCTTGGGGATAATCAAGATTTTTTTTTGTCAAATGTGAGATGAGCCTTTGTGTTATTTTTGTTCAGCAGTGGCTAGACATGTGCAGAATAAAAAAAAATTGTTTTAATCCGTTATTTCCATAAATACGTTTCGTAAAACTTGTTTAAACTGTTTAATTTGTTTTCGGAATTTGTTTTGTTTATTCATATTCGAATCAATTAGAATTTTCGAATTTGAATTCAGATCGATTTGAAAAGTTTTTGAATCAATTTCGAATAGTTTTCGAATTCAAAAAGTTTTCGAATACATATTCTAAAACATATTCTAATACACATTCTAATTTGAAAGGTTTTCGAATTCGAAAAGTTTTTGAATTTTAATCGTTTTCCAATTTCTGAAGAGAATAAAATAGAATAGAAAATAAAGGAATAGAATGGAAAAAATATAATAGAATAGAAAAAAATATAATAGAAAATAAAAGAATAGCATATAATAGAATAGAAAAGAATATAACAGAAAATAAAAGAATAGCATATAATAGATTAAAACAGAACAAAATAGGATAAAAAATAAAAGAACAGCATAGGATGGAATAGAATAGAATAGAAAGGAATAGACTAAAAAGAATAGAATTAATTAGAAAGATTATAACCATCTTCTGAAATTCAAACAAAACAGAAAAGAATAGAACTAAAAAAACAATAGAATAGAAAGAATATAACCATTTTCCAAAATTCTAATATAATCAATTTGAATAGAATAGAAAAGAATAGAGTAGAATATAATGGTAAATAAACACAATAGTAGAGAAAAAAACAACAGAATAGAATAGAAAAGAATGGATATAACCATTTTCCTATTATAATCTATTCTTTTCTACCAAATTGTATCTTTTCTATCAAATATAAACATTCTATGTGAATGTTGGGAAATGGTTCTATTCATTCTATTCTATTCTATTCTATTGTTTTTTTAATCGTATTCTTTTTCTATTTGTTTATTCTATTCTTTTCTATTCTATGCTTTTATATTCAAATGTATTCTATTTGAAATTCAAATTTTGGAAGATGGTTATATTCTTTCTATTCTATTCTAGTCTATTCTTTTTTTTTTCTATACTATTCTGTTATTTTCTATTCTATTCTAATCTATTCTTTTCTATTCTTATCAAATTCAAATTGATTCTATTTGAATTTTGGGAAACGGTTATATTCTTTCTATTATAATCTATTCTATTGTTTTATTTTTTTTTCTTTTCTATTCTATTATAGTCTATTCTATTCTATTGTTTTTTTTTCTATGCTATTCTTCATTATGCTGTTCTTTTCTTATGTATTCAAATTTAAATTGATTTAAAATTCGAATTACAGAAGATAGTTATATTCTTTCTATGTTATTCTATTCTATGTATTTCTATTATATTCTACTCTATTCTGTTCTTTCCTTTTCTATTCTATGTTGTTCCATTTTGCTCTATTCTATTCTTTTATTTTTTGTTATATTCTTCTCTATTCTATTATTTTTTTTTCTATTCTATTCCTTTATTTTCTATTCTATTTTATTTGCTTTGGAAATTCGAAAACTATTCGCATTCAAATACTAATCGAATTCGATAACTATTCAAATTTGAAAACTATTAGAATTTGAAAACTAATAGAATTCGAAAAGTATTCAAAAACAATTCAAATTTCATCTGAATTTTTTTTTCCTTATTTTGGATTTGTTTAAATTTGGTACTATTGTAATTTGGAAATTTTGGATACATCCATTAGTCCGAACTTCAATTTGGAATGAAAACGAACCGCACATGTCTAGCAGTAGCCTTGGAACTCTCCCATGGATGCCATTGTTGCCCAGTCTCTTTCTTATCATTGAATCATGAACACTGATCTTACCTGAGGCAAGTGAGGCCTGCATGGGTGTCCGCAGAACTTTTTTCAGGGGGGGGGCATCATTTTAAGGTCACTAATGCTCCGCCCCTTTTCAACGATGTAATGAATGGGAGGGGCTTAGTCATTATCACAAAAAGCGCAGGCATGCAAAGGTTTGAGAAACCTGATGCAAAAGCTTCATAGAAGGATCAAGCTGCCATTGTCTGATTAAGTATTTCTAATTTGCACTGGAAAAATATATGTGTTATATAAGAGATAATTCATCTTCACTTTGTATTGGAAGTTACTCAGGCATACAATGCCCATATAAATAGCCTAGAGAATGTAGATCTTTTTATATAGCAATACATGTTGTGGCTGCCCATACTTTGATCTTGATGAAAACAGCTATACTGTATATTGGAGCCAGTGTACTGTATACACCCATGGAGAATCAAGCTCATAACCTAGAAACCTGGCTGGTGAAGGGTTAAGGGAAACCCTGTGTCCTGGAGCAAACAGTGGCTGACCTTATGGGAAGCCTAAGTGAGCTGAGATAACAAGTGGATAGATAAAAGTTGCCAGTCTGGAAATGCATAAACAGTCACTCCATTTAGAATCTGTGTAAACACTAGATGTGCCTAAGAAGTCATCTCCAGCTCACCAGACCCACTCCTTGTTCTTCTCCTATTGCTGGTCCACGGCCACTTCCCATTTCCTCTACATGTGTACATTCTGCTTCTCCCGTACACCTTCACTTACTCTCCTGATGCCGCCCAGTTTCAAAAAGACCGCGGCTGATCCTTGAAGGCTGGCCACACCCCCTTCCCTTATTCCTGCCCAATCACTGCCTTTCTCCTCACAGAAGGCACCGTTACATAGCAGAGAGTGCCCAATAGTTAAGCTGCGGGGTGGAGGGAGGGATCTGTGCTGTGCCCACATGATCGATGTTGTTACAGACAGCGATCCTGCCTGGCCAAGCAGCCTAATTTAGAAGGAGACATACGGTGGGGCAAGGGATAACCTGAGCTTCACCACCCCACTTTTGGGCGGCGCCGGCCGGATATACATCTTCTCGACTCTCTCTACACAGTGGGGTAGGGACTGGAGGCGGAGCCAAGCGGCAAGTGACTCTGAGTCAGATTGTGTCAGAGAGCAGCAGCAGTCAGCAGATTCAGAAAAAAGTCTGCGGCAGACTGCTCAGCTCACGGACAAACACTTTTCTTGTGCGGACACCTTGCTGATTCCAGGGGGGGGCACTTGACCCCCCTTGCCCCCTGCTGCGGACGCCCATGGAGGCCTGCAGTTCTTTAGATGTTGTTCTGGGTTCTTTTATGACCTCCTGGATGAGTTGCCATTGTGCTCTTGGAGTAATTTTGGTAAGCCTCTCGCTCTTGGGAAGGTTCACCACTATTCCATTTGTGGATAATGACTCTCACCGTGGTTCCCTGGAGTCCCAAAGCCTTAGAAATGGCTTTGTAACCCTTTCCAGATGGACATGTTATTTACTTTGTATCTCATCTGTTCTTGAATTTCTTTGGATCGCTGAATGACATGTTGCTTTTTGAGATCTTTTAGCGTGCTTCACTTTGTCAGACAGCTGCTATTTAAAGCGGAGTTCCACCCTGAATTTTTTTTTCCATAATCACAGACCTTTAATCCTATAAAGAAACATTTGGGGGGAATTTTTTTTATATACTTACCTACCTGGCTCCTAATCTGCCACTTCCTGGTCCACGGCGCTCCTCGTCACTTCCTCCCTCGCCTGTGCTCCTGGGAAATGCGAATCATCATTTCCCAGGAGTCTGTGGGCAGTACTGTGATCAAAAATTGCGTTATTTCCCTACAGGAAATGAGGCGATTTAAGGCGGTTGCCATAACAATGGGGCGGGACCTTCCTCCGTTGCTGCCCATTGTTATGGCAACTTTCGAAACAATTGGCGCCACGGCCGCTGGAGAATCGCACATGCGCAATGATGAGAGGTGCATGCTGGTTACCCAGCATGCACCTCACCATCGCTAATCCTGGAAGAGGTATTGATTGGGCTTCACATGCCCACAATCATCATAGCAACGGCCAGATGAGGATTTGATAAGTTGTTAGTATAAAATATATATATATATTAGCAACATCCACTAGCAAACATATAAAATCATTATTTATGATAATAATGCATTATGCTCGGATACATGAAAAAAAAAAAATGTGGCCGGAACTCCGCTTTAAGTGATTTCTTGATTCAAACAGGTCAGGCAGTAATCAGGCCTTGGTGTGGCAAGTGAGATTTAATTCCACTTTCCAAAATTTGTGCTTAATCGCAGTTCATTAATGATTTAGCGGGGGGCTAATACTTTTTTGGGCAGCTTTTTACCCTTAATAAATGAAATCATCACTTAAAAACTTAATTTTGAATTTACTCAGGTTATATTTGTGTAATATTAACCACTTGCCGACCGCCGCACGCCAATATACGTCGGCACAATGGCAGCGGTGGGCAAATGGGCGTACCTGTACGTCCCCTTTAATTGGCGGAGCTAGCAGTGACAGTGTCATTGGGAGCAGTGATCGCTGTCATGTGAGTTGAAGCCCATCCCCCCACAGTTAGAATCACTCCCTAGGACACACTTAACCCCTTGATCGCCCCCTAGTGTTTAACCCCTTCCCTGCCAGTGTCATGTATACAGTAATCAGTGCATTTTTATAGCACCGATCGCTGTATAAATGACAATGGTCCCAAAATAGTGTCAAAAGTGTCTGATGTGTCCACCATAATGTCGCAGTCCCAATAAAAAATCGCAGATCGCCGCCATTACTAATAAAAAAAATTATAATAAAAATGCAAAAAAAACGATTCCCTATTTTGTAGACGCTATAACTTTTGCACAAACCAATCAATATACGCTTATTGCGATTTTTTTTTGCCAAAAATATGTAGAAGAATATATGTCAGACTAAACTGAGGAAAAAAAAATATATATATATTTTTGGGGATATTTATTATAGCATAAAGTACAAAATATTGCTTTTTTTTCAAAATTGTCGCTCTTTTTTTTTTTACAGCGCAAAAAATAAAAAACGCAGAGATGATCAAATACCACCAAAAGAAAGCTTTTTTTTGTGGGAAAAAAAGGACTTCAATTTTGTTTGGGTGCAACATTGCACGACCGCGCAATTGTCTGTTAAAATGACGCAGTGCCGAATTGCAAAAAGTGCTCTGGTCAGGAAGGGAGTAAAATCTTCCGGGGCTGAAAATTAGTTTGATCATCTAAATCATTTAAATGTAACAAATATGCAAAAAAAACTTAAAAATCAGGAAGGGGGCAAATAGTTTTTCACAGCACTGTACATTTAGATCTAGAAATATGGGAAAAAAAACGCTATGTGTCATGAAGAGAGACATTGCCTTAGAGGAGAGACAAGCAGCATTAGGGCCACATCAAAAAAAGCTATAGATCCTCGTGATTTGTAGATATGCGTCATCTTTCGCATGTTTCCTTCTCAGCCGCTCTTCGCATTCAGCAGATAAAGTAAACAACTTTTTATTCAGACACAAGAACCTGTCCAAAATCTAGTGTATATTGGAGTTATTATTAAGAATCAATAGGTAGCAATATAATTCTCTGACTGACTCGGCAACTCTCGAGGGCCCCTTAAAGACATTCGGCGTGAGAAGATGATACGGCCGTTCTTATCAGCTTACTGGAAGCCAAAGCTGCAGCACAAATGATTTACCTGGCTGCATGCTTTATTAAACATGAAGACTCTGATGAAATACATCCTCTCCGGACTGTGAAAAATGGGCCCCTATGGAACCATAATGTATACTGGAAGAAAATATAACGCTCACCATACTTCAAAGAGATACACTCACCGCACAGGATGAATGAGCTTTCTTGGAGGCATAAATGTTACAATGTTACGGAAGAAGCTTCCAGAAGTTAAAAAGCTGCAATAAACCGTGAAATCGTTTTTTACAAAATGTTTTGTTTACTGTTCGGCAAATAACACACAAAGAGTAAGCAAAAGGAGGAAGTGCACTAAGCAACATAATGGCTTAGAGCAGTGGTTCTCAACCTGGGGGTCGAATGATGATTTGCCAGGGGTCACCGAATCCTGGGCTGTTCCTGAAGCCTGCACCGCTCTCCCAGTCTTTTTGCGACCGCCCATCAGGGCTGTCTCTGGAGCCTGTGGCCGCCCAGCTAGGCTGTTCCTGGAGCCCGTGACCGCCCACTTAGCCTATTTGCAGCTGCCCATTCAGTTCACGCCATGGCTGGGGGGCAGAGACTAGAGGTCAGCTGACTGGTGAGGAATGTGAAGTGGGAGGGGCTGGAGGAGACCCTATCTCCTGATTTTGGCATAGGTGTCACTGCTAAGAGACATCACAAAGTGAGAGACACAGTGAAGTCGGAGACACAGTAACACTACCTGTGATTATAGTTGCCATTAAAAGCCCCCACTACAGTTCTCAGATCAGCAGATGACCTTGATCAAGAGCACCCAAGTTGGCTGATCATTCCCCCAGCATTGCCACTCATCCTATTCCCCCCCACCAGCACTGCCACTCATGCCAACTCCCCGCCAGCACTGCCACTCATCCCATTCCCCCCACCAGCACTGCCACTCATGCCAACTCCCTGCCAGCACTGCCACTCATCCCATTACCCCCACCAGCACTGCCACTCATCTCAACTCTCTCCAGCACTGCCACTCATCCCATTCCCCCCACCAGCACTGCCACTCATCCCATTTCCCCCAACAGCACTGCCACTGATCCCAACTCCCCACCAGCACTGCCACTCATCCGATTCCCCCCACCAGCACTGCCACTCATGCCAACTCCCCACCAGCACTGCCATTCATCCCATCCCCCCCCCCATCACTGCCACTCATCCCAACTCCCCACCAGCACTGCCACTTATCCCATTCTCCTCACCAGCACTGCCACTCATCCCATTCCCCCTACTAGCACTGCCATTCATCCCAACTCCCCACCAGGACTGCCAATCATCCCATCCCCCCCCCAGCACTGCCACTCATCCCATCCCCCCACCAGCACTGCCACTCATGCCAACTCCCCGCCAGCACTGCCACTCATCCCATTCCCCCCACCAGCACTGCCACTCATCCCATTCCCCCACCAGCACTGCCACTCATGCCAACTCCCCACCAGCACTGCCACTCATCCCATTCCCCCCATCACTGCCACTCATCCCAACTCCCCACCAGCACTGCCACTTATCCCATTCTCCCCATCAGCACTGCCACTCATCCCATTCCCCCTACTAGCACTGCCACTCATCCCAACTCCCCACCAGGACTGCCACTCATCCCACCCCCCCCAGCACTGCCACTCATCCCATCCCCCCACCAGCACTGCCACTCATGCCAACTCCCCGCCAGCACTGGCACTCATCCCATTCCCCCCACCAGCACTGCCACTCATCCCATTCCCCCCCACCAGCACTGCCACTCATCCCAACTCCCCACCAGCACTGCCACTCATCCCATTCCCCCCACCAGCACTGCCACTCTTGCCAACTCCCCACCAGCACTGCCACTCATCCCATTCCCCCCACCAGCACTGCCACTCATCCCATTCCCCCCCATCATTGCCACTCATCGCAACTCCCCACCAGCACTGCCACTTATCCCATTCTCCCCACCAGCACTGCCACTCATCCCATTCACCCTACTAGCACTGCCACTCATCCCAACTCCCCACCAGCACTGCCACTCATCCTATTCCCCCCCAGCACTGCCACTCATCCCATCCCCCCAGCACTGCCACTCATCCCAACTCCCTGCCAGCACTGCCACTCATCCCATTCCCCCCCCACCAGCACTGCCACTCATCCCAACTCCCCGCCAGCACTGCCACTCATCCCATTCCCCCCACCAGCACTGCCACTCATCCCATTCCCCCACCAGCACTGCCACTCATCCCAACTCCCCACCAGCACTGCCACTCATCCCATCCCCCCCAGCACTGCCACTCATCCCAACTCCCCGCCAGCACTGCCACTCATCCCATCCCCCCCCACCAGCACTGCCACTCATCCCATTCCCCCCACCAGCACTGCCACTCATCCCAACTCCCCGCCAGCACTGCCACTCATCCCATCCCCCCCCCACCAGCACTGCCACTCATCCCATTCCCCCCACCAGCACTGCCACTCATCCCAACTCCCCACCAGCACTGCCACTCATCTCATCCCCCCAGCACTGCCACTCATCCCATTCCCCCCCATCACTGCCACTCATCCCATTCCCCCCCAGCACTGCCACTCATCCCAAATCCCTGCCAGCACTGCCACTCATCCCATTCCCCCCCAGAACTGCCACTCATCCCAACTCCCTGCCAGCACTGCCACTCATTCCACCCCCCCCCAGCACTGCCACTCATCCCAACTCCCCTCCATCACTGTCACTCATCTCATCCCCCCCCCACCAAGGAGTAAGAGAAGGAAAAAAAAGAGAATACATGGAAGGGAGAGGAAAAGAGGAGGAGGAACAAAGAAAAAGGGAGAGAAAGAATAAGAGAAAGAACAAGAAAGATGGCTAGAGAGATGGATGGGGAAAAAAACACGAAATTAGGACAGAGACAATTAAAACTTAAAGGAGAACAAAGAGAAAGCGTGGTACATCCTAAAATGTACCATGAGGAGTTTTAATACTGTACGAGTGGAAGGGACTCAGGGAGCGCTAAATGTCCATGGGTTAGGGGCGCAAATTACTTGTCTTGCTTTGGGTGCTGACAACCCATGCTACGAAAATAATTTTACTGTTAGGGGTCCCCACAACTTGGGAAATTTTATCAAGGGGTCACGACATTGGAAAGGTTGAGAACCACTGAATTAGAGCAACCTTTCTCAACCTTTCCAATGCAGAGGAAGCCTTGAATTAACTTTCCTGCTAAAAATGACTATATCCACATCTCATAATACATTAGTGTGATGGTCAGTGGGCAGAATGCTCCTTACACTTGTGGTCATTGGGAAGAATTCCCCCCTTACAGATAGCTAAAAAGATCAATGGTGTCAGTGGGAACTTATTTGAGAGGCAGAAATTGCTCATTGCTCAAGGAACCCCTAGCAACCTCTGGAGGAACCCTAGGATTCCATGAAACACTGGTTGAGAAACCCCTGCTTAGAGGTGAGTAGACATGTGCAATTTGTTTCGTTCCAAATTAGTTTTTTAATGAATTTCGACAAATTTGTTATTTCAGAAATATCCAAATTAACTAAAACCCGTTTAACAAATGTTTCCGAATATTCATAAACTTGAATATTCCGAAATTCAAAAATTCAGATATTTCGGAAATTCAAATTTCAAAAATATGAAAACCCCAAAAATCTGAAATAATAACTAATGACAATAACTTAACTGTAACTATTAAATTATAAATATTAAAAATTCCCTTCAAATTTGGCTGTTAGTAACAAATACAAATTTATCCGAATTTATCCATGATTCATAACCTCGGATAAATTCGTATTTGCTACTTTCACTAACAGACAAATTTGAAAGGAAATTCCAACACCTATAATTTAATAATTGGTTATTATTAGTTAGTTAGTTATTCTTTCTTATTTTTGGATTTTCTTTCTTATTTTTGGATTTTCAAATTTACAAATTTACGAATCTTCTAATTTACGAATTTTAGAAGTTACGAATTTACAAACTGTAATCAGAACGAATGACCGGAAAAACGGAAAAAAAAAAAAATGAAAACGAAAACTAACAAATTTTTTTTTGGTAGTGCACATGTCTAGAGGTTAGCACTTCTGCCTTGCAGCACTGGGGCCCAGGTTTGAATCCTGGTTTTTGAATCCTGGTCAGGATACTATCTGAATTCAGTTTGCATGTTTCCACTGTGATAGCTTGAGTATTAAATTGGCCCATGTATGCATGCTCAATACAGACCTCAGATTGTGAGCTCCCTTAGGGCAGGGGTTGATGTAAATAAATTCACAGTATGTAATCAGTAAAAAGGTGTTGGTATTCTATGCAAACCTGCAATACTGTTGACCGGCTCACTACCTTTAATTTTTTTAAGAAAAAAACATTCAACCTTAATGCCCCATACACACGAGCGGATTTTCCGTCGGAAAAAACTTGGATGGTTTTTCCAACGGAATTCCGCTCAAGCTTGCCTTGCATACACACGGTCACACAAAAGTTCTCTGAACTTTCGACCGTCATGACCGCGGTGACGTACAACACTACGATGAAAATGAAGTTCAATGCTTCCGAGCATGCGTCAAATTGTTTCCAAGCATGAGTAGGAATTTTGCGCGTCGGAATTTGTACAGACGATCGGAATTTCCGATTGGAACTTTTTTCCAACCGAAAAATAGAGAACCTGCTCTCAATCTTTTGCAGGCGGGAATTCTGTCAGCAAAAGTCCGATGGAGCATACACACGGTCGGAATTTACGACCAAAAGCTCACATTGGACTTTTGCTGGGGGAATTTCCGATCGTGTGTACGGGGCATTAGATTTAAAGAACATTTGATAGATTTGATAGAGAAAATAGCCTGACACTATATTGTAAGAGTGTTCCATCAGCAGGGGAAATAATATGAGACCTTGAGAATAATATGAGGCCTTAACCTTGTCTTACAATATTTATTAGCTGCAGATTCTTTCACTTTTTAGGAGGTTTAGCGAAAGGCCACACAAATCGGTGTTTAGCTGAGCCAAACCTTTAGTTTCAGCAGAAACTGAAACATTTGGCAGTGGTATTACTAGCACTGCTAAATGTGGAAGCTTTCTGCTCAGGTTTCCTGGTTGTTAGGGAGTCGGTGTTCTGTCAAATTCTCCAACCCATCAGAAACTCCAACCACATCACTTCCGTTTTTTTTAAACCAGCAGTAATTGGAGTTTTTGACGAATTGGTGGTTGAACACAACACCGGCAAATGTATAGAGTCCGGTACAGGAAGATTGAGCTGTTTTGACAGCACAGTGGCTAACGAGGACAAATTTTTTCGCTGCCTCGGGGATAGACATTTTGTTGGCTAGTATCGGAACGGAGTAAGAATCTCTGCTCATAATATCCTGCACCGGACTATATTCGGTTGTGTCCAACCACCAATTTGTCAAAAACTCCAATTACTGCTTGTTTAAAGAAATCAGAGGTTCAGTGGTTGGAGTTTCTGATGGGTTGGAGAATTTGACAGAACACAAGGACTCGCTGGCATCCTAACTACCATTGACTTATCCCAGTCAGGCAAATTCAGCTTTCAGCTGGGGATTCCAGGAGGAGGAAGCATAAAAAAAAAAACTATATATATATATATATATATATATATATATATATATATATATATATATATATATATATATATATATATATATATACACACACACACACACACACACACACACACACATGGTTTTCCCCACCCCCAATCCCCATATTTATAGCAGGCCTTTCAGGTCTGGTGTGAATTTAAAGGGGAACCTTTCCCTTTAGGCCAGGTATAGATTTTTGGGGGAACCTCACACAAACAAAAGCATGGTGCACCCCCAAACTTCATATTAGAACCTTATCCAAGCAATTAAATTGGCTGCCCAGGAGAGGGGGGGGGGAAGCATGTGCCTTTTCATCCTGACCCATACCAGGCTTTCTATGGTGGGGGGAGGGGGGGCTGGCAAAGGACCATGTCCCCATGTTGATGAGTGGGAGACCCATTGGAATCTGGAAACCCCCTTTAACAATAAGGTGGCCCCAGATAACACCCCTCCTATGTCAATGAGTATGGAATTCATAGTACACCTACTCATTCAAAAAAAAAAAAAGATAAAAAGTAAAAAAGCACACACAGTTATTGACAAGTTCTTTACTGAAAAAAAGCCCAAAGCTGTAAATTTATCATCAATCACAAAGTCCAGTGATGAAGATCCATGACAATAATGCTCGATGCCTGACAACCTGTCAAAGGAAAAAAAAAACAGTTTGCCAACACATCGGAACACGTCCTTTGATACCCACTAAATGACAACCCTGGGTCCCTGCCAAGTATGGACATGAAGAGTGAATGCTGTCATCCTAGGTGTTACTTTAACTTTTGTGAGTTATCTACTTTTAATAAATCATGCGTTTTTTTTTTTTAGCATACTACTCTATGGTCTTTTGTTCTTTCTCCTACCCATTATTACTTTGAGGTGCTGGCTTTGGATAACCAGTGAAGGACCGTGGAGGAGAAGTCAATGGTATCCTGAGTGGTTTATTAGGTACACCTGTTCAATTGCTTGGTAACACAAAGTGCTAATCAGCCAATTACATGGCAGCAACTCAATGCATTTAGGCATCTAGATGTGGTGAAGACGACTTGCTGAAGTTCAAACCGAGCATCAGAATGGGTTAAAAAGGGGATTTAAGTGATTTTGAACGTGTCATGGTTGTTGGTACCAGACGGGCTGGTCTGAGTATTTCAAAAACTGCTGATCTACTGGGATTTTCACACACAACCATCTCTCTAGATTACAGAGGGAAAAAGAGAAAATATCCAGTGAGCAGCAGTTGTGTGGAGCAAATGCCTTGTTGATGTCAGAGGTGAAAGGAGAATGGGCAAACTGGTTTGAGATGATAGAAAGGCAACAGTAACTAAAATATTTGTTACAATAAAGGTATGCAGATATGCAGAATACCATCTCTTAATGCACAACACATTGAACCTTGAAGCAGATGGGCTACAGCAGCGGAAGACCACCCCTGTCAGCTAAGAACAGGACACTGAGGCTACAATTCACACAGGATCACCAAAATTGGACAATAGAAGATTGGAAAAAGGTTGTCTGGTCTGATGATGAGTCTCGATTTCAGCTGCGACATTCAGATGGTGGGGTCAGAATTTGGTGTAAACAACATGAAAGCATGGATCCATCCTGCCTTGTATTAACGGTTCAGACTGGTGGTGGTGTAATGGTGTGGGGGGATATTTTCTTGGCGCACTTTGGGCCCCTTAGTACTAATTGAGCATTGTTTAAATGTCACGACCTACCTGAGCATTGCTGACCATGTCCATCCCTTTATGACTACAGTGTCACCATCTTCTGATGGCTCCTTCCAGCAGGATAATGCACCATGTCACAAAGATCCAATCATCTCACCACTGGACAATGAGGTCCCTGTACTGCAATGGATTTCACAGTCACCAGATCTCTAACTAATAGAGCACCTTTGGGATGTTGTGGAACCAGGGGTGGGTCCGGGGGGGGCAACGGGCAATTGCCCCCTCCGAGAATGTGGGTGAGAGTGAGGGCGGCTGGCTCCGCGGGTGAGAGAGCGGGCGGGCCGGGCGGCTCGGTCAGTGAGCGGGCGGGTGAGAGTCTGAGAGAGCGGGCGACCCAGTCGGTGAGTGGGCAGGTGACAGTCTGAGAGAGCGGGCGGCTTGGTCGGTGGCCAATCAGGGAGTCGGAGGGCAGGGGGGCAGAGAGATGACATCATGTCTCACCGCCTACCCTGCATCCCTGCAGTTCCGCCCCCACTGTGGAGGCAGCCACGGGCAGCAGAGAGATTACATCATCTCTCTGCTGCCTGACTGGTAATCTGCTGCCGGACTCTGGGACACAGCAGGAAAGTGGCTCAGCAAGTGACAATCCGCATCTGGTGGTAGGCGGCATGGCAAGTGATAATCTGCATCTGGTGACAGGCGAAGTGGCAAGTGACAATCCGCAATATGTGGCAGGTGATGTGGCAAGTGACAATCTGCATCTGGTGACAGGCAACGTAGCAAGTGACAATCCGCAACGTGTGGCAGGTGACGTGGCAAATGACAATCTGCATCTGGTGGCAGGCGATGTGGCAAGTGACAATTCACAATGTGTGGCAGGTGAAGTGGCAAGTGACAATCGGCATCTGGTGGCATGCGACGTGGCAAGTGACAATCCGCAACATGTGGCAGGTGATGTCGCAAGTGACAAACTGCATCTGGTGACAGGCGACGTGGCAAGTGACAATCTGCAATGTGTGGCAGGTGACATGGCAAGTGACAAGCCGCATCTGGTGGCAGGTGATGTGGCAAGTGACAATCTGCATCTGGTGACAGGCGACGTGACAAGTGACAATCCGCAACGTGTGGCAGGTGACGTGGCAAGTGACAATCCGCATCTGGTGGCATGCGATGTGGCAAGTGGCAATCCACAACATGTGGCAGGTGACGTGGCAAGTGACAATCTGCATCTTGTGACAGGCAATGTGGCAAGTGACAATCCGCAACATGTGGCAGGTGACATGGAAGTGACAATCCGCATCTGGTGGCAGGCAATGTGGCAAGTGACAATCTGCAATGTGTGGCAGGTGAAGTGGCAAGTGACAATCCACATCTGGTGGCATGTGACGTGGCAAGTGACAATCCGCAACATGTGGCAGGTGATGTGGCAAGTGACAAACTGCATCTGGTGACAGGGGACGTGTCAAGTGAAAATACGCAATGTGTGGCAGGTGACGTGGCAAGTGACAATCCGCATCTGGTGGCAGGTGATGTGGCAAGTGACAATCTGCATCTGGTGACAGGCAATGTGGCAAGTGACAATCCGCAACGTGTGGCAGGTAACGTGGCAAGTGACAATCCACATCTGGTGGCATGCGACGTGGCAAGTGACAATCCGCAATGTGTGGCAGGTGATGTGGCAAGTGACAATCTGCATCTGCTGACAGGCGACATGGCAAGTGACAATCCACAACGTTTGGCAGGCGACATGACAAGTGACAATCTGCACTGGTGGCAGGCGACGTGACAAGTGACACGCTCAGAGCTCCCACTGATTCTGCATTATGGTGAGTTGATCTATTTAATTTCATATAACAATGTAATAATAATGGCAGGTGATGTGGCAAGTGACAATCTGCATCTGGTGGCAGGTGACGTGGCAAGTGACAATCCACATCTGGTGGCATGCGATGTGGCAAGTGACAATCCGCAACGTGTGGCAGGCGATGTGACAAGTGACAATCTGCACTGGTGGCAGGCGACGTGACAAGTGACACGCTCAGAGCTCCCACTGATTCTGCATTATGGTGAGTTGATCTATTTCATTTCATATAACAATGTAGTAATAAAATAATGCACTTCAATCATTATGACACCATAACAACCAAGGTGCTGTGATGATTGAAGTTCCAACACCAGCCATTTCCCCGATAAATTGCCCCCAAAAAACGTATTTTCTGGCAGGGCCCCTCCTAAGACTAGGCTCTGGATCCGCCCCTGAGTGGAACAGGAGATTGGCATCATGGATGTGCAGCCGACAAATCTGCAGCAACTACGTGATGCTATCATGTCACTATGGACCAAAATGTCTGAGGAATGTTTCCAACACCTTGTTGTATCTATTCCACAAAGAATGAAGGCAAAAGGGGGTCCAACCCGGGACTAGCAGGGTGTACATAATAAAGAGGCCTGTGAGAGTATTTTTCTTTGAAGTTTACTTCTTTGTTATGCATAAGTGAATTATATGTTATGGGGCAGCTATTTTATCACTTATTTGATGTCCATTATTTATTAGGGATGTGCGATTAGTTTTTTACGAATCAAACATTTGTACGAATTTCCGTAAATTTGTACATTTGGGAGGATCCGAAATACAAATTGCTATGTTTCCGAATTTTATACAAAATACAAAATTTCGTTTATGAATTTCAGATCCAAATTCTGTTACAACAGAAACGTGATTGGTGTTTTGTTGACCAATCAGAGGTTTTCTTCTGCTGCTGAGTGAGGGTTGGGAAAATTACCTTTTTTAATATGGGAGTGGTAGGGGAGACTGGTACTGGTAGTCGATGGAAGATTCAGAATCAGACAAAATAAGAATGTTCGTTAATATCGTTTTATTAATGTCATAATAATTATGATTATTCGTTATGATGCAGTTAAAACCCAGGAAGTCAGCACAGCACAGGGATGGTGGGAGCCCCTCATAATGAGCACAGGGATGGTGGGAGCCCCTCATAATGAGCACAGCACAGGGATGGTGGGAGCCCCTCATAATGAGCACAGCGCAGGGACGGTGGGAGCCCCTCATAATGAGCACAGCACAGGGACGGTGGGAGCCCCTCATAATGAGCACAGCACAGGGACGGTGGGAGCCCCTCATAATGAGCACAGCACAGGGATGGTGGGAGCCCCTCATAATGAGCACAGGGATGGTGGGAGCCCCTCATAATGAGCACAGCACAGGGATGGTGGGAGCCCCTCATAATGAGCACAGCACAGGGACGGTGGGAGCCCCTCATAATGAGCACAGCACAGGGATGGTGGGATCCCCTCATAATGAGCACAGTACAGGGATGGTGGGAGCCCCTCATAATGAGCACACAGAGCTCTCCCTCTCCCAGCAGAACTCTAACTGCTTTTTTGGCCTTGTTTGCTGCTCATTTTTCCTTTAAATTAGAAAAATATAGACAAAAAAAATATGATTTTAACCGCAGCAAACTAACACCAAAATCACCAAATGTACAAAAAAAAATATTATAACAACAGAAAATAACAAAACATTAACTAAATGAAACAAGAAATAAAAAAAATTGAAAAAAACAAACAAAACAATTATCTCTCAAAACCAACCAAAAAAACTAATAAAACCAGAAACTAAACACTAACAGATGATACACTTGCACACTACAACAGATATAAACTAAAAGGAGAGAGAGAGACTACCGCGCTGTATTACATCTAAGGGGTACCTTATGCAAATTATTGATACTATGTTGTGATAAAAAAATATAAAGTGGAAAATAAGATATAACAAAAGCAGCCACTCAAAGTGAGATACACACACTAATACAACAATAAATAAAAATGAGCAGCGCTGTGAATAAATGTATAGTTGTGAAAATATACCAGTTTATATGGGATAAATAAATAAAACCCAATTTAAATGGATAACATAGTTCCTGAAATCAAAACATTGGGTGTTTAGTAACAGTCCCAACACATTAAATGAAGTCCAGATGGATATAGTGAAAAGACATAGGCACAAGCCCCAGTCTAAAGGCAGGAATGCAGATAAAAAAAGTGGATCCTTCACCGCACCACTGTGATGACTAGAAATGAAATGCGCGCTTACCAAACGGCAAGCATAAGAGGGCTTGCGACCTTAACCCGGTCAGGGCCTTTCAAAGGATGAAGACAACGGCATGCCACTTCGTATACCATGGAATAATACCCGCTTTCCTCCAAGTACCAGGCAATCCCTCTAGCATAGGGATGATAAACTCCTAGCTGGGGGTTGTTCTCATTAGAGATACCCCGGAGAGAGAGAGGAGAACAACATAGCGTAATCCTGGTTTAAATTTTATTAAAAGGAATTAAAATCACACTTACAATGTGGTAGATACACATAAACACGGGAAGCCGGCCGGCTAGAGGCGAACACCCGTCCTGCAGACTGTGGATGCAGCACGTCAGCACGTCAGCACGCTGACGTGCTGCATCCACCGTCTGCAGGATGGGTGTTCGCCTCTAGCCGGCCGGCTTCCCATGTTTATGTGTATCTACCACATTGTAAGTGTGATTTTAATTCCTTTTAATAAAATTTAAACCAGGATTACGCTATGTTGTTCTCCTCTCTCTCTCCGGGGTATCTCTAATGAGAACAACCCCCAGCTAGGAGTTTATCATCCCTATGCTAGAGGGATTGCCTGGTACTTGGAGGACAGCGGGTATTATTCCATGGTATACGAAGTGGCATGCCGTTATATTTATAAACTAAAAGGAACAAGGAAAAACAAAGGATTGCAAAGATATTCGCTCAGATGCACAGACAAATAATCGTGTGATCTGCTCCACTACACTAACCCACAAAGGGAAGTCACATGATCGGGCCTGCCCTGTAATGCAGGCCTCAGCAGCAGAAGAAAGCCTCTGATTGGTTAAGCAACAGTCACATGTTTCCGTATTAACGAAATTTGGAACGAAAAGTGAACGAATCTAATGAAAATTCGTATTTCGGCTCCAAAATTCTTCAATGTTTCAAAGTTTTCAAAACAAAACTACCATCGGCATCGACTGCCATATTGAGAAAGGTATACTGTATTTTTGCCTTTAAATTCATCAAAACGAATGTTCGTAATTGTTATGAAAAGTTAACAAACTTCGTATGAATCGAAATTGAATTTCGGACACGAATTACAAAATACGAACTAACGGCTAATACAAAATGGAACGGAACGAAACTAAACAAATTTGACGGCGCACATGTCTATTATTTATTATGGTTTAATGTGAGTTAACTTTATTTTTTCACACACATATTTGTGTATTGATGGCTACAGAGATATTGGTTTTGCACACCTTTTAGAGTAATTATTATCATAAACTAAGGAGCCAAGTCTTCCGGATGAAATGCTGTAATCCTAGGACTGGAATTGTTAATCACCAGGCAAAAATGAAGTAAAAAATCTGAAAAATGAAAACTTATGCATCCACCATATTTTAATACTGATAGTTGTGATATATAACATTTTTAGATGGCTCCTGAGGGTTACCCAGGTTCTTTTTAATGCGTAATGCATTTCATCTTTTTTGCTTTTCTACTTTTTTAACATTTTTTTTATCTGGACATCAGGTGCTCCCAAAAAGAAATACAATGACATAGCTTTATTTACTGTATTAAGGAATTACTATTTCAGCACTGGCAACATCATGGCAGCATCAATAGCTACTTACAGTGTTATTAAAAAGTACAAGTGAGGGGATGCATTAATGTTATCTTTAGGGTAAAGATACCCTAAAGTTGGGGTTGGATTCGATCAACATTATTTTTTAAATTTTCAAACAAATTTTTTGCCTACGCAATTCATAAAGGCAAAAATTGTCATTTCGCCACAAAATCAAGTTTTGTGAAATTGACCACTCAACCCTAAAACAGACAGACCAGATATAGCAAAGTCTGCACTGACTACTCCAAGGGTAGGCAACCTCGGCCCTCCAGCTGTTTTGAAACTACAGGTCCCATGAGACATTGTAAGACCCTGACAATCACAGGCATGACTCCTAGAGGCAGGGGCATGATGGGATTTGTAGTTTCACCACAGCTGGAGGGCCGAGGTCGCCTACCCATGGACTACCCAGCCAATTGTTAACGGCATAGGAGGGTAACACATGGCTGAGCACTGAAGTCAGAGCTTGAAGGGCCATTATTAAACTATGGGGCAGACTCCCAAGACAGAAACAAAAAAGTATATTATTATTATTATTATTATTATTAATAAACAGGATTTATATAGCGCCAACAGTTTGAGCAGCGCTTTACAACATGAGATGCAATGGTTCTTAGCCTCCACTAGTATGCCAGAGAGGCTCAGGTTCATATCTAAAGTCATGGATCAGAAATGCATTTTTGGTGTTGGTTGGGGGGGGGGGGGGGATTATAGCCCCTGTCATGTTTGTTGGACCTCACTTCCTTATCCTGGTGACCACATAAGTAGAAAATCTTCCTAACAAGGAGACAGACAGCAAAAAAAAAAAAAACAAAAAAAAAAACTGACATGAATTCTCACCCTCCCCTGTTCTACTATTAAACAATGTTTTGTTACCTTCTGTGCCCCATTGAGAGATTTTGCATTTGTCCTGATTTCTAGACTATTGAAGCAAGTGAAATGTTCCCAATAGTTACAGAAATAGCTATAACAGATGTCAGTGACAGAAAAAATGGTGGGGGGGGTAAAACTGGAATAGAGAAGAAAGGAAAAGGAACAAAGAAAGTAATTAAATATAAAATGAAAAAGGGTGGAGGGGGGAACATCATATACATATACCTTACCATCCATTTACTGCAATATAGAAATTATGAACATCTCCAAATCAGTGTTCATTGTGTTATGGAAACATCATAATCATATCTCTTGAAAAAGCACTAAATGTGGAAAATTTTCAAACACAAAACTGAATATAAATAGAAAGAATCACTACAAATTAAAAACAAATCCCGTTAATATGTTTGCACTGAATGGTGTGTTTAGAACCACGAAGAACATTCTGATGCTTTCCCTCACCTCCTATGAACCTATGTGGTATATCCCTTTAAAGTTAAAGTGGAACTTCACTCTCTCAATCAACATTGACTTTTTTTTAAATCTTGCTAGCATTAGTGAATACATACAGTGCCTTGAAAAAGTATTCACACCCCTTGAAATTTTCCACATTTTTTCATGTTACAATCAAAAACGTAAATGTATTTTATTGGGATTTTACTCTGATACCCCTAACTAAAATCTAGTGTAACCAATTGTCTTTAGAAGTCACCTAATTAGTAAATAGAGTCCACCTGTGTGTAATTTAATCTCAGTGTAAATACAGCTGTTCTGTGAAGCCCTCAGAGGTTTGTTAAAGAACCTTAGTGAACAAACGGCATCATGAAGGCCAAGGAACACACCAGACAGGTCAGGGGTAAAGTTGTGAAGAATTTTAAAGCAGGGTTAGGTTATAAAAAAAAAATATCCCAAGCTTTGAACATCTCACAGACCACTGTTCAATCCATCATCCGAAAATGGAAAGAGTATGCCACAACTGCAAACCTACCAAGATATGGCCGTCCACCTAAACTGACAGGCCGGGCAAGGAGAGCATTCATCAGAGAAGCAGCTAAGAGGCCCATGGTAACTCTGGAGGAGCTGCACAGATCCACAGCTCAGGTGGGAGAATCTGTCCACAGGACAACTATTAGTCGTGCACTCCACAAATCTGACCTTTATGGAAGAGTGGCAAGAAGAAAGCCATTGTTGAAAGAAAGCCAAAGGAAGTCCCATTTGCAGTTTGTGAGAAGCCACGTGGGGGAAACAGCAAACATGTGGAAGAAGGTGCTCTGGTCAGATGAGACCAAACGTGAATTTTTTAGCCTAAAAGCAAAACGTTACGTGTGGCGGAAATCACTGCACATCACCCTGAACACACCATCCCCACCGTGAAACATGGTGGTGGCAGCATCATGTTGTGGAGATAATTTTCTTCAGCAGGGACAGGGAAGCTGATCAGAGTTGATGGGAAGATGGATAAAGCCAAATACAGGGCAATCTTAGAAGAAAACCTATTATGCCGCGTACACACGGTCGGACTTTTCATCTACAAAAGTCCGACGGACGCCGACGGACTAAAGCTGGCTGACAATCCGATCGTGTGTGGGCTTCCCCGGACTTTCAGCCGACTTTTTTAGCCTCAAATCCGACGGACTTTAGATTTGAAACATGCTTCAAATCTTTACGTCGTAACTACGACGGACCCCGAAATCCGCTCTTCTGTGTGCTAGTCCGACGGACAAAAACCCACGCTAGGGCAGCTATTGGCTACTGGCTATCAACTTCCTTGTTTTAGTCCGGTGTACGTCATCACGTACGAATCCGTCTGACTTTTGTGTGATCGTATGTAGGCAAGTCCGTTCGTTAGAAAGTCTGCCGCAAGTCCGCCAAAAGTCCGCCGGAAGTCTGTCAGACAGGCTGTCGGACTTTTGTAGACGAAAAGTCCGACCGTGTGTACGCGGCATTAGAGTCTGCAAAAGACTTGAGACTGGGATAGATGTGCACCTTCCAGCAGGACAACGACCACAAACTTACAGCCAGAGCTACAATGGAATGGTTAAGATCAACGCATATTCATGTGTTAGAATGGCCCAGTCAAAGTCCAGACCTAAATCCAATTGAGAATCTATGGCAAGACTTGAAAATTACTGTTCACAGATGCTCTTTATCCAAAATTGCTATTTTACAAGGAAGAATGGGCAAAAATGTCTCCCTCCTAGATGTGCAAAGCTGGTAGAGACTTGTAGCTGTAATTGCAGTGAAAGGTGGTTCTACAAAGTATTGACTCAGGAGGGCTGAACACAAATGTAAGCCACCCTTTTCAGATATTTATTTGTAATACATTTAAAAAAACATTTATCATTTTCCTTCCACTTCACAATTATGTGCCACTTTGTGTTGGGCTATCACATAACATCCCAATAACATTTTTGGTTGTAACATGACAAAATGTGTAAAATGTCAAGGGGTATAAATACTTTTTCAAGGCATTGTAGGAAAGTATATCATACTTTCTTGTTTTAAACTTTTTTTTACATTTTTCAGTTACTTCCTGGTTTCCAGGCCTAGCCCAAAATGATGTCATAAATCCGAGGAGTCTTGAGGAGGGGAGGAAGGGCTTTCTCAGCTAACCCACTTGCATACATGCCTGAGCTAAAGGCAGATGGATTCCAGGAAGTAAATGCTACACAAATCATCTGCCCTTACTCAAGATGGCCATGGTTATAAATACCTGAAATAAGGTCATAAATGCCTCCTAATTAATAAATTATTATTATTATACAATGATTATATAGCGCCAACAGTTTGTGTGGAGTTTTACAACATGAGGGCAGACAGTACATTTACAATACAACTCAATACAGGAGGGATCAGAGGGCTCTGCTTGTCAGAGCTTACAATCTAAGAGGGAGAGTCAAGTGATACAAAAGGTAATAACTGTAAAGTACAGTTGTTAGGTAGGGATAGAATAGGCTTCTCTGAAGAGAAGGGATTGCCTAAAAGTGGACAGAGTAGGAAATAGTCGGTCAGACTGGGGTTGGGAATTCCATAAGATTGGAGAAACCCTGGAAAAGTCCTGGAGTCGAGCTTGGGAGGAGGTGACAAGGGAACTAGAGAGCAGGAGGTCCTGGGAGAAGCGAAGACAAGGTTAGTGATGTAGCTGGGGGCAGAGTTGTGGATGGTTTTGTAAGTTGTTGTTAGTTTGAACTTAATTTGTTGAGCGGAAGCCAGTGGAGGAATTGGCAGAGAGGAGTAGCAGGCACGGAGTCACAGATCCAAGCAACCTTCTTTGATTGTTCCTGTCCCATCTGCACCACGGGATCCAGGCCTCTCTTCTTTTATAATACACAAGGAGGGAGGTCGTACCCCAAAAAACACGCAAACTTGCCCATGGAAAAACATTAACCCCTTCCTCCAGCATGGATAGCCAAGCTGGTTAAATGAACACAGGAGACAAACTGCTTATACGTGGTGCATAGTTAGGAGAAAACAAGGTCAAGGGTGTTGCCATCACAGTGTGTAGAAGCATGAATCCATTGCTTTAGGACAAAAGAGGAGGTTAGACTGAGAAGTTTATAAGTAGCAGGAGAGTTAGCATTAACAGGGATGTAAAAGTCACCGAGAGTAATTGTGCGAATATCAGAAGAGACAAAGTACGGTAGCCAGGCAGAGAGGTCATCAAGGAAGGTTGATACTGGTCCAGGGGGCCGGTAGATCACAGCAATACTTAAGGAATCTGGAGAAAATAGACAAATGCAATGTGCCTCAAACGGGGAGACTGACAGAGAAGGAGTTGGGGGAAGTACCAGAAAAGTGCTATGTGGGAAAAAGGATTCCCACTCCACCTCCCTTCTGTCCACTGAGTCTAGGGAGTGAGTCCAGAGAAGGCCACGATGGGAGAGGGATGCAGGAGAAGCATTGTCAGATTTATGAAGCCAGGTTTCAGTAACAGCAAGTAGATTAAAGGAGTTAGTGATAAAGAGGTCGTGGACGGAGGTGAGTTTGTTCCAGAGCAACTGAGAATTGCAAAAGGCACAAGATATACATAAATAAATGCTAGGTGGTGTTTTGCAAGTGGTGTCTCAGATAAATAAAACATGGTAACATGGTTGGATGGGTATTGTGGAGATGACACATATATGAGAGATACTCGGGCTGCACACCCCGGAACAAAAAAATATAGGATATTTCCCCCAAGGTTTTTTTTTTTACAGCAATGTATTCAAGATCAAAACAGTATCTGTAAAAATGCTTTATTATATCAAAAAAAGACTCAATGTCATGTTTCAATTAAAATATGAGCTCTGGTTATGGGAAACATTCCATATTCCATGATACAGCAATATAAACATAGCAAAGCCAAACATTACATTACCAAATGTCAGCCATGCAAAATACCAACGCGTTTCAACCTAGTCAGTCGTGGTCTTCTTCAGGGGCTAGTTTGTTCTATGGAAATACATCAAAAAACTCAAAATTTAAAAACATTACATCGTGCACAAACTTCTATGTACACTACAATGAGATATTTACCGCTGAAAGATGGCATTGAAAGCTGAAATCACACAACCAGAAATATATAAAATTGTTGAATGATCCAAAGGGTTCCATGATATGTCCCTGCCCCTCCAGAAAAAAGGAATCCAGCCCAAAAAGGGCTTACAAGAAGCCACTCTGACGCCCTCAGAGGGAAGGGAGAAACGGCACCTGCAGCATATTCCCAGGTTAGGACAGTATATCATAATATAGTTAGACTTCAAACTGCTTTGGAATACTAAAAATTAATAGTAGCGTTTTTGGTGCTCAGATGCAATGTAGTTCCACTTTAAGAGGTTTCCCCTGAATTTTCACTGCTTAACGGTGTGAATATTGTGTCTCTATCATGCTATTTAAACTATGCAATATTTCTGCTTCAGTGCACATATAAACCGCTGTAACTGTTCATATGCATAGAGCTGTTTCTTACCTGATTTCTAAGCAAAAAAAAAGGGAAATAATGAAAAAAATATTGACATAAATATTAAAAGAAAAGCAGCACATTATAATACATCCATTATTAGTTCTTCTAATCTAGAGAACAATCCAATATCTGCACACAACTTAACCAGTGCTCTCCTTGCTTTATTTCAAGAGTTTGTTAATATACTGTATATAATACTAGTCACTAATTAAAATGTATCTAAACCCAAAAATAAAAAATGTAATATATTGCAGCTTATCAGTCCTCAGATGTATTGGATATGTTGGATTTTTTTTATTTAGGCCTTTTTCCCTGTTAATATCACACTCCCTGTACCTTCACATCTAAACTCATTTCTCCATTGTATCTTTGGGGTTAGCCATAGTTATCACACAATTTAAACTTTAAATGAAAACTCTACTACCATGCAAAAAAAAAAAATATCTATCTATCTATCTATCTATCTATCTATCTATCTATCTATCTATCTATCTATCTATCTATCTATCTATCTATATATATATATATATACATACGGTATATAATTTGCTACACAAGTCATGTTGTAATTTAATGTTATTAAAAATTACCTTTCCTTTCACTCTGCAGTCACTGTAATTTTCTGTAAAATTCAATGCAATATGGCAACCTGGAGGCATTCTGTACACAGATGGTGTCCCCAGGGAAGCCATCAGAAATCGTGGGGTCCCTTACACAGCTTTAGGCCTGCCCCCCCGAGCCTGACCACCAACATTCCCCAGGGCCCGCCCACTGGCCATCCCACCGAATCCACCCACTAGCCATCCCACCAAGTCCTTCAGTGCCTCAGCTCCTCTCACACCTGTAGGCTCTCAGCCCCCCCTCACACCTGTATGCTCTCACCCCCCCTCACACCTGTACACTCTCAGCCCCCCTCACACCTGTACACTCTCAGACCCCCTCACACCTATACGCTCTCAGCCCCCCCTCACTCCTGTACGCTCTCAGTCTCAGCCCCCCTCACACCTGTACGCTCTCAGTCTCAGCCCCCCTCACACCTGTACGCTCTCAGCCCCCCTCACACCTGTACACTCTCAGACCCCCTCACACCTGTACGCTCTCAGCCCCCCTCACACCTGTACACTCTCAGACCCCCTCACACCTATACGCTCTCAGCCCCCCTCACACCCCCCTCGCAAGCTCTCAGCCCCCCTCACACCTGTACGCTCTCATCCCCCCTCACACCTGTATGCCCTCAGCCCCCCTCACACCTGCACACTCTCAGACCCCCTCACACCTATACGCTCTCAGACCCCCTCACACACCCCTCACACACTCTCAGCCCCCCTCACATCTGTAGGCTCTCAGCCCCCCTCACACCTGTACGCTCTTAGCCCCCTCACACCTGTACGCTCTCAGCCCCCCTCACACCTGTATGCTCTTAGCCCCCCTCACACCTGTACGTTCTCAGCCCCCCTCACACCTGTACACTCTCAGACCCCCCCAAACCTATACGCTCTCAGCCCCCCTCACACCTGCATGCTCTCAGCACCCCTCATACCTGTACGCTCTCAGCCCTCCTCACACCTGTATGCCCTCAGACCCCCTCACACCTGTATGCTCTCAGCTCCCCTCAAACCCCCCACACCTGTATGCTCTCAGCCCCCTCACATGTGTATATATGACACACACATACACGCGCACATACACACAGGCATGTACACACACACATAGGCATGTACACACACACAGGCTTGTACACACACACAGGCATGTACACACACACACACACACAGCCACAACCCCCCCCCCTTACTTGTACACTACAGCCCTTACTTGTAAGGTGGTCCTCCTAGTCCCAGCTCTTGTTTCCACATGTGGCTGAGACACAGATAGGAGCTTCAGTCCAGGATACATTACACTGAGTACAGGCAGGTCACACAAGGGGTGGCACATGCAGGGAATGGCCAGAGATGGCAGCAAAGAGCCTGATGTGAGCTCAATGACACAGAGCAGCAGCTGCCGACTCACACACATACAGAAGCATTCAGGGAGCTCCTATGCACCTGCACCTTCTCACATCCCTGCCAGTCGGCCAGGCCCATCCAGGCCCTCAGACCCCTTAAAAGTGTACATTGATCACCAGGAGAGAACTGGGCTTTTTTCTCAACAAAAATGGTGTTACTCTTTAGCACCCTCATGGCAAGGGCTAAACAAATATTAACGCCAGAACACATTTTTGTAACTTTGACATGTGTTAGTAAAACTGTACATATCCTTGCAAATACTTGGAAATTATATCATAACTATGCAGTTCCACTAGAAAAAACATTACATTATGTAAGTACTAAATATAACACAACTACCAGGTAGCAGTATAATATTATGAGAATGGTTTTTGCACCTACGTCAGACTAACAGGTGCAAAGTTAGTGGTTGCTATATTTTTTTATCAGAATTGTCTCTTATTCAAGCACTGACATACTTTGGCAATCAGCATCCTACAAATTAGAGGTTTATCTTTTAAGTAACATTAAAGGTTTGGAGTTTTTGTTCACTGCTCATGTTGCTAACGCCAATAAAACAAACCAAAAAAAAAACCTTTTTCCCGAGATCTCACAATTTCTAAAGAAAACGTTTTTGAAAGGCATTGGTGATGTAACCTTCCCAGGGGGCATCTGTGAGGCTGGGGCTATGTCACCAGTTCCTCAGTATGCCAAGAGGTGGTATTAAAGAAATTCAAAGTACAAACTTCATTTTTCTTAAACAAATGACTTGAAGATGGTTTGAGATTTAAGATTTAAGATTTAAGATTTAATGTCCATTGTAATCACAGTAGGGGGTCTATGGTGCTGTGTAATATTTCTCCATAACACTTGTATGCTGGCATGACACATATAGGCAGCACCATAAAAGTAGGCTTATTTTCAAGGTGCTTCATATATGCAGCATGTTTTTGTGCTTACTTGGTGCTCACTTGGAGTCTCATGCACAGTGACCACCCCATTACCAACAGCTCCTCGTCATTGTTTCTGATTTGGAGATGGGACAGGCTCCTGATCATGTGATCACTATGACAGCCAATCACAGTGATCACTTGATAGGAAGTCCACCTCTAAAAAACTCTTAAAAGGCCAGCAGCAGGGGGTTAAACTTCAATCACCAGTCATATTGCCAATTAAAAAGCATCGATGTAGGCCTAATTGCCTTTCTCCAAGATGTAACTCCCCTTTAACAATAGCTGAGAGCAGGGCATTGCTAGGGGGTGGCTTTTGGGGCTATAGCCCCGAATCTGAGGCCAATATCTCCGAGTCTCTGCAGGGGTCCCCAAGGGGAGGGGAGGCTCTCTGGGGACCCTTATGTAAGTGGGGGGCTCTCTGGGGACCCTGATGTAAGGGAGAGGCTCTCTGGAGACCCTGATTTTAATGCCTAGGCTCTCTAGGGACCCAGATTTAAGGGGGCCTCTCTGGGAACCCTGATGTAAGTGGGGGGGCCCTCTGGGTACCCTGCTAGAAGGGGGAGGCTCTCTGAGGACTCTGATGTAAGGAGGAGGCTCTCTGGAGACCCTGATGTAAGGTGATGTAAGGGGGGGCTCTCTGGGGACCATGATGTAAGCGGGGGGCTCTCTGGGGATATATATACACCCACACGTATATTACTGTATATACATGTGTATGCCCGCCCAAGCGTATGACTTTCTTTACTATGCTGCTATGGGCTCTAGCCCCAGATCTTTTGTAGACCTAGCAACGCCCCTGGCTGAGAGGTTTATCTTTAAAGTAACATTAAAGGTTTGTTTGGTTTGGCTTATCTGGATAGATTTTTCCACTTCAGACTCCCTGAAAAACATGCTTCTACCCACTGAATAATGTGACTACACAATCTGACCACCCTTCTCAGGTTGTGCCTATCAGGCTGCTCATACCCTTTTTCTCTTTCTTCCCCGGGTCTCTGTAGGGACTCTTTGCTTTCTATTCCTCCCTTTTTTTCCTTCTCTTTCTTCCTTCGCCTTTTCCTGCCTCTCCACTGGAATACTCGAATGTACCAACCTCAGGTTTTGGCCATTCATTACCCTGGGTTATATGTTTTTGTTTTTACTGGCCTGAGGTACATGCCTTTATTAACCCCTTCCCGACCAGCCGCCGCCATTATACAGTGGCAGGTTGGCTCTCTTGTGCGAACAGTCGTAGCTGTACATCAGTTCGCCTTTGGACCACTATGGGGCGCATGCTCACATGGCTCGATGCCAATGCGCGTGCCCGGTGGTCGTGATGACCGCAGGGCACCTGTGATCGCTCCACACAGACACAGAACAGAGATCTGTCAATGTAAACAGACAGAGCTCCCTGCTGTCAGGTGTGAGGAGAGTGATCTCCTGTTCATTCTAAGTATGAACAACGATCGGTCTCCTCACCCAGGCAGTCCCATCCCCCTACAGTTAGAATCACTCCCTAGGTAACAGTTAACCCCTTGATCGCCCCTACTGTTAACCCTTTCCCTGCCAGTGACACATTTACACAGTAATCAGTGCATTTTTCTAGCACTGATCGCTGTATAAATGCCAATGGTCCCTAAAAAGTGTCCAAAGTGTCCGATCTGTCCGCCGCAATGTTGCAGTCCCAATAAAAATTGTTGATCACTGCCATTACTAGTAAAAAAATAAATAAGTAAATAAAAATGCCATAAACCTATCCCCTATTTTGTAGACGCAATAACTTTTGCGCAAATTAATCAATATATGCTTATTGTGATTTTTATTACCAAAAATATGTAGAGGAATACATATATTGGGCTAAACTGAGGAAAAAAATAGCTTTTTTTAAAAAAAAATGGGGATATTTATTATATCAAAAAGTAGAAAATATTGTGTTTTTTCAAAATTGTCAGTCTTTTTTTGTTTATAGCGCAAAAAATAAAAAACGCAGAGATGATCAAATGCCACCAAAAGAAAGCTTGATTTGTGGGGAAAAAAAGGGCGTCAATTTTGTTTGGGTACAGTGTCGCACAACCGCGCAATTGTCAGCTAAAATGACGCCTGGTCATTGAGCAGTCAAATTTTCCGGGGCTGAAGTGATTAATACGCTATTTCTGATTGTATTCTATCTAACTTTGGATACATAATTTGTATCCAATACCACTTGCATTGATGGCTATAAGGATTTATCTCCATTGCTCTTTTATATTTATGTACAATAAAAATATATTTGTCTCTAAAGGTTTTTTTTTTCATAAAATAATAAATGTTAAGGCCCGTACACACGTTCAGACTTTTTGACAACAATTAGCTGTTTTGGAGCAACATCCGATCGTGTGTACGCTCCATCGGACAAACTTTTTCTGTTTTCATGGGACTTTTGTTGGCTGTGCGAACGGACAAACTTTCCGGCAACAAAAGTCCGATGGAGCAAAATCCGATCGTGTGTACACAAAAACCATTGGACTTTAGTCCAAAGTACAAACACGCATGCTCGGAAGCAAGGACCAGCACGAAGCGGTGGGTCTTGTAAAACTAGCATTCGTAATGGAGATAGCACATTCGTGACGTGTCAAATTATGAAATTTCTAAATGCAGCGCACCATTCTCTTCTTCTTTTTAATGGCTTAATAATAAATCTGCTTTGCTGGTGAAACTGACAGAGTACAGACAAACATATTTTACATAGGATTTGTGTTCTAGTGATATCAATAAAAAAAGTTGTCTTTTTATTGGCCATTTTGTTTATTGTGCATTCACAACATAAATAAAATTACTAAATTATTAGACATATTCTCTGTCATCACAATTCAAAATTCAAAATTAGAAACCGAAAGAGCAAATTTTTCATGGGGACTTGACGGGGACTTCCCCTATGGCTTTCCCCGTGCATCAGAGGGGGGCGGGGTCACTGGGTGGCCCCGCCCTCCCTTATATAAGAAGTGTCAGAAAAAGAGAAGCGTCACACAGCGGGAGCCTCCCATAGATGCGGAGCGGCCCAAGAACGAAGATGCCGGACGAGAACACCGGAGCAAGAAGCAGAGGATGGGAGGAAGAACCAGAGGAAGAAGAAGATGGAGGAAGAAACCAAAGGAAGAAGGAAGGAAGAAGACCCGAAGAAGATGGACAGAAGAAGATTTGAAATAAAGGAGTTGTCAAAAACTGTCTCTTGTCATTTTTAACATTTTTGACACTTTTTTTGTGAAATGGTAGGGGTACTCTTGTACCCCATTACCATTTCACACAGGGGGATCTGGGGGTCCCCTTGTTAAAGGGGGCTTCCAGATCCTGATAAGCACCCTGCCCGCAGACCCCAACAACCACCGGCCAAGGGTTGTGGGGATGAGGCCCTTGTCCTCATCAACATGGGGACAAGGTGCTTTGGGGGGCTACCTTAAAGCACCCTCCCAATGTTGAGGGCATGTGGCCTGGTACGGTTCAGGAGGGGGGGCGCTCTCTTGTCCCCCCTCTTTTCCTGCGGCCTGCCAGGTTGCATGCTCGGATAAGGGTCTGGTATGGATTTCTGGGGGGACCCCACGCCATTTAAAAAAAAAAAATTGGTTCGGTGTTCCCCTGTGGGGAAATCCCATGCCGTTTTTATCAATGATTATTTTATGTGTATTGTCTGACCGAAAATTCATTAATAGCCGCGACTACTTTTAAGTGACTTTTTTTCCTTTGAAATTTAATTTTGCTGTCAGACTGTTCTAAACACAGTTCGGCAAACTGGCGAACAGCCAATGTTCGAGTCGAACATGAGTTCGACTCGAACTCGAAGCTAATCCCTAAATACCATAAAAAGTTTGGGAACCTGGGTTCATGGACTTTAATAATGTTTAAAAGTGAAACAATAAAAGTGAAATATTCCATTACATTTCGTAACTGGGTGGGGGGGGGGGGTGGGGGCGTGTGGATGTCTATAGTATGCCTGTAAAGTTGTGCATGTTTCCCATATGTAAAAACAGTTCGAGAGCAAAATTACATTTCCAAAGTAAAAAACAGCAATTTAAAAGTACTAGCGATAGCGACAGAATTTAGAAACGTACCTTCTTTTCGCGGCTACTCTCAGATTCCGTTCGTCTCGCGCCTAATCAGAACGTTACATTACATCACACGCTCGTTCAATTGATATACACTACCTATGCGTGAAAACTCTGGTCTCCGAACGTCATGACGCATTCGTTCGTAACGCGTGTTAGCTTAACATAGATGGCGCATGCGTGAAACTCCGCTCTCGTCGTCCGCCCCTGACGTTCTTTTTCTGTAATATTCCCCACCCCTTATCTCTTCGGTGCGCAGTGAGGAGCAATGTGGCGGAGACACAGATGTGTGATGTGTCATCTTGTAGTGGGGAGGAAAGGCCAGAGGCACAAACATCACGATCCAGGAGGAGGAGATGTAAGGCCACCAACATGTCCTTTGCTGAAATGGTGGAGATGGTGGACATTTTACACAGGGAGGATTATGATGGGAAACATGGTGCATACGCCCATCCTAATTTAATAAAGGACCAAATCCTCTCTCGTGTCATGAGGACTCTGGACCACAAGTTTGGGGTGCGGCGAAAGAAGGACCAATTGAGGAAGCGCTGGTCCGACATAAAAAACAGGGAGCCGGATCAGTATCTCAAAATAAAGAATGTGCTTCGAAAAAGTAAGTACTTGTGTGTTCCTATTTATGATTATCCACTTGCATGCTGCTCCATGTGTTTTTCTTTACCGTTGTACTTAATCGTTCGTAGGTAGTAAATAACGTTCGTAGGTAGGAAATAACGTTCGCAGGGACAAACAGTGATCGTTTGCCAATAAATACAATTTCTTTAGCTGATATAGGGTTATGACTGTTTTGGTCATGATAATTTGTCCGAAGTTTTAGACATTGTTGTCTACAGTAGGTGACCGTGATATTGTGTCAATCTCGCCGCTGTTATCGGCGAGATTTGACACCTGCGAGCCCCATCGCGGGAGCCAGCGCCTAGCTGGCTCGCTCATCGGGAAAGGAAAACTTTTTTTCCTTTCGCGATGAGCGGCAGGTAGTGCTGACAGCTGTCTGGTATAAATCATGAGGGGTTACGCCGCGCCAAATTTTAAATAAAAAAACGGCATGGGTTCCCCCAGGGGCATACCAGGCCCTTAGGTCTGGTATGGATTTTAAGGGGAACCCCTACACCTAAAAATCGGCGTGGGGGCCCCCTCCAAAATCCATACCAGACCCTTATCCGAGCACGCAGCCCAGCCGGTCAGGAAAGGGGGTGGGGACGAGTGAGCGCCCCCCTCCTAACCCATACAGGGCCGCATGCCCTCAACATGGGGGGTGGGTGCTTTGGGGGAGGGGGGCGCCCTGCGGGCCCCCCCACCCCAAAGCACCTTGTCCCCATGTTGATGAGGACAAGGGCCTCTTCCTGACAACCCTGGCCGTTGGTTGTCAAGGTCTGCGGGCGGGGGGCTTATCGGAATCCGAGAGCCCCCTTTAATAAGGGGCCCCCAGATTCTGGCCCCCCACCATATCTGAATGAGTATGGGTTACATCTTACCCCTACCCATTCTCCTAGGGAAAAAGTGTCAATAAAAAAACACACTACACAGGTTTTTAAAGTAATTTATTAGACAGCTCCTGGGTTCTTTTGCCGGGCTCCTCCGCTATCTTCTGCTCTTTTGCCTCTCTCTTGCTAGCGGTGGCCCGGTCTTCGCCGTCTTGTTCCTTCTCTTCTTCCGATGTTGACACGACACTGTCTCCCGCTGTTATGCTGTGTGAGTGGTGCGCGATCACTTATATAGGCATGGGGCGTGGTCACCGGGTGCTGTCACCCGGTGACCCCGCCCCTTATGATGTCACAGTCCCGGGGCATTATGGGACTGTGACATCATAAGGGGCGGGGTCACCGGGTGAAGGCACCTGGTGAACACACCCCATGCCTATATAAGTGATTGCGCACCGCTCACACAGCATAACAGCGGGAGACAGCGTTGTGTCAACATCGGAAGAAGAGAAGAAGAGAAGGAACAAGACGGAGAAGACCAGGCCATCGCTAGCAAGAGAGCGGCAAAAGAGCAGAAGATAGCGGAGGAGCCCGGCAGAAGAACTGGACACCGGGAGAAGAGGCCGGAGAGAGCGGAGAAGTCAGAAGAAGACCCCCGAAGTCAGAAGAAGACCCTGAAGTCACAAGAAGACCCCCGAAGTCGCAAGAAGGCCCCCGGAGCTGTCTAATAAATTACTTTAAAAACTTGCGTAATATGTTTTTTTATTGACACTTTTTCCCTAAGTGAATGGGTAGGGGTACCATGTACCCCATACTCATTCACATAGGGTGGGGGAACAGGATCTGGGGCCCCTTATTAAAGGGGGCTCCCGGATTCCGATAAGCCCCCCGCCCGCAGACCCTGACAACCAACTGCCAGGGTTGTCGGGAAGAGGCCCTTGTCCTCGTCAACATGGGGACAAGGTGCTTTGGGGTGGGGGGGCATGCAGGTTGCCCCCCCTCCCCCAAAGTGCCCACCCCCCATATTGAGGGCTTGCTGCCTGGTACGGTTCAGGGGGGGCTCGCTCGCCCCCCCCTTTCCTGACCGCCCGGACTGCGTGCTTGGATAAGGGTCTGGTATGGATTTTGGGGGGGACCCCATGCTGATTTTTTGGCGTAGGGGGTTCCCCTTAAAATCCATACCAGACCTAAGGGCCTGGTATGCCCCTGGGGGGAACCCATGCCGTTTTTTTATTTAAAATTTCCACCTCATGATTCATACCAGACAGCTGTCAGCACTGCCTGTCGCTTATCGGGAAAGGAAAAAAAAGTTTTCCTTTCCCGATGAGCGAGCCAGCGCAACATGCACAGTACCCTGTCGCCGAGAATCAGCGCAATGGTATCGCGCTGGAAACACAATCTCGCGGTCAGGTACTGTAGATGTCTTTGAAATTTGAAGTAATTGCTAAATAGATTCAGTGGAATGTAAGGAGAGAACACTCAGCAGCTGTTTACACATCTGGACTCAGGAGTACTAGTGTGGGACACCAGAGAAACTTGGCCAAAAAAGGTAAGTATTGCATTTTGGGTAAAAGGGAATTTTAATCATGTCTTCAACTTGGATCTCTTCCTAAACAGACAATTCTACACCACTTGAAAGCAATGTTTCATATTCCTATTTCTGGCCACAAATATCTGTGTGCTAAGTATACCTTTTGTTTCTTTCTCATAGAGAATAAAAGATGCAGACAACAAGGTCGCCGGGACCCCCAACCTCGCCAGGACCCCCAACCTCGCTGTGACCCCCAACCTCGCCAGGACCCCCAACCTCAATTGAACTGAGCCCCAGCGTCACTGAGGATGTGGAGGAAAGAGGTGGAGGAAGTGGGAGAGTGTACCCCACCAGGTGAGTGTCTGACACCCCAGCTTCTGGTAATCTATGTATGGCTACATATTTCTAAATACATGTTTTTTAACCCATTTTTAGGTGATGTGCTGGTTGTGGAACAAGAAGCAGAACGTTTCACGACAGACAGCGCCCAAAGGCTCATTGGGCAGATCATGGCCTGGAATGGCGAAATTGATGCCATGCGGAAATACCTGGACAACATGCAGCAGGAAATGAAGAACATGATAGATGTTTTGGGTAGAATCTAAACCCTTTTTACGTCAAAAAACATTTATCATGTACTTCATTTCCTGCTGCATGATGATGTCCACATTCCAATTTGTATACGTTGAACTTTGTAAGTTCCCTAGTTGTCTGTTATGTTTTTAAACATGGCTATTTTTCCAAAAAAAATAAAATTATATATACATTTTCTTTTAAAAAAAAAAACATATATGTGTGATATTTGCATATTTTTTTGAAGTTGAACTTTGTAAGTTCCAGAGTTAGTTATGCAAGTTCTGTTTTAGAACATGCCTGTTTCTGAAAAAAAAAAAATCAAAACGCACATGAATGTGCACCGATAAAAAAATTTAAACAAAAAACAATGTGTGGCTTCTTATTTCAGTGCTCAATACCAGTATATTTGTTAAGTTGGTGTAGTTACATTGACAGTGTACTCTAAAATGTGTGTAGCCGAGACACAGCACAATATAATAGTTAGCTCAAAGCGAGATTGTCACCTCATGTTGCACATCAGGTTGATTTGCACTAGTGGCAAAAATGACAAAGATCAAGGCTATTTGCAAAGCTAGTAAACACAGACAACAGTAGTTCAAAGGAAATATTATTTTATTAATAAGTCGAATAATTAATCAGCAAGTAAATTTTGCTGCCAAGACACTGCCCCTCCACCGACAAAGTAGTCCATATATTGTTCACGGACAAGACGGGCATTCTGGGAGCCCAAACCAGCACGCGCACTTCCCAGAGCTGGCATCACAGCCTCTTCAGCTGGTCGGGAAAAAGGCTCATCACTTTGCCCTGAGGCAATGTAGCTGGAAACATTCCTCCTTAAAAAATTATGGAGGATGCAGCAGCATAAAACTATATGATTAATTTTATATTCTGCCAAGTTTATGGTAGATAAAAAGAGCCTAAACCTACTGGAAAGGATGCCAAATTTTCCAAGACCCTTCGGGCACGAGAGAGTCGATAGTTTTAAATTCTTTGTTCGGGGGTGAGATTCCTCATTGGAAAGGGTTTTAGAATATGTTCCCCCAAAGAAAAGGCCTCATCTGCCACAAAGACAAAATTTAGTCCCTCAATATTGTCCTGAGCATTTGGCAAATGTAAGGTCCCTTTTTGTAGACGATCATAAAATTCTGTACGCATCAGCACACCTCTATCAGAGTGGTGTCCATTCATCCCAACATCAACGTAAAGAAACTTATAGTTGGCTGACACCACAGCAAGCAGAACTATGCTGCAAAACCCTTTATAATTAAAATAATATGAGCCCGAGTTTGGTGGTGGGACTATCCTCACGTGTTTGCCATCAATGGCACCTTCACAGTTGGGGAAATTCCATAAATTGTCAAACTGGACCGCCACATCCTGCCATTGCTGGGTGTTTGTGAAGTCAAACAAATAAAAAAAGAATTAAGACTTGAGCACATAAAATTGCAACCATATTTGACACAAACATTGTGGGGCAACATAATATTATAACATTTCAATGTGTATTTACAAAAAAAAGGATAATGTTAGGGGGGGTTGAATGGGTAGCTGTTTTAAAAAAAAAAAAAGTAAACCTCTACACTCTACACCTCTACACAAGTAAACCTCTACACTTCCATGAGAGCTAAATGCATTAAAAATTAAGTTTAATTTTGCCTGACTATTCAGCTTTACAATATTGGTAGGCCAGCGGACAGGTAAGAAGTGGCATAATCCACAAATAAGAATGCACATTGTCCAAATCTATACACATTTTGACATACATCAGAAAAAATAACAACAATGTTCGTTAATTATGATTATTCGTTATGATAAAGTTAAAAACCCGGGAAGTCAGCACAGCACAGGGATGGTGGGAGCCCCTCATAATGAACACAGCACAGGGATGGTGAGAGCCCCTCATAATGAACACAGCACAGGGATGGTGGGAGCCCCTCATAATGCTAAATTCATCATAACGAACGTATAATTTGTACCTTTTGAAGGTAATCAGGCAGGCCCTTGCACTACATGCTTTTGATAATTTATGCAGCAAACTTAACTCAAAAAATAAGGTATACTGTATATGTGTTTATCAAAATCAGCAGATAGAGTAGTTCTATCGGTTGACTATGCTTTTTTTTGGGGGGGGGGATAAAAAATAAGTGTTTGCACCACCAAAAAGGGACTCTTGCACTCTGCATGAATTTAAGGACAGGAATAGGATTGGGACACATTTTAGGGGGTGTTTAGGGTAAACATAAAAATGAAGCATAAAAAATAAAGTGTTAAGTTACTAGGCTAGGTGTGTATGGGCCCAGGGTAGCATGGGCCCATACACACCGAAAAGGTTACAGCATGCATGAGGACAAAGAGGACATTAATTCACAGCATATTACAAAAATGGGAAGGATGGAATACAAAATTTATAAAATACATTAGAAAACATGAAGGTGATATTAAAGCAAAAAACTTACATGAATATAGTCCTTCTGCAGGACTTGGATAATAGCAACGCAAGGTGGCTATGAGCCTTTGCTCTGTTGGAATAGCAGCCCTCATGCCGGTGCCCTGCTTCATGATATAGGGGGACAGCAAGGACAATAGTTGCTGAAAGCAGGAGTCCGTCATCCGGAGATAATTCCGATAATCATTTGGATTATTCCCCTGCAGCTCACGCAGCAAGGGCATATGGCTAAATTGGTCACGATTAAGTAGCCAAGTTTTGGCCCAAATACTCCTCATCCTACTACTCCGACTATTCCTGGACCGGGCTAGAGTCACAGCAAGAACTCCAAGCCCATAAACAGCATGCTCTCTCCTAGGATTGCACAACATGGCTGGTTGCCCTACAAACGGTCGGAAACGCAAAATAACGCACGGAACTGGAAACCGCGAATCAGCACTGACCAAACGTCTACTAATTCGAAATTAGCAGAAGGAGCCCAAAGAGTGACGCCGGAGAATTGAACGTCTTCTTTTGAAGTGTTGTCAGTACGTTATAACGTCACTACGTTCGTGTTTGTTGCCTAAAAGTCTGATCGTCTGTATGCAATACAAGTTCGAGGACAACGCCCTTTGTACAAAAATCCACGGGAACGTTTGTACAAGGTCCGATCGTGTGTATGGGGCTTAATACTTACCTGCTCTGTGCAATTGTTTTGTATAGAGCAGCCCCGATCCTCCTCTTCTAGAGGGCCCTGGCCGGCGCTCTTGGCTCTTCTTTTTTGGTGAGTACCCCCCTAGGAAGCTAGGGACACTTGGGTGGGCTCACTACCGAGCCACCTTGTCTGCATCCACTGACACAGACAGTGTGGCTCGGCTCCGCTCCCTCGCCAATGGCTTCCTGCTATCAATCTGTTCAGTGAAGAGGTTGAGAATTGTGAAAGCTGCTGTTCTCGTGCACATTTCTGGAAATTGACTCAGGTAAGTATAAAGGGGGGGGGGGGGGGCACATGCAGCACAAAAGGTTTTTTACTTTAATGCATAGAATGCATTAAGATAAAAAAACTCAACCACTTTAAAGTCATACTAAATTCTTGTTTTTTTTTTTGTTTTTTTCCTAAAAATAACAAACAGGTTATACTTAACTGCTTTGTGTGAAGGTTTTGCAAAGAGCAGCCCAGATCCTCCTCTTCTTGGGTCCCTCGCTGGCTCTCCTGGCCCCTCTCTTCTGTTGAGTGCTCCCGCAGCAAGCAACTTGCTATGGGGCACCCGAGCCTTGCCGTTCAGGACACGGAGCCACAGTTCAGCCCCGCCCTCTCTCTCTCTCCTGATTGGCTAACTGACTTTGATTGACAGCAGTGGGAGCCAATAACACCACTGCTGTGTCTCAGCCAATCAGGAGGGAGAGAGACTCAGGCGGCCTAGGCACTCGTGTACATCGCTGGATAGAGGGGGGCTCAGGTAAGTATTAGGGGGGCTGAGGAGGGCGGCTAGACACAGAAGGTTTTTTATCTTAATGCATAGAATGCATTAACCACTTAATAACCGGCCCATAGCCAAATGACGGCTACAGGGTGGTTTTTTAACTCTGGGAGGGCGTACAGTGACGTCCTCCCAGAATTCCGCTCTCGCGCGCCCCCTGTGGCGCGCACCCGAGAACATCCGTCACGGATCCCGGTAAATGACGAAGCAATCATGTAAACAAACCGGCGTCATCTTATGACGCTGGTTCCTCTCTCCACTCTGTGTACCGATCGGTACACTGTGAGCGGAGAGGGGGAGGGATCGGATGACAGCAGCGCTGTGGGCTGCATGTGTAGTGCCCACAGCGCTGCTCAGTGACAACTGCCATCCATCCATCCATGCTCAGCCATCCCTCAATGCTCTGCAATACCCTGCACTACTCTGCAATGCCCTGCAATACTGTGCAATACTCTGCTATACCCCACAATACTGGGCAATACTCTGCAATACCCCACAATACTGTGCAATACTCTGCAATACCCCACAATACTGTGCAATACCCCACAATACTGTGCAATACTCCACAATACTGTGCAATACTCTGCAATACCCCACAATACTGTGCAATACTCTGCAATACCCCACAATACTGTGCAATACTCTGCAATACCCCGAAATACTATGCAATACCCCGCAATACTGTGCAATACTCTGCAATACCCCGCAATACCTTGCAATACCCTGCAATACTGTGCAATACTCTGCAATACCCCAAAATACTCTGCAATACCCCGCAATACTGTGCAATACCCCACAAAACTGTGCAATACCCCACAATACTGTGCAATACTCTGCAATACCCTACAATACTGTGCAATACTCTGCAATACCCCGCAATACCCTGCAATACCCCGCAATACACTGCAATACCCTGCAATACTCTGCAATACCCCGCAATACTCTGCAATACCCCGCAATACTCTGCCATACTCAGCCATACCCAGCCATACTCTGCAATACTCGGTGATACCCAGCCATACTGTGCCATACTCAGCCATACCCAGTAATACTCGGCGATACCCTGCAATACCCTGCCATACTCTGCAATACCCCGCCATACTCTGCAATACCACGCAATACTCTGCCATACCCAGCCATGCTCTACAATATTCGGTGATACCCAGCCATACTCTGCCATACCCAGTCATACTCGGTGATACCCTGCAATACCATTCCATACCCAGCCATGCTCAGCCATACTTAGCAATGCTCGGCCATGCTCAGCCATACTCCGCCATGCTCAGCCATACTCAGCTGTACTCGGCCTCTGTATGTGGCCAGGCTGTGGAAGTCTCACACATGTGGTATCGCCGTACTCAGAAGGAGTAGGAGAATCTATTTTGGGGTGTCATTTTTGGTATATACATGCTATGTGTTAGAAATATTGTATAAATGGACAACTTTGTGTTTAAAAAAAAAATGCGATTTTAACCACTTCCTGCCCGCCGTCATACGACGTTCTTGACTTTGTGCGGGGATATCTGAATGATGCCTGCAGCTACAGGCATCACTCAGATATCAGCTTTTTCAGCCAGCAATTCCCTACACCATATGAATGATCATAGCGGCTGTTCCACTGCTTGATCGTTCTTACGGGAGCGAGAGGGGACGTTCCCCCTCCCGCCGCCCTCCGGCGCTTCTACCGACTCACCGCTACGATCGAAGCCAGGATCGTTTTTTTATTTTATTTCAGGCTTCCCAGCCTAGAGGTGAGATGTGGGGTCTTATTGACCCCATATCTCACTGTAAAGAGGACCTTTCATGCCATATTCCTATTACAAGGAATGTTTAATTCCTTGTAATAGGAATAAAAGTGATCAAAATTTTTTTTTTTTTGGAAAAAAGCATCAAACTAAAATAAATAAAGTAAAATGAACAATAAAAAAAAAAAAATTAAAGCACCCCTGTCCCCGTGTGCTCGCACGCAGAAGCGAACGCATACGTAAGTCCAGCCCACAGATGAAAACGGTGTTCAAACCACACATGTGAGGTATCACTGTGATCGGTAGAGCGAGAGCAATAATTTTGGCCCTAGACCTCCTCTGTAACTCAAAACATGTAACCAGTAAAAAATTTTAAAGCGTCGCCTATGGGGATTTTTAAGTAGCAAAGTTTGGCGCCATTCCACAAGCGTGTGCAATTTTGAAAGGTGACATGTTGGGTATCTATTTACTTGGCGTAACTTCATCTTTCACATTATGCAAAAACATTGGGCTAACTTTACTGTTTTGTTTTTTTTTAAAAGACAAAACTGTTTTTTTCCAAAAAAACGCGTTCGAAAAATTGCTGCGCAAATACCGTGCAACATAAAAAGTTGCAATGACCGCCATTGTATTCTCTAGGGTCTTTGCTAAAAAAACATATATAATGTTTTGGGGTTCTATGTAATTTTCTAGCAAATAAATGATGATTTTTACATGTAGGAGAGAAATGTCAGAATTGGCCTGGGTGCTCCAGAACACCTGAAGGTGCTCCGTGCATGTTGGGCCTCTGTATGTGGCCATGCTGTGTAAAAGTCTTACACATGTGGTATTGCCATACTCGGGAGTAATAGCAGAATGTGTTTTGGGGTGTAATTTGTGGTATGCATATGCTGTGTGTGAGAAATAACCTGCTAATATGACAATTTTGAGAAAAAATAAAAAATAAAAAATAAAACTTGATTTTGCAAAGAATTGTGGGAAAAAACTACAACTTCAAAAAACTCACCATGCATCTTTCTAAATATCTGGGAATGTCTTCTTTCCAAAAAGGGGTCATTTGGGGGGTATTTGTACTTTTCTGGCATGTTAGGGTCTCAAGAAATTAGATAGGCCGTCAGTACTTCAGGTGTGATCAATTTTCAGATATTGGCACCATAGCTTGTGGACCCTGAAAACTTTCACAAATACCAAATAATATACACCAATTTGGGTTATTTTTACCAAAGATATGTAGTGGTATAAATTTTGGCCAAAATATATGAAGAAAAATTACTAATTTGCAAAATTTTATAACAGAAACAAAGAAAAATGCATTTTTTTACAGATTTTTTGGTCTTTTTTCTTTTATAGCGCAAAAAATAAACAACCCAGTGGTGATTAAATACCACCAAAAGAAAGCTCTATTTGTGTGAAAAAAATAGGACACAGTGTTGCATGACTGAGTAATTCAAAATGTGAAAGCACCAAAAGCTGAAAATTGGTCTGGTTATTAAGGGGGTTATTAAGGGGTTTAAATGCCCAGTGGTCAACTGGTTAAGATAAAAGAACCTTCTGCCTTTACAATCACTTTAAGTTCCTGTTTTTCAGTAACAGTACTTCCCTCTCCATCTTCTCCAGAAAAGTTTGCAACATTCCTAAATGTGCAAGATAAATGCTCAAGAAAGTTGACACATACATTGAAATCTAGGTACAGGCTTAAATTCACTACCAAGGACAAATAATTATGAATTAAAATATGATTTTCTTGCCAGACCAGATTTTAATGTGAACAGAAATAGAAGTACAATTGTGAATGTCATCACCTGAGTTTCACGCACGGCAATGTTTTATTTGAGGTGAGAACAGACTGCAGTGAAAAAATAAGGTAAAAATAGTCAGATGTATAAATGGGTCCAGATGTAAATTATTAATAAGTGTACTAGTCTAGTCTGTACAAAAAATAAAACCTAGGTGATGTAGTTTTCCTGGACCAAAGAAAAGAATGGGAGGGTGAGAGTCAGTGTCAAGTTGATAATTTACCCACCTGACATTCGTGCCATGATGTGGAGTAACAAGACACCCACCAACCAGCTGGATTAGTACAGAAGCTGGTCATTCTGGCAAATGACACAGGCTCACCCGAGGTGCAGGGTCTAAATATTAACTGGTGTTCATCAGAGCTCCTGATGGTGGAGATGGGTTTTGCTGCGTGTTAGTTCCAGATCATAGTCCTCAGGGTTGCCCCACCAGGAGATGAGCAAGCTGGTGTCCAGTAGCAGATATAGCAGGCAGTTATATACAGAAGCATAGTCAGTAAACAAGCCGAAGGTCAATAATGAGTGGTTGCAGATTGGGATTAAGCAGAAATGTGGTTGAGGAACAAGCCAAGGGTTGATAATGAATGATAGCAAAGATATGGATGGCAGCGGGACTGACAAGAGCGAGATATAGGCTTGGGAGAGCACCATAATCTGGCCAACAGGAAGTGCAAAGAACCAGTTTAAATAGGAAGTTCATGGGAGGAACAAGGAGTTCAAAGTTAAATATAAACAAGGTTCAAGGCAGGATCATTCAAGGAATTGTCTAGGGGGCTGTTCAGCATTCCAGGTGGCTCAGCAAGAAGAGACATTGCCAGACACAACAGAGTTTGCAGGTTCAGATTCAGGCCCTGACAATTAGATTCCTTTATTATGAGTGCGCTGTCTGTGCCTTTACACTTTCATAAAGTTTGTTTAAATTTGGCAAGCTTTGAGCTGAACCCCATTGGGAAGGGGAGTGGGGTGGCAGAGTTGGGGGCAAATCTTTTTATTCAATTTTAGCCTTTTGTAGGGCTAGTACGTAAGCCCTTGTCAAACAAGATGCATGGGAAACCAAGCACTGCCAATGGAGATGGGTATCAAAGCCAAAGTTATCATTTATAAATTGATAATTAAACATAGAAAGCAATATCTCTCTCTAAAAGCTCCAACAGAAACTGAAAATATAGCTGCTATAAGCCAACACTTTTAATGACTCAATGTGGACCCACTGTGCTCCTGACCTGAACTGATGTCTGAAATACATTGCAGGTAAATAATGGGTTCCAAGCAGAAGCAACACGCCGTCATTGAGTTCTTGTTGAAGGAGGGGTGCAGGCTGTCCGACATCCACAGAAGGCTACAGAATGTTTATGGAGATGGCACCATTGACAAGAGCAATGTGAACAGATGAATGAAGAAGTTTAAAGAAAAGGAACCAATATTAAAGTCAAACCAAGCAGTGGGAGACCATCAACTGCGACCACTGACATGAATCATCAGAGAGTGGAACTCAATGACAGCACGTTACTTCTAGGCGGAATTAATTATTTACTAGCAATCAAAAATAATACGAAGAAGAGTTATAGGGCGTACACACGGTCGGACATTGATCGGACATTCCGACAACAAAATCCTACGATTTTTTCCGATGGATGTTGGCTCAAACTTGTTTTGTCTACACACGGTCGCACAAAGTTGTCAGAAAATCCGATCGTTCTAAACGCGGTGACATAAAACACGTACGTCGGGACTATAAACGGGGCAGTGGCCAATAGCTTTCATCTCTTTATTTATTCTGAGCATGCCTGGCACTTTGTCCGTCTAATTTGTGTACACACGATCGGAATTTCCGACAACGGATTTTGTTGTCGGAAAATTTTATCTCCTGCTCTCCAACTTGGTTGGTGTGTGTATTGCTGCTGTCTGTTGGTGTGTGTATTGCTGCTGTCTGTTGGTGTGTGTTTGCTGCTGTCTGTTGGTGTGTGTATTGCTGCTGTCTGTTGGTGTGTGTTTGCTGCTGTCTGTTGGTGTGTGTATTGCTGCTGTCTGTTGGTGTGTGTATTGCTGCTGTCTGTTGGTGTGTGTATTGCTGCTGTCTGTTGGTGTGTGTATTGCTGCTGTCTGTTGGTGTGTGTATTGCTGCTGTCTGTTGGTGTTTGCTTGGGTTGCATTTTGGGGACTTTTCCTTTTAGTTTTTAACTTGCCTTTTGCTGTCACTTTTTAAATAGCTTTTTTTTTTTTTTTTTTTTTCTGTTTCATCAGTCTATCAATTAAGGGGTGTGGTTAATTGCTCCCAGGTGCCTATTTAACTTGTTGTAGGACTCAGTTGAGCGTGCTCAGTTTGAAGCTGTGGAGCTTGGTGTAAGTGGAGCTGGATTAAGTGGGAGTTATAAACAAGTGTTAGAGTATACAAGTCTTGCTGTCTGTTGGTGTTTGCTGTCAGTTGGTGTGTGTATTGCTGCTGTCTGTTGGTGTGTGTATTGCTGCTGTCTGTTGGTGTGTGTATTGCTGCTGTCTGTTGGTGTGTGTATTGCTGCTGTCTGTTGGTGTTTGCTGGGTTGCATTTTGGGGACTTTTCCTTTTAGTTTTTAACTTGCCTTTTGCTGTCACTTTTTAAATAGCTTTTTTTTTTCTGTTTCATCAGTCTATCAATTAAGGGGTGTGGTTAATTGCTCCCAGGTGCCTATTTAACTTGTTGTAGGACTCAGTTGAGCGTGCTCAGTTTGAAGCTGTGGAGCTTGGTGTAAGTGGAGCTGGATTAAGTGGGAGTTATAAACAAGTGTTAGAGTATACAAGTCTTGCTGTCTGTTGGTGTTTGCTGTCAGTTGGTGTGTGTATTGCTGCTGTCTGTTGGTGTGTGTATTGCTGCTGTCTGTTGGTGTGTGTATTGCTGCTGTCTGTTGGTGTGTGTATTGCTGCTGTCTGTTGGTGTGTGTATTGCTGCTGTCTGTTGGTGTTTGCTGGGTTGCATTTTGGGGACTTTTTCTTTTAGTTTTTAACTTGCCTTTTGCTGTCACTTTTTAAATAGCTTTTTTTTTTTTTTTTCTGTTTCATCAGTCTATCAATTAAGGGGTGTGGTTAATTGCTCCCAGGTGCCTATTTAACTTGTTGTAGGACTCAGTTGAGTGTGCTCAGTTTGAAGCTGTGGAGCTTGGTGTAAGTGGAGCTGGATTAAGTGGGAGTTATAAACAAGAATTAGAGTATACAAGTCTTGCTGTCTGTTGGTGTTTGCTGTCAGTTGGTGTGTGTATTGCTGCTGTCTGTTGGTGTGTGTATTGCTGCTGTCTGTTGGTGTGTGTATTGCTGCTGTCTGTTGGTGTTTGCTGGGTTGCATTTTGGGGACTTTTCCTTTTAGTTTTTAACTTGCCTTTTGCTGTCACTTTTTAAATAGCTTTTTTTTTTTTTTTCTGTTTCATCAGTCTATCAATTAAGGGGTGTGGTTAATTGCTCCCAGGTGCCTATTTAACTTGTTGTAGGACTCAGTTGAGCGTGCTCAGTTTGAAGCTGTGGAGCTTGGTGTAAGTGGGAGTTATAAACAAGAGTTTAAAACAGGAGGTTATAACAGGGGTCATAGTACCTGTGTAGTGTGAGTATCTGAGTGTTGTCTGAGTAGTGTGTGTGGATCGTTAGTACTTGTGTATTGTGTACCTGTGTATTGTCTTGTCGTGTACCTGTGTATTGTCTTGAGTATTAGTGCCAGGAAGCTAGTTGTTAGGTAATTTGGACAGGGTAAAATCCCCAAATCCTCACTAAATTTAATAGGTACGATGCCCGGCGGGTGTGGAAAGGCGACTCTTTGTACATCTTGCCGCATGTATGCGTTCCTTGATCATCCGATCGAGGGCGAATACTGCTGTGCAAAATGTAAGCACATTGTTTCCCTGGAAGCCCAGGTTCTGAATCTGGTGAAGCAACTGTCAGCACTGAGAAGTCCCTCCATACTAAAGGTGAGCCAGGAACGTACACGGCAGGTGCCGGCAGGGGCCAGCACAGAGGCGGGTGGAGACAAAGAGGTGCAGGCACTAGCAAAGAGTAGATGGGTGACAGTCAGGAGGGGTAGAGGGGGAAGTGCCAGGGAGGCCGATCCAGGACTGGAGCATCCCAATAAGTACGCTCCATTGAGTGACATTGGTGTAACCAGTCAGGGACCAGCACTGCTGGAGTTGAGGGACTCTCCTAGCTGCCAGGGGAAGAACTCCTCCAGTGAGAGTGGGGGGGCAGCAAAGGGAAAGGAAAGACAGATTCTGGTGGTAGGGGACTCAATTCTTAGAAGGACAGAGAGGGCAATCTGTAACCAAGACCTGAAGCGCCGAACAGTATGTTGTCTACCGGGCGCTCGGGTTCGGCACATCACGGATCTTGTGGACAGATTACTGGGAGGGGCTGGGGAAGACCCGGCTGTCATGGTGCACGTTGGCACCAATGACAAAGTCAGAGGCAGATGGAGTGTCCTAAAGAACGATTTTAGGGACTTAGGAGCTAAATTGAGGAAAAGGACCTCCAAGGTAGTGTTCTCAGGAATACTACCGGTACATCGAGCCACACCAGAGAGGCAGAGGGAGATTAGGGAAGTAAACAAGTGGCTGAAGAGCTGGTGTAGTAAGGAGGGGTTTGGGTTCCTGGAGGACTGGGCCGACTTCTCAGTCGGTAACCGGTACTATAGAAGGGACGGACTGCACCTAAATGAGGAGGGTGCAGATCTGCTGGGAATGAAGATGGCCAAAAAGTTAGAGGGGTTTTTAAACTAGGCGATGGGGGGGAGGGTCCAGAGACAGTGATAGCCAGCGCGGAAGATACTCCAGAGGGTAGTATTGGGGGCATTAGTGGTAGGTTAACCAAAGCACAAAAACGCAAGGTGAGTATAGTAGCAAGTCCAAGTTGCAATCTTGAAACACCCAATACGAGGACAATATGCGACCGGTCTAAACTATGTGGCATGTTCACCAATGCCAGGAGCCTGGCGGACAAGATGGGTGAACTAGAGATACTGTTGTACAAGGAGGATTTGGATTTTGTGGGAATTTCAGAGACCTGGTTCAACAGCTCTCATGATTGGCTGGCAAACATTCAAGGGTATACCCTATACCGCAAGGGTAGAGAGGGTAAAAAAGGGGGAGGGGTATGCCTATATATCAAGAATAATGTACAAGTGAATGTGAGAGATGACATCACTGAGGGGGCTAGGGAGGAGGTGGAATCTTTATGGGTAGAGCTCCAAAGGGATGAAGCTAAGGGGAAAATAATACTGGGAGTATGCTATAGGCCCCCTAACCTGAGGGAGGAAGTGGAGACGGATCTCCTATCACAAATTGGATTAGCAGCAAGGATGGGAAGTGTTATCATAATGGGGGATTTTAATTATCCAGACATAGACTGGGCGGAGGGAACCGCGCATTCATTTAAGGCTCGCCAGTTCCTTAATGTCTTGCAGGACAATTTTATGGGTCAGATGGTAGACGCACCAACTAGAAATAAAACATTACTAGATCTACTGATTACCAACAATACAGACCTGATAACAGATGTGGAAATACGGGGCAATTTAGGTAACAGCGATCACAGGTCAATTAGTTTCAGTATAAATCACACAAATATGAGACATGAAGGGAACACAAAGACACTGAATTTCAAAAGAGCCAACTTCCCTAAACTACAAACCTGGCTAAAAGGCATAAATTGGGATAAAATATTAGGAACAAAGAATACAGAGGAGAGATGGGTTTGCTTTAAGAGCATATTAAATAAGGGCATTAGCCAATGTATCCCATTGGGTAATAAATTTAAAAGAGCGAACAAACATCCTGGATGGCTTAACTCCAATGTAAAAATGCATATAAAAGCAAAGGAGAAGGCCTTCAAAAAATACAAGGTTGAGGGATCCTCCACAGCATTCAGAATTTATAAAGAATGCAATAAGAAATGTAAGGGTGCAATTAGGATGGCTAAGATAGAACATGAAAGACACATAGCGGAGGAGAGCAAAAAAAATCCCAAGAAATTCTTTAAGTATGTAAACAGTAAAAAAGGGAGGACAGACCATATTGGCCCCATAAAGAATGAGGAAGGACATCTGGTTACAAAGGATGGGGAGATGGCAGAGGTATTGAATTTATTCTTCTCCTCAGTCTTCACGAGTGAATCGGGGGGCTTCAGTAACCAAAACTGCAGTGTTTATCCTCATGACACAACACAGGAAGCACCTCCATGGTTAACAGAGGACGGAATTAAAATTAGACTTGAGAAACTTAACATTAATAAATCACCGGGACCAGATGGCTTGCATCCGAGGGTACTTAGGGAACTCAGTCAGGTGATTGCCAGACCGTTGTTCCTAATTTTTACAGACAGTCTATTGACTGGAATGGTACCAGCTGATTGGAGAAAAGCCAATGTAGCACCAATATTTAAAAAGGGCCCAAAAAACATCCCTGGGAATTACAGACCAGTTAGCCTAACATCAATAGTATGTAAACTCTTGGAGAGGATGATAAGGGACTATATACAAGATTTTAGTAATAAGAATGATATCATTAGCAGTAATCAGCATGGATTCATGAAGAATCGTTCTTGCCAAACCAATCTATTAACCTTCTATGAGGAGGTGAGTTGCCATCTAGATAAAGGAAGGCCCGTAGACGTGGTGTATCTGGTGTATCACAGTTCCCCATAAACGTTTACTGTACAAAATAAGGTGCGTTGGCATGGACCATAGGGTGAGTACATGGATTGAAAACTGGCTACAAGGGCGTGTTCAGAGGGTGGTGATAAATGGGGAGTACTCAGAATGGTCAGGGGTGGGTAATGGGGTCCCCCAGGGTTCTGTGCTGGGACCAATCCTATTTAATTTGTTCATAAACGACCTGGAGGATGGGATAAACAGTTCCATCTCTGTATTTGCAGACGATACTAAGCTAAGCAGGGCAATAACTTCTCCGCAGGATGTGGAAATCTTGCAAAAAGACCTGAACAAATTAATGGGGTGGGCGACTACATGGCAAATGAGGTTCAATGTAGAAAAATGTAAAATAATGCATTTGGGTGTCAAAAATATAAATGCAATCTATACACTGGGGGGAGAACCTCTGGGGGAATCTAGGATGGAAAAGGACTTGGGGGTCCTAGTGGATGATAGGCTCAGCAATGGCATGCAATGCCAAGCTGCTGCTAATAAAGCAAACAGAATATTGGCATGCATTAAAAGGGGGATCAACTGCAGAGATAAAACGATAATTCTCCCGCTCTACAAGACTCTGGTCCGCCCGCACCTGGAGTATGCTGTCCAGTTCTGGGCACCAGTCCTCAGGAGGGACGTACTGGAAATGGAGCGAGTACAAAGAAGGGCAACAAAGCTAATAAAGGGTCTGGAGGATCTTAGTTATGAGGAAAGGTTGCGAGCACTGAACTTATTCTCTCTGGAGAAGAGACGCTTGAGAGGGGATATGATTTCAATTTACAAATACTGTACTGGTGACCCCACAATAGGGATAAAACTTTTTCGCAGAAGAGAGTTTAATAAGACTCGTGGCCACTCATTACAATTAGAAGAAAAGAGGTTTAACCTTAAACTACGTAGAGGGTTCTTTACTGTAAGAGCGGCAAGGATGTGGAATTCCCTTCCACAGGGGGTGGTCTCAGCGGGGAGCATTGATAGCTTCAAGAAACTATTAGATAATCACCTGAATGACCGCAATATACAGGGATATGTAATGTAATACTGACACATAATCACACACATAGGTTGGACTTGATGGACTTGTGTCTTTTTTCAACCTCACCTACTATGTAACTATGTAACTATGTAACTATGTAACTTTGTTTGTCGGAAAATCCGATGGAAAATGTCCGATGGAGCCCACACACGGTCGGAATTTCCACCAACACGCTCCGATCGGACATTTTCCATCAGAAAATCCGACCGTGTGTTCGGGGCATTACTATTGAGAAAGAATTACTCTACCAACTTGTGAAAGTTTAACGACCTACTGCATGTAAGTTATTCACTTGCCAACCGCCTTCTGCATATATTCTGCGGCAAGACGACTCGGCTGCGCAAACCGACGTACCTGTACATCAGTCTGTGCATGAGTTACAGTCGGCACGCGCCCGCCGCCCGCCTTGGGAGTATGCCCGTGGGTCTGGCGGGCTCAATGTCCACTGGCCACCCGCGATCGCAGTACAAAGAGGCAGAACGGGGATCTGCCTATGTAAACAAGGTGGATACCTGTTCTGACAGAGGACAGCACTGAAATCCGCTGTTTCTAGTGATCAGGAACAGCGATCTCTGTGTTGTCCCAGTAAGCCCATCCCCCACACAGTTAGAACACTCCCAGGGAACACAGTTAACCCCTTGATCACCCCTGCCAGTGTCATTTATACATTGATCAGTGTTTTTTTTTAGCACTGATCACTGTAATATTGTCACTGGTCCCCAAAAAGTGTCACTTGGGTCAGATTTGTCCGTCACAATGTTGCAGTCCCGCTAAAAATCGCAGATTGCCGCCATTACCAGTAAAAACAATTAAAAAAAATAAATAAAAGTCCATAAATCTATCCCATAGTTTGTAGATGCTTGAACTTTTGCACGAACAAATCAATGTACGCTTATTGGGATTTTTTTTAACAAAAATATGTAGAAGAATAAAATGGCCTAAAATGGTGTGTTTTTTTGTTGTTGTTTTTTTTTGGATATGTATTATAGAAGAAAGTAAAAAATATTGTTTTTTTTTTTCAAAATCGTTGTTTTTTTTTTATTTATAGCACAAAAAATAAAAACCGCAGAGGTGATCAAATACCACCAAAAGAAAGCTCTATTTGTGGGGGAAAAAAAGACATCAATTTTGTTTGGGCACAACGTTGCACGACAGAGCAATTGCGACGCTGTACCGTATCACAAAAAGTGGCCTCGTCATTAAGGGGGTAAATCCTTCCGGGGCTGAAGTAGTTAATAACGTTTTTGCATTACTTTCAGTTCAGCAGTGGCATGTTTTTTAAAAGTACTTGTAACTGCTGACTTTTAATTTTAGATATCCGGGTGAAGATCCTCTTTAATTGGTAATAGTAACAGAATTTTAAATGGTAAGTTCTAGAGCAGAGCCTTTTGCTCTCTGTGAAAAATGAGTTCATTTAGTATAATAAACAATAAGTCTGGAAATCAAAACCAACGTGTCCAATCTTTGATTTGTTAAACCTATTGAGGCAGCGCTACATGTCCGATATTAAAAACACTGTATATAGACCCAATGTATCAAAGACAGGAAAGTTCATAATCAAAGATGCAGACTGTGGATGTGAGGGTGAACTTGGAAATTCTTTCACCAGTAGCAGTCACCGCGTGAGGGGGTCACCCCCCGTGAGATTGCACTCACCACAATGTCTATAACCACAAGCCTTTGAGAGATGATCTTTAAATCTTTAAATCTTTGCCGTCTCCTTGCTTCAGCCACCAGGTGGTGCAAGACCCTCACGGTATGTACAGCATGGGGAGAAATGAAATGCCAGATAGTGTAATATTGCTACAAGCAGTTTATTAAACACTTCCTAAAAATACATTCCCCAAATAAAATATGCGTACCAGATAAATAAAAACATTGAGCATTGAAAGGTGCACTGTGCCTGTAATGGTGTTCCCGGGAGGAATTCCTAGATGCGAACCGTCCACAACTATACCGTTCGCTTCCTGGTTCCCTTCCGTGGAACGCAAACGTCACTTCCGGTTGATTGCGACCCTTTTTTACGCGTTTCGTCACTTCCGGACGTCATCTGAGGGCGTAATCAACCACTCACAAGGCCGGCTTTTTATACTGATGACAGTTTTACCCAGCGAATCAGGGAGACAGAAAAACGAACCACTCCCACTGCTCTACTCCAGCTCTCAACACTGTCAGCAAAGGAGGGCTCTGGCTTACGACTCGCTGGCACTATTTTAAACTGAACCAGCCAACGGCATTAAGGAACCAGTGACTTATGCAAATTATCTGAACTCCCTCTAGGATACTGCTATCCCCAGTGGAATTCAAATACTTTTACTGACTATGAGTCGAATACACAAATATGTAACAGATATACTAGATGTGTGTACATACTTGATGGTGGGAACAATCAAATAACTGTAAATGAAGGTGCAGCTAAAACGAACCACAGAATAGTGAGGGGAATGACACAAGGAATGAAATGCAAACTCTCGAATGACACACGTCTTTCTTATTTACCGTTCTCATAGCAAACATGAAAAGCAGATATTGAAATGAGTGAATCTTCAACGGATCTTACTATGTTAATCCAATATTATAATGAAAATATATGTGTTAATCTACACCCATCTGAATTAGTGATTAACCCGGGAGGAAGTGTTCACAATCGCTTTGCATTTCATTATGGGATTAGAGTGCTGGTCATTGCCACCACTATTCAAATTTAGCTACACTCTGGTGAATAAATATTAAAAAGCATTAAACATTAGTACATGTCCAAACAATGATCCATGTCCAAAAAACAAAATTATGTGTTCACTCTAGCACATGAAATATATTAAAAATGCATTAAAATCGCATCGTGATGCGATATTTAAAATTCATAAGATTAAATATAGAAATACGTTTAAAATTAATAGATTAGTAGCTATATCAACAGGGAGTATGGATATTATTACTAAATGATAAAAAATATTAAAAAGTATTTTGTATTATGTATCACTAATAAAACAATTTATATCTAGCTCTATGTTTAAGCCACGGGGGGAGAGCACATCTACAGAGTAGATCCACTGGGTTTCATGTTTTGACAATTCGCGGATACGGTTAAGACCTCTCCAGTGGGTTTGGAGTTGTTCTATCCCCCAAAATTCCAACCCCTTGGGGTCTCTGTTGTGTTTCAACCTAAAGTGCAGAGACACATTATGGTCTTTATACCCATTTTTTATATTGTTAATGTGCTCTGCAATTCTGACTCGTAGTAGCCTTTTGGTCCGGCCTATGTATAACAGGCCACAGGGACACCTTAGCGCATATACTACATAAGAACTATTACACGTAATAAATTGTTTTATCTCGAAGGAACGTGCATTTACAGGAGAAGTGAAGCTATTGATTCCCCTCAGAGGTCTGGTGACTTCCCTGCATGCTTTACACTTTCTACACGCAAAGAAACCATTGCGGTCCCAGAACGTCTGTGGTTTTGCGGGGGGATCTAAGACTTTTTTAACGATTCTATCTCCAAAGTTCACTGATTTTCTGTAAATGAACTGTGGTACAGGTGGAAGTACATTTGTCAACTTTTTGTCCATAAGAAGGATATGCCAATGTGCTTTAAAGATGTTTTCCACTTCTTTATATTGGGAGTGGAATTGTGAGATAAATCCCCATTCATTTTTTCGTGCACTATCTTTCTTTAATAATTTCTCCTGAGTTGATTCTTGTAGGCATTCAGATCTGGGTAAAGTTGCCACTTCCTCTACCACCTTTTGTAGTATTTCTGTTTTGTATCCTTTAGCCTCAAACCTTTCTACAAGGATCCTAGATTGTAGATGGAATTGCGTATCCTCGGAACAGTTTCTTCTCACCCTCATAAACTGCCCCTTCGGAATATTTTTAAGCCACAGTGGGTGATGACCGCTAGTAATTGGCAGATAACTATTCCTATCCGTTTTTTTAAAAAATACCTTGGTCTCCAGTTTGTCATTCTTTCTATATACAGTGACGTCTAAAAAATTGATTGTTTCATTGTGCCAGTTCGAACTCAGTCTGATATTGTTGTGATTACAATTTAAAATTTGTAAAAATTGTTCAAGAGACTCAGTTGATCCTGCCCAAATAAAAAACAAATCGTCTATATAGCGTTTATAAAAAATCAGTTCCGGACGTTGGTCTTTAAAGATGGTCTTATCTTCCCATTCTGCCATAAATAGGTTTGCAATGCTCGGCGCAAACTTTGCGCCCATTGCCACGCCCCTCTGTTGTGTGTAAAACTTATTGCCGTACCAAAAATAATTATGGCCAAGGCAAAAATCGAGAGCGTTCCTTAAAAAGACTTTCTGATTATAAGGTAAGTCGTCTCTTTGGCAGAGTGCCCAATTTAATGCCAATAAAGCATCGTCATGTTGTATTATGGAATACAACGATGCTACATCGGCTGTTACCAACAAAACTTGAGGTTTGTCCGTTAAATCCACCACTTGTAAAAGATTTAAAAAACTTTTTGTGTCTCTTAAATACGACCGAGTGTTAACAACACTTTTTTGCAAAAAGCAATCTAGATACTGACCCATTCTGGCAGAGACCGACTCTATGCTGTTTACTATGGGTCTTGCAGGGGGATTTATGGCATCTTTGTGAATCTTGGGCAGGGTGTATAGAGTGGGTATGCGATTACTTAATGGTACCAAGTATCGTCTCTCCTTTTCATTCAATACCCCACTTTTAGATCCCATCTCCACGAGAGTTTTTAGTTGATTTTTATACTCTTTAGTTGGGTCTTTCTCCAGAGGCCTATACGTCACTTGATCTGACAACATTTCCATGATTTGACCATGATACATCTCCTTCGGGAGTATCACCACTCCTCCTCCCTTATCGGCGGGCCTTATGATAATGTCTTTCCTTTTTTCCAGGCTGGAGATGCCCTCACTGATGTACCTCATGTTTACATCTTTCTTTGGTTTCAAATGTTCTAAATCCCGTAAGATAAGGCCCTTAAAGACCTCTACATGATGATTTGGGTTGTTTAAGGGATTAAATAGGGATTTATTCTTCAGGCCACTGTTAATTACTTCATTGGGTTTATGCCCAGCAGTGGTGTTGGGGGGCAAGTTACTACCTAAAAAGTATTTTTTGATGTTCACTCTTCTAATATATTTGTGAACATCAATAAAGACATCAAACTTATTAATGGGCTTTTTTAGGCCACATTTAAGACCAAGGTTTAAAATATTGGTTTCTTTCTGGGTTAGTTGAACTTTGGATAGGTTGAAAATGCCCCCTATTCGGACCCCCTTCTTCTTTTTTTGGATTCTAGATCCTGCCCTACATCCTCTGTGTTGTTTTTGTCCATCACCGATTGCTGCGGGTAGTTCTTTTGTGGTTGCTGTTCCTTCCAATAAGGTATTTTTTGATGGGTCCAGGTTTGTGGTCCTCTGTACTGAGTTGGAGGTTGAGGGCCTCTGTACTGAGGTATTGGTTGTGAATCCCTGTACTGGTTTGGGATCTGAGGGTGCGAGGGGGGTCTCCCTCTGCGTGGGGGTCCCCCCCGTCCCCTCCATTGGAAGCCCCTCCCTCTTCCTAAAAAAGGGCGGATAGGGGGTTGATACTCATGACAATCTGGGTTTGCTTGATATCCTAGCAATGGCTGAAATCTATTGTGTAACGGTATATTAGTCAGCCCAGGTGCCTGATAACCTTTTTGAACATCACTTCTCTGTTTGCCCTGTTTCTTCCAGCCGCCTCCTTTCCCTCCCCTTCTTTGTACAGGGGTCGAAAACTTTGGGGTGGAAGTCTTCGGAGAATAAGAAATATCTTCTATATAATCATTCTCATAGACCTGATGATTAAACTGAGGATTGGGAATGACGGCTGTCTGTATAGGGACCTGTGAACCCTGAATGGGTGCGGATGTCCCTTCTTTATTATTGGGAACTGATTGCCAAGAATACATATGGTTGGTTTTGAAATCTTCTAAATCCCTGTGATATTTTTTAATTTTCTTTTTTTGCGTATCTCTATCGACTTTTTCTAATCTTTTTTGGACTCTGGTGTTGAAATCGACAATTGACTGACTGTCTTTAATAGGCTCTAATTGTTGTTGTAAATCAGTGATTTTGAGTTCAATATTAGCCATTTTACGTTTCTTCCTTTGGAGCACAAGTTCCTGTAATTTGAAACCAACTCCATTGAAGAAGTCTAACCACTCTTGTGATGAGCCTACATCATCCAGCCCATCCTGCGGGGCAATATCCCACCGTAGGCTCCTTATGATAATTTTGTCTTTGATGTATTGCTCAAGAGTGCAAATATCCCACCAGGTGCGTACCTGTTTCTCTAAAATATGGCCTAGTGCAGACAGAGCTCCATTGTAGTTTACCTCCATGGTGGTAGGTTCATTGCAAGTGAATAAAGCATTAACATCTATATACCTATTGCTCAGATAACGGAGAACATCCATGGCAGCAGAAGAAATAATAGTATACCAAAGTGTAAAAATGTGGGGACAATGAAAAAATAGTATGCCTATGCCTCACATCAATCCGCGCCTCGGAATCACTCAGCTATTAGATGCAGTAGAACCAAGCAGCTGCCTTAAAGTGAAAACATATAATAAACAATAAGTCTGGAAATCAAAACCAACGTGTCCAATCTTTGATTTGTTAAACCTATTGAGGCAGCGCTACATGTCCGATATTAAAAACACTGTATATAGACCCAATGTATCAAAGACAGGAAAGTTCATAATCAAAGATGCAGACTGTGGATGTGAGGGTGAACTTGGAAATTCTTTCACCAGTAGCAGTCACCGCGTGAGGGGGTCACCCCCCGTGAGATTGCACTCACCACAATGTCTATAACCACAAGCCTTTGAGAGATGATCTTTAAATCTTTAAATCTTTGCCGTCTCCTTGCTTCAGCCACCAGGTGGTGCAAGACCCTCACGGTATGTCGCAATCAACCGGAAGTGACGTTTGCGTTCCACGGAAGGGAACCAGGAAGCGAACGGTATAGTTGTGGACGGTTCGCATCTAGGAATTCCTCCCGGGAACACCATTACAGGCACAGTGCACCTTTCAATGCTCAATGTTTTTATTTATCTGGTACGCATATTTTATTTGGGGAATGTATTTTTAGGAAGTGTTTAATAAACTGCTTGTAGCAATATTACACTATCTGGCATTTCATTTCTCCCCATGCTGTACATACCGTGAGGGTCTTGCACCACCTGGTGGCTGAAGCAAGGAGACGGCAAAGATTTAAAGATTTAAAGATCATCTCTCAAAGGCTTGTGGTTATAGACATTGTGGTGAGTGCAATCTCACGGGGGGTGACCCCCTCACGCGGTGACTGCTACTGGTGAAAGAATTTCCAAGTTCACCCTCACATCCACAGTCTGCATCTTTGATTATGAACTTTCCTGTCTTTGATACATTGGGTCTATATACAGTGTTTTTAATATCGGACATGTAGCGCTGCCTCAATAGGTTTAACAAATCAAAGATTGGACACGTTGGTTTTGATTTCCAGACTTATTGTTTATTATATGTTTTCACTTTAAGGCAGCTGCTTGGTTCTACTGCATCTAATAGCTGAGTGATTCCGAGGCGCGGATTGATGTGAGGCATAGGCATACTATTTTTTCATTGTCCCCACATTTTTACACTTTGAGTTCATTTAGTAATTTGCAACAGGAAAATTAGCACAAATTCAAAATCCGTCCCTTTTTTAATATAAATTCATTTTTCTCACTTAAGTCGATGTTTGACTAATGTTTTCATAGCATAAACATTTTACCCTGTGCAGGAGAGGTCCATTTATTTATTATAAAAATGAAAATGTATTAGGTTTAATTAATCAACTTGATACTCTGCGTTTATTCAAAATGTGATGTGAAAATAGAATTGATTATATTTTCTGTAATTTCTTTTCTCTGAGGCTCATTCAGGCACGCAACTCATTCAGAACACTAGTAGGTTCCATATTGCCATATTTCATATGATGATGCAAATGGTAGTAAAGTCCTAATTTTTTATTTATACCTACAAGCAGTAGCGGCCTGTCCATACGGGGCCCCTAAACTACATGCAGGGTGCCAGATGCATGGATTCCAATGTGTTTTTTTTAGATGCACATGATTAGAGCCTGAGGCTCTAATTGGCTTTAAAAAAAGGTGGGCTCAGGGCGCAGAGCACTGCGCTCTGGGCCCACCCAGTTGTGTGACAATAGTGAAATTATTGTTCGCCTATGTCTTTCTGATTCTCCTCCTGGCCAATCAGGAAGCCAGTCCTGAGACCTGATTGGCCAGAGGGAGAAGCGCTCGTATTGGTGGAGAAGAGGTAGAGGAGGAAGAGACGCAGGGGAAGCTGCCGTGAAGTCGAGGTGGAGGAGACGCTGGGTGAAGCCCAGTGGCGGTGTGTCCATGAGGGTGCACGGGCGCCACCCCCTCTTTCCTGCCACCCCCTCTAGCACCAATAGATAGATTCATGCATTACATGAATCTATCTATGGCCGCCGCTGCCACCCCCTATTCAGGCGCCCGGTCCCTTTTCGGGCACAGGGCGCCTGAATTACAGCAGTGGGGGGTGTTTTTGAAGCACCGGATTAGAGCCATAGGCTCTAATAGGCGTCAAAAAAGGTGACCTGCGAGCGCCATGCTAGGCGCTCGCAGGTCACTCAGCTGTGTTAGAAAAGCGAATGAATATTCACTTTCTTAACACTAAACTGCCTCTCCGCCAATCAGGTGCTCGGATCTGTTACCCGTCACCTGAATCGCTGAAACGACAGGCGGTGTGATTGGACGCCAGGCATCCAATCATATCAGAGGACGGGAAGAGGGGATGGGAGAAGACATCGAGGAGCTGTCCCACCGAGACAGGTACGTGCAGACAGCGGGCCGGCGGGGGGCACACTGGCAGCATTTGATAGGGCACAGTGGCTGCGTTTGATGGGACACAGTGGGAGCAATTAATGGGCACAGTGGCGGCAATTGATGGGCACAGTGGCTGCGTTTGATAGGAACAGTGGCTGCATTTTATGGTGCACAGTGGCTGCGTTTAATGGCACAGTGGCGGCAATTGATGGGCACAGTGGCTGCAATTGATGGCACAGTGGCTGCGTTTGATGGCACAGTGGCGGCAATTGATGGGCACAGTGGGAGCAATTGATGGGCACAGTGGCTGCATTTGATAGGCACAGTCGCTGCATTTTATGGGGCACAGTGGCTGTGTTTAATGGCACAGTGGCGGCAATTGATGGGCACAGTGGCTGCAATTGATGGCACAGTGGCTGCGTTTGATGGCACAGTGGCGGCAATTGATGGGCACAGTGGCTGCATTTGATGGGCACAGTGGCTGCGTTTGATGGCACAGTTTTTAGTTTGTTTGCGCCCCCCCAACAATTTTGACCACCAGCCACCACTGGTAAAGCTGCCACATGGAGGAAGCACTGCCTACGACCTTGATGGGGTAAGATCGGTGCTGGTTACCAACCAACAGAGGGGGGGTGTGGTTGACCCATCCGGACGACCTGGGTGGGAGGGGGTGTGGGTGCAGCTGATCCAATGGGGAGAGGGGATGTCCAGTGTATTGTCTGCTGCCCCCCCCCCCCCCAAAAAAAAAATATAGCACCAGCTGCCACTGCCTGCAAGCAAGCCTAATACAAGTAATAAAATATAAAATGCTTACCTGTAGGTACAGCACAGTAAATATCTTCTAAGCGTGCAACGCTTAGGAGACATTAACTTTAGTAGCAGCCGGTGACGGCACCAGCGCATGCGCACTGCACTCTCAATAGGTGGTATGCCTTCGGTTGAGAGAGCTGTGCCGCTGCCGTCATGTCATTGTGGCTCGGTCAAATAAATGGACGGAGCCTGCTAGCCTGGTCGGAAGACTGGATGTCAGCTGCTGACAGCGTGCCATTGGAGGACTTTGTTTTAAGGTAAGTCTGTCATAATGTGCTAGTATGCAATGCATACTAGCACATTATAACATCATCCAGCATTCTTTTTTTTGCCCTTTACTACTGATTTAATCAAAAGAATTGAGGGGCCAGGGCTCAAACTCCATCTCTATGGCTAAAACTTCATCTCTACTAGAGAGCCTTAGTAGCAAACAGAACAAAAAGCAAACAAAAGCACCAAGTTGAGCAACAAGCCCAGCGCTTTTTTTCAGCGGGAACGCGGGGGAACGCAGTTCCGGTACCTCCAGCACAGAATGTATGTAATAGCATGGGGTGTGGGGTGTGCTGGAGGGTCTATTGATGTTGACTTATGGGGGATCTATTGTCACTGGTGGGGATCTGATTTTGTGTGAGGGTCTATTGTTGCTGATGGGGAATCTATTGTTGCTGGGGGTCTTATGTTGCTAGAAGGGATCTACTGTTGAGGGAGAGGTCTATTTTTACTTTTGTTACTGGGTGTGATATTTTGTTATGGGTAGTTCACTGTTGCTGCAGGGAATCTATTGTTGTTGGGGTGGAGTCCATTGTTGCTGGGGGAGTCTATTGTGTGGGGATCTATTGCTGGGGTTCTATTTATGCTGGCTGCAGGGGATCTATTTTACTTCTTTTCTTTTTATCATCAACATGTTCCATACAAATGATTTAGCACCACAAAATGATACTTGGTTCTGTATTCTCTAAAACGGGCAGTACTGGTAGGTAGGTAGGGGGTGGAATCAAGGGACGGTGGTCAGAGGTGGGTAGGGGGCAGAGATAAGGGGTGACTCAGACAGAGGGAGTTCCTGCACCCATTCTCCGAGAAAAAAAGCCCTGAACAAGCCTAACAAAAAATTAGAGGCGCAGAAGCTGTGTTCCCCAATTTAGAAAACGAAACTTTAGAACTTTAGAAAAAACGAATTTTATGGTGAGTACAAAATATTTGGAGTTTAAGTGATACCCTTCATTGGTTAACTTAAGTTATTAAAGATTCAAGTTTTCAGGATATTTAGATCTCTTTTCCAGGTTTTATACACTGAATAAAGCTAACCAATAAAGGGCATCACGAAAAAAAATTTTTTTAAAGATGTATACAAAAATTCTCAGTACATTCGAAGACTTGACAAATATCATTCAAAAGTACTTCAAAATTTTATTTGCACTTAACATTCAATTTTGGAACAGGTGGACTTTACCGAACAAAAACCACATAAACTGTTAGAAATTCACTCATTCCAGAAAAATTTGCCATCCTACTTCTATAAATTTTCTCATCACCGTGGTCAAAAACTAACATCAATTTGATCCCACAAACGATTAGAAAAGTCGAACAAATGTTCTTAAATACTAAAACGAAACAAAAAAGATTAAAAATATCAAGCACAAAAAAACCTCATTAAATTAAATTTTCTCATTGATAAACTACCATGTTTCCCCGAAAATAAGACCTACCCCGATAATAAGACCTATCGCTATTTTCCAGGAGGGCTGCAATATAAGCCCTACCCCAAAAATAAGCCCTAGTTCTGTGCGGAGCTGCTTGGCGCTCAGCTGATCTCCTCTTCTCTCAGTGGGGAATCTCGGCCCCCTTTCCTGCATTGTTCAGAGCGTAAAAGACAGCTCAGGGTGGGCCATGGAAGCACCAAGCAGGGCTCTGCTGATCTCCTCTTCTCTTGGGTGTCAGCGGAGGATCTCAGCCCCCTCCCTCTGCACTAATCGTAGCCAAGGAAGACGGCTCAGGTGGGCCATTGAAGCGGGTGTCAGCAGGGGATCTCGCCCCCCCCCCCCTCTGCAGTGCTTAGAGTGGTGGAAGACAGCTCAGGCAGGCTATGGAAGAAGGTATTTGCACTGTTGCATTGCAGAAACGCACACATTTTGCATTATGTGATCCTGTGATAGAGGAGATTCTGTCATTTTGCAACCACTGGGAAGATTGCACATGGCATGGCAAGCCCTACCCCAAAAATAAGCCCTAGTGTGTTTTTGGCTGACAAAATGAACTACTTCAATACTGAGCACTTACACCCCTTTCCTGCCCAAGCCAATTTTCAGCTTTCAGTGCTGTCGCTGTATAAATGACAATTGCGCGGTCATGCTACACTGTACCCAAACAGAATTTTTAGCATTTTGTTCCCACAAGTAGAGCTTTCTTTTGGTGGTATTTGATCACCTCTGCGTTGTTTTTTTTTTTGCTAAACAAATAAAAAAAGACCTACAATTTTGAAAAAAAAAAGTTTTTATTTTGTTTCTGTTATAAAATTTTGTAAATAAGTAAGTTTTCTCCTTTACTGATGGGCACTGATAAGGCGGCACTGAAGGGGACTGATAAGGCGGCACCGATGAGGTTGCACTGATGGGCACTGATGGGCACTGATAAGGCGACACTGAGGGGGACTGATAAGGCGACACCGATGAGGTGGCACCAATGAGGTGGCAATGATGAACACTGATGGGAACTGACGATGGGCTCTGATAGGTGGCACTGATGGGCACTGGTATGCGGCACTGATGGATGGCACTGATATGCAGCACTGATGGGCACTGATAGGCAGCACTGATGGGAACTCATGGGTGGCACTGGTGGGCACTGATAGGCGACACTGATGGGCATTGAAAAGCTGCACTGATGGGTATTTATAGGTGACACTGATAGGCAGCACTGCTGGGCACTGATGGGCACTGATATGCAGCACTGCTGATCACTGATACATGGCACTGATGGGCACTATTATGCGGCACTGATAGATGGCATTGATAGGCATCACTAATGGCACTAGAACTGGTAGGGATTGGGGATGGGCACTGATTAGCAGCTGCCTGGGCACTGAATGGCATTTCTCTGGTGGTCTAGGGTGGCATACCTGGTAGTCTAGTGTAGTGGCAATCCCTGGTGGTCCTGGTGGCATCCAAGGGGGGGCTGCGCTGATAAATAATCAGCACAGACCCCCCGTCAGGAGAGCAGCCGATCGTCTCTCCTCTGAATCTATCTATGGCCACCGCTACCACCCCTGATCAATGGCTCTTTCTGTTTACATCGTGATCATCCGTGATTGGACACGGCTGATCATGTGGTAAAGAGCTTCCGTCAGAGGCTCTTTACCGAGATCAGTGTAGCGGTGTGTCAGACTTACACACCACCAATCGCCGCGATGCGCGCCCCTGCGGGCGTGCGAGAGCGGTCGTTCTGGAGGGCCGTCATATGACGTCCACCCAGAACGAGAGCCATGCCGCCCAGCCGTCATTTGACGGCCGACAGGTGGGAGGTGGTTAATATAAGACCCGGGCACACTGCTGCATATATTATTTATTTGTTTATTACAGATACTTAGACAGTGGAACCTCGGTTTGCGAGTAATGCGGTTAACGAGCGTTTCGCAAAACGAGCACTGTATTTCTAAAAATCCTAACTCGATTTGAGAGTGTTGTCTCGCAAAACGAGCAGGATTCAGGCCAAAAGCAGTGTGCAGTACCACTTTTGGCCTGAGGTGGGGGGCGCTGGGGCTGAACAGCGCGGATCGTCGGCGTTCGGAAATGCACGGAAAGACCCGAGGACAGTTCGGCTGACCTCGGCAAACCTCGGAAAGGCTCGTGAACGGAGTCTTTCCGATGTTTGCCGAGGTCAGCCGAAGTGTGCTCGGGCCTTTTCGGCCGTTTCCGATGCTCTCCGGCGCCCCCCGCCTCTGGCCGCACGCGGTATTGCATCCCATTGAAGTCAATGCGGAACAAATTATTTTCGTTTCCATTGACTTCAATGGGAAAACTCGTTTTGATATACGAGTACTTTGGATTACGAGCATACTCCTGGAACGGATTATGCTCGTAATCCGAGGTTCCACTGTATAGCGCTGTCAATTTATGCAGCGCTTTACATAAATATTATACATTCACATCAGTCCCTACCCTCAAGGAGCTTACAATCTTGGATTCCTCTGTCACAGTGACCGCACCATCCCCAACAACTCTTGGCTACTGTTTCCGATCTGCAGATGGGACAGGCTCCTGATGAGCCAATCACAGTGATCACAAGATAGCAAGTCCGCCCCTGGCTGCTGACATATAAAAAAAACTCTTAAAGGGCCAGCAGCAGGGAGGGAAAGCCACAATCACTAGTTATCCTGCTAGCTTGTGGGCCTAATTGCCTTTCTCTAAGATATAACTCCCCTCTTTAACAATAGCTGCTTTAAAGATGTTTAGTGCTTTGATTCAGATTCCCTCTGGTTCATAGTGCACATAACACGGAGCACATCACTGTGATAATTTACTTAAGATAATATACATGGAAATGCAGCTCCTGTATCCTGATAATGCTATTTAACTGCTTGTTCCATAAATTGTGTCTGAACAGCTGTAATAGCCTGCGTAGGATGCTATTTAGAAAAGTGTAGTTTATAGTGAGTGAAAAAAACACTAAATAAAATAAAGAGTCGGATCTCCAATTTACATCCTTAACTTTTCTTTCCTAAACTTTACATGCAAAGGAGGCAAATAATGACTCACACGGGAAGCAACTTGTAAAACGCAGAGCAGATGTTTCCTTTGACTACAGCAGCATATATATATATATATATATATATATTGGTGGGTCTAAATTCACAGTTATCCTGTAATGAACACATTAGAGAGAGCACTGGAAGACATAAACTTATACAGCACTTAAAGGGGGATTCCAGCCTGTGATATGTTGTTTACAAACCAAAACTACAACTGTTATGCCGCGTACACACGGTCGTACTTTTCGTCTACAAAAGTCCAACGGACGCTGACGGACTAAAGCTGGCTGGTAATCCGATCGTGTGTGGGCTTCTCCGGACTTTCAACGTACTTTTTTAGCCTCAAATCCGACGTACTTTAGATTTGAAACATGCTTTAAAACTTTACTTCGTAACTACGACGGACCCCGAAATCCGCTCGTCTGTGTGGTAGTCCGACGGACAAAAAGCCACGCTAGGGCACCTATTGGCTACTGGCTATGAACTTCCTTATTTTAGTCCGGTGTACGTCATCACGTACGAATCCATCTGACTTTTGTGTGGTCGTGTGTAGGCAAGTCCGTTCGTTAGAAAGTAGGCCGCAAGTCCGCCGCAAGTCCACCGAAAGTCTGCCGGAAGTCTGTCGGACAGGCTGTCTGACTTTTGTAGACGAAAAGTACGACCGTGTGTACGCGGCATAATGCATTTTTGCTAACCAAGTATTTTTGTAAAGGGATATAATGTAACATTACATTCTTAAAATGATAGTAAAGTTTTTTTTTTTAAAGTGGCGCTCCACCCAAAAGTGGAAGCTCCGCTTGCTTGAACCTCCCACCCCCTCCGCTGCCATATTTGGCACCTTTTGGGCAATGGTCGCTGGCGTTTTTTTCAAACAACCCCTGCCCGCCTGCTTGTTTGCTGTCTGCCGTTCGTTCTGGCATTTACCCCATCTTGGTGGCAGGCGGCAGGCATCGGGCAGCGGCTCCTGTGTCCTCTGCTCCATCACGGCGGCTTCCGCTGTGTGTCTCCTCCTCTCCAATAGGATCGCCTGTCCTTTCAGCCAATCAGGTGATGGGTCTCAAGACCCTCCTTCTCATTGGCCAGGAGGAGGATCAGTGTTAAAAAAGTGAATATTAATTCGCTATTGTACCACACATCGGTGGGCTTGGTTCGCATTCTCTGCGCCCCGAGCCCACCCTATTTTGTAGCCTATTAGAGCCTTTGGCCCCAATCAGGTGCTTCAAAAAAAAAAATACCCACCCCGAATTGGAATGCATGCATCTGGTGTCCTGCATGGGGCCGAATGCATAGGGGTTGGAGGCATGGATAGGGGGCGCCTGTGTGCCCTTACAGGATGTCAAGAAATATGATACAGCGCTGCGCTAAAACAAACTAAGGAAGCAGCCAACACACCCGTAGACTCAGGGAGAAAAAAACAACTAAAAAATGCACAGTGTGGCGCTATTATGTGAATACAATATGAAAAAACTAAACATAAATTATTCAAATCATAAACATCTCATGTGAGCACTTGTGACAGTGACTAGTGAAAGAATAATACATATGTGTGTTTAGATGAATTAAACATCAAAGGCAAAATCAAATATAGAGTCCATAACACCAAAAAGAAAAAGTCAGTGATAGCAGTGTATAAATGGTATACAGGTGTTTTTCTTGTATATGCAGGAAGATCAATTAGACCCGGTAGCCTGGTAGATGAATGGACCATAAACGACCAGAGGTGCACAGAAATTTGAAAACGGTGCCAGGACCATCACCAGAAGATATGGAGGCTTACCAGAAGTAGTGGCCTGAAATAGCGTATGCTAAAACAGGTCAAGAAGGCTTGGTGACCAACTGGTCTAGATGTATTGTCTGGTTAGATGTCATCACCACACCAACGGAGGGAAGGGGGGGAAGCAATCAGCACGATTTCCTCAATAATAATCACACCACCAAGCCAGGCGAAAGATTTGTGTACCATGTGAGGGATGAAAACACTCACATAGTGTAATAACGTATTAACTTGGATTTATTAAAAATAGCAATAAAAAACAAACTCACATTTTATGCAGATCAAACAGGCATGTAAATCGTATAGCGGTAGTTGTGAGGGGTCCAGCCCTTACAGGATGGGCCTCTGGTTTTGTGGGGGAGCGGGTACCTGGTTTTGACAGGTACCTGCTCCCACTTCTGGCTAATCTCGCCACGGGGAAGTCACCCAAAAATTCGGCCCCCCTCCTTCTTCCCCCACCGATTCATGCATGTGTAGTAGGTAACCGACTGTGAAGGCTTCACTGCCATTTTCCCTTACAAGAAATGGCGGTGGCAGCACACGAGAGCTGATTGAAAATGGAACCCCTGGCTCCTTAATAGTAGATGCATCACCCAGGGTTTTTTTTCTCTCAGAGAATAGATGCAGGTACTCCCTATTCTGAGTCACCCCTTGTCTCTGCCCCCTACCCACCTCCAAGCACCGTCCCTTGGTTCCAACCCCACCCACCTTCCAGTATCGCTTTTATTAGAGAACACATAACCGAGTTTTGCTAAGTAATTTGTATGGAATTTGCTAATGAAAACAAGAAAAGCAGTAAAAAAAATCCCCCGCAGCAAGCAACAATAGACCCCCCCACAACAGTAGACCTCAGCAGCAACAATAGATCACCCAGCAGCAAGCACCAGGAGATGCTTCCCTCAACAGTAAATCCTTCCCAACAACAATTGACCCCCCCAGCAATATAAGCCCCCCTGCGACACTAGATCCCCCCAGCACACCCCATCACCCTTATGCTGTGTACACACGGGCGGACTTTTCGACCGGACTGGTCAGACGGACCGAATCCGGCGGACAATGCGACCGTGTGTGGGCTCTATCGGACCTGCAGCTGACTTTTTTGGTCAAAAATCTGACGGACTTTAGATTTGGAATATGTTTCAAATATGTCCAATGGACTCGAGTCCGGTAGAAAAATCCACTCGTCTGTATGCTAGTCCGACGGACAAAAACCCACGCTAGGACAGCTATTGGCTAACGGCTATCAACTTCCTTATTTTAGTCCGGTCGTACGTCATCACGTACGAATTCGTCGGACTTTGGTGTGATCGTGTGTAGGCAAGTCTGTTCGTTCAAAAGTCCGTCAAAAGTCCATCGAAAGTCCGTTGGAAAGTCCGTCGGACCAGTCCGGTCGAAAAGTCCGCCCATGTGTATGCGGCATTAGCCTGCTAGAGGTGCCGGAACTGTGTTCCCCCACGTTCCTGCTGAAAAACGCCACGCATCACTCTAACCTGACTCAACGCTAAGTTATATATGCTCCACTCTACTACCTCTTAAAAACGTCTGCAATATCAGCTCCCTGTGCTGTACAAACAACTGATGGGCAGACTACATACAGTGAGGGAAAAAACGTATTTTATCCCCTGCTGATTTTGTACATTTGCCCACTGACAAAGAAATGATCAGTCTAGAATTTTAATGGTAGGTTTATTATAACAGTGAGAGACAGAATAACAACAAAAATATCCAGAAAAATGCATTTTAAAAAAAGTTATAAATTGATTAGCATTTTATTGAGTGAAATAATTATTTAACCACTTCGCAAAACATGACGTAGAACTTGGTGGCAAAACCCTTGTTGGCAATCAATCACAGAGGTCAGACATTTCTTTAGTTGGACACCAGGTTTGCACACATCTCAGGAGGGATTTTGTCCTAATCCTCTTCTCTAAGTCATTAAGGTTTCGAGCCTAACATTTGGTAACTCGAACCTTCAGCTCCCTCGACATATTTTCTGTGGGATTAAGGTCTGGAGACTGGCTAGGCCACTCCGGGAGCCTAATGTGCTTCTTCTTGAGCCACTTATTTGTTGCCTTGGCCGTGTGTTTTGGGTCATTGTCATGCTGGAATACCCATCCACAACCCATTTTCAATACCCTGGCTGAGGGAAGGAGGTTCTCACCCAAGATTTGATGGTACATGGCCTTGTTCATGCGGTGAAGTTGCCCTGTCCCCTTAGCAGAAAAACACCCTCAACGCATAATGTTTGATGGTGGGATCCCCTGACCCATCCCACACCCCGTCTCCCTATTTCTACCTTTCTCACTGTCACTTTACCCGTGTACATCCTCATGCATTCTCTCTCCCTCTCCCACATTATTAACACGGGCTAGGGGCCTCCGCTGTCAGAAGGTCTACTCCAACATTCCGATGTGAAAAACCAGGTCACATAGTGGGAATGCTCTGTACCTCACACCACACTCTGGATATGGAGCTCTCTCACAGAATACTCTAACATCTCGGTCCATTCACAGTGATGGTCCCTTTAGGGGTGAATGGACTTGGATCTAACCACGGTCAATACTGCGGTGACCTTTGCCCCCTCCTCCGATTCTATCATATAAAGCCAGTACAATAGTATAAATTCGATGCTCTGACACGGGGTATCTTAGACAGTTGGAAGTATTTTTACTACGCACAGAATTGACACGTTGTACATGTTATGTGCATTGGTTAAACTGTAAATTCAATAAGCATGAATGCTATATGTCTGTGGCCCCAATGATTGCAATGTATGCTTTATATCCTTTGTTAAACTGTAAAAATCAATAAAATCTTTTGGAAAAAAAAAAAAAAAAGTTTGATGGTGGGGATGGTGTTCTTGCGGTCATAGGCAGCATTCCTCCTCCTCCAAACACGGTGAGTTGAATTGATGCCAAAGAATGCGATTTTGGTCTCATCTGACCACAACACTTTCACCCAGATCTCCTCTGAATCATTCAGATGTTCATAAGCAAACTTCAGATGGGCCTGTACATGTGCTTTCTTGAGCAGGGGGACCTTGCGAGCTCTCCAGGATTTCAGTCCTTCATGGTGTAGTGTGTTACCAATTGTTTTCTTTGTGACTATGGTCCCAGCTGCCTTGAGATCATTGGCCAGATTCTCCCGTGTGGTTCTGGGCTGATTCTTCACTGCTCTCATGATCGTTGAAACTCCACGAGGTGGGATCTTGAATAGAGCCCCAGATCGAGGGAGATTGGCAGTTTTTTTGTGTTCCTTCCATTTGCGAATAATCGCACCAACTGTTGTCACCCTCTCACCAAGCTGCTTGGCGATGGTCTTGTAGCCCATGGCATCTTTGTGTAGGTCTACAATCTTGTTCCTGACATCCTTTGTCAGCTCTTTGGTCTTGGCCATGGTGGAGAGATTGGAATCTGATTGATGGCTTCTGTGGACAGGTGTCTTTTATACAGGTAACAAGCTGAGATTAGGAGCACTCCCTTTAAGAGAGTGCTCCTAATGGCAGCTCGTTACCTGTATAGAAGACACCTGGGAGCAAGAAATCTTGCTGATTGATAGGGGATCAAATACTTATTTCACTCATTAAAATGCAAATCAATTTATAACTTTTTTGAAATGCGTTTTTCTGGATATTTTTGTTGTTATTCTGTCTCTCACTGTTAAAATAAACCTAACATTAAAATTATAGACTGATCATTTCTTTGTCAGTGGGCAAACGTACAAAATCAGCAGGGGATCAAATAATTTTTTCCCTCACTGTAGCTAAAGTCTACAACAGTCAGTAACCAGCTCCCCCCTGAAACATGCTTGTCTAAAAGGTGCCCAGGAATGTGTCATTTAACTTTTGCAATAACCCCCTTCCCCCTGTTGACTGTAGAACCAGAAAAATACTAAAAAACAGCAACTGTAGCTACAGGGATGGATTGAGGACATGCACACATTTTCAAAGTAAGAATAAAAGAATTTAACAATACTAATACAGCGTTTTGATTATTGTCTTTTTAAAAAAATATATGTATGTAATGTGACTTTAGTACTTCTTACCAACACTGCTAACATTGCGTGGAAAAAAGAAGCACTTATGTAATGATTGGTGAGATTTTGGCTCCATATATACAAAACAAATTAAAAACTTTACAGGCGTAATTAAGATTATTTTCACACAAAGTTTTTTGTTATAATTGTATAGCCACTTGAAGACAAGGCCTTTTCTGGCACTTTTTGTTTACAAGTTTAAATCAGTATTTTTTGCTAGAAAATCACTTAGAACCCCCAAACTATATATATTTTTTTTTAGCGGAGACCCTAGGGAATAAAATGGCAATTGTTGCAATTTTTTATGTCACATGGTATTTGCACATCGGCTTTTTAAATGCAATTGTTTTGGAAAAAATAAATTTTAATGAATTAAAAAAATAACAAAACACAATATATACCCTATTTTTTTTTTAATCTGAAATGATTATGTTATACTGAGTAAATAGATACCTAACATGCCACGCTTTAAAATCGCACACGCTCATGGAATGGCGATAAATTATGGTACTTAATAATCTCCATAGGCAAAGCTTGAATTTTTTTTACAAGTTATGTTTAGAGTTACAGAAGAGGTCTAGTGCTAGAATTATTGCTTTCGCTCTAACGTTCGTGAAAATACCTCACATGTGTGGTGCGAACACCATTTACATATGCGTGTGCGACTTACGTATGCGTTTGCTTATGGGATGGGGGAGTTTAAAAAATGTTTTGCTTAACTTTTTATTTTTACACAGTCCCTTTCATCTATTTCTTTTGTTTTTTGGATCACTTTTATTCCTATTGTAAGGAATGTAAACATCCCTTGCAATAGTAATAAAGATGACAGGTCCTCTTTATGGAGAGATCTGGGGTCAAAAAGACCTCAAATCTCTCCTTTACCTTTTTAGATTTTTTGCCTTAAAAAAAAAAAATGTTTATTTCTGCCCTAGACCAAAAATGACATCATTACGTCGCTCCGGTCCTCCAAGGCCATAGAGGCGATCAGAGACAATCTAGTCTCTGTCTGTCTCTGTGACCAGCCAGCCGCACCGTCAGATTGTTTCCCAGGTTTGGTAAGTCCGAGAAACACTGGCGAGCGGTGGGAGGGGAGACGCCCCCTCCTGTCGCTTCTGGGAGCGATCTAGCGCCTAATGAGCCACTCGGACCGCTTTCATGGGAAAGCCAGCCACCAGCTAAAAAAAATAAAATAAAAAAATACTGTGGTTATGGCTGATAGCTTCAGCCATAACTCCAGTAAACCACTTGCAAAAGCAACATATATATACAGTATGTATTGCAGTTGGCAAGTGGATGGTAATAAATTGCTGTACTGGGTCATATTAAATGCAATTAATTCTGAGTGGAGCCATTTAACTTATTTTGTGTAACAATATATTATGGTACACAGGATTATAAACTGTTTCCACCTAACAGTATAGAGATATATTACTGCCCAAGTAAAGAATAAAGCAGATTTTTTTTTGTCACGCTTAAAAGAGATAAGAAAAAATCCTTACTCCTCTGTAGCACACAATATACCTTTTGGACCAACTATTACAAAGCCTCAACAGGAAAAGCAAAGCTCCTTTTCACTTTTTACATCTCAGTCCTTTTCAAACAAAATATTCTTGCTTTGCTTTATATGTCTTGAATTTGACCTAGTTTTGAGCAACTGACAGGACATTGAAATGAGATATAAATATTGGAAGAGGCAAAACTATAACTTCTAATGCTCTACTGTGAAAGGTAATCGAGATCCTGGCTAACACAGCACCTTTCCTTCCTTCCTTCCTGTCTTTCCCTTTTCTTTTCTTTTCTTTTCCCTTTATTTTCTTTTCTTTTCCCTTTCTTTTCTTTTCTTTTCTTTTCCCTTTCTGATCTTTTCTTTTCTCTTTTCTTTCCTGTTCTTTTCTTTCCTTCCTTCTCTACATCCTAACTTTCTATCTTGGTTGCATTCTTTTCTTCCTATCTACCCTCCTTCCTTCCCCCTTCATTTCTTTCTACAACCCTTACTTCCTTCTGTCCTTCCTTCGCCGTTCTTTCCTTCGTGCCTACATTCCTTCTTTCTATCCTTTTACTCTTCTCTACTGTCTCTTCCTTAGTTTTAACTATTTATTATTATTATTATTATTATTATACAGGATTTTTATAGTGTCAACAGTTTGTGCAGCGCTTTACAATGTAGAGGGGGGTCAGTACAATTACAATACAGTTCAATGCAGAAGGGACAGGAGGGCCTTGTTCGTGGAGCTTACTATCTAAAGGGAGGGGAGGTGGTACAAATAGTAATAGCTGCTGGGGGTGATCTGATGGAGGTGACTCAGGTACAGTTCCTAGCTGGAGGTGGGGTAGGCTTCTCTGAATGAGTGAGTTTTAAGGGATACCCTGAAGGCTGACAGGGTAGGGACTGATGGGACATACTGGGGCAGGAAGTTCCAGAGTTTGGGAGAAGATCTGGAGAAGTCCTGGAGGCCAGCATGGGAGGAGGTAACAAGGGAGCTAGAGAGCAGAAGGTCTTGGGAGGAACAATTTGGTGATATCTGCAGATGAGGTTGGTGATGTAACTGGGGGTGATATTGTGGGTGGCCTTGTATGTTGTGGTTAGTATTTTGAATTTTATACAGTGGGGTAGGGGAAGCCAGTGAAGAGATTAGCAGAGAGGAGCAGCAGTCACAGATCAGTTAGTAAGGTGTATTAGTAGTTATTTCCCTTCAATTACAAACTTAACTGCATATATACAGGTGCATCTCATAAACTTTAAATATCATCAAAAAGTTCATGTATTTCAGAATTTAATCCAAAAAGTGAAACTCATTTATTTTATATAGATGCGTTACACACGGAGTGATATATTTCAAGCATTTATTTCTTTTCATTTTGATGATTATGGCTTACAGCTAGTGAAAACCAAAAATTCAGTATCTCAGGAAATTAGAATATTACATAAGACCAATAAAAAAGGATTTTTAATACAGAAATGTTGGCTTACTGAAAAGTATGTCCATGTACCATATAGTATGCACTCAATACTTCGTAGGGGCTCCTTTTGCATGAATTACTACTGCATCAATGCGACGTAGCATGGAGGCGATGAGGTGTTATGGGAACCCAGGTTTCTTTGATAGCGGCCTTTAGCTTGTTTGCATTGTTGGGTTTGGTGTCTCTTATCTTCCCCTCGACAATGCCCCACAGATTCTCTATGGGGTTTAGGTCAGGCCAGTTTGCTGGCCAATCAAGCACAGTGATACCATGATCAGTAAACCAGGTATTAGTACTTTTGGCTGTGTGGGCAGGTGCCAAGTCCTGCTGGAAAATGAAATCAGCATCTCCATAAAGCTGGTCAGCAGAAGGAAGCATGAAGTGCTCTAGAATTTCCTGGTAGAGGGCCGCGCTAACTTTGGACTTGATAAAACACAGTGGTCAACACCAGCAGATGACATGGTTCCCCAACTCATCACTGACTGTGGAAAAGTTTGGATTTCATGATGGATCTACATCACGGGACATTTTTATTTTTTTATTTTTTAATAAAGGACTTGTCCCAAAGTGTCTCCTGTCTTTTTTACTATTTTTGACACTTTTTTTGTGAAATGGTATGGGTACAATGCACTCGTGACCAATTCACATAGAGGGGAGGCCGGGATCTGGGGGTCCCCTTGTTAAAGGGGGCTTCCAGATTCTGATAAGCCCCCACCCGCAGACCCCCACAACCACCAGGCAAGGGTTGTGGGGATGGGGTCCTTGTCCCCATCAACATGGGTATAAGATGTTTTGGGGGGACCCCCCCATGTTGAGGGCATGTGGCCTGGTATGGTTCAGGAGGGGCAGCACTCTCTCATCCCCCTCTTTCCCTGCGGCCTGCCAGGTTGCGTGCTCAGATAAGGGTCTGGTATGGATTTTGGGGGGGGACCCTACGCCATATTTTTTTAAATTTTGGCACAGGATTCCCCTTAAAATCCATACCAGACCTGAAGGGTCTGGTATGGATTTTGGGGGGAGCCCTACGCCATTTTTATTTTAATTTGGCGCAGCATTCCCCTTAATATTCATACCAGACCTGAAGGGCCTGGTATGGATTTTGGGAGGACCCCCACACAATTAAAAAAAAAAATTGGTTTGGGGTTCCCCTTAATATTCATACCAGACCCAAAGGGCCTGGTAATGGATCAGATCGGACAATTCATTACAGCCGTGATCAGTTTTAAATGACTTTTTTCTTTTAGAAATGTCATTTTGCTGTGGTACTGTTCTAACACAGGAAAACTGTGCCACTTTACAGGCATACTATAGACACCTCCCAGGCACGATATTTAAAGGAATATCTAATTTTTATTGTTTCACGTCAAGCATTATTAAAATCACTGCTCCCAAAAAAATGGCAGTTTTTAAAACTTTTTTTGCATTGATACATGTCCCCTGGGGCAGGACCCGGGTCCCCAAACACTTTTTATGACAATAACTTGCATATAAGCCTTTAAAATTAGCACTTTTAGTTTTGCATGTTAGTGTCCCGTAGACTTTAACGGGGTTCCATGGCTTTTGAATTTGCCGCATAATGTTCGTTGTTCACCAAACATCCGAACAACCAAACAACCAAAGTTCGGCCCGAACTTTAGCTCAGGCTGAACCGTTCACCCACCCCTATTGGCCAGCAAACTCGCCTGACCTAAACCCCATAGAGAATCTGTGGGGTATTGTCAAGAGGAAGATGAGAGACACCAGACCCAACAATGCAGACGAGCTGAAGGCTGCTATCAAAGCAACCTGGGCTTCCATAACACCTCAGCAGTGCCCCAGGCTGATCGCCTCCATGCCACGTCGCATTGATGCAGTAATTCATGCAAAAGGAGCCCTGAACAAGTATTGAGTGCATACTAGAGTGTACATGGACATACTTTTCAGTAAGCCAACATTTCTGTAATAAAAATCCTTTTTTTATTGGTCTTCTGTAATATTCTAATTTTCTGGGATACTGGATTTTGGGTGTTCAATAGCTGTAAGCCATAATCATCCAAATTAAAAGAAAGACATGCTTGAAATATATCACTCTGTGTGTAACACATTTATATAAAATATATATAATTATAATATATCATGTTTTAATGAGGAAATAAACCGTTTTGATATACAGAGAGCACTAGATTTTGCCTTTTCTGTTCCTATTTGCGCTGGACCCCATTGAGGGAATCTGTACTGGCTGGTATCCATCTAATCAGCTGGAGGCAGCACGGATGGAATAGGAGCTCCATGACCAGCTGATCCGTTTGTATCCCTGAGAAGGAACCTGCTTTTTCTGACCTTCTGGTGAAACAGGGGTCAGAACGTGAGGTGAGCGGCTAGGATATTGAGGTGGAGGAGAGCACTTGCATTTTTCATCGTTTATGCACTAGTGGTGTGTTGTGCGTTTTTGTGCAGAAGACTCTGAGGATTATATTTGTGCATTTGGACTCTTATTTTTTATTCAATTCATTTTTTTGAGTGTGAAGACTTTATCTTTATTGTTTATTGTTCACTATTCCCATTTAGGGAACCCGTATATTTCATTATTGTGTATTGTTCACCATTCCCAGTCAGGGAACATGAATATTTGATTGTGTACTGAGTATCTTGCTACATTGTAAATTAATCATTTATTCTCATTTAAGGATTTATTGGTAGTTATTTTGGAAGCGCAACACTGCTTTGTTATGTTCATCACTCCAAATGACTTTGTGCCAGAAGGTTTGAGGCTTGTCTGTTTGGTGTAATGTGAGCGGGATACTTTGTGGCATTTGTGTAGTATTGGCTTTTTTCTGGCGACTCGACCATGCAGCCCATCTTTCTTCAAGTTCCTCCTTATTGTGCATCTTGAAACAGCCACACCACATGTTTTCAGAGAGTCCTATATTTCACCTAAAGTTATTTGTGGGTTTTTCTTTGCATCTCGAACAATTTTCCTGGCAGTTGTGGCTGAAACTTTAGTTGGTCTACCTGACCGTGGTTTGGTTTCAACAGAACCTCTCATTTTCCACGTCTTGATTAGAGTTTGAACACTGCTGATTGGTATTCTCAATTCCTTGGATATCTTTTTTAGTGTTATCATTCATATTCTCTGAAAAATGGCCAAGAAATCAGAAATTTTGCCAGTGTATGTAAACTTATGAGCAGAACTGTATGTATGTATATATATATATATATATATATATATATATATATATATATATATATATATATATATATATATATATACATACATATACACAGTGGATATAAAAAGTCTACACACCCCTGTTAAAATGTCAGGTTTCTGTGATCAAAAAATGAGACAAAGATAAATCATTTCAGAATTTTTTCAACCTTTAATGTGACCTATAAACTGTACAACTCAATTTAGAAATAAACTGAAATCTTTTAGGGAGGAAACTAAAAAAAAAAAAAAAAAATGAAATAATGTGGTTGCATAAGTGTGCACACCCTCTTATAACTGAGCGTTGTAACGGTGTTCAGAATTAAGCAATCACATTCAAACTTTTTAAATAAATAGGAGTCAGTACACATCTGCCATCATTTAAAGTGCCTCTGAATAACCCCAAATAAAGTTCAGCTGTTTTAGTAGTTCTTTCCTGACATTTTCTTAGTCATATCCTACAGCAAAAGCCATGATCCGCAAAGAGCTTCTAAAGCATCAGAGGGATCTCATTGTTAAAAAGTATCAGTCAGGAGAAGGGTACAAAAGAATTTCCAAGGCATTAGATATACCATGGAACACAGTGAAGACCGTCATCATCAAGTGGACAAAATATGGCAGAACAGTGGCATTACCAAGAACTGGACGTCCCTCTAAAATTGATGAAAAGACAAGAAGAAAACTGGTCAGGGAGGCTGCCAAGAGGCCTACAGCAACATTAAAGGAGCTGCAGGAATATCTGGCAAGTACTGTCTGTGTGGTATATGTGACAACAGTCTCCCGTATTCTTCATATGTCTGGGCTATGGGGTAGAGTGCCAAGACAGAAGCTTTTTCTTACCAAGAAAAACATCCAAGCCCCGCTAAATTTTGCAAAAGCACATCTGAAGTCTCCCGAAAGCATGTGGGAAAATGTGTTATGGTCTGATGAAACCAAGGTTGAACTTTTTGGTCATAATTCCAAAAGATATGTTTGGCGCAAAAACAACACTGCACATCACCAAAAGAACCCCATACCCACTGTGAAGCATGGTGGTTGCAGCATCTTGCTTTGGCGCTGTTTTTCTTGGCTGGACAGGGGCCTTAGTCAAGGTAGAGGGAATTCTGAACAGTTCCAAATACCAGTCAGTATTGGCACAAAACCTTCAGGCTTCTGCTAGAAAGCTGAACATGAAGAGGAACTTCATCTTTCAGCATGACAACAAACCAAAGCATACATCCAAATCAACAAAGGAATGGCTTCACCAGAAGTAGATTCAAGTTTTGGAATGGTCCAGCCAGAGCCCAGACCTGAATCTGATTGAAAATCTGTGGGGTGATCTGAAGAGGGCTGTGCACAGGAGATGTCCTCGCAATATGACAGATTTGGAGTGTTTTTGCAAAGAAAAGTGGGCAGATATTGCCAAGTCAGGATGTGCCATGCTGATCGACTAATACCCAAAAAAGACTGAGCGCTGTAATATAATCAAAAGGTGCTTCAACAAAGTATTGGTGTAAGGGTGTGCACACTTGTGCAACCACATTAATTTATTTTTATTTTCACTTCCCTTCACTTAAAGATTTCCGTTTACTTTTCAATTGAGTACAGATTATAGATCACATTTAAGGGGTAAAAAGTTCTGAAATGATTTATCTTTGTCTCATATTTTTACATCACAGAAACCTGACAATTTAACAGGGGTGTGTGACTTTTTATATCCACTATATATATATATATATATATATATATATATAAAATTTCTTTTTTTTTTGCGTCATGTCCCTGCTTTATCTCTGTATGTATTTATTCATTTTATTTAGTTTTGTCTTGGGGGGTAGAGTTTAGAACCTCTGTTTTTATTTCCTGTGTGAGTAAAGGTGTTACAAGCATAAAAAATTATTGGATATCTCTCTCATGGAGGCAGAAACAACAACAAAGATCACATTTATTTAGAAGAGTAGGAAGGAATTGGAAAAAGGTCAGGTTGTTATTGCTCTGTGTTTTGCTGCACCGATGACACTCGCATACTCTAATTTGTTTTTCTGGTTGTTCTAACAAGATGTGAGGGGAAATCTATCTGTAAAAAAATAAAATAAATAAACTATAAAAAAAAAATTGAAGTGCCCCCCCATCCGTGCACGCAGAAGAGAACACATACGTAGGTCACATCTAGGTGGACATGGCGAGGTGCTGCTCATTTGCCGGCCATATGTCATATTGAGAGGAATCGCTCTTTAATTCCAGTCACTATTCCTATGGTATACAGCTACTGATGTCAAAACGGTCACGGATCCCTATCTGGTTTGGTCTATTTTGGAAGTCGTGGTTGCTGTACCTCCTTGGGTGTGTTAAACCAAAAGCTTGGTTGACTCATCAGGCATATGCCTAGTTGGGTTCAACCTGTCTGGGATACAAGTCATACCGTTCAACTATTGGAAAAGATTAATATACAAGGAATTGCTCACAAATTCCGGTCACTATTCCTATGGTAGACAGCTACTGATGTCAAAACTGTCACGGATCCCTATCTGATTTTGTCTATTTTGGAAGTCGTGGTTGCTGTACTTCCTTGGGTGTGTTACATCAAAAGCTTGGTTGACTCATCAGGCATATGCCTAGTTGGGTTCAACCTGTCTGGTAAGCCCCTTTCCTTATGGTAGTGGATTATCTACAGACAACCAGTTCACACAGATTCACAGTCACTATATTTGATGTCATATATGGACTTTATGCACTTTATATGCACTGACACTATTGGTTTATACTATTTTATCATTATCGTTGTGATATTTTATTGCTGTGTATTTTTATTTTGCATATTCATTTATCATATTCACTTTATATTGGTATAATTTTATTGCTTATTTCATCTTCTTCAGCACTGCACTATACTACTTTATTTGTTCACATACGTAGGTCACGCCCACATATGTAAACGGCGTTTAAACCACACATGTGAGGTATCACCGTGAATGTTATGCCCTGTACACACGGTCGGATTTTCCGACAGAAAATGTGTCATAGGACCTTGTTGTCGGAAATTCCGACTGTGTGTGGGCTCCATCACACATTTTCCATTGGAATTTCCGACACACAAAGTTTGAAAGCTTGCTATAAACTTTTCCGACAACAAAATCCGTTGTCTGAAATTCCGATCGTGTGTACACAAATCCGATGCACAAAGTGCCACGCATGCTCAGAATAAATTAAGCTATTGGCTACTGCCCCGTTCATAGTCCCAACGTACGTGTTTTACGTCACCGCGTTCAGAACGATCAGATTTTCCGACAACTTTGTGTGACCGTATGTATGCAAGACAAGTTTGAGCCAACATCCGTCGGAAAAAATCCATGGATTTTGTTGTCGGAATGTCCGATAAATGTCCGACCGTGTGCATTAGAGTGAGAGAAATCATTTTAGCACTAGCCCTCCTCTGTAACTCTAAACTGGTAACCTGTAAAAATTTTTAAGGAGTCGCATATGGAGATTTTTGAGAAACCAAAGTTTGGCGCCATTCCACGAGTATGCAAAATATTAAAGCGTGACATCATCTTTCATATTATATAAAATAATTGGAGTAAATATTATGTTTTTTTTATTAATTCATAAATGTGTTTTTATCCAAAATAATGCATGAAAAACACATAAATCAAAAACTATAGGCAGTTGGCGTCAAAGTAGTTATTAATCCAGAAAATTCAATTTAATCCCTATGCTGCTAGCATTAGTAAATACAATAGATACAAAGATATATTATATTTACTTGTTTTAAACTTTTTTTTTTTTTTATTACATTTCTTCTGTTGCTTCCTGGTTTCCAGGCCTAGGCCAAAATGATGTTACATCCCAGGAGTCTCCAGGAGTGGAGGAGGGGAGGAGTTCTGTCTGAGTTCTGTCTACATTTCTGAGTTAAGGACAGATGGATTACAGGAACTAAATGTTTTATCGTTTACTATATTTGAGATTTAATATCTCTCAGATATGTTTTGGGTTAAATGAGAGTTCTTTGACCATGAGTGAAAGCTTTAACACAATAACAAAAATGTATTAGTAAAGAGGCCTAGACTAATATACACAATCTATCTATTTGTACAGGGAAAGGGTAAAAATCATGGATTACACAAAGGAATACAGAGTATATTCCTTAAAACATTAATCTACAAACAGTAGGACATAAGACATAAGTCAAACATATTTAGTTACAAGTACAAGGCAGACATTTCCCATAGTTACCAGGCTATGACCCACAAAGGTACCATTCGGGTGACCGCTCTTCCAGAGAGTGTGTTTCCCTCCCATCTAGTCTGTGTATATCATTTCAGGCTGATGCCTTATTGGTTGGCATGGCGTGGCTCTGATTGGTGGGCTTCTCTAATCCTGGGTAAGGACTGGCTACATTTCCAAGCCCTATACTTTGCATAAGTCAGCCCCCTTTAATCCAAATCCTTGTCCCAGACTATTTTGAGCAGGAAACTTAACCTTGTAAGTATATTACATTTTCAGGGAAATTAAGTATTCATGACGGAATGGCCACGGCCCTTCATTGCATATCCAAACATGGGATCTTTTTAAGTGAATATGTGTAGACAGGGCTTTTTTTCAGGGGGAAAGCAGGGAAACACAGTTCCGGCACCTCCGGCGATGAATGTAAGTAATAGCAAGGAGTGCTAGGGTGTGCTGGAGGGTCTATTGATGCTGGCTGCTGGGGAATCTGTTTTTGTATGGAGGTCTATTGTTGCCAATGGGGGATGTTATGTTGCTGGGGGGGGGGTCAATTGTTGCTGGGGGGATCTACTGTTGAGGGAGAGGTCTATTGTTGCTGGCTCTTGGAGGGTCTAGTGATGCAGGCTGCTGGGGGTTTATTGTTGCTGGGGTGGTATTTCGTTGCAGGGGGTCTATTGTTTCTGGGGAGAAGTCTATTATTGTGTGGGCAATCTATTTTTGCTGGGGTGAGGTCTATTGTTGCTTACTGCACTCTATTTTACTGCTTTTCTTGTTATCATTAACAAATTCCATGCATATCACTTAGTAGCACAAGATGATACTTGGCTCTGTATTCTCTAAAAGGGTTGGTACTGGGAGGTGGGTAGTTAGTCGAACCAAGGGACAATGCTCAGAGGTGGGTAGGGAACAGAAAGGAAGGGTAACTCAGAAGGGGGGAGTTCCTGCACCTATTCTCTGAGAAAAAAAGCCCTATGTGACGAACAAAGAGGTTTGGGTCCCATTGTTTAGATACACATGCTTAGGCACCGACTCATCTGTCTAACAGACTTCTGGGACACTGAATGAATGAATGAAAGATTTGTAAAGCACTGCAAATGCGAACTGAATCGCCTCAAGGCGCTAGATGTATTCTCTGTAGTCAGCTGCTAGAAAAGGAAGGTCTTTAGTTTTTTCCTGAAGGCCTGGTGGTTTTCTTCCATGCGGATGTTGGTTGGAAGAGCATTCCATATTCGAGGTCCTTGGACTGCAAATCTTCATTCTCCCTTTGCTTTGTAGCGGTATTTGGGAATGATGAGGAGGTTTTGGTTAGCTGATCGAAGACTGCGATTCGGGGTGTAGTGTTTTATTTTTTCCCAGGGATATAGCGGAGCGTTTCCTTGTATGCATTTGTGGGTGAGGCAGACGGTCTTGAATGTGATCCGATTCTTCACAGTTAGCCAATGTAGGCTCTTTAGGGATGGGGAGATGGATTCCCAGGGCTTTTTTCCTGTTAACAGTCTTGCCGCCGTGTTTTGGATGAGTTGCAAGCGCGCAAGCTGATATTGTGGTAGTCCTACGTAGAGCGAGTTTGATGTTACATAGATACAAAGTTAACCGAAATATATTCATAATTACAATATTTTACAGCTATTAATACAGATTTCACATAAACTCATAAGGCAACAAAGTGCTACATGAATTATCTGCCCTTACTCAAGATAGCCACAGCCAGAAATGCTAGGGCATATTTTTCAAAGTAATTATCAGCAAAAAAACATGGAGACATGGATGGATGGGTAAGTTTGCTTTGAATAATAAAAACAAATTACATAGTGTATTTTGTTTGTTGTCAAGGGCGGCCCGTCCATTGTGGGTGCCAGTGGGGGCTACGCCCCCAATTTTTTTTGGGAGGTGGGGCGCAAACAAACTGAAAATTTTTGAAAAATACTGGGAAAAAACCATCAATTGCAGCCTCACTGTGCCCATCAATTGCAGCCCCACTGTGCCCATCAATTACAGCCACTGTGCCATCAATTACAGCCACTGTGCTCATCAAAGGCAGCCACTGTGCTCATCAAAGGCAGCCACTGTGCTCATCAAAGGCATCCACTGTGCTCATCAAAGGCAGCCACTGTGCCCCATCAAATGCAGCCACTGTGCCTAATTAAATGCAGCCACTGTGCCCCATCAAATGCAGCCACTGTGCCTAATTAAATGCAGCAACTGTGCCCATCAAATGCAGTCACTGTGCCCATCATATGCAGGCACCATGTCCCTTCAAATGCAGTCACTGTGGGCATCAAATGCAGTCACTGTGCCCATCATATTCAGCCACTGTGCCCATCAAATGCAACCACTGTGCCCATCATATGCAGCCACTGTGCCCATTATATGCAGCCACTATGCCCATCAAATTCAGTCACCGTGCCCCATAAAATGCAGTCACTGTGCCCATTATATGCAGCCACTGTGCCCCATCAAATGCAGCCACTGTGCTCCATCAAATATAGCCACTCATCATATGCAGCCACTGTGCCCATCATATGCAGCCACTGTGCCCATCAAATGCAGTCACTGTGCCAATCATAAGCAGCCACTGTGCCCATCATATGCATCCACTGTGCCCCATCAAATGCAGCCTCACTGTGACCCCCCGCCCCCCCGCCTGCTCGCTTTCTGACCAGCACCTACCTCATCTTGGTGGCGGGTCAGGCAGCGGGTGACAGCAGTGAGCTGTGGGACGGGCAGTGGATCAGACGACAGCTCCTGTGTCCTCCATGCTTCTGTGCTTCCCTTATTATCTTCTGCTAGGGGTCCAATAGGATCGCCTGTGCCTTCAGCCAATCAGGTGACGGGTATTAGACTCACACTTCCTGATTGGTGGAGAGGCGGTTCAGTGTTAGAAAAGCAAATATTAATTTGCTTTTCTAAGACACCTGGGTGGGCTCCGAGCGCAATGCTCTACACTCTGAGTCCACCTTTTTTTAAGCCTATTAGAGTCTCTAATCATGTGCTTCAAAAAAACACCCCTGCCGCTGTAATGCAGGCGCCCAGTGTTCAAAACACCTGAATAGGGGGAGGCAGTGGCGGCTATGGATAGATTCATGAAATGCATAAATCTATCCATTAGGCATATAGGGGGTGACATGATAGAGGGGGTGGCACCTGTGCACCCTTAATGGACAGGCCGCCCCTGGTGGGTGCACGGGCTCCGCCGCCCTCCCTTTCCTATTGTGGGGGTGGGCGGGGTGTGTTTTTTGAAGCACTGATTAGAAGCTCTAATAGGCTTCAAAATAGGGTGGGCTCGGGGTGCATTGCGTCCGGAGCCAACCTAAGTGTGTTGCAACAGTGAATGAATATTCGCTGTTGCAACACTGATCCTCCTCCTGGCCAATTGGTCTCATACCCGTCATTCGATTGGCTAAAAGGACAGGTGATCCCATTGGATGCCTAGAAGAAGAAGGGAGGAGCCGCACAGAAGACACAGGAGCCCACCCACCCGCCGTCCATAGAAGCCTGCGGCCACCGGAGCCTGCAACCTGCTGAGGCCTGCTGATGCCTGCCAGAGCCCACAACCCTCCGAAGCCCACAACATGCTGCTGCCCACCGAAGCCTGCCGCTGCCACCGGAGCCTGCAACCTGCCGCTGCCTGCTGAAGCCCGCCACTGCCACTGGAGCCTGCAACCTTCCGCCGCCTGCTGAAGCCCGCCGCTGACCTCAGAGCCTACAACCTGTCGCTGCCTGCTGAAGCCCGCCGCTGCCACCAGAGCCTGCAACCTGACGCTGCCCAGCAAGCCTGCCGCTGCCACCGGAGCCTGCAACCTGCCGCTGCCTGCTGAAGCCCGCCGCTGACCTCAGAGCCTGCAACCTGTCGCTGCCTGCTGAAGCCTGCCGCTGCCACCGGAGCCTGCAACACGTCGCTGCCTGCCAAGCCCGCCGCTGCCACTGTAGCCTGCAACCTGCCTGCCGGGGCCTGCTGAGGTAAGTGTGGGGAGGTGCTGAGATGTCACTGATCAACAGGGAGTAGATGTTTTCCACCCCCCCAAAACAAAAAACACCAGCCGCCACTGTTTGTGGTATTTGGTTTGATGTAGCGTAGTTCCACTTTAAAGCTGAATCCTAGGTACGGATATTTTTACATAACAGGATTTGTCCAACATGGACCAATGTAACTATGTATATGGCATATTTGTGGGATCCAAGCAACAATTTTCACAGTACTAAAAAACAAATCCTGTATAATGATAGTAATAATAAAATGAATTAATCTTTATACCAATAATACAATGCACTTTATGCACCTGTTAATAAATAATATCACCTATCAACATTCACATCTACTCATTATTTTCTCACACCGTGGGACACGTCTGATCTTATTTATGTCCTGCATGTGCTAATCAATTTATTTTAGGTAATTCTTTGTGTCATTTCCTCTTTCCCCCCCGGCATAGATTCCATAGTTATCACTAAGGGAACACAGTTGGATGCTTTGATGTAAACACCGATAAACTAAAATCACGTATTCCTCTATTGTACCAATACTGTATCTGCTATTAACTTAATTTTATTTAAAATTTTTGCATACGTGTAAAAATCTTAATTTTTGGTAATACAATTAATTACACCCCAAGAACATTATATATTTTCTGAAAGCAGAGGCCCTGAAGAATAAAAAGGTGATAGTTGCAAATTTATGTTTCACATGACATTTGCGCAACTGTTTATTAACCTCTTGCCAACCAGCCGCTGTCGTTATACAGCGACAGGTTGGTACGGTTGCACAAACCGCCATAGGTGTACATCGGCCCCATTAAGATGTATAGGGGGCTGCAATGTCCGCTGGTCACCCGCGATTGCTCCATAGAGAGCCAGAACAGGGATCTGCGTATGTAAACAAACAGATCCCCGTTCTGACAGGGGAGCAGAGAGAGATCTGCTGTTCCTAGTGATCAGGAACAGCGATCTCTCTCTACTCCGAGTCAGTACAACCCCCCACAGTTAGAAATACCTTCCTAGGGAACACTTAACCCCTTGATCGCCCCCTAGTTTTAACCCCTTCCCTGCCATTGTCAATTATACAATAATCAGTGGCTATTTTTTAGCTCTGATCGCTGTATAAATGTCAATGGTCCCAAAAAAATGTCAAAAGTGTCGCCGCAATGTCGCAGTCCCACTAAAAATCGCTGATCACTGCCATTACTAGTAAAGAAATAATAATAATAATAATAATAAAAATGCCATAAAACTATCCCCTATTTTGTAGATGCTATAACTTTTGTGCAAACCAATCAATATACGCTTATTGTGATTTTTTTTACCAAAAATATGTATACATATTGGCCCAAACTAATGAAGAAATTAGTTTTTACTTGATCGCTATCACATGGTTTGAATCCCAACCACAACACTACCTGCCTGGAGTTTGCATGTTCTCCCTGTGCCTGCGTGGGTTTCCTACGGGTACTCCGATTTCCTCCCACACTCCAAAGACATGCTGGTAGGTTAATTGGCTTCTATCCAAAATTGGCCCTAGTATAGTAATGTGAGATGGAGACCTTGGATTGTGGGCTCCTTGAGGGTAGGGACCGATGTGAGTGTGTGATATATGTGTGGAGCGTTGTGTAAATTGACGGCGGTATATGGGTACCTTAAATAAATAATGATATAATAGATGAGCATCTTAATGAGACACAATGTACAGGGACAAGGACAATTGTAGACACTCACTCAGGTGGAACTGGATGGACTGGTGACTTTATTCAACCTTACTAACTATGTAAGGGGTTAATAAACCCCTATGTGATAGCATTAGGCAGGTAACAGGTACTCTTTATGGAGACATGTCTTCCCTTCCCTTCACACCATCTAATCAAGCAGATTGGCTTGGTTAGAAGTGTCCCCTGGCTTTGCTGACCAGGAAAAGGGTGCATCTGAAACCGGAAGTGACATTGTTTGCAAGTGAGATTGAGGCATGGATTTGTCTCAGTCTCACTGAACTCTCTCTCCTCCAGCCAGCGGATGTGTTCCCGGGCTCCGGTGAGTGCAGGACAGCCTGGGAACCACAGAAGGAGGGGGCCACTGGCGGGAGGGAGGGAGGCACCGCTTAGCTGGCTCGGTGAAAGTGGTTGGCAGCTATATAGCTCCTGCATTCACTTTCACTTTGAAGCCCGTCACCAGTTGAACAAAACCCACACAAGCTGATGACTGCTGCTGCAGCTGTCAGCTTGTGATTAAGGATTCACTCTTTGGATGTACATAGTACATAGTACGTCCAAAGAGCTCAATTGGTTAAAGAATTCCGGATATGCATATGTTTTCAGAGTTAAATTGGTCCAGCTTGGAGCTGATGGCTGATATACCGATAACTAAAAACTGGAAATCACTGCAAGTAGACATCGTTACTCCAGTGATCTCCACTTGCTTCCAGGTCCTGTGCTGAGCAGCCAGCCTGCTGCATTGTGAACACAGTAGGTTGGCCGCTTGTCACAGTTGCCATTCAGAGACTTTGCATTTTCTCAATGATTGCAAAGCATTCTGTGATTGGATAAGGTGGAGAGCACAATGCCATCGCCCCACCCGTATACCCCATCAAACCAGAAAATGCTTTGCATTCATTGAGAAAATGCAGAGCATTCCCTAAATGGCACCCCTACAAGCGGCCAATGTCCTGTTTTTAGAAGGCAGTAGAGCAGCTGCTCGGCACAGGACCCGGAATCTAGTGGAGATCAGTGGACACCAATCAGCCATAACTAGGAATGCACCGATACCACTTTTTTAAGATTGAGTAAAAGTACCGATACTTTCTTTCAAGTACTCGCTGATACCGATTACCTTTTTTTTTATGTCATCTGACAGTGGCACTGATATGCAGCACTGATGAGGCGTAGACTGTGTCAGTAGTTGTTTATTTATTTATTTTTACATTCTTTTATATATAAAAAAAAAAAATATATATATATATATATATATATATATATATATATATATGGATATATATATCCAGTATCTCACAAAAGTGAGTACACCCCTCACATTTTTGTAAATATTTTATTATGTTTCATGTGACAACACTGAAGAAATTACACTTTGCTACAATGTAAAGTGGTGAGTGTACAACTTGTATAACAGTGTAACTTTGCTGTTACGTAGAGTTCGTGCTGTGCGGAGGCTTGGTGTTGGGGTCCTGACCTTGACACAAGTCCAGTCCATTAACAGGGTGGGGAGGAGTTCATGGACCAAGAATTGGTTGCTTCAGCGTGACCAGTTCTCTCATATGCCTTTGCTCCGTGAGATCCGTGAGAATAATCCTGATGATTTCAGGAACTTTCTCCGGATGACGGACCCCGTATTTCACCGTTTGTTGGCTTTGCTGACCCCTTATATTAGCAGGCAGGATACCTGCATGAGGCAAGCCATCACTCCGGAGCAGAGGCTAGTCGCCACCCTGCGGTACTTGGCGACGGGGAGAAGCCTGCAGGACTTGAAGTTCTCGACAGGCATCTCCCCCCCATTCTCTGGGGATCATTATCCCAGAGACCTGTTCTGCCATCATCCAGGTCCTGCAGAAGGAGTATATTAAAGCGGAACTCCACCTTAAACAAAAATATTAAAAGCCAGCAGCTACAAAAACTGCAGCTGCTGACTTTTAAAAAATGGACACTTACCTGTCCCAGGGTCCAGCGATGTCGGCAGCCGAAGCCGATTGATCGCTCGTCTCTCGGCTGCCCCCACTGCCATCCTCGGTCAGGGAATCAGGAAGTGAAGCGTTGCGGCTTCACTGCCCGGTTCCCTACTGCGCATGCGCGAGTCGCGCTGCGCATCTACACTGGTCCCCTTTGTGTTGTGGGAACTGTGTGTTTCCCAGTACACACCCGGGGGGGGGGGCGGGCATTTGCGGCTAGCTGCGGCTAGCTATGCCCGGAAGTGGGTGCAGATACCTGTATTATACAGGTATCTGCACCCCTCTCCCCCCTGAAAGGTGCCAATTGAGGCACCGGAGGGGGGGAGGAATCCGATGAGCAGAAGTTCCACTTTAGGGTGGAATTCCGCTTTAAGGTAAGATTTTTATCCTTTAATATCACATTTTATTGTATTTAATGTTTGATAATATATTGTATTTCTTTCCTCATTCCCTAATTACCATGATTGTAATATGCAGTGAATGTCCCCTTTGTTCTCATGCATGCTGGATTTTTATGTAATTTTTTTTTCTCCTGCATACATATTTGCCTTCACTTTCCCCAGCATGGTCTCCTGGCCCTATATTCACCTCGTGTAGTCACTAAACAATGTATTTTGTCAGCTCCATAGTAGTGCTTTACCCCAAACACCCCCTAAAATGTTTTTAAATGTGTCTTGTGCTTTAAATTTAGGCAGAGTGCCAGAGGCTTTTTTTGGGGGGTCCCCAAATCATTTGGAACCCTCCCTCCCCCCAACTGCTAAGTCAGCTGATACCAATTCTCTATCTATCCTCTATCATCTATCTGCTGACTTTGCCAAACCCATACACACTATACCCATCTCTTTAGTGATCAGATGTATGGATGAATTCCCCAAAGCATGTAGTGCAAGGGCCTGCCTGTATACTTTCAAATGGTAGTGTTTCAAGTTTTTGTATACTATTATTATCTTGATAGGTAATAGCAGAATTTCCAAATGTGCTCAAATGTGTACAGTGTGTATTTATATCTTTGTATTATGACACTTCTTACCTGTCCAGTGGGCTGCCAATAGTGTAACTAAGGAGGCGCTGTTCCAAGTAATACCCATTATTTAGGCATTCATCTCTCAATGAAGTGGAGAGGGTTACCTGTCCAAAAGATCCCCCCCCAAAATGTTAGAAATGGCCCATGAGGGGGGGGGGGGGAATCTGATAGCTGTACCTTATACTTTGGTCTTTAAAAACTCCCTCAAATAAATGTTATCTTGATGTTGGCCAAGAATGTTTGTGTCTAATCTGCTTTCCCTGTTTATGTGCAAAATGACTAATTTTTTTTTTTGTTTGACTCCACAGTTTCCTTCCAACCCACAGGAATGGCAGACTGTGGCCTCCCACTTTGCCCAGCGGTGGGACTTTCCTAACTGTGGAGGGGCAATTGATGGGAAACATGTCCACATTGTCCCACCACCCAACTCGGGGTCATTATATTTCAACTATAAGGGGTTCAATAGTATTGTGATGTTGGCGGTGGTGTCGGCTACTTACGAGTTCCTGTATGTGGACGTGGGGAAGAATGGCCGGATAACCGATGGTGGAGTCATCGCCCAGACGGAGTTCTACAGGCATCTCCAGAATGGCAGCTTGGACTTGCCACCTCCAGAAGACAATGTGGAAGGACTCCCATTTGTCTTCGTAGCGGATGAAGCGTTTGCGCTGGGGGACCATCTTATGCGGCCATTCCCGGTGAGGACCCTCACCCCGGACCAGAGGGTTTTTAATTACTGGTTGGCCAGAGCCAGAAGAGTGGTGGAGAACACGTTTGGAATCATGGCCAGCCGGTTCCGCCTATTTCTTACACCCATACACATGGCGGAGTACAAACTGAATCATATCATCCTGGCGTGCTGTGTTCTACACAACTTTTTACGGCAACATTCTGCCAACTATGCTGGCTCAGTTGGGCCTGAGGCTGGACTTCAAAATGAACCAACCCTGACGGCGCTTGAAAGTGGCCGTCCTGGCTTGCCCCCCCTGAGTGCCCATGATGTCCGGCTAAGATACCTTGAATACTTTGCGGGTAGGGGGGCTATCAATATGCCAGACAATGTCTGAAACCTTTTTCAAATAAAAAAAAAATTAACTAGTAAAATATTTGGTGACATTTACTGCTTGTATTTCTTTTAGCTGACCCTGACAGAAATGTGATGAGTCCTGAAAATGGCGTGATTGTGTAACATTACAAAGCATTGTTGGGTGTTATTTACTAAAGGCAAAGACACTTTGTCACAGAAAACACCAATTAGAGCACAACAAAAGTTTTGGAGCATTGAAACAATAATCCACACATTCTTGATTAACAATCTTTTTAATACCAGCACAATCACATGTGCATTTAGAAAAGGTTTTTAAAACAAACCAACATATTTGTTGTATAACAATTTTTGGGGTCACATTAGAAAAAGTAGAAATGTCCATTTAAGATAAAACAGGTATGTTTAAAACCAACAAGAAAGACACAAATCTTGAACTTACAAAGTTCACATTTGGGAGAACTTGAAGGCAATATCAGACATGAGTATTTACAAACTGTGTTTGATATTGCGTTCAGATGGGGTGAAGTCACCCCTAGAAAAGCCAAATTTTGAAGATGCACACCAATTGCCGAATGTCAACATGTGCTAGCTGCTATCACGGAGGATCAAGGGACGTGTTTTTTTGGTGCAACCCCTTCCTCACAGCTACTTTATTATTGAGGGAGGAAGGGGTTGCACCCCCAAAACGCGTCCATTGATCTCCCGTGATGGCAGATAGCACATGTTGACACACTGTGTGCATCTTCAAAATTTGGCTTTTCGCAAATATGTCAAAAAATTGTAAAAATTTTTAGCTCACAAAAAGCACCACCAAAAAAAGGGATTTTGAGGGATTTTAAACTCTCCCTAAAACATCAATGATGTTCTTCATTTTTTTTTAACATCATTGATGCTTTTCTGGATGTTTTCCAAGTCCCTATTACACCCCATTATCTCCCCGATCAGGATCTGTGCACTTTCTGAGGTGAAATGCCCTGGATCCCCAACATCACGATCACCTAAAAAGATAGAAACAAAAACACACCATGTATTATAAATCTGCCGGCATCCATCTCTTACCTGAGCCTTTGGTCGCAGACACTCACCTGTTGTGGTGACTATTTCCACCACGTCTCCTTCCTCCTCCTGCTCTGCTTGGCTTGGGTGGGTCTCCACTTCTTCATGAGGTGGGGGGTCTCTGGTCTCCTCGGATGAGGGGTGTCCTCCGAGTCTTTTATCCCCTATGTAAAAAAATTGTACAATTGTCTGTTTTGGCAGAGTTCCAAGATGTTGAATTTTTATTGTCCTTTGTCAAGCTTCAATACTTTACCTGTTTAGTACAAGCTTCACAAATGGAGTCACCCCTATAGTATACACTGGAGCACCTGTGTGGACACCTCAATAAAAAGGGTGTTCTTGTGTCCCACACTAGTGCTCCAGCGTCCAGATGTGAAAACTGCTGAGTGTCCTCTCCTTACACAGAATCTAGTTTGCATTCCATTCTAGTTACAAACCCATCTACACAAAAAAATTATTTTCAGACAAGTAGGCCATAAAAAATGTTGGCAAATGCATATGGCCAAAACAATGGTGTTTTCTAGGCCGAACGAACAATGTTTTATACAAACGAATAATGTGCCCATGAACATGAAAGTTGCCATTTTAAACTATACAACAGTTAAGAAAAGCACATGGAGCAGCACGAACGTAAGAAAAATAAAGAATAGGAACACAGGACAACTACTTACTTTTTTGCAGCACTCTCCGGATCCTTCTGTACTGCTCATGCTCCCTTAATTTGAGGACCGACCACCACTTCCTGAGCTGATCTTTCGATCCTCGTACCCCAAAATTCCGATGCAGACTCTTGACCACTTTCGCCATGATCTTGGCCTTTCAGACATTGGGGTTGGGGTAAGGTACATACTTCCCGTCATAGTCGGCCTTCTGCAGGATGTCGACCATCTCCAACATCTCCCCAAAGGACATATTTGATGCCATAAATCGTCTCCTTCTGGATCGGGACGTTTCAGGCTCCGGGCTTTCCTCCTCCTCGTTGCTGTAATTATCTGACACCTGCTCTGTCTCCGCCATGTGCTCTTCCCCACTGCGCCGAATGAGAAGGGGCGGGGAATAGACTAGAAAGAACGTCAGGGGCGGGCGGAGTTTCACGCATGCGCAGTGTCTATAAAGCGTAACACGCATGCGTAGTGAGTACGATCTGTGAGCACGGAGTAACGGAGGCACCGATCGTGATAGCGAAGGTAAGATTTAACATTGGGCCTATACTGCTTCTAGATTGAGGCCTATATTTGCACAAGTTTAGAAGACTTTAGGCTGACATTAGGGTTTGTCTTGTGTTGTGTCTTGCAGCTAAAATGGATATCTTGAAGGATCATGACTTTATGCCAATCTTCATAGATATGTTCAGGGAGCTGCCCTGTCTATGGCAGATAAACCACCATGATTATAAGAACCAAACAAAGTGGAAGGCAGCGCTGGATAAGTTGCTGCAATTTGTGAAGTCGGTGATCCCCACGGCAGACATCATCTATTTGAAGATCCTAATTGGTGGCCTGAGGAGTACATATCTAAGGGAGTACAAGAAGGTCCAGGATTCCCAGAGATCAGGAGCTGCAGATGACATTTATGTCCCCAGGCTGTGGTACTACGACAGGCTGCATTTTCTGGCAGGTCAGACTGAACCCAGGCCAGCACTCTCCACTCTTCCTTCCACGCTTCCTTCCACCTCAGCTGAGGCTTCTGATGTCCAACCTGGGTCTTCTAGGCAGCAACATGTGGAGGAGCCCAGCTTGAGCCAGGTATAGCATTCTTCTAAATATTGCTGGTTGTCCAATCAATGATGTTAAATAGATGTTAGTTTGGAGTACTAATTTGTGATTGATGATGCAAAAACCAAAACCATGTCCCTTTTTCATACACAGGGAAGTCTCAGCCAGGAGGTGGCCGGGCCAAGCAGGCTGCCTGATACCCAGGTCCCTCCCCTACACCTTCAAAGAAAAAGTGGCAGGAAGAGGAGTAACCTGGAGGAGGCTGCAATAGGCCTATTTTGGAAGGCTACAGAGGCCCTCAGAAAACCCCACAGTGTGGAGGAGGACTTTGCTGGCCTAACTGCATGCAAAATGATGTAGATGGAGGAGGGCCAACGACTCCTGTGTGAGTTCCTAATTTTGGAAGCTCTAAATAAGGGATTGAGGGAACAAATCACATGTGCAACCCACATTTGTGACCTCACACATAGTCCTCCTCCTCCTCCTCCTCCAGGTCCTACTCCTCCTCCTCCAGATCCTACTCCCCCTCCTGCCACATCTCCAACACCAGAACCACAGCCGGGAAGGAAGCGTGGAAGGAAGACCAGAGAGTGATGGCCCTGGGCTCAGTCTGGTCTGGCAAAATATGCTGCCTCTCTGGAACTTCTGGACCAGACTGCACTCCCTTACAAATGGACTCCTCAGGCCACCAATTTTGCAGTAAAATAATTGATGTCTGCCCTGGGGGCCAAAGGCTTCGCCAATTTATGATGTTTCTCCAGCGTTGCCTCTTTCTTTGTTTGGTTCTGAGCCCTTAATAAAGGAATTTTTGTTTCAATTATACTCGCCTATGTGTGTTTTCCTTCAAAAAGGACAGTTTGTTTGTGAGGAGGTACATTTCAAAAATACAATGTCAAAAATACAATGTGAAATTAACAAGAGACACCAACACCAAACAATCTCCTTGAGATTAAATAATACAAGATAATAATGGTGTTGTGGTAACTTGACACACAAAACACACACAAAAATATTCTGGAGTAAAAAAAAAACAAAACATCAGCCTTGAAAAAAATACAAAACAAAAATAAAAAAGACAAAAAAAATTTTTGTCAGATGTGACAAATCAAAATATATTGAGGGAATCACGATAAATAATAAAGAAATAAGTTGGTGAGAAGTCTGTGTGAATATGAGCAGCAAAACTACTTAATTCTTCTAGCATTATAAAGAATAATTGAGTGCGCTGTATTAAACAATTGTAAACATTGCAGCCTGATGAAAGTGCTCTATCCATTCCGAACGCTAATTTTACCAGACCGAGCTGTTCCGTCTCGGAATTTCTTCTGAGTATGCGTGGCACTTTGTGCGTCGGAATTGTCCACACACGGTCGGAATCGACGTGATCGGATTTTGTTGTCGGAAAATTTTATAGCCTGCTCTCAAACTTTGTATGTCGGAAAATCCGATGGAAAAAATCCGATGGAGCCCACACACGGTCGGATTTTCCGACAACACGCTCCGATCGCACATTTTCCGTCGGAAAATCCAACCGTGTGTACGGGGCATTAGAGTGCTTCCTTTTCATTCATCTGTGCAGCTGAGGTTGCACAGAAAGGGATTGATAAATCTATGTCACTTTTGGGGGCAGAGCCCATTCAAGTAGGCTGTATAGGGCCCCGTGATTTTTAACAGCAGCCCTATTGACCAATGTAACAATGAAAATATATCCATACCTGGAATTCTTCATTAATAGCAGATACAGTATTGGTGCAATAGATGAATAAGTGATTTTAGTGTATTAGTCTTCACATCAAATCATCCAACTGCGTTCCCTAGTGAAAACCATGGGATCTGTGCTGGGGAGAAAGAGGAAATGACACAAAAAGAAATACCTAAAATACATTGATTAACACATGCAGCACATAAATAAGTCCAAACTTGTCCCAGTGTAAGAAAATAATGAACAGATGTGAATGTTGATACGTGATATTATTTATTAACAGGTGCATAACACGCATTATATTATTGGTATGAAAATGAATTCATTTGGAAAATATGCTGTTTTTGTACTGCGAAAAATTGTTACTGTACTAGAGTGATATACAAGTTAAAAATAACACATAAAAGACGTTTTGTTTCATTTACAACCACTGACACTTTAAAAAGACATTACAGGCAATGACAACAGCCAGAACCTTTATGCCGCGTACACACGGTCGGACTTTTCGTCTACAAAAGTCAGACAGCCTGTCCGACAGACTTCCGGCAGACTTTCGGCGGACTTGCGGCATACTTTCTAACGAACGGACTTGCCTACACACGACCACACAAAAGTCCGACGGATTCGTACGTGATGACGTACACCGGACTAAAATAAGGAAGTTCATAGCCAGTAGCCAATAGGTGCCCTAGCGTGGCTTTTTGTCTGTCGGACTAGCACACAGACGAGCGGATTTCGGGGTCCGTCGTAGTTACGAAGTAAAGATTTGAAGCATGTTTCAAATCTAAAGTACGTCGGATTTGAGGCTAAAAAAGTACGTTGAAAGTCCGGAGAAGCCCACACACGATCGGATTACCAGCCAGCTTTAGTCCATCAGCGTCCGTTGGACTTTTGTAGACGAAAAGTACGACCGTGTGTACGCGGCATTAGTGCTGAACCTGCGGAAAGCACACTATGATCAAAATCTAAAAATATGTAAAGGTTAATATGACACTGCCCTCCTTTTCATTTAAAAGATTCTATATTGGCTACACCAGTAAGCAAGATCTTATTACAGCTAAAGGGTAATTCCACTTTCGTGAAAAAAAAAATATATCAGTTAAAAAAAATAACATAGAACATACAATTGCTATTATATGTTATGAAAAATTACAACAATAATATACCATTATCTAGAGCATGAGGTGATGTACCTCCATCCCCAATAGTCATATACTCTAATAGTTTCATTGCCCATAGGACTTGAAATGAAATGCAACACAGATTATAGTACAGTTGAAAAGAGCAAAAAAAAATTATTACAATAAAGCAGATTATAAAAAACACGCCTCAATGAAACAGGCTAACTGATCTGCTATAGTTAGAGCTCTAAGTTCACACAGAAATATTCATATTTAAAGAGGAAGTAAACCCTGATGGGTTTTAGTTCATCTTTTGTTCCCTGCAAGGTAAAAACATAATGGGCTAATATGCATTGCAAACTAGCCCATTATGTTGCCCTAATCTGTAAAAGAAGCCTGCGCTGTCCTTGTTGTCCTCGCTGGTGGAAGCATACATCTTCATCCTTCTTCTTTCCGGGGCCGTGGACTCTGGCCAGTCACAGTCTGTTGCTGGCCGGAGTCACATGACGTTACTCCTGCGCATCCGTGCAGGAGCCATCAGTCACGGCACTTGCTAGTGAAGAAACGGCACGGAGGGCCGTTTCTTCACTGCGCATGCGCCGATGACGTCGGCAGTACCTACAGGTAAGCCTTATTATAGGCTTACCTGTAGCTGAAAGTGGTGTAACTAGGTTTATAAACACTTTAAATAGTACATGATCATATCTATCAATGCCAAAATCAAGTGCATCCCAAATTCTCGATGCGTTTCATGAACTTAATTCGCCTCCTCAGGAGTAGATGCTGTTAATATGGTGTAGGTCATTTTGTAGAAGTTAAAAATAGTATATCATTTTGCCCCATGTTTTTATGAGTTACAAAAAAAAGTGTTAACAATGTTGGAAAATGTCAACTGAGAACTTAATAAAAATTTAAAGTTGGAAAAAAAAATAGTATATAATTTAGAGACTTCCGAGATGTAACAAGCCAATGGGTGTCTGCTAAGGGAGTTGTGGTAGGGGGGCAACAGCCACCCCCCTTCAAAAAGACAGGGCAACAAAGGGACCACAGCAAGTGGCACGTGAAGAAATGAAAAAGGGGGGGACCCATAGTACCACCAACATAGGTTCCAGAGTTACAAAGAGATGAAGTTGTTCCAACAGGTATCCAAAATTACTTTCACTATGGTTACATTACCTATTGGCACAACTTCATCTCTTTGCAGAGCAGAGCAACAGGTTGACATTTAATACTTACCTTCCCTTGGCTCACATTGCCTCTCCATTTGCTGCTAGCAGTGAGGAACTAGGAGCCCCTCTCAATGAGAAAGGACCATCTTTAATATTGACTGGACCCGGGGCAAACATTTTCTTAGGCCCCCTCTTCCATGCAATTTCAAATAGCAGCTAGACTCAAAATCAGTTTACTGAATCAAATCAGGCAGCGATTTCGATTAGTTGCCAGAGGTTACAGTGTATCATTACTGCTCACTGACTGGCTGCTAGAGCTTACAGCACACATTATGGCTCACTGTTATTTTCTAGAGGTTACAGCACATGACTTCTGCTTGTTGATTGGTTGCTAGAGATTACTGTACTTCAATATTGCTCACTGATTGAATGCTAGAGGTTACTGAACATCTATACCACTCACTAATTGGTTGTTAGAGGTTACTGCACATTATTACTGCTCACTAATTGGTTGCACAAGGTTAGTGCACAGCATTACTGCTCACTGATTGGTTGCTAAAGGTTACAGCACATCATCTCCTCACTGCCTGCCTGTATATTCACATGCACAAAAATTCAGGGTGCTGTGGCACCATGTTATTTTTAAGAAGGGTTCCACCTCCAATTTTGTTACAAAACATGATGTTAGGCTTAATGATCACAATTGTAGGCAGGACTTTCAAGCATGCTCCTTTACCTCCCCAGTGGGCAGAATTCAGCAGAAGTCATGGTGGATGTGACCTCAGGGGTACATGATATACATACTGTATGAATGCCGCCACTATTTACATATCAATGCAGGTTATACATGTAAACTCAGGGTCTGCAGGTGAGTCATCTGTACATGGCAATAGGGCAGCCTGGGCAGCAGCAGCAGCAGAAGTTTACATTAGAGGTAGAGATATCGGGACACAGCACGGGGCTAAAACTTCAAGGGATAAGGGAATTTAAACTGGGACAGTTGGCAAGTATGAGGCAGCTGCTTTGGGCCCCACTACAATGATGGGGCCCAGGGGAGCTGCCACTTTTTCCCTGCCTTGAAAACGGACCTGTTCAGGGCCCCGGACTCTCCAGACCCCCACATTTGATGGTGCTGGTGTCTGAGAGGCTAATTGTCAAGCACCAGTGCTTCATGTGGGAGGAAGGAGGGTGAGTCCTATGATCTTCCAAGAGAACCAGGTATTTCTCTTTGCTCCCAGCAGAAAATGGATCAGTGGCGGAGGAAAAGGAGGGGAATATTAGGCATGCATATACAAAGCATGCCCCCCCCCCCCCCGCTAGTACAGATGCTTCCAGTCACAAGCACAGTTCCATGCACATCAACAACACATGCTCAGTCTGGGGGATGTATTTTTACAATTTATTGTTGAAAAATTTGAAACAGGAGAGGGGGTTAGGTTCACAGAATACTTCAAATGGTATTGGCAATCAATAGGAGAACAATCTTCACACTAAATCCTCATAGCTGTGGTCACATATGAAAGTCCTAAATCAGGTCTTACTCACAATGTCCCAGGAGCTGAAAACCACCCAGCTTCCACAGGTAGATCCTCAGTGAGGGAGATAAAAGATCCTTCTCCAGACCAGGACTTCAGAACAGCATTTTCCAGCAAATAATCATTTACAAGTTTTTCTTAGGCCCCCAGCCCAGCTCCTGCCGAGGTCCAGACTACAGCAAAAATCCTGTTTTGCTATTTTCTCCAGGCCCTCAGACCAACTCCTGCTGAAGAGCATTTTCCAGCAAATAATCCTTTGCTAGTCTTCCTTAGACCCTCAGCCAAGCTCCTGCTGAGGCCCAGACTGCAGCATAAATCTTGTCTTGCTATTTTCTCCAGGCCCCTAGACCAACTCCTGCTGACCCCAATCCTTAACTCAGTAAAGCTGCTTATAGGGGCAGCAGCCCCAAGATAACTGGAACTCTCCTTGGAGAAGAAAGAACACTCTGACCAGATTACTGCTCCACTGACTACAGTGAAGCCAAAAACTAAATTTAGCCTAGCAATCTAACTAGGAACTACATCTATTTAATGATGACTGCTGACAGGATGAGTATAATTATTGCAGTGTTTACTCTAGCCTAATTTTTTAAATGTGCAAGGTTGCTTGGTGACCCTTGATACAAGGAGCTACCTTTTATTAAACATATTTATCAGTTCAGTTCACTTAAAAGGGATTTTTCAGTTGCAAGTAGATCACCTCTTTTGACTTTTTATACAGTGGGTAAAATAAATGTTGAACACATCTAGGTAAATATATTTCTAAAGGTGCTATTGACATGCAATATTCACCACACCGGTAACAACTCATGCAATCCATTTATACAAAGACACCAAAACAAATACATTCAGAAATTAAATTATGTGTAATAAAATGGAATGGCACAGGGAAAAAGTATTGAACACGCTAACTAAAATGTATTTAATACTTGGCACAAAATCCTTTGTTGGTAATGAGAGCTTCAAGACACCTCCTGTATGGAGAAACAAGTCACATGCATTGCTCAGGTGTGATTTTGGCCTATTCTTCCACACATTCTTTCCTTGGATTTGTGTTTGGGATCGTTGTCTTGCTTAAAAGTTCACCCTTGTTTCATCTTCATCATCCTGGTAGATGGCAGCAGATTTTTATCAAGAATGTCTTGGTACATTTTTCCATTCATCCTTCCTTCAGTGAGATGAAGTTTGCCAATACCGTATGCTGAAAAACAGCCCCACACTATGATGTTCCCTCCTCCGAACTTCACTGTTGGTATGGTGTTTTCAGGGTGATGTGCAGTGCCATTTGACTTCTAAACATGGTCTGTATTATAGAATCCAAAGTGTTCAATTTTGGTCTCATCTGACAAGACTACATTCTCCCAGTATTTCAGGGGCTTGTCTAAATGTTGTGCAGCAAACTTTAAATGAGCTTCAACGTGCTTTTTCTTTGGCAGTGGAGTCTTGCGTGGTGAGCGTGCATATAGGCTATGGCGCTTGAGTGCATTACTTATTGTTTTCTTTGAAACAATTGCACCTGCTCTTTCTGAAGCTTTCCACAAGTGGTCCTTGGCTCTTCGACAACTCTTCTGATAATTCTTTTGCACTGCTCTGTCAGAAATCTTGCGAGGAGCACCTGGTCGTGGCCTGTTTATAGTGAAAGGATGTTCTTTCCACTTCCGGATTATGGCCCCAACAGTACTCACTGGAACATTCAGAAGTTTAGAAATCCTCCTGTAGCCAATGCCATCCGTATGTTTTGCAACAATAAGATTGCAAAGGTCTTCAGAGAGCTCTTTGCTTTTACCCATCATAAGATTTTTCTTGTGTGACATGGCAATGTCTTGGCTTTCCATGCCTTTTTGCACCTCACTTTCATTTTGGTGTCTTTGTATGCATGGATTGTTACCAACATATGGTGAAAATTTAATGTCAATAGCACCTTTACTTATTTTGCCTGCTGTATCTTGTTGAGAGTTCAATTCTTCCAGAATTTGTTCCACAACATCGTGAAGTCCCAGGCCTTTGGTCACAAAAAGAGGTGAGGCTGTTCTCGGTCATCCTGTTGCATTATACAATGCAATAAAAATAAAAATCTTGAGGTGAGAGTTGGTCACCAAAAAAGAGCAGCACAGAGGTCCTTCTGCCAGAATCCCTTGGAGATATAAGAACTGATAGGTGATTTAACTTTCCAGCATTAAAAAAACCTGAAATTTCAATTTTGGCTGATTAGTTCAGAAATACCAGTTTTGGTTTCAAAGACCTGTCCTTTTCAAGAGATTTTAAGCCAACCTCATATCCAAAAATATAGAAAATCTTTTGTACTTTGCTGACAGTTTAATCCAACTGAACTTTAAAGACAAGTTGTGATGATAGGCAGGTACAGTACTGGGAATAGAGTTACAATCCTTTTGCTTGAGGGTTTGTACGAAAGGAAATATGTAAAAATGAACAGAGGTTGCGTGGGCTGCTATGGAGGTATTTTTCAACTACTGCTTGAGCAATACCAGACCAGACAACCAAACTATGTGTCTATTTACAAAACCTACAATAACACAAAGGAACACAAAGGTCTATCTTGATAGTAATTGCAACTATGCCCGGCAATATCTCCATCTTTTCCTACCAGTCGAGCATGTTAAATGTTGTGTACTTTTATAACTTTGAATATAATGCATGAAGGTCACCTTAAAGTAGTAAATATTCTGTTTAAAAAAAAAAAAAAGAGCAGCTCCAATCCTCTTCTTCGTGGGTCCCCCACCAGTGCTCTTGGCTCCTCCCCCTTGACTACTGCCTCCAATAGCAAGCCACTTGCCATGGGGGTGTCAGGGACGATAAACCAGACAGAGACAGAAAATGCAGTTAAAATCACACCTTTAATAAAATAGCAACTAATAGTACAGGTCAGGAGCATAGTAAAAAAACTGAAGCCAGGGTTTGGATGCCAAAACGGGTAATCAGATGAGCCGGGATCAGGAAGGCAGAAGTCAGCAAAGTGAGGAGCAAAAATCAGGAACAGAAATTGGAAGAAAAGTCAGCTAGGCCATGTCATACACAGGAAAACAGGCAGGAACTCACTGGAGATTTTGGACCACGCAAGAGCCAGGAAGAAATGAGCAAACCTGTTTAAATAGCCAAAAGGGTCTGGCCGAAGGCTGAACTAATAAGGCATAAAGGAAAGAGAAAGGCGTCTCTAAGTGCAGTGGTTAAAAGATTTATTACAGGCACAATGGGATTAAAAACACTTACAAGATAGAAAGAGGTCAAAGGCATATAATGATTAGTCCTCCTGCGGATCACTGTAATCCTCATCTGTCTGGGGGAGAGAGAGCTGTCCTGCAGCTGTCAGAGTCCCTGGTGACGCGGATTGGCAAGGAGCTATAGATGCGATGAGGTCTGACGAAGGAGACGTGCATGCTCCGAAACACGTTACTGCCCATCACCTGATGTTACAGCGGCTGTTCCAGCTTGGTTCCGGAACCCGGGCCGCCTCATTGCATCTATACCTCCTTGCCAATCCACGTCACCAGTGACTCTGACAGCTGCAGGAAGGCTCTCTCCCCCAGACAGATGAGGATTACAGCGATCTGCAGAAGGACAAATCATTATATGCCTATTACCTCTTACTATCTTGTAAGTGTTTTTAATCTCATTGTGCCTGTAATAAATCTTTTAACCACTGCCCTTCTCTTTCCTTTTTGACTCTCCAGAGCTGCTTCTTCTCTATAAAGTGCTGCCTTCAGTGCTCCACTGCTACAAAGGACCATACACCCAGCCTTACCAGAGCATCCTCATCTCTCCCTCTTTTCTGAACTAATAAAACAGGTAATGGTAACTAGGTGAGCCACTGTGGAAACGAGTGGCTGGTAAGTAACCGACAGCTGAGCAGCTTCTGTGCACTGAAAGAAAAGAGCTGCTCGTAAATAGCAGGAGCCAGCCATGACAGGGGCACTGGTGCATTCTTGCTCCCAAGCCCTTCTCTATGCATCAATAAGCCACATAGAGCCGTGACTCAGCTCCACCCCCTGGCCTCTCCTCATTGCAGTGGAGGCTCTCGTGCATATCGCTGGATCAGGAGGGAGTTCAGAGTAGTATCAGGGGGGCTGTGGGAAGAGCAACACACAGAAGGTTTTTTTTTACCTTCATGCATAGAATATTACTTCCACTTTAACCTAACAGCCTAATAGAGGTATTTTTGTAGGTTTGTGGGACTTCTGTTGCCTACAGGCTCTTTTTACATATTAAAGTGACAGATTGACATTTGTAGATCATAATAATAGTGTCTCTTCAATGGTACCCCAAACTTTTTACTTATGTTTATTATTATTTTTTCTATATTTAAAGATTACAACAAAATAATTCTATCATGCCTAGCTTTCATATTTTCTGAATTTGCTACCCAAAAGTTACTTAACTAAAGTAAAAAGTTTTTTTAGCTATTTACATCACATACCTCAGGACTCATAGATGTTTGATTACTTCTAGACAGCAATAAAAAAGCTTTAAGAGCTGCTAAACATTCTCTATCCAATCCAAAATGTTTTGCCTGAAATGTTATAATAAAGAAATCCTTTCAGCAACCTAAAAAAGTAAAAGCACAGACAAATCTAGCATTTTAAATGCTTACTTGCTGTGTTTATCCTTTCCATACATATTTTCCATTCACTGGCAATGTGCCTTTGAACTTGTTAGAAATGTTATCAATTCCCTAGTACATCCCTCTCCCTCTCTGCAAATCATAGCCCTATCTTCTTCTGGTAGCGTCTAATTACTGTTAGGACCAGGATCTGAACCCACAAACTTTGCTGTTTCTGGTAGTAGCTGTTCTTACTGAGCCACCTGAGATGCTGGACAGCCCCCTTTTTTATCCATTGGACAATCCTTCCTTGTGCCTTGTTTTTTGGTAAATATTATGTGCGAGAAGCAGCGCTGGCGACAAAATGAAATATAGAATATAAATACTATCGCTGCTGTACCAAAGTATAGATACTTGAAAAATAAAACCAAACAAATACAGCGCTGATAGAATAACCAATACAATCAAAAGCTGAAATAGTGCGTGCTAACAAAATTATATAATAAATAATATAAATGATGATAATATACCATCAAAGAATTAAAGTGCTACGTGCTGACAATAAATAAATATCAATAATAAGTGCCATAAAATAGGTGCAAATGCTATGAAATCCACAAAAAATGTCACCACTTAGGCTAATAAAAAAGGAATGGTGACTGCTTGCAAATAGTCCCAAAGTGAACTACCCCAGCCAGGCTGATCCCAGAGTTCTTAGACAGGCAGCTTCACCGGAACACAGACAGCAACTCTTTGACCTGTACTGTCAGTCAATCCCAAATGTATTTGCAAAGCGGTACCTCTAGAGTGGATATACAGATAGGAGTGTTGATGTTCAAAATAAGGCTTGTGGATATCCACCCAAAAATAAAGGAAAAATGATATGGTGAAGTATTGCGGAGTAATGGAATCACTTGCGCTACAAAGCGCTACTCACAAAACCTCGGCTGCAAACAGGCATGTCAGAGAGCTTCCGCAATCGCCGCTGGTAGCGTGCGTTCCACGGAGCCAGGAAGAAACGTCACTTGGTTTAAGGCGTCAGCCGGATGTTGCAACGACGCGTTTCGCCCCTCCCCCAGGGCGTCATCAAAGGACTCAACATCCAAACCACAGCCCGGAAATATATAGTATGTATGGCAAAAGTGACAGCCAATCAAGGCTAGTGGAAAGCAAACACCTCCACATGTCCTGAATCATCATATCCTGTTGCAAACCGAAAACTTTATTACAAACCAAAGGTGAACAGCATATGGACAATACAGAAAAAAGATAAATGACTGAATCTTAAACAAGCAAAAAGCATCTCACATCAAGTTTGCCTGATAAAAATAAAAATAAACAACGTATATTATTATCTAATTGGATAGGATTGTTTGACTATTACGAATATATATAATTATATAAAATAAATAATGAAAAAATAAAAAATAAAATAGAAAAATAAATGAAATAAAAAATAAAAAAAATAAAAAATAAATAAATAATAAAAATAAAAATTAAAAATTAAAGAATATTAGAAAATAATAAAAAATAAAAAATAAAAATAAAGGATAACAAAAATAAAAAATATATGAAATGAAATAAAATAAATTAAAGTGAAAAATAAATAAAAAATAAAATAAAAAAAATTGAAAATATCAGTGGAAAAATAAAAAATAAAAAATAAAAATACTAAAAAAATATATTTACTCCTATTTTTTCTTATTCAACTTAGAATGGAGTGATTAAATTCATTATATAGTAATACAATTGGATAAAAAACAATTTAAATCTAGCTCGACATTGAGCCCATACGGCTGTAAAGTGCGAAGCCAATGGATCCATTGAGTTTCGTTCTGTGAAATGGCTTTCTTCAAATCAGATCCCCTCCAATGTCCCTCAACTTTATCAATTCCGCAAAAGGTCAATAGGCTAGGGTCCCTATTGTGGAATAACCTAAAATGGTTAGAAAGGCCATGATGTCTATAGCCCTTCTTAATTCTGTTAACATGCTCTCTCAATCTGACCCCTAGCTGTCTAGTAGTCCTACCCACGTACTGCAAATTACATGGGCAGGATAACAGATAAGTCACATGCGTGGTACTGCACGTAATAAATTTCTTTATTTCAAAAACCCTTCCTTCAGATGACGATTTAAAATGAGTGGTTTTTCTCTTCCGAAATTTTGAGGTCCTACAAATCATACACCTACCACAACTGTAGAAACCAGTCTTATCCAGAAAAGTACACACCTTCCTGGGAGGGTTCACCACGTTGTGTGCCAGTTGTAATCTAAGGGTAGGCGGCTTTGTGTAAATAAATATTGGTTGTGAGGGTAAAATTTTTTTCAGATCAGTATCTTCCAGTAATAGAGGCCAATGTTCCTTAATGATTTTTTCAAAATATCGATATTGTCTATTAAAACCTGTCTTGAAAGCTAAACTATAATCATTTTCTTTGGTGACTTTAGATTTGAATAAGTCCTTTCTGTCCATTTCACCAACTAGCTTTTTGGTGCGTTCCAACTCTTCTAATTTGTATCCCTTGGCTCTAAAACGCTCTAGAATGACATTAGCTTGTAAATTGTAATCATCTTCTTTACTGCAATTTCTCCTCACTCTGAGCATTTGGCTTTTCGGAATACCCCTCAACCATCTTGGATGGTGGCAGCTCGTCAGCGGAATATAGCCATTCCTGTCCACATCTTTGAAAAAAGTGCGTGAGCATAGTTTGTCACCCTCTCTAAAGACAGTGAGATCTAAAAAATTGATCTCCCTATGGCTAAAATTCTCGGAAAAGGAAATATTAAAAGAATTTTCACTAATTTTCTTTAAAAATCCAAAAAATGATTCTGGTGATCCTGCCCAAATTATAAAAATATCATCAATGTACCTCTTGTAGAGTCTGAGTGTCATGAAGATCCTGCCAGTAACCGGCGATCCACGCGTCCGGGAACACGGCCACGGGTTCCACTGCGCATGCGCGCGCGTTCATGGGTGCGGTCACGCGCGGGCACGCGCGCGCGCACTCCCGCTATCAGGCGGGCTATTTAAACCGGTCTATCACACACCATCTCCGCTGTCTGCTCTACAGCGTTCTGTGAGTGTTACCTGATCTGATCTGTATTTCCTGTTATCTGACCCGGCTTCCTGTCTGACGATCCTGCTATCTGCCTGCACCAGACCCTCTTGGCTTGCCTGACCATCCCTCTGCATTACCCCTGGTACCTCTGCTGTCCGAACGTTACTGACCACCGGCTTGTTGACCCTCCGCTGTGTTCATCAGCTTCCAGTCTGCTATTACCTGCTGTTGTTCCTGGTTCCAGTCCAGCGTTCCAGGCTACCTTCTGCTGTGCTCCAGTCCAGCGTTCCAGGCTACCTTCTGCTGTGTTCCAGTCCAGCGTTCCAGGCTACCTTCTGCTGTGTTCCAGTCCAGTGTTCCAGGCTATTACCTGCTGTTGTTCCTGGTTCCAGCCCAGCGTTCCAGGCAACCTTCTGCTGTGTTCCTGTCCAGTGTTCCAGGCTATTACCTGCTGTTGTTCCTGGTTCCAGTCCAGCGTTCCAGGCAACCTTCTGCTGTGTTCCTGTCCAGTGTTCCAGGCTATTACCTGCTGTTGTTCCTGGTTCCAGCCCAGCGTTCCAGGCTACCTTCTGCTGTGTTCCAGTCCAGCGTTCCAGGCTACCTTCTGCTGTGTTCCAGTCCAGCGTTCCAGGCTATTACCTGCTGTTGTTCCTGGTTGCAGTCCTGCATCCAGTCTCTATCCTCAGTCTACACCCCAGACTACTGACTCCAGAGGGTGCCACCACTACTGGACTTTCAGCAATTGTCCATCCTGCCAGGCACCCATACCACTCTTCACTCCTGGCCCTCTGTCTCCATTCCAGGGGAACGGGAGTGGGAGCTGTAAGGGAGGTCTTTTCCTGCACTCCAGGCTCACAACCTACCAGGTACGTGACAGTAGCAGACAGCCATGTCAGAGCCTGAGCAGGGAACCTCTCCTATGGAGGAACTTTGTGCACACCTGGCAGGATTAACCAAAGCAGTCAAGAACCTGCAGCAAGGATATACCAGGTTGGAAGAACGAGTATTAACCTTGTCCAGCCCCATGGGGGCTTCCTCTGCTCCTGCTCCTTCAGTCGGGCTTTCCTCAACGGTGGTGATGCTTCCCCCAGAACCAAAGGTTCCTACACCCGAACGTTTCTCCGGAGATCGCCATAAGTTCAGGGCCTTCCATAACTCCTGCGAATTATTCTTCGCTCTTCAGCCACGTACCTTTTCCCTGGAGGCAACCAAGGTGGGCTATGTAATTTCTCTGCTGTCTGGGGACCCCCAAACCTGGGCCCATCGCCTCTTGGAGCAAAAGGATATATCCTTAAACAACCTCTCTACCTTCTTTGACACACTGGGTCAATTGTATGATGACCCCCAGCTGTCCGTAACTGCGGAGACTGTCCTGCATACCCTTCAGCAGGGTCGCCGGGCGGCAGAGGACTATGTGGCTGAATTTAGGAAGTGGAGTGCGGACACTAATTGGAACGATGCGGCTCTCCGCTACCAATTCCGGATGGGACTATCTGACTCATTGAAGGATGAATTGGCCAGGGTGGGTACACCACTGACTCTAAATGCCTTAATCGATCTGGCCATTCAGATCGATCGACGTCTACGAGAGCGTAGGTCTGAGAGAGCGATGGGGTCTTCCCGTCCAACTTGGGTTACCCCTAAGGTTCCCCATCATTCAGCACCCGCACCACCTGTCTCCATGTTTAATCGACCTGAGCCAATGCAAGTAGGAGTCCTACGGCCTTCTCTCACCCAGGAGGAGCGACAACGTCGTCGAACAAATAATCTGTGCCTGTATTGCGGGGAACCTGGGCACTATGTCAGGAACTGTCCCAGCAAACTCCGTAAGTGCTTATCTTTGTCCACAGACTATGTTGCACCTCTGGCTAGAAGTACCACTCACCTTGCCCTTTCTCTTCTGCTACAGCTCCCAGGAAGGACTCTGCAAATAACCGCTATTATTGATTCCGGAGCCTGCAGTTGTTTCATGGACTCTCTTTTTGCCACCCAACATCAGATACCTCTGTTACCCAAGGCCCACGGGTTCTCTATCCACTTAGCTGATGGAACCGCTATCAAATCTGGACCTGTCACCCAGGAGACCATTCCAATACCCGTCTCCATTTCTAACGTACATCAAGAACAGTTACGCCTGGATATTATCACTTCACCTCTGTTTCCCATAATCCTCGGTATGCCCTGGTTACAGGCACATAATCCGGACATTAATTGGATCACGGGTGAGGTTACTTTCCCTTCTTCTTATTGTCAGCAGTTCTGTAGAAACCAGAATGCCCAGGAAGACTCTGCTCTGCTCTGCCTGGATACAGACCCCAGTCTACATTCGTCCATCCCTGCTGCATACCATGACTTTCTGGACGTATTTAGCAAACAGAGGGCCGAGGTGTTACCTCCTCACCGGGCCTATGACTGTCCAATCAAATTACTTCCCGGTGCTGAAATTCCGTTTGGAAGAATCTTTCCTCTAACTGAGGTGGAACAAGGGGCCCTGAAAGAATACATTGATGAGAACCTTAAAAGAGGCTTCATTCGTCCATCCACGTCCCCCGCAGGTGCCGGCATCTTCTTTGTGCAGAAAAAGGACAAGACCCTCAGACCTTGTGTGGATTACCGTGAACTAAATAAGATTACTGTGAAAAATCGGTACCCTCTTCCCCTGGTGCCAGAGTTGTTCCAAAGGTTAGGGTCGGCCACTATATTTACCAAACTTGATTTCCGCGGGGCCTACAATTTAGTTCGTATTAGGGACGGAGACGAATGGAAGACCGCTTTTCGTACCCGCTATGGACATTTTGAATACCTAGTGATGCCGTTCGGCCTGTGCAATGCCCCTGCCACATTTCAGTACTTTATCAATGACGTGTTACGTGACTTTCTTGATCTGTTTGTTATCGTCTATTTAGACGACATATTAATTTTCTCTTGTTCTCTTGAATCCCATCGCAGGCACGTCAGAAGTGTGTTGAGCCGGCTTCGACAACATGGTCTATATGCAAAGGCTGAAAAATGTGAATTCGAACAGAAAAGTATTCCATTTCTGGGGTTAGTCATTTCTAGTAAGGGCATCAAGATGGATCCTCAAAAGGTCACTGCAGTTCTAGATTGGCCAGTCCCAACAGATAAAAAAGGAAACCAGCGGTTTGTTGGATTCGCTAACTTTTATCGTAAATTTATTAAGGGGTTTTCAGCTATCATTACACCTATCACCCAACTAACAAAACAAGGTACACGCTTCCATTGGTCAGTTGAGGCCCAAAAAGCTTTTGAGACTCTCAAGGGTCTTTTTACCTCCGCCTCTGTACTCAAACATCCAGATTCCTCTCTGCCATTCATATTAGAGGTGGATGCATCTGAAATCGCCGTAGGGGCAGTGCTATCCCAAAGACAGGGAACTAAGGCCCTGCTGCACCCTGTGGCCTTCTTTTCTCGTAAATTGTCCACAGCAGAGAGGAATTATGATGTAGGTGACAGAGAATTGTTGGCAATCAAGTCAGCATTAGAGGAGTGGCGCTATCTGTTGGAGGGCGCCGCTCACCCAGTTCTGATCTTTACGGATCACAAGAACCTGGAGTATTTGAGATCTGCAAAGAGGTTGAAGCCACGTCAGGCCAGGTGGGCTCTCTTTTTCTCCAGGTTCTCCTTCCATGTCACTTATCGCCCTGGTTACAAGAATACCAAACCTGACGCACTATCCAGGATGTTTCATAAACCCCAAGAGATTTCTCCTCCAGACACCATTCTGGCTCCGGGGAACTTTCTTTTGCTTCAGGGAGACCTGCTTTCCCAAATTAAGCAGGCTTCCGCAGGATTGGAATCTTCCATTAGAGCGGAACTCCAAGTTAGGGATGGGTTACTGTGGCATGAAAATAGGATCTTTATACCTGAGACATTACGAGTTGCAGTATTAGAACTCTGCCATGATCATGCATTGGCTGGACACTTTGGCGCGGCTAAGACCACGGATTTGGTACAGCGTACCTTTTGGTGGCCTCAGCTACGTGAGGATTGCAAAAGGTTTGTAGAGTCCTGTACCACCTGTATTAGGAACAAAGGGCACAGAACAAAGGCATGGGGACTCCTAAAGTCCTTGCCTGTCCCAGATAGACCCTGGAAAATGCTCTCAATAGACTTTATTGTAGAATTACCCCCGGCTGAGGGCTTCACTTCAATCTTTGTCATAGTGGACCGGTTGTCGAAGATGGCTCACTTTGTCCCAATGAAAGGCACCCCGTCAACCACAGAGACGGCACAAGCTTTCATCAAAGAAGTCATCAGGCTTCATGGGGTACCAGTCAATATAGTTTCAGATCGGGGGGTACAGTTTACCTCCCGATTCTGGAGGTCTCTATGTAAAACTTTAAACATTGAACTTTCATTTTCTTCAGCTTATCATCCTCAGACAAATGGGCAAACAGAAAGAACAAATCAGACTCTTGAACAATATTTGCGATGCTTCTCTTCTTTTGCCCGGGATGATTGGATTTCTGTTCTTCCATTGGCCGAATTCGCCTATAACAACTCTATTCACTCTGCTATCAAACAGACTCCATTTTTTGCAAATTATGGTTTCCACCCTTCATTTTTGCCTAACTCTCTTCCAGAATGTACAGTACCCGCAGTTCAGGAGAAATTGGATTTCTTTTCTTCCAACAACCAAGTTTTACAGGAGACCATGACCAGGACCCAGGAATATAACAAAGCAACCTTCGACAAAAAGAGGCGAGGTGAGCTATTACTTGCACCTGGGGATCAGGTATGGTTGTCCACAGTAAACCTCAGGTTAGCTTGCCTGTCCAAAAAATTGGGCCCCAAGTTTCTTGGGCCGTTTTCCGTTAAACGGAGAATTAATGAAGTTGCATATGAACTTGAACTCCCGGACTCACTAAAAGTACATCCAGTTTTTCACGTGTCTTTGCTCAGACCCTCAGTCTCCAACCCATTCCCGGGCCGAAGCACAGATCCTCCTGATCCAATCTTGGTAGATGGGGAGGAGGAATTCGAGGTGGAGGCTATAATGGACTATAGGAAAAGAGCTAACCAGAATCAATTTTTGATAAAGTGGAGGGGGTTTGGCCCAGAAGAGAATTCCTGGGAACCAGAAGATAATATTCATGCTGAAGATCTGTTACAATCTTTTAAAAGATCCCATCCAGAGAAATTTTCTCAAAGGGGCATCCGGAGGCTGCCCCTTGGGGGGGGGGGGCAATGTCATGAAGATCCTGCCAGTAACCGGCGATCCAGGCGTTCGGGAACACGGCCACGGGTTCCACTGCGCATGCGCGCGCGTTCACGGGTGCGGTCACGCATGGGCACGCGTGCGCGCACTCCCGCTATCAGGCGGGCTATTTAAACCGGTCTATCACACACCATCTCCGTTGTCTGCTCTACAGCGTTCTGTGAGTGTTACCTGATCTGATCTGTATTTCCTGTTATCTGACCCGGCTTCCTGTCTGACGATCCTGCTATCTGCCTGCACCAGACCCTCTTGGCTTGCCTGACCATCCCTCTGCATTACCCCTGGTACCTCTGCTGTCCGAACGTTACTGACCACCGGCTTGTTGACCCTCCGCTGTGTTCATCAGCTTCCAGTCTGCTATTACCTGCTGTTGTTCCTGGTTCCAGTCCAGCGTTCCAGGCTACCTTCTGCTGTGCTCCAGTCCAGCATTCCAGGCTACCTTCTGCTGTGTTCCAGTCCAGCGTTCCAGGCTACCTTCTGCTGTGTTCCAGTCCAGTGTTCCAGGCTATTACCTGCTGTTGTTCCTGGTTCCAGCCCAGCGTTCCAGGCAACCTTCTGCTGTGTTCCTGTCCAGTGTTCCACGCTATTACCTGCTGTTGTTCCTGGTTCCAGTCCAGCATTCCAGGCAACCTTCTGCTGTGTTCCTGTCCAGTGTTCCAGGCTATTACCTGCTGTTGTTCCTGGTTCCAGCCCAGCGTTCCAGGCTACCTTCTGCTGTGTTCCAGTCCAGCGTTCCAGGCTACCTTCTGCTGTGTTCCAGTCCAGCGTTCCAGGCTATTACCTGCTGTTGTTCCTGGTTCCAGTCCTGCATCCAGTCTCTATCCTCAGTCTACACCCCAGACTACTGACTCCAGAGGGTGCCACCACTACTGGACTTTCAGCAATTGTCGATCCTGCCAGGCACCCATACCACTCTTCACTCCTGGCCCTCTGTCTCCATTCCAGGGGAACGGGAGTGGGAGCTGTAAGGGAGGTCTTTTCCTGCACTCCAGGCTCACAACCTACCAAGTACGTGACACTGAGTTCCGGTACATTGGTTTGATATATGGCTTGATTTTCCCAAAAACTCATGAAAATGTTGGCTACTGAGGGGGCATACTTAGCCCCCATTGCCACACCTTTAATCTGTCTATAATACTCCTTTTCGTGCCAGAAAAAATTATGGCTCATTGCCATATCAAGTGCTTCCAACAGGAACTCTTTCTGTTTAGCTTGGATATTGGTGCTTTCCAATGCCCATTCAACAGCTTGAAGGGCATGTTTTTGTTGGATGTTAGTATAGAGAGAATTAACATCCATACTCACCAACAAACAATCTCCTGATACTATCATTGGGCTGATCAATTGTATAAGGTCCTTGTTATCTTTGAGGTAGGAGGGGTATTCTTTAGTAAGTGGCTGTAAAAAATGATCCAAATATTCGCCAAGTCTAGAGAATAGAGACCCAATTCCACTAACGATGGGCCGACCCGGCGGCTTCGTAGAATTTTTATGTATTTTCGGTAACTGATAAATCACCGGTATTCATGGAGCATTCGGCACCAAATATCTTGCCTCCTTTTTTAAAATTCCTTCTTCCTTGGCAATTTTAATTAGATTCTTTAACTGGGCTTTATATTTCTTTGTGGGGTTACATCTTAACTTCTCGTATGTTGCTTGGTCCCCAACCAATTTATTTAGTTCTTCCAAATAATCTGTTTTGTTAAGTATTACTACTCCCCCACCCTTGTCTGCCGACCTTATTACTATGTTTTTGTTCTTCTCTAAGGCCTTTAAGCACTTCTCCAAATCCCTCTGATGTCTCTTAGGATATATAGCAAGTCTATCCAAATCTCGTTCAACCAGGGACTTAAAAACACCTACGAAATGATTATTGGAAATTTGGGGATTAAAAATAGAATTGTTCCTGAGAGACGTGTGTGCATACTCCTCTGTCTGAAGATTTATTGGAGTACTGCTGTTGCAAAAGAACTTTTTAATGTTAATTTTCCTAATAAATTTCTGGAAATCAATAAAAGCTTCAAATTTATTAAAATTCCTATCCAAAGCAAATACCTAAATCTAAAACTTTTAATTCCTCCTGCGAAAAAACCGCATCACTAAGGTTAAAAATTCCTTCCATCAAGTTTCTCTTTTCCGTTTTCCTTTTGCCTCCTCTGCAACCTCTTGTTCTTCTTTTCTTTCTCCATCTCCTGGCCACTGTGATGTTGTCGGGTACCAGGGTCTCCACTCCTCTGGTGAATTTTGTTCCCTCCCACGTCCTCTGGGAGTCGTGGTTCCTCTCCCTCTCATAGGGGGTCCTCCAGAACCCCTCCGCTGAAAATCCCCTCTTTGATTGTTGGGGTACCAACCCCTCCCCCTTCCCCTATATGGTGGGGGCTGTTGATTGGGATGGTTGGAAGGCCAGGATTGTCCACCATAATTACCTCTTCTTTGATCATAGCCTCTAGTGTTATGAGATCCCCTATAAGATGGCTGGGGATAGTCATAACCAAGAGGCTCATAACGATTGTAAAGGTCCACATTATAGGCAGGTGTAGATGGATTATAATATTCATTATTCTGTTGATTCCCTCTAGCATAATCCTGATATGAGCCATCATAACGACGGACAGGAGTTTTGATGGTATCCAAAACCCGTTCTGGCTCCCTAAATGGGGGGCCAGACTCCATAACCGGTTCTTCCACCACTTCCTGCCATTTGTAGACTTTATTAGACTTATAATCGTTAGTATCTCGAATAAATTTTTTGATTTTTTTCTTTTGGGTGTCCTTGTCTACTTTATCCACAAATTCTTGGAGCTGTTTTAATTTATCCTTATATTCGCCTGAGGCGATTGCAGGACCTAATTTAGATCTAATTCCATTGATATTGGCCTCAATTAATTTGATTTTTTTCTCCTTCCTTGCTATCAACATTTCCAAGAGTTTCCTCTCTGTGAGATTGAAAAACGAGAACCATTCATCTTCAAGATCTTTTTCTGTGAGCCCATCATTAGGGGCAATGTCCCATCTCAAACGTCTGGGAGTAATTTTATCCTTGACATACTTCTTCAAGGAAAAAATATCCCACCATGTTCTAATTTGTTTGTCTAGGGCACTTTTTAAATGTTTAAAATCTTGATTGATATCAGTATGCTCACTATTGGATAAAAAAAAGTCGTCTGCATCCAGACTTCTATCCTTGATAAAAGAGAAAATCTCCATCAGGATATATTAGATAGGCAAAGCTGGTTTGGTTGAATACGCAAATAAACCCCACAACCGCTACACAAAAAATGCTATATCAAATACTGAGTGCAAGGCCCAACTAATTGGGCTGAACATCTAAATTAGTTGAAAACCTAGGTGCAAAATGAAGTCGCAGCTGCTGCTCAAAAGGTGCTGACCATTGGATAAATATTATGTGCGAGAAGCAGCGCTGACGACAAAATGAAATAGAGAATATAAATACTATCGCTGCTGTACCAAAGGTACCGTTTTGCAAATACATTTGGGATTGACTGACAGTACAGGTCAAAGAGTTGCTGTCTGTGTTCCGGTGAAGCTGCCTGTCTAAGAACTCTGGGATCAGCCTGGCTGGGGTAGTTCACTTTGGGACTATTTGCAAGCAGTCACCATTCCTTTTTTATTAGCCTAAGTGGTGACATTTTTTGTGGATTTCATAGCATTTGCACCTATTGTATGGCACTTATTATTGATATTTATTTATTGTCAGCACGTAGCACTTTAATTCTTTGATGGTATATTATCATCATTTATATTATTTATTATATAATTTTGTTAGCACGCACTATTTCAGCTTTTGATTGTATTGGTTATTCTATCAGCGCTGTATTTGTTTGATTTTGTTTTTTGGTAAACCTTGAACTCTTTGCTCCTACAATGAACTTCCTATTTAAGTCATGCCTTTGATGTTCCTGTCTGCCAGATTATTGTGTTCTTCTCCATCAAATATTTTGCTCTTGTCTCCTCCCAGATAAAAAGGATAACTTGCCACAAATTTGTGGCAGTGTTAAATTGTAATTCTGTTAACTTGCTGCACATTTTCACTGTCAAGTTGTACATTTGCAGGGCACTTGAAGCACAAGTTCTATTTGATGCTTTTCCAATTTGTAGCAAGTTTGCATGGCAAGTCTCTAGCAAGAGCAGAGTTGTAGTGATGAGTCTACAGCAAGAGCTCTGCAAGTCTATAGCATGAAAATTCAGCCATAGTGACCCCTGTGGTGGGGTGACTATTGCACAACAGATCTGAACCAGGACTTGCAGCAGACTAGCAGAATGTTTGCAAAGAAAGTTGATCTGGAGTCATGCAATGGGGACTTGCTGCAATTGTGCAACAAACTTGTGAAGCCTGTCAAGTCTAGCAATAGCTTAGCAAGTCATTTTTAAACTTGCAACACAATTGCTTGCTATCTGGGCTGCTGCCGTTGGTATCTTCACTACTACTCATTAATGGCCTTGGCTTTTTCCTTGACTATGCTTCCGCCTGATCCCAACCTGCAACCACTTGTTACTGACCTTTGACTTGTTACTGACTACAGTTCTGCTTGATCCCTGCCTGTTATATATGCTACTGGTTGCTCATCTCCTGGTGGGGCAATTTTGAGCACTGCAACCTGGTACTGACATGCAGCAAAACCTCCAATATAAGGAACTCTGGTGAATAGTGGATTAGAGCTTAGGCCCAGCACCTCGGGTGATTCCACATCATCTGTCATGGTGACCTGCTTATGTACTTATCCAGCTGGTGAGTAGGTGCCTCTCTACTGCTATAGCTATAGGTATCTGAGACTGACCCCTGACCGTGACAATTACTCACAGTGCCGGCCTAGCTCCTCCTCTCCTCCCCTCCCTACATAACCGTTTATGTAGCTGCTGTGGGAAGAGGGAAGGAGGCTACTATAGAGTGACAATTGAGTTATAAGTCTTCTGGAGCTGCTAACATCACAACTAAGATGTCGGTGCCCAGCAGCAATCTCTTGTATCAGCACTATTACTCAATGCTTGCCCCTCCTAGAGACAAACAGAAATTCTATTAGGAAGACATTCTCTAATCTGTGCTTCCTTTTTCATTGTGTTTTCTAATAATACCTTTTACTTATTAATCTCTATTAAATTGAGCAAAAGTTGAATGTGTTCCCAGCAATTGAGCACAATTTTATTGTTGAAAAGATTCTGCTAATAACCTGAAAAATATGTACGTATTAACTAAACATTAGCAGCTCTAGGATCATTAAAAGGAATTCAATAAAATGGCTGGCAGCAACTGCAGTTTATTGACTAACTTCAGATCACTGGCTTCATTCATTAAATTAGAATCCAAACTACAGTGTATTAACAGTTTTTAATCATCGCGTAATAGTTCCTAGATTCGGCGTGTTTTAATTAGGTTCTTGCTTATTGCATTGATACATTAGCGAGAGACTTTAAAATCCAGCTGCTTAGAATTCCATAAAATTAACCATTGAATAGAACTCACCACGTTGGTTTAGAACGGGCTGCATTTTGATAAAAAGCTATCAACAAATGGCAAGATATATGTATCAACTGGCATTGCTAACGATAGAAGGCCGGTCAACCACGTGCGTCACGATGGGAAGAGTTTAGAACCCTAAAACACTATGGCTGAAAGATAGCTGGATGCTTAGAAAGGATAGGAAAGGGTAACCAAGGTGAATTGCACGTAGATAAAAATTGTATGGTGATCTCGCAAAAGGGATTACCCAAACAGACCAAAGGTTGCAGCACTCAATAATTTATTTGTAATAGAAAAAGTTTAACAAAATATGCTATAGTTTCAAGCTTAACCACTTCAATACAGGGCACTTTCGCACCTTCCGCCTAGGCCAATTTTTAGTTTTCAGCACTGTCAAATGACAATTGCGCAGTCATGCTACATTGTACCCAAACTAAATGTTTATCATTTTGTTCCCACAAATAGAGCTTTCTTTTGGTGGTATTTGATCACCTCTGTGGTTTTTATTTTTTGCTAAAAGAAAAAAAAATACTGAAAATTTTGAAAAAAAATCGTTTTTCTTTGTTTTCGTTATAAAATTCTGTAAATAAGTACGTTTTCTCCTTCACTGATGAGCACTGATAAGCTGCACTGATGGGGCGGCACGATGAGGCGGCACCGATGAGGTGGCACTGATGAGCACTGACGATAGGCACTGATGGGCACTGATAGGCGGCACTGATGGGCACTGATTGGCGAGACTAATGGGCACTGATAGGCGGCACTGATGGGCACTGAAGGCGGCACTGATGGGCATCGATGGGCACTGATAGATTTCACTGATAGGCATCACTGGTGGCATTGGCACACATTTTTCTTTGGCACTGACTGGCAGCTGCCTGGGCACTGATTGGCATTTCCCTGGTGGTCTAGGGTGGCATACCTGGTGGTCCAGTGTGGTGGCCATCCCTGGTGGTCCTGGCAGCATCCTGGTGGTCCTGGGCGGGCATCTGAGGATGGGGGCTGCGCTGATAAACAATCAGCACAGACCCCCCCTGTCAGGAGAGCAGCCGATCGGCTCTCCTCTACTCACGTCAGTCAGATGCGAGTGAGGAAAAGCCGATCAACGGCTCTTCCTATTTACATCGTGATCAGCCGTGATTAGACATGGCTGATCATGTGGTAAATAGTCTCTGTCAGAGACAGTTTACCTAGATTGGAGTTGGGGTGTGTCAGACTGACACGCGGCAACAGCGATCGCCGCGATGCGCGCCCCTGGGGGGCATCATTGTACGGCAGCAGGCAGGCACGTTCCCGCGAATCGCCGTCATTGTAGGTCAGCTCGGGAACTCTATTCTGTGGCCCACTGCCCAGCGGGGGGAGCCAATCAGCAAGTGGGGCGGATTCGATGTCCGCTGACCACCCGTGATCATTCCCCGCAATGACAGAACTGGGATCTGCCTGTGTAATCAAGGCAAATCTCCATTCTGACAGGGGAGATCACACAGACCCTGTCTTTCTGCTATGCAGGAAGACGGATCTGTGTGTTTCCCCAGGCAACCCATCCCCCATAGTTAGAAAACACCTGCAGGAAACACATTTAACCCCTTGATCGCCCCGAAGTTAACCCCTTCCCTGCCAGTGTCATTAGTACAATAACAGTGCATATTTTTAGCACTGATTACTGTAATAATGTCATTGGTTCCCAAAAAAGTGTCAAGAATCAGTTAGGTGTCCGATCTGTCTGCCGCAATGTCGCAGTCCCGCTAAAAATCGTAGATCACCGCCATTACTATTTAAAAATAAATAATAAAAATTCCATAAATCTATCCCCTATTTTGTAGATGCTTTAACTTTTGTGCAAACTAATCAATATACGCTTATTGCGATTTTTTTTTTACCAAAAAATATGTAGAAGAATACATATTGGCCTAAACTCAGGTAGAAATTCGTTATTTAAAAAAAAAAAAAAATTGGGGGGATAATTAGTATAGCAAAAAGTTAAAAATATTGCTTTTTTTTCAAAAATGTTGTTATTTTTTTGTTTATAGGGCAAAAAATAAAAACTGCAGACCGCGCAATTGTCAGTTAAAGTGATGGAGTGCCGTATCGCAAAAAATGGCCTGGTCATTAAGGAGGTAAAACCTTCCGGTCCTTAAGTGGTTAAGCCTCATGCACACTGCATGTTATAAAAACGACAGTAGCTTTAGGCCCTTTTACATGGAGCAGATCCGTCCAAGCGGAATTCGCCTGCTCAGTGGGGGATCTCTCCGCTGATCCCCGCAAGCAGATGACAGATACTCGTCCCCTTCACTATGCTCCTCTATGGGGCAGTCGGATGGAAACAGACTGCATATCCGTTTCCATCCGGTTGTCATCCGCTGGACTAGATGTTGATAACAGACACTCAAAACAGATTCATGCTACAAAGGTGATGTTGGGATTACAAAAAAAACCCAGTAAAAATGAAAAGGCAGGTAACAGGTCAGCCTAAAAGCAAAAAAGAAAAAAAAATTGCATGCATGGAAGGAATGCCTGACCAAAAGGTAAGAGCCCCACTTTGTTTATTGATATTGTGCTAAAAGACCGCCAAAGCATTTTGGAGGTCAATGAAACCCACAAAACACTTTGGTGTCTTTAAGCACAAAACCAATAAACTAATTTAGACTCTTTTATCTTTTGGTAATGTGAATCCTTCCATATATGCATGTTTTTTTTGGTAACCTGCTGGGGTAGCCACTGGAGGGTAACCTTGTCTGCCATGAGCATCCTAGCCGGAGCCAGTGGGCTTTTCAAATGTTTTGCCCTCTCACTACTTTGCTTAAACTCATATCAAAGTCCCAGCGCCTCTTGGATGCCTTTTTTTTTCATTGAAGCTTAAAATCAAAGTCTGCAATATTATAACTAACCTAAGATAGGAAATTCAGATTCTTATAAAGGCCCATTTTGCATGGTTGTTTTTAAAGTGTACTTGCTTTTTATGTGCCGCAGTAGGTAGCATATGAAATATTCCACACCCAACTCTCAAAACTTAGCACCACTAAGCTTCAGTTCCCTGCTATTGTGTGTGGTTCTGCCATTGTGACTATGAATAAAAAGTAATCTTCCCATTCATAACAGCAAGAAGTCCATTATTCAAAGAGGGAACATGGATTCATGCTACCTAACCACTCTAAAGCTCCGTATACACGATAGGATTTTGCAACAACAAAATCCTGGATTTATTTCCGACAGATGTTGGCTCAAACTTGCCTTGCATACACACGGTCACACAAATGACCATGCCAACGGGTCCCGCGGACTTGATGTCCGCCGGTGTCGCGCGATCGTGTCACAGAGCCACAGAACGGGGAGATGCCTATGTAAACAAGGCATTTCCCCGTTCTGCCTTGTGACATGACAGGGATCTACTGCTCCCTGTCATCGGGAGTAGTGATCGCTGTCATGTCATTGGAAGCCCATCCCCCCCACAGTTAGAATCACTCCCTAGGACACACTTAACCCCTTGATCGCCCCCTAGTGTTTATCCCCTTCCCTGCCAGTGTCATTTACACAGTAATCAGTGCATTTTTATAGCACTGATTGCTGTATACATGACAATGGTCCCAAAATAGTGTCACAAGTGTCCGATCTGTCCGCCATAATGTCGCAGTCATGATAAAAATTGCAGATCGCGGCCATTGCTAATAAAAAAAAATTATAATAAAAATGCCAGAAATCTATCCACTATTTTGTAGACGCTATAACTTTTGTGCAAACCAATTTTTTTACCAAAAATATTTAGAAGAATACACATCGGCCTAAACTGAGGAAAAAAATAGTTTTTTTTATATAATTTTTAGGGATATTTATTATAGCAAAACGTAAAAAATATTGCTTTTTTTCAAAATTTTAATTTTTTTGTTTATAGCGCAAAAAATTAAAACCACAGAGGTGATAAAATACCACCAAAAGAAAGCTCTATTTGTGGGGAAAAAATTACGTAAATTTTGTTTGGGTGCAATGTCACACGACCGCGCAATTGTCAGTTAAAGTGACGCAGTGCCGAATCGCAAAAAGTGCTCTGGTCAGGAAGGGGGTAAATTCTTCGGGGGCTGAAGCGGTTAAAGAGCATAAATTTGCAGGATATTTCCATTGCCTGAAGAAACCCATGACATATGTAGCCTTATTGCAAGATAGAGCAGTAAAAAGAAGCCTATTGATTCAGTAGGAAACACAGACATCATCTGCAATGGACTTCTGCTGAGCCCAAGGGATAGATATCATCAAAGCTGTGCAGCTTTCATTTATCGGCACCACCACAAACTGCTTAGCTAGGGGACTGATGAAACTAATTTTGATCAGTGGTTATTGGTAGTGTCATTGCTTGTCAGGTTGAGTGGCTGCCATCTAATCTCTTGGACTCAGGCATGCTGGTAGGTGGGCACTGCGAGCAAAGGAGTGTCTTCTCAGATTTATACGCAGTTTAGCTTAGCAGTCCAAACACTTCACTGTTGATGATATTAGAATGACTGATTGTTTGGATATTACTGATTCCCAACACCTTTGCAGCCATTGTGCTATTGCTGGGTGTTTGGTGTGCTCCTGTACCTTTAAGGAGGGGTGGGCTCCCCTTCAGTCCACCTGCTCTCATTTATCCATTAAAATGCATGTGCCTCCACTGTGGGGACACTAATAGTTTAGTGTTAGGACCACAGATACAAGGGTTCCGTGACGTGGCTCTGTGGCTCACACATGCGTTTGCAAATGCATGCGGACTAAACCCCTGTTTTTAACGCGTACTCTTAGACAGGTTAATTTGGTTGTCTGCAAGCTGGTGGTAAGTAGGCTTTGTTTTTTTCCTGGGCATTCCCCAGACTTTGTTGGTACCTGATTCCTATGTAGCCTGTTACACACTGAGAGCAAATCACAATTGCTGGTTCCCAAGTGACTCCAAGCTTTAAAAGCTCTTGTGGATGGACAGAATCAAAGTTGTAGACAATGTCAACAAGTTGATTTCTGGCTTGTAGTTCAGTGTAACCTGTCCTACAGCGTTATTTGTGTATCAATATTTGGCAAAATTGTGGGTTTAATTTTGTTACAAGCTAGAATATGATTGTTTTGGGTTGAATGATACTTTAAAGATCATTTCTTCAATACCTGTTAATTCAGTTTCATGCAGCTGCTGGCAATTTGAATCCTGAGGACAGGGTTGATGACCACTGCTCTAAGAAACTCTAGCTTCTAGATACTCACCAGAAAGACATGTACGTAGCCAGAATTGCAAATGTAGGCGCAGGACATACATGACAGGGTGTAAGTAACTTGCAGAGAGAAAAGGGTTAAATAAAGGAGGGGTGTGTTGAGAAAGTATTAGAATTACTGGATTGGTGGATAAGTTAGTGGGGGAGGAGTGGTATGTGAAGTCCACGAGGGGATTGAGATCAGAGGTCAGCAGTTGGAGGAAGAAGCAGGTTGAAAAGTTCAGGGCTGTGGAAGAAGACGGAAATGAGTGAGTTAGATCAGCTTTTAGGACAGCTTAGGGCTGCAGCAGAGATTCATGGCACTGACTGGCTACAGAGTCAGATTGCTGCATCTCTGCAGGGGGTGACGCAGGGCCCCCCTACACCAGGGCCTGCTCCCACACGGGCTTGGAGGTCCAGGCCTCCTGAGCGCCTTAGTCCTGACAACACCCCCCGGACTCAACGCCGGCTTGGGAGTCCCAGTTGGGTCCCTTCAGGCCCGTCTGCTAAGCAGACCCCCTTGTCAGCTGGTAGGGGGCCTGGGAGGAATCCCCGTCCATGGCAAAGTCCGAGAAGGGGGGACACTCACCTGGCGCCTCTGCCTGTCCCCTCCGTCGTCATCTGAGCACAGGTACATGCGGCTGCCGCCTCTGGCGATGCTCCGGTCGGGGTGGCAGCCCGGCGTGGGAGAACAGCGGCATCGGGCGCCGGCCATTTCTCGTTTGCGGCCGGCGGCTTGCCTCGTGGGGGCGCCATCTTGCCTAGTGAAAGAAGCTATGCTACATGCCATCAGCGTCAGTCGGGAGGCCCCGCCTCCAGGCCCAAGTCATGGCCTGGTAGGGTTGGCCGGAGAGATGCCTGTGCGCTGGCCGTGTCGACTGCGCAGCGTGATGATGTCATCGAGGAGGGAGACAGCAACGGTGGACGGAGCCCTCAGGGGGAAGTTAGCCTCACACCGCTGGTCACTCAACCAGCATCAGAGGGGAGGGAGAGAGCGGAAGTGGAGCGACATCGGTCACAGGGACAAGTGACAGCAGCAGACAGCAGCAGTGAAGACAGTGAGCTGACTGAGGAGCCCCAGGAGGCAGCGGTGGTGACGGGACCAGCGGCTGGAGGGCCTTCTCGCCCAACGCAGAAAAGGTGCAATTGGCAGATGCGGCACGGTGTGAAGTGTATGTGTGCTTCGAGGGACCTTTGGGAGCTCATTTGAAACAGGAGGTGAGGGAGAAAATTTGGAAAGACGAGTTTGTGGAAATATTTTCCCTGCTCCCATTGGAGAAGTTTAATCTAGATCGGGTAAATCCCGGATGAAAGCAAAAAAGAGGAAGAAGAAAAAAGGAGGTACAGGCTTATTCCGCGGACGTTTGCAAACTGGTTGCAAGCGTTTGCGATATTTGCGAGCGTGATTGGGGAAAAAGCCCCTGAGAATTGCTCGGCTTTATTCTGCTATCTGGAAGCCATCAGTGAGGCGCACAGGGTATACCGTGGTTTAGCGTGGCTTCGGTATGACGAACAATTTCGTCAGTGGAAGGCCATTCGTCCTTCTATTAGGTGGGACATAAAAATATTAGCCTCTGGATGAAGTTGATGACTTCATCCAGGGCTACGAGTCAGTTTTTTCCAGGGGGGGGGGGGGGGGGGCGGCGGCGCTTCCTCCGCAGGATCGCCGGCCCTTAGAAAAAAAGGGGTTTGCTGGCAGTTTAATGAGGGAACATGCCGGTTTGGCAGCTCGTGTCACTACAAACACGAATGCTCCGGGTGCAGTGGTACACACCCCCTCATGCGCTGTTTCAAACAAGGAAAAGGTAGGTCTGGGGATGTCACTGGAAAAAGGGATGACTCCGGTGAGACCGGAAAGGATGTTACCTTTTCTAAGTAGGTATCCAGATAGGGCAGCGGCTAGTTTGTTAGAAGCAGGGTTTAGGGAAGGATTTAGAATTCCGAGTAAGGTGCGGGAAGTTCCTCCTGTATCAGGCACTTCTCCATCATGGGGTGGTGTCGGCCAAACTGGGGAAGGAGGTGGCGTTAGGTTGGATGTCTGGCCCATTTCCTGCCCCGCCGGTGCCAAACTTGACAGTTTCACCGTTGGGTGTGGTTCCGAAGAAGGAGCCGGGGCAATTTCGGATGATTCATCATCTGTCTTATCCCAAAGGCAGTTCAGTGAATGATGGTATCGACCCGCAAGTTTGTGTGGTTACCTATACATCATTTGATGCGGCTATCTCCTGGGTTAGAAAATATGGAAAAGGGGCCCTCATGGCAAAAAAGGACATGGAATCTGCGTTTAGGCTGCTACTATTTTATCCCCAAAGTTGTCATTTGTTAGGTTGTTGTTGGCAAGGGTCTCACTTTATAGATCGTTGCCTTCCAATGGGCTGTTCTATCTCTTGTGCCCTGCTTGAGGCCTTTAGTTTGTTTTTTGAGTGGGCAGTTAGGGAAGTTGCTGGGGTTAACTCGGTCATCCACTATTTGGACGACTTCTTATGTATCGGCCCTTCAGAGTCCCGTTCAACACCTGGCTGAGCGGTTTGGTATTTCATTGGCGGCTGATAAAACTGAGGGACCAACTTCAGAGTTGGTTTTTCTGGGAATCACAATGGATTCTGTGCCTATGGAATGTAGGTTGCCAGTGGACAAATTGGTGGCCCTCAGGAGGGAGGTGAGTATTGTGAGTGTCAGGAATAAGCTTTGATTGAAGGAGCTGCAATCCTTGTTAGGTAAATTGAATTTTGCTTCCAGGATTATTCCTATGGGTCGCATTTTTTGCCGACGGCTGTCGGCAGCGACATCTGGGGTACGGGTACCCGATCACTTTGTGCGTCTTAACAAGGAACAAGGAACTTCGTGATGACTTGAGGATTTGGGATGTGTTTCTGGAATCCTTCAATGGTCGTTCAGTGTGGCAAACGGGGCCAGTCAGCAATGCTGACTTGGTCTTGTTCACGGACGCAGCTGGGTCTGTGGGCTATGGTGCTTACTGTCAGGGGCGATGTAGTGCGGGACCATGGCTGGCGGTTTGGAGGGAGGCTGGGTTCCTGAAGAATTTGGTTTTGTTGGAACTATTTCCCATTGTTTTGTCAGTGGAAATTAGGGGGGAGGTATTGTGAAACAAAAAAGTGCGGTTCAATTGTGACAACATGGGGGTGGTATCAGCGATTAATAACATTACAGCTTCCTCCCCACCTGTGATAAGATTGTTGAGGCACTTGGTGCTTTGCTGTTTGAGGCTGAATGTTTTTATTTATGCAGTACACATTCTCGGGGTGGATAACAAGTTAGCGGATGCTTTACCTCGTTTCCAGTGGAAAGAATTTCGTATGCTGGCACGGAGGCGGACCTCAAAGGGGAGCCATGTCCACCAAGTTTATGTAAACTTGCTCTGGAGTCGCCGCTGGATTGATCAGGCAACCTCTCAGCGCTGGAACGTGGAAAGTGTATTCGAAAGTGTGGCAGGAATGGTTTGCGCTTCTGGAGGAGGTAGGCGGGTTGGAGGACTCAAAAGAGACACAGGCTTGTTTGTTGTATTTTATATGTAGTAACTATTTGAATGGTGTTTCTGGGGCTGCGATTGTGAAAAAGATGGCGGCTTTGGCCTTTTTATTTCAGTTAGCGGGTTATAGAGATTTCACAAAATCTTTTGTGGTCAGGAGGGCATTGAGGGGCTACCGGACTGGCAGTTCCAAACCGGATTCCAGGCGCCCAGTGTCCTTTGAGGTGCGGGGAATAATTCTGGAGAATCTAAGGAAAGTATGTTCTTCGGCCTATGAGCAGGTCCTTTTTCGGGCGGCTTTTGTGCTGGCCTTTTTTGGGGCGTTTAGAATTGGTGAGCTGGTTTCACCCTCCAAGCGGGTAGCAGGGGGGTTGCAGCTTGGGGATATACAGTGCTCGGTAGGGGCGGTACAGATTTGGATCAGGCGGTCAAAAACGGATCAGCTGGGTAAAGGGATCTGGGTAGACTTATTCAGGGGCTGTTGTGCAAAATTTTGCCCAGTGGCAGCCTTAGAGCATTTTATGGCTCTTCGACCACAAGGGGAAGGGGCATTGTTAGTACACCTCGACGGATCATGTTTGTCCAGGTTCCAATTTATGGCAGTTTTCCGTAAGTGCCTGCAGGCAGGCGGATTTAGTCCGGAGGATTTTGCAGCTCATTCATTTCGTATCGGGGCGGCCACTGAGGCGTCTCAGTGGGGGCTTCCTTCTGAAGCCATAAAAAAGATTGGCAGGTGGGAATCCACAAGATATCAGTTGTATGTTCCTCCTCATTTGTTATGATGTGTTTGTGTTTTTTTATGTTGATTGTACGTCTTTTATGTTGTGTTTGTTATGTCTTTTCAGATTTCCCACGATGTCTCATCTGGATCATGGGACATTCTTATGTTTTTTGGGGGGCAAAGAGGGTGGATGTTAGGCCAGAAGGTAGACAGTTGAGGCTGGCTAGGGAGGAGGGCAGGATACGGTGGATTGGGATGCCAGGTATGATGTGGCATAAGGTGGTACCTGAGGTTCATCACTTCACACGGCTGGACCAGCCTCTGAATATTTTGGTCCTTCACGTGAGGGGCAATGATTTATCCATTAGACCTATGAAACAGGTCATAAAAGACATAAAATGGGACTTTCTTAGGTTGATGACCTCCTTCCCTGACATGATCATAGTATGATCGGACACTGTAGCGCGATTGGATTGGAGGGGTGCTAGGTCCATTGAAAAAATTAATAAGACTCGTATAAAGGTCAACAAGGAGGTGGGTAGGTTTATTGCCCGTAATGGTGGGGTGGTGGTAAGACACCAGGAGTTGGAGGTGGACACTTGGAGGTACTTGCGGGGGGATGGGGTACATCTCAACCCAGTCGAGATTGACCTTTGGGTGTTGGGTTTGGAGGATGGCATTCTCAGAGCATTGCTGGTGTGGCGGCGGCCACAAGTGTAAGGTTTTACACTGGTGCCGCAGTGACGGTTGGGTCCTTGGTCATAAGCATAAAATAAATGAGGCATTGAGAGAATGGGGACCCATTCTCAGGTTTTGAGTCTTCCCGGTTAGTCTGGTTTTAAGTTTAGACTATCGGGTAATAAGTTGTTGGGGGTCTGTGGTCAGTTAGTGGTCCTCGAGGCAATTCTGGCGGCTGGGGACAGATGCTAACTATAAGTATTACAGACCAAAAAAGTTGCAGGGGGGGTCGTCAGGGACCTGCAACCAAGGAGTGGGATTGGAGCTGGATTAGTTTCAGAATAGTTTTGAATATTTTTGAATAATGTTTGAATAATAAGTTATTTTATTTGGTTTTGATAATAAAAGGCCTAGCAGGCCATTTACATCCAGCAGGTGTCAGTGTCATCATTTATTAACAATGATAAGTTTGTATACATGTGTGGTTTGGGGTAGTGAGTTATCTGACTGCCCTAGTCATGTCCACTTCATCTTCCAGGGGTAGAGACACAAGCTACTGTGGAAAACCTTACCATTGTAGTCTCCAGCAGACTAAATAGTGAAATATTTATGTTGATTAGGCTAACTTGTAGGCAGGTGTAGGCATTCTTCCAACCTGTAGGTAGAACTGGGCCATTGTTATAGGTGGAGAGTGTGTTAAGGGAATTATCCCTTTATAAACTCCATTAGTTTCTCAGGGAAGACAATTGTCTGATTGAATCTGAAATCTCTCAATCTCACATGTCCATCTGGACAAGGGACCTTATAAATACAGACTCCCCCCTGCATTTATCCATGCCTGTAGAAATTGGTATATTGGGAACAAGTACCCACTGGTTAGGGAAAGAGAATCCCTGATCAGGTACCCCAGCCCCCATCTACAACCTGCTTTGGCAGTTGATGGGCTTTGTTTGCTTCAAGCAGGTTTTGTATTCCCCTAAAAATCTAGGGGGAATGCAAAACCTGCTTCAAGGAGGTCAACCACAGATAAAATAAATTTTGAATTCTCTCAGAAGCGTCTCAAACTGATGTCAAACTGATGCCATTGACACAAGCCCAAAGTTCATAAACACAGATACCAAATGTATTTTTAACCCATTGGCGCCGACGTCTCCCGACCCTTTAAGGGGCTTCAGATGGGATTGTAATCATGTGACTGCCGTGGTTGGCTGTCATGGCCAACACATGATTGGAAAGCTCCCAATCGCTTCTTCCATTGGGAGCTTTCTGTTAGCAGCCAGTAACTGTGCCAGGAGTGTGCAGGGCCCTCGCTCACGGCACAGCTATGTTTGCAATCTGGTGCGCAAATATGTGGCCGCTCAGTGCCAAGGCCCACCCGCCAAGAGGCTGCATATTTGTGTGCCATTGGCACCAAGAAATTAGATATAGCTGGTAAAAAAATCATGAATCTAGCTTTATATTAGCTTCATGTAATCCATGGTTAGCAGGAGACTGCAAGGAATGATAGTACTGCAGATAAAATAGTTCATGGAAATTATTTTTAACTCTAGTTAGCTGTTGGCAAAGAATTCAGCCTTGACTCTACATATTTTATAAGAGGATAACAATAAAGTTCAATCAGCTTTCTCCTAACAGAGGTTATAAATGCAATTGTTCTTCCAGCTGTGGGGTTTATTAGTAGCGTTAAAAGATGTACATTGTATCTAAGTCTATCATGCGATGTAATGAAAGCCATTCCACAGTCTATATATTGCAGGCTTGATCTGTTTTGTTTGATCCAAATTGATCGAAGTAGCTAACTGATGGTGTCTGCTGTATTACCACATTGATCTGTGAACATTTAGCACTATAGATTGGTTGGTGTATTAAAAAATGTTCTATGCTTTTCGTAGCCTAGAGTCTAGAGGTCTAGAGACATTGTGGTCTAAAACACTGCATCAAATGATAAGTAGAAACACTGGATATGATTTACTGTAGGAAAGGGGATTATCGTACAGTTAGGGTAATTTCTAGCCAAACATTGGAAATTATGCCTTAAACACGGGGGCTACAGACTGTCATCCTGTTCCTTGCTTCGCTACAAAGTCATTCACTGACACAGAACAAGAATGCAGCCAATGAAATCTGAAACGTCTGACCTGCCATCCTTTATCCACTACCCCCCTTCCTGACCAGGTCATTTTTTTGCGATACGGCACTATATTTTTATATTTATTTTTATATTTATTTTAACTGACAATTGCGCGGTCGTGCGATGCTGTACCCAAATAAAATTTATGTCCTTTTTTTCCCACAAATAGAGCTTTCTTTTGGGTGGTATTTGATCACCTCCGCAGTTTTTATTTTTTGCACTATAAAACAAAAAAAGACCGACAATTTTGAAAAAAATAACCAATATTTTTTACTTTCTGCTCTAAAACATATCCAATAGAAAAATGTAAAAAAATCTAATTTCTTCATCAGTTTACGCCAATATGTATCCTGCTACATATTATTGGTAAAAATAAATCCCAATAAAGCCTCGTACACACGATCGGATTGTTGGCCAACAAAACCATGGAATTTTTGTCCGAAGGGCGTTGGCCCAAATTTGTCTTGCATACAAACAGCCACACAATTGTTGGCCAACCATTACGAACAATTATGAACGTAGTGACGTACCACGTTGTTTTTCAGCTCTTTTGCGTCACCCTTTGGGCTCCTTCTGCTAATTTCGTGTTAGTAGAAGTTTGGTGAGTGTTGATTCGCGCTTTTCATTTCACACTTTTCAGTTTGTTTCTGAGCGGCCGTTCGTCAACCAGACATGTTGCGGAATCGGAGGAGATAACGTGTTATTTATTATTGGCCTTGGAGTTATTGCTTTGACATTTTTTTATTTGGTTGAATAATGATTTGATTTGGTATATTTTCTATATTTTTGGATGTATAGAATACACTTTTTGGTTAAGTTCTATTGGCAGATAGCATGTCTAATTTTATTTGTTTTATTTTTTTAATGCACAATAAAAAAATTGTGGAGAATAATACTTGGCTATGTGTTTTACTTCAAATGACAGTTTGGGAGTAGGCAGTTACATTTAAAAAATACAATGTAAAATTGACAAGGGACACCAACATAGTTGTATCTTTGATCTTAAAAAACTACGGGATAATGGTGCTGTGGTAATTTGCCCAAATAAAAAAAAAAAAAAAAAAAGCATAATTTATATTATTCTTGATATCACTAGAAAAAAAAAGCCTTTGAAAATTTGTTTGCAATAACTCCATCAGTATCACCAGCAAAGCAGCTTCATTTTTATCCCATTAAAGAAGAAGAGAATTGTGCGCTGCATTTCGAGATTTCATAATTTGCCACGTCAAGAATGTTAATTCTCCATTACAAATGCTAGTTTACAAGACCGACCGCTTCTGGCTCGTCCTTGCTTCCGAGCATGCGTGTTTGTACTTTGGACTTTTGTCTGTCGGACTTGTGTACACACGCTCGGAAAATTTGACAACACACATTTGTTCGCGGAAAATTTGAAAACCTGCTAGCTAAAATTTGTCCACGAAAAGTCCGACAACAATTGTCCAAGGAGACATACACACGGTTGGATTTTCCGCCAACAGCCTGTCACCGAACATTTCCCATCAGAAAGTCCAATCGTGTGTACGAGGCTTAAGCGTATATTGATTGGTTTGGACAAAAGTTATAGAGTCAACAAACTAGGGGATATTTTTATGGAATTTATATTTATTTATTTATTTTTTTACTAATATTGGCGGCAATTAGACTCGCGCACAACGGAAAATTTCATTTAGTTTTGTTTCATTTTCATTCGTAAAATACATAATTTCGTTCTGTTATATTAGTTGTGTTACGTTAATTCGTTTTTGGATAATTTGTTATTTCTGTAGTGTCGATATTTGTTATACCGAATCGATAGGTTTTGTATGTATATCAATTTGATTTGATATTTATGTATGTATATATATATTCGTGATAATGATTCATAGTCCGGAAAGTCGTTTGTGTGTGTAAATGGTTTCAATAAACAATGACAATATCTCTTCTCCTCTGCTCAAATACAATACAACATCCTTCTCACTCAGTTCTCAGGAACGCACTTTGCCAGTTTTCCAACCTCCAGCACAAAATGAATCAGCTGTAAGTGCTGGCTCACACTAGGATGGCTTCAAAGTCATCCGACTCTGAAGCCACCCCGTACAGCCAGTGGCGTCTCCAGCTTTCATATTTAGGGGGGGCACATGGGGGGACAGGGACAAAAATAGGGGGGCAATATAAAATGCAAATATATATATATATATATATATATATATATATAGATAGATATATCTATCTATCCTGGGGCCCTTTACACCTTTACTACGATCCCACAACGGCCCTTTCACATGTTCTGCAGTGAGCTCCCTTCCTACTGTATTGGGCCCCCCCCAGGGTGACAGAGAACAAGAGATATATGTCACCAGCATACCAAGAAAATATAAGGGTCCAAAGCAGTGGGAGAACTTTCAGGGTTGCAAAGGTTGTCTTGCCACCAGGCCCTGGTGTTCTGCCACTGTGGGGTTCCCCAGCCTCCTCTTGCTGTCCTGCCCCTGCCCTCAGTCTGTTTTTTCAGTAACTGAGAGTCCTGGTGGAGTCCTTCTTGCAACTCGCTCTTCTCCCTGCCAATGAGGATGCAGGGGAAGGAGCAGATCGGGCGTCCGTCAGCGAGCAGAGGGAGGGGGGAGGAATCACCCACTGGGGACCTTCTCCCTCTCAATAGAGACTGTGTTACCCCAGCGGTGGCCCGAGTAAGATGTGGCCCATCCGATATGAATACAAACAAAAAGAAATTGCCTTTTTGTAAAAAAAAAAAAAAAAATTAAAAAAAAAAATTTTTTTTTTGGGGGGGGCACATGGTGGGGCCCAGCATAATGTTGGGGGGGTCAGGGCCCCCTCTGGCCCCCCCCTAGGGTCGCCATTACGTACAGCACGACTTCAGCGCGGCTTGCAAAACGACTTTTGTATAGAAGTCAATGCAAGTTTCCCCAAAGTAGTACAGGAACCTTTTTCTAAGTCGGAGCGACTTGAATCACTCCTATTAGAACGGTTCCATTACAATGCATGGAGCGTGACTTGTCAGATGGCTAAGTCGAATGACAGGTCGCTTATGTGTGAACTGGCACTAAGATTTACTCTGAGTTGACCTTTTGTTCCATTAGACTTTTAACAAATGAATGAATCATGTCGAATTTATTGCATCCAAACGTCTGAAAGGTGAAAAATTTGGCCGAATTTCGATTCGTCACCAAACATATTGCACATGCCTAGCGGCAATCAGTGACTTATAGCGGGACTGCGATATTGTGGTGGACCAATCAGACACTAACTGACACCTTTGATGCTTTTTTGAGGAACCAGTGAAACTAAGACATTGATCACTGCTAAAAATATGCACTGTCACTGTACTAATGACACTGGCAGGGATTCACATCAGGGGTGATCAAAGGGTTAACAGTGTAGTGGGGGGAGGTGCTTTTACTAGGGGAAGACATGGATCAGTGTTTCTACTTTACAGGAACACAGGATCCATACCTTCTGTACTGACGGAACAGGAATCTGCTTTGTTCACTTAGGAAGACTGCCCTTCTGCCTGTGCACTGAACTTTCAGTGTTTGACGGATTCCATGACTAAGATCCGTGGGCGGAGAGAAATGTGTTGGGGCGTGGCCTGGTTGGAGCCTGGGCTAAGGCTGTCATACACCTTCTTACGGGGTTTTGCAGAGATGTGCGACTTCCAGGACTTTTCCCTTTTCCATTAGATATACTGTTACTAAACAAGTCATATTGTATTTTAATGTTTTAAAAAAATTACCTTTACATTTCAAACTGCAGGACTGTAATTTTACGTAAAATGTAATGCAATTAGGCAACCTGGTGGTGGTCTGTACACTGGAGATGTACAGAACACTCTCAGAAATGTCATTGCCTGGAAATCCAGCTGTTGGCTGTTGGGCTGCCCATCTGATCAATCCAAAAGGCAGCCCAACAGCCAGCTGAAGGAGTGCACATGACATGTTGATAATGCTGCTGCTAAGTATGAGTCTATGGTATTGTCAGTCTGACACAAGAAGTACTGTTACGCCGTGTACACACGAGCGGACTGTCCGACAGAAAAAGTCAGATGGAAGCTTTTCATCGTATATACCGATCATGTGTATGCCTCATCGGACTTTTTTTTTTTCGAAAAATCTGATGGACCTAGAAACGGAACATGTTCTTTATCTTTCCGACGGACACAATTCCTATCGGGAACAACGATCGTCTGTATTCTGGTCCAACGGACCAAAAAAGACGCATGCTCTGAAGCAAGTACAAGACGGAAGCTATTGGCTACTGGCTATTGAACTTCCTTTTTCTAGTCCCGTCGTAAGTGTTGTACGTCACCGCGTTCTGGACGGTCAGACTTTGGGTTGACCGTGTGTAGGCAAGACCGCTTGAATGGAATTCCGTTGGAGTTCCATCGGAGAAACCATCAGATTTTATTATGACGGCTAAACCGGTCATGTGTACGCGGCATTACTGGCAAGATCTCTAGGTTAGAACTTTGCAATAGTGGCAAAAAAAAAATGATTTTCTTAAAAAAACGGTATGTAGTGAGGCATGATGCCAAACATACAGAAGAAATTAATTTTGAGTTTGCTTAAGCTTAAAGCATGCAATATAACAAGGAGGTTTAAAAAGGATCTCCAGGCTCAACCCAAAAAGCTATACATACTAGCTACTGACTTTTAATATTAGGGCACTTGCCTGTCCTGGCATCCAGCTGTGTCCTCACTCAGGCCGATTCTTCAATCGGGTATCGGGTGCTGGCGCTGCCATCTTGACTATGGGAAGCCTTGTGGCTTCACAGCTGGTTTCCTACTGTGCATGCTCAAAGCATGCTGAGCCTTGGGAATGGGCCGCAGTCTTCTGGGACCTGTGAAGTGTCCCAGAAGGCTGCATGAGAAGGAAGGGGGGGGGCGAACTTCTGGCACAATTCGCTGCAGCGAACTGAGCCAGAAGTGGGAGCGGGTACCTGTCAAAGCCAGATACCCACTCTCCCCTCCACTGTCACATATGGCATCTTTTTGGGGGGAGTGAATACCTGGTTTTGACAGGCAGACAAATGGAGCTTCCCCTTCTGGGTGAAGCTCTGCTTTAAGATTAAGGCCAGGTTTACACATGTGCAGCAGTGGGTTCATGCCTGGGGGAAGTGCCTTTCTGGACACCAGTTCAGGTGTGATTCAGATCCACATTTTAGCACCTGAACTGGATCCAAAGACGCACAGGACCCTTTTTCAATCCAGACAGTGGTCGCCATGAACATGTGTGAACCGGCTCTATTGAGAGCCGGTCACACTTGCCTGTCATTCGAATTGGATGTGAGGAAACTTGCATTCAATTCGCAATAGTGTGAACCCAGCCTAATGCCGCGTACACACGGTCGGGTTTTCCATCGGGAAATGTTCGATGGGAGCTTGTTGTCGGAAATTCCGACCGTGTGTAGGCTAGATCGGACATTTTCCATCGGAATTTCCGACAAACAAAATTTGAGATCTGGATTTCAAATTTTCTGACAACAAAATCCCTTGTCGTAAATTCCGATCGTGTGTACTTAATTCCGACGCACAAAGTTACACGCATGCTCAGAATCAAGCAGAAGAGCCACACTGGCTATTGAACTTCATTCTTCTCGGCTCGTCATACGTGCTGTACGTCACCGCGTTCTTGACGTTCGGAATTTCCGACAAGATTTGTGTGACCGTGTGTATGCAAGACAAGTTTGAGCCAACATCCGTTGGAAAAAAAACATGGATTTTGATGTCGGAATGTGCGATCGTGTATATGCGGCATTAGTGTTAGGTTAAGCGCTAAAGTGATTGTAAAGGTAACATTTTTTTTTTAATAACAAACATATCATACTTACCTCCACTGTGTAGCTCGTTTTGCACAGAGTGGCCCGAACATCCTCTTCTGGGGTCCCCCGGCTCTCGCGGCTCCTCCCTGCATCTGATAACCCCCTCTGAGAAGTGCTTCCCCGAGGGGGTTAACTTGCAGGCGCGCCCCAGAGTCCAGCATTCAGTGTTCATAGAGGTCGAATGCGGGACTCGGCCCAGCCCCCCCCGGCGATCGCGTCATTGGATTTGATTGACAGCCAATGGCTGCGCTGCTATCAGTCTATCCAATCAAGAGCCGAGAACCCCGGGAGAGATACAGCATGTCCCCGTGGGTCAAGTTCGAGGGTTCATGTAAGTAAAACGGGGGGCCGGTCATTGACAGGTGTTTTTTCACTTTAATGCATAGGATGCATTAAGGTGAAAAAACACGAACCTTTACAACCCCTTTAAGTTCAGCTCAACTCAAGCCAGAGTGGGAAAATATTTTACCCTTTGTCAGATTTAATTACTATCTATGTAATGTATGTATCTATCTACTCATTTGGAAGGATTTAAATTTGAACTTCAGGCAGTGAAATCATCCTTTCTCAAACAGGGTTCTTTGGAATGCTAAGATTCTTCCTGAGGTTACTAGGAGTTGCTTGAGTAGTGAGCAATGGGAAATGAATCTTCTGCCTACAGAGACCACCAATACCCGGGGTCACTATACCCTGCTAATATTAGAGAATACTAACATTTTTATTGTCTGCATTTTTTTTTTTTTTTTTTCCACAATAATGTTTATTAGCAGATGTAATTTTACAACAATTGCATTAAATCCAGGTTGTTATACATTCCTTTTGTACATAGTGGTTCAGGTTACATATGTATTGCATTAATGTAGATGGATACATGCATATTCAAGTTTACACTCTTTGTTTATTACAGTCGTATGGTATTGATCGTAACCTCTCATTGTTTGTTCGGAAAAGGGGGGGTATAAATAGCCCCCCTATGGGGAAATGGAATGTGTTTACTAGGAAAGAAAGAGAATGGAGAAAGGAAATAAAGAGAGGAGTAAGAAGAAGAAGTTTGGTCCGTCTAATTTCTCGACACGGGGCTCCCCCCCCACGTTTCTTAAGTTGAAATGGTTTTGGGGAATACAGTTGTATATCCAACTATTTGACCTCTTACATAGGCCAACCCAGTTGTCAAGGTTGGATTGAACTGTATTGCTGGGTTGATTTGAAGTAAGTCCAGCAGGCCCAAGTGGTCGTGTATTTTTGAATACGCTCCTGAGAGATATGTACTAACTCCTCCATCTCCTCTATCTTGGAGATCCTCCGGAACCATTCTCCAATTGTGGGGATGGTCGTGGATCGCCAGTGTGTCGGTATGCAGAGCCTAGCTGCATTCACCAAATGCATAGCCAAAGATTTAAAGTACTCACTTTTAGTTAGGTGAGTGTGGTGGAGAAGATACTGAGCAGGCGAGAAGGTCAAGGTGTATGTTGTTATATGTGAGATAAGGTCGTGTACTTCCTTCCAGAAGGGTTGCAATAGGTCACAGTCCCACCATATGTGTAGCATGGTCCCTTTAGTTTTCCCACACCTCCAGCAAGTGTCTGGGACATTAGGGCAAAACTTATGTAGAAGTGAAGGAGTCCTGTACCAGCGTATTTGGATTTTATATCCATTTTCCTGAATGGCTACATTAGGGGAACCCTTGTGTATGTATTCATTGATTCGTGTCCAGTCTTCCTCCGTGAAGGTCATCTGGAGATCCGTTTCCCAGGCTGTATGTGCTGAGTCAAGAGTGCAGGAGGCGCTTTCTGAGAGTATATTGTATAGGAGGGAAATAAGATGCCTTAGTGGAGAGGTGCGAGTGCATAGTTCTTCAAATAAGGTTAGTTGTCTGGTCCAGGTCGGGGTGGTCCCTTGAGTCGAAAGGAAGTGTCGGATCTGTCTGTACGTCCAGAAGGGGAAGGATTTGAGCAGAGAGAGGTCGACTAGGTTCTCGTATGGTCTAGGGGTTTTGTCAGCAAAAAACTGATACGCTAGTATTTTGTCATAGGGCCATGTGTGTTTAAGGAAGGATTGTGATAGCCCGGGTTCGAAATCAGGGTTCCCTCTCAAGGGAGTTAAGGGGCCCGGCAGGGAAGATATGTAAGAGAGTTTGGCTGCTCTTCTGACCGAATTGAGCGAGGTTGATATAAGTGGATGTGCTGATGTCTGCTGCGGGATTTGACTAGGTCGAATCCAGGGCAGAGATTCCAGGGGAAGGTGAGAGAATGATTTCTCAAGCGTGACCCAGGTTTTACCCGACTCGTGGACATTCCAGTCTACCACCCGGGCCAAGTGACTAGCCAGGAAATACTTATGAAGGTCTGGAAGACCTATGCCCCCCATGAGTTTTGGTCGCGTAAGTCGCGTGAATTTTATGCGTGGGGGGGAACCTTTCCACAAGAATAGCGTGCACATCTTTTTATATGTAGCAAAAAAAGCAGCCGGTAGATTGATAGGTATGCATTGGATGAAGTATAGGAATCGTGGTAGAATTATCATTTTTAAAAGGGCTGAACGACCGAACCAGGAAATGTTGAGGGGGCCCCATGCTGTTAAGTCGTGTTGAGCTTTTTTCAAGGCCGGGAGGAAATTGGTATCATATAGATCTGCTAGTTTGGTGGGGATTTGAATACCTAAATATGTTATCGAACGTTGGCTCCATTGAAAGGGGAAGGAGGATTGACACCGTTCAAGTTCCTGTGGCGTGAGCGTGATATTTAGGGCTTGAGATTTTGCATAGTTAATTTTAAAGTGTGATAAAGTCCCAAAGTGTTCAATATCTTTGAGCAAGTTGGGTATCGATGTGATTGGGGAGGACAGGGAGAGCAAAATGTCATCTGCAAACGCTGAGACCTTGTATTCCCTTCCTTTGATTGTGATGCCTGCAATGTCGGAGTTAGCCCTTAGTCTGTTCAGGAAGGGTTCTAGGGACAAAACAAAAATTAAAGGTGAAAGGGGGCAGCCCTGGCGCGTACCGTTGCTTATGGGGAAGGCGTTCGACAGGTGGCCGTTTACTCTCACAGCCGCACTCGGATTGGAGTACAGCGCTGAGATATGAGACAGCATGCGCGGGTGGAGGCCAATCTTCTTTAAGACCTCACGCATATAGTCCCAGGCCACTCTGTCGAACGCCTTCTCTGCGTCTAAAGACAGGAAGAAGCCCTGCTTTTTTGAGGACGTGAGCCCATGGTGTAGGTTTAGTGCTCTGATAGTGTTGTCCCTAGCTTCTCGGCCGGGGACAAAGCCCACCTGATCTAGTGAGATGAGTCCCGGCAATAGGGTAGACAATCTATTGGCTAAAATTTTTGCGTAGATCTTAATATCAACATTTAATAGTGAAATTGGCCTGTAATTTTGTATTTGGGTGGTGTCTTTTCCCTCCTTAGGGATTACTGTGACATGTGCCTCTAGCATGCGTCCCATAGTCATTGTAGGATCTGCTAGTGCGTTAAAGGCGGTTAACATTTTAGGGGCTAGAATCTGGACAAAGCACTTATAATATTGTAAGGTAAACCCGTCCGGGCCCGGGCTTTTGCCTGTTTTCATCTGTTTCAGAGCCAATTGTAATTCCTCTGTGGAGAGGGGTTTTTCTAAGTCTTCTGCTTGCGTTTGTGTGAGTGGTTGTGGGCTGTATTGGGACAAAAAGTTTTGTATTTCCTCCTTTCTGCGCAACGTTTGGGTAGGATTTGTGTTAAGAGGGTCAAGGTTATATAATTTCTTGTAGTATTGTTCAAAGGCCCGAGCTATGTCTTCATTTTTAGACAACAAAGTACCTTGGCGGGTTCTAATGTGGTGAATCGTATTAACCGGTTTAGAGGTTCATACTGCCCTGGCTAGCAATTTGCCGCATTTGTTGCCCTGTTCGTAAAAAATTCGTTGGTGCAGGACATATCTGCGTCTAACGCGTTTACCCAGTTCTTCCAGGAGTGTTGTACGCAGGTGTGTCAGCTCCTGTAAAGTCTGTTGTGATTGAGATTTTTTGTGTGTGGCTTCCAACCGTTTAATGTTGGTGATCAGGTCGTCTAGGATTGTCTGATGGGCTCTTTTTACTTTCGCTGCTTGGGTCAACAGCTCCCCTCTGATCACACATTTGTGGGCCTCCCATAGAATAGTGGGTGATATGCCGGGGGTAGAGTTTTCCTTAAAGTAGGAGTTAATGGTGGCTGCTAGGTGTTTAGTGAAAACTTCATCTTTTAATAGGGAGGAGTTAAGTCTCCACGTTTTTGTTTTTGGGGTCAAGTCTGGGAAAGTCAGTGTAACAGATATAGGGTGGTGGTCGGATAGAAACATGGGTTCAAATGTGGCTTGCGTAAGGTAGGTCAGGTCCGGTTGGGAGAGGAAGAAATAGTCTAGTCTTGAGTATTTTTGGAAGGGGGTGGAATAGAACGTGTAGTCTTTAACGGATGGGTACAGTGTGCGCCAAGTGTCATGTAGTGCCAGGGCTTGGAGTTGTAATTTAATTTGCTTTAGAGCCCGGAAGGGTAATGCTGAGGTGCCTGAGGAAGTGTCTATGTCTGGGTTGAGGGGGGCATTGAAATCGCCTCCCACAACAACTATCCCTTCCTTGAAAGAGAGTAGAAGATCGCTCACTTTCCTAAAAAATGACACTTGGTGTTCGTTGGGAGCATATATGTTAGCCAGTGTGATCGGTCTGGAGGCATAGGTACCCTTGATAAATGCAAATCTCCCCTCTGAGTCTAGCAAGGAATCTGTATGTTTGAATGGGGCATGTTTAGAAATGAGTATAGATACTCCCTTGGTTTTTGCAATAGGGTTCGTAGCGTGAAAAACTGTTTGGAATATGTTGTTAGTCATTTTTGGTATGGAGTTAGATCTAAAGTGGGTCTCCTGGAGGAAGATGAAATGAGCCTTTTGTTTAGTGAGGGAGGATAGGACCTGCGAACGCTTTTCAGGTACATTCAGTCCTTTTGCGTTTAAAGAGACACATTTTAATGATAGAGGAGCTGGAGAGGGCATTTTGGTACGTAATCAAGTGGCTGGTTTCTGGTGTAAGGTTTAGTGCCCGGGTGTGTGTTTATTTTCCAATGTGAAGACCAATTCACAACGGAGTGTCCCGAACAGTAGCTGTAGAGGGGGGGTGATGGGGTGGTTCTTATATAGAGTGTAGGGGGTAGGTACTAATCAATAAGGAGGGAGAGCCCCGCGTCGAGCCCGACAGACCAGAAAAGAAAAAGTCAGAGAGAGCAAGTGAGATGTAAAGAAGAGGGAGGTACCAGAGGTGAAAATGGAGATGCCAATTCACCTATTAGAAAGAGGGCCGGATGGTCAGCAGACTAGAGCCTAGTGCTGCTGCTGGGGGTTGGTGAGGGTGTCTGGAATCCTACTCCATGGCCACTGGAAGGATTTAGATTAAATAGCGGTATAATGGGGAATAGGGCAGCAGTAATAGTAGCACATTTGGTTTTTGCTATCGGACACCTGGGGTTATATATCCTGAGTATCTGCCAATAGTGAGTCAATGCAAACAAGAACATAAACTTCCAGAGATAACTAAAAATTTTTCAAACCGTGTAATAAACAGTAAAGCGAATATCGGTGTGAACATGGACCTAAGTGTCGAAACTCATGCTTCTTTGTGATAAACTTTTCGATCTGTGAGTGTCTGGCATCTGCTTCGACACCGGTGAGTAGGGATGAGCCGAACACCCCCCGGTTCGGTTCGCACCAGAACCCGCGAACGGACCGCAAGTTCGCACGAACGTTAGAACCCCATTGACGTCTATGGGACTCGAACGTTCGAAATCAAAAGTGCTCATTTTAAAGGCTAATTTGCATGGTATTGTCCTAAAAAGGGTTTGGGGACCCGGGTCCTACCCCAGGGGACATGTATCAATGCAAAAAAAACTTTTAAAAACGGCCGTTTTTTCGGGAGCAGTGATTTTAATGATGCTTAAAGTAAAAAAAAAAAAGTGAAATATTCCTTTAAATATCGTACCTGGGGGGTGTCTATAGTATGCCTGTAAAGTGACGCGTGTTTCCCATGTTTAGAACAGTCCCTGCACCAAATGTCATTTTTAAAGGAAAAAATCTCATTTAAAACTGCTTGCGGGTTTAATGTCATGTCGGGTCCTGGCAATATGGATGAAAATCAGTGAGACAAACGGCATGGGTACCCCCCAGTCCATTACCAGGCCCTTTGGGTCTTGTATGGATATTAAGGGGAACCCCGCACCCAAATTAAAATAAGGAAAGGTCCCTATATACTCTGAACAGCAGTATACAGGCGGTGCAAACAAGACAGGGACTGTAGGTTTGTTGTTAAGTAGAATCTGTTTGTAATTTTGAACATTTTTAATGTGTTTAGCTCCAGCCAAAAAATCTTTTCTAAGCTTTTTGGAAAACATAGGGAAGGGTTATCACCCCTGTGACATTTGTTTTGCGTCTTTCCTCCTCTTCAGAAGATTTCACCTCACTTTTTTGTCCCAATGAAAAATGTTTTTTGAAAATTTGGGTTTTTTTGTGGAACAAGGATTGGAAAGCATCAGTGGAAAGGAGAAATTGTTTTCCCATATTAACTCTTACATGAGAGAATTTCCCTTCCTATGGGTAGATTTCATCTCACTTCCTGTTGTCTCCTTCCGTTTGCAAGTAGGAGTCGTTTGTAAGTTAGATGTTTGAAAGTAGGGTCCTGCCCTATATACTCAGCAGAAATTTGGGCCTTAGGTGTTGCTGTGGCCAAAACACTGTAAGCCCTCACAGGGCCCTGCTGTGAAATATTAGATCAAGAATTGTAATTACATGCCCCTGTTGAACAGGAGCTGAAAAATTAGGCCTTAGGCACTGGTGCTGGTGCCACAACACTGCAACCCCTCACAGACACTCTAGTTGGAACGCAGGAACGAGCCCTGCTGCAAAGTATTGCATCAAAAATTGTAATTACACGCCCCTGTTAGACAGGGGCAGAAAAATTGGGCCTTAGGCACTGGTGCTGGTGCCACAACACTGCAACCCCTCACAGACACTCTAGTTGGAACGCAGGAACGAGCACTGCTGCAAAGTATTGCATCAAAAATTGTAATTACACGCCCCTGTTAGACAGGGGCAGAAAAATTGGGCCTTAGGCACTGGTGCTGGTGCCACAACACTGCAACCCCTCACAGACACTCTAGTTGGAATGCAGGAACGAGCCCTGCTGCAAAGTATTGCATCAAAAATTGTAATTTCACGCCCCTGTTAGACAGGGGCAGAAAAATTGGGCCTTAGGCACTGGTGCTGGTGCCACAACACTGCAACCCCTCACAGACACTCTAGTTGGAATGCAGGAACGAGCCGTGCTGCAAAGTATTACATCAAAAATTGTAATTACACGCCCCTGTTATACAGGGGCTGAAAAATTGTGCCTTAGGCACTGGTGGTGGCGCCCAGAACCAAAAATGTTCTTACAAGCTATCAGCGTGATGATTGAGGAGGAAGAGGATAATTACTCAGGGATAATCACTCAGCATCAGCATAGGCAGTCTTTGAAGGGATCTGAAAAAAATTATTCAGTTACATCAGCATCAGGTGCTTGGTAGCTGGTGGTGATCCAAGACTGATTCATTTTTATGAAGGTCAGCCGATCGACCGAGTCAGTGGACAGACGCACCCTGTGATCGGTTACCACGCCTCCAGCAGCACTGAATGTACGTTCCGAAAGAACGCTGGATGCAGGACAGGCCAGTAGCTCAATTGCATACTGTGCAAGCTCTGGCCAGTGATCCATCCTCAAGACCCAGTAACCCAGAGGATTTTCGGTGGGAAAGGTGTCCAAGTCTGATCTTGCCCCTAGGTATTCCTGCACCATGTAAAACAGACGCTGGCGATGGTTGCTGGAACCGATCATACCTTGGGGCTGCGGACCAAAAAATTGTCTGAACGCATCGGTCAGACGGCCACCTTCTCCACCGCTCCTTCTTTGACTGACCGAAGCCTCAGCAACACGTTGTCCAGAAACAGGAGTTTGTAACCTCCCAGTCTCTGGGAACGCGTTGCACAGACCTTTCTGCAAGGCCTCCCGAAGATGTTTCATCCTCTGCTCCCTCTGCGATGGCAAGATAAGGTCCGCAACCTTACCCTTGTAACGTGGATCAAGGAGGGTTGCCAGCCAGTATTGGTCCTTCTCCTTGATACCACGAATACGAGGATCCTTACGCAGGCTTTGCAGGATCAGGGAGGCCATGCAGCGTAGGTTTGCTGAGGCATTCGGTCCGGAGTCCTCTGGGTCACTAAGGACAACAACGTCCGCAGCCACCTCCTCCCAGCCACGTACAAGTCCATGTGTTCCTTGGGACTGATCCCTTAAAGACTGCTGATGCTGAGTGCCAGGCTCCACCTCCATACTGACACAATCTTCCTCCTCCTCCTCCTCCTCCTCCTCGTCCTCTTCCTGTGTGATCGGCGGGCACGCAGGAACACTGTCTGGATAAAGGGGGCCTTGAGAGCTAAGGAAGTCCTCCTCTTCCTGCCTCTGTTCTGCCTCAAGTGCCCTGTCCATTATTCCACGCAGCGTGTGCTCCAACAGGTGGACAAGGGGGACAGTGTCACTGATGCATGCACTGTCAGTGCTCACCATCCTCGTGGCCTCCTCGAATGGTGACAGGACAGTGCATGCATCCCTGATCATGGCCCACTGGCGTGGGGAAAAAAAACCAAGCTCCCCTGACCCTGTCCTGGTGCCATAGTCGCACAGGTACTCATTGATGGCCCTCTGCTGCGTGTGCAGCCGCTGCAGCATGGCCAACGTCGAGTTCCACCTGGTGGGCATGTCACAGATTAGGCGGTTCTTGGGCAGGTTAAACTCCTTTTGGAGGTCCGTCAGCCGAGCACTGGCATTATATGACCGGCGGAAATGCACAGAGACTTTCCTGGCCTGCCTCAGGACATCCTGTAAGCCCGGGTACCTGCCCAAGAACCGCTGCACCACCAAGTTAAGGACGTGAGCCAAACAGGGCACATGGGTCAGTTGTCCCTGTCGGAGGGCAGAGAGGAGGTTGGTGCCATTGTCGCAAACCACCATTCCTGCCTTAAGTTGGCGTGGCGTCAACCACCTCTGAACCTGCCCCTGCAGAGCTGACAAAACCTCTGCCCCAGTGTGGCTCCTGTCCCCCAAGCACACCAGCTCAAGCACCGCATGGCATCTTTTGGCCTGCGTACTTGCGTAGCCCCTTGAACGCCTACGGAGCACCGCTGGTTCCGAGGAAGAGGCCATGGAGGAAGAAGAAGAGGAGGGGGTGGAGGAGAGAGGTGTGTCACAATCAGCATTTTGGAGGCGTGGTGGCGGAACAACCTCCAACACTACTGCACCTTGTCCTGCATCCTTCCCAGCTGCCAGCAGAGTCACCCAATGCGCCGTGAAACTTAAGTAACGTCCCTGTCCATGCCTGCTGGACCATGAGTCAGCGGTAATATGCACCTTACCGCTGACCGCCCTGTCCAGCGAGGCATGGACATTGCCTTCCACATGCCGGTAGAGAGCCGGAATCGCCTTCCGTGAGAAAAAGTGGCGTTTGGGTACCTGCCACTGAGGAACCGCACATTCCACAAACTCACGGAAGGGGGCAGAGTCTACCAACTGAAAAGGCAGCAGTTGAAGTGCTAGCAATTTTGCCAAGCTAGCATTCAACCGCTGGGCATGTGGATGGCTGGGAGCAAACTTCTTTCGGCGGTGCAGCAGCTGGGGCAGGGAAATTTGCCTGGTACAATCTGACGTCGGTGTACCAAAAGCAGATTGCCCACAAGTACTTGGCTGTGACACACCTAATTCTACACCTTCATTCCTCTCACTGCAGGTCTCAGAGAGGACTGAAGGTCTAGTGGGGTTGGAAATCTCAGCTGATGAGGAGCAAGGAGAGATCCTCTTTGTTCTTTGGTGTGGGTCTTTCAGATACGCTTGCCAACGAACTGCATGGCAGGTCAACATATGTCTGGTCAAGCATGTGGTACCCAAGCGGGAGATGTTTTGGCCACGCGAGATACGCTTGAGACATATGTTGCAAATAGCAGCGGTGCGATCTGATGCACTCGTCTCAAAAAAGGCCCACACCAAAGAACTTTTTGAATAACGCGCAGAGACTGCAGCGCCCTGCACATGTGGAGCTTTGGGGTGTGATGCAGTCAATGTGCTGCCCTTAGGCTGGCCCCTGGAGGGCATCCTGCCTAGTTGGTGATGTGCCACCTCCTCCTCCTCCTCCTCCTCCTCTCTCCTATCAGGCACCCACGTTGAGTCAGTGACCTCATCATCCCCTCCCTCCTCATCACTGGAGCAAACCTGGCAGTATGCTGCAGCAGGGGGAGCATGACTGCCAGATTGCTGTCCTTCTTGGGCACCCCCTCTGTCCGTGCTCATGTTACTGCCTTCATTGAGCTCAGTATCATCATCAGAGCCTTCCAAACGCTGGGCATCCTCCTGGAGCATGTACCCAACACTGTGGTCAAACAGTTCGAGGGAATCCTCATGAGGACATGGTGGAGCTAGGGAAGGAGTCACTGATGACATTGAGCTGAGGGAAGAGGCCGCTGCTTTGCCAGACAAAGCACCCTGGGCATGGGTGAGAGAGGATGAGGAGGATGAGGACGGCTTGGTCATCCACTCGACCAAGTCTTCCGCATGTTGCGGCTCAACACGGCCAGCTGCCGAAAAAAAGGCCAAGCGTGTCCCATGGCCACGTGCTGATGAGGATGCACCGTCTCCACGACCAGCACTAGACACAGAGCCTGCTTGCCCTCTCTTATTGGCTTGTGACTGTCTGCCTCTCCTTCTTGGCCTTCCAGACATACTAATGGCCTGTAGCTGCACTAAGCTGGGATAGAACACCTGTAATTTTCTTCAGGTAGCTTTATATACTGTAACCAGACAAGCCTGCCTGTCAGTAGGAAGATAACAGGAACGGATCTAGCTGAACACTGTGAGCAGGACGCACTGCACTAAATGTAAATACCAGGAACGGATCTAGCTGAACACTGTGAGCAGGACGCACTGCACTGAATGTAAATAGCAGGAACGGATCTAGCTGAACACTGTGAGCAGGACGCACTGCACTGAATGTAAATAGCAGGAACGGATCTAGCTGAACACTGTGAGCAGGACGCACTGCACTGAATGTAAATAGCAGGAACGGATCTAGCTGAACACTGTGAGCAGGACGCACTGCACTGAATGTAAATAGCAGGAACGGATCTAGCTGAACACTGTGAGCAGGACGTACTGCACTAAATGTATATAGCAGGAACGGATCTAGCTGAACACTGTGAGCAGGACGCACTGCACTGAATGTAAATAGCAGGAACGGATCTAGCTGAACACTGTGAGCAGGACGCACTGCACTAAATGTAAATACCAGGAACGGATCTAGCTGAACACTGTGAGCAGGACGCACTGCACTGAATGTAAATAGCAGGAACGGATCTAGCTGAACACTGTGAGCAGGACGCACTGCACTGAATGTAAATAGCAGGAACGGATCTAGCTGAACACTGTGAGCAGGACGCACTGCACTGAATGTAAATAGCAGGAACGGATCTAGCTGAACACTGTGAGCAGGACGCACTGCACTGAATGTAAATAGCAGGAACGGATCTAGCTGAACACTGTGAGCAGGACGTACTGCACTAAATGTATATAGCAGGAACGGATCTAGCTGAACACTGTGAGCAGGACGCACTGCACTGAATGTAAATAGCAGGAACGGATCTAGCTGAACACTGTGAGCAGGACGCACTGCACTAAATGTAAATACCAGGAACGGATCTAGCTGAACACTGTGAGCAGGACGCACTGCACTGAATGTAAATAGCAGGAACGGATCTAGCTGAACACTGTGAGCAGGACGCACTGCACTGAATGTAAATAGCAGGAACGGATCTAGCTGAACACTGTGAGCAGGACGCACTGCACTGAATGTAAATAGCAGGAACGGATCTAGCTGAACACTGTGAGCAGGACGCACTGCACTGAATGTAAATAGCAGGAACGGATCTAGCTGAACACTGTGAGCAGGACGCACTGCACTGAATGTAAATAGCAGGAACGGATCTAGCTGAACACTGTGAGCAGGACGTACTGCACTAAATGTATATAGCAGGAACGGATCTAGCTGAACACTGTGAGCAGGACGCACTGCACTGAATGTAAATAGCAGGAACGGATCTAGCTGAACACTGTGAGCAGGACGCACTGCACTAAATGTAAATACCAGGAACGGATCTAGCTGAACACTGTGAGCAGGACGCACTGCACTGAATGTAAATAGCAGGAACGGATCTAGCTGAACACTGTGAGCAGGACGCACTGCACTGAATGTAAATAGCAGGAACGGATCTAGCTGAACACTGTGAGCAGGACGCACTGCACTGAATGTAAATAACAGGAACGGATCTAGCTGAACACTGTGAGCAGGACGCACTGCACTGAATGTAAATAGCAGGAACGGATCTAGCTGAACACTGTGAGCAGGACGTACTGCACTAAATGTATATAGCAGGAACGGATCTAGCTGAACACTGTGAGCAGGACGCACTGCACTGAATGTAAATAGCAGGAACGGATCTAGCTGAACACTGTGAGCAGGACGCACTGCACTAAATGTAAATACCAGGAACGGATCTAGCTGAACACTGTGAGCAGGACGCACTGCACTGAATGTAAATAGCAGGAACGGATCTAGCTGAACACTGTGAGCAGGACGCACTGCACTGAATGTAAATAGCAGGAACGGATCTAGCTGAACACTGTGAGCAGGACGCACTGCACTGAATGTAAATAGCAGGAACGGATCTAGCTGAACACTGTGAGCAGGACGCACTGCACTGAATGTAAATAGCAGGAACGGATCTAGCTGAACACTGTGAGCAGGACGCACTGCACTGAATGTAAATAGCAGGAACGGATCTAGCTGAACACTGTGAGCAGGACGCACTGCACTGAATGTAAATAGCAGGAACGGATCTAGCTGAACACTGTGAGCAGGACGTACTGCACTAAATGTATATAGCAGGAACGGATCTAGCTGAACACTGTGAGCAGGACGCACTGCACTGAATGTAAATAGCAGGAACGGATCTAGCTGAACACTGTGAGCAGGACGCACTGCACTAAATGTAAATACCAGGAACGGATCTAGCTGAACACTGTGAGCAGGACGCACTGCACTGAATGTAAATAGCAGGAACGGATCTAGCTGAACACTGTGAGCAGGACGCACTGCACTGAATGTAAATAGCAGGAACGGATCTAGCTGAACACTGTGAGCAGGACGCACTGCACTGAATGTAAATAGCAGGAACGGATCTAGCTGAACACTGTGAGCAGGACGCACTGCACTGAATGTAAATAGCAGGAACGGATCTAGCTGAACACTGTGAGCAGGACACACTGCACTAAATAGTCTAGATAGAAGATAACAGGAACGGATCTAGCTAAACTGAATACAGTGTATATATATATATGCAACACCTGGGATGCATATATATACACAATACACTGTAAGTGCAGCTAACTGACTGACTGTTCTGCCTAATCTATCTAACTCAAATCAAATGACACTGTCTCTCTCTCTCTCTATCTCTCAGCACACCGGAACACACACTACACAGGGCCGCCGTGCAGGCGGCCTTATATAGTGTGGGGTGTGTACTAAATCCCCTGAGCCATAATTGGCCAAAGCCACCCTGGCTTTGGCCAATTACAGCTCTCTCTACTGACGGCGCTGTGATTGGCCAAGCATGCGGGTCATAGTGCATGCTTGGCCAATCATCAGCCAGCAATGCACTGCGATGCCGCAGTGAATTATGGGCCGTGACGCGCCACACGAATTTGGCGCGAACGGCCCATATCGTTCGCAATTCGACGGACGGTCGAACAGCCGATGTTCGAGTCGAACATGGGTTCGACTCGAACACGAAGCTCATCCCTACCGGTGAGCGTAATCTAAGCTTTCTATAAGAGAGTGCAGGATAATATAGGTTATAGCTTATGCCCTTGCTTTTTATCTGCAGGGAGATCTGAGATCAAGCTTCTGTATCTGCAAACTTCACCAGTATCGAAGTGACTGTGGTCCCAGGAGTCACCAAGGCAGTTCAAATGGTGTGCTATGCATGGTTGGGCAAGTTATGGACAATATTAATAGGGAATATAAAGGGGTGCTATTCCCCAAGCCATTTAAGTAGCAATGGCCTCTTCTATGCATACTGTGAGAAGCGTCTGCGTCATTTTAGAAAGGAATGGGATCTGCCTGTGGCTGCCTCGGCGACTTCTGGTCCTCCATGTGTATTCTTATCATCAAAACACAATAACATTAAATACATATGACCCTATTTGAGGATTAACGGGGTAAAAAAGGCGCAGGGATAAGGGGAGGGAAAAGGAGAGAGAAGGCGGGGATAGAGACAAGGTTGGGGGGGGGGGGAAGGAGAGGGCAATGGGTGGGGGTCAGTAGAGGAAGATGGGGAACAGGGGAGGGAAAGGGGAAGTGTAGGGATGGGTGGGACTGAGAGCCAAAAAAAAAAGGGGGGGAAGGGGAAGGTCTAATGAGGGGGATCGGTGGCCCAGGTATTTCAATGACACTGCAATGGTTATTCCCCTAAATCTAAGAGCAGTATGTCCGCTCGTCACCTGACAGGGTCATCTTCATTTGCTTTAGTGGGATGGGATAGTTCTAAGAGTCTTCTGTATGGGTGGCTTCATCGGTGACATAGTGTTGATTCTGTGTCTTGCCAGGTAGGTCTTACAGCTTGTATTGTCCAAGCAGTGATCTCATCTCCGGACCCTGTGGCTGCCTTGACCAGTTCCTTGTCTTTGCTGTCTTCTCATATAGTGTTTCTCCTCGCCGGTCCTGTGTAGGTGGAGTGCACTCCGTTCTTCTCAGCATGGTGGCGTCTTGCTTCCTGTCCGGGTGCGTCGGGGTCCGCTTTGTAGCCAATGGGCAAGTCACTTTCTGCTGCTCACAGGGCAGGCTGCAGCGCTTCCTTGTGTGAGTGTTGAGAACAGTGCGGAGTGAGCTGGGAAGCAGAGATCGATCCAGGTAAATCAACCGAAAACAAAAAACAAAAAATAATAGTGGTGCAAGTCTCTCCGGAGAAAAAGAAAGAACTGAGTTACTCAGATACAGTCAGGAGCTGTGTATATCAGGCTTCCTGGTTGTTCCTTCGGGGGGTTACTGGTTGTCCCATGTCGCGGTATGTCGAATCTCGGCGGGAAGCGTGAGCACCGGGAGATGGGGGTCCCGACCTTCTTCGTCTGGAGCGATGCCTCTGTGCCTTAGGTGAAGGGTTGTGTGAGACTGGTCTCCATGGCTCGGACGGGAAGTGGAACGTACACCAGTCCGGAAGCTCCGTCAGCGGTAGGTCAAGCTGATCACAGAACGCTGCTAGATCGTCTGGGGTTCTCAGGAGCGCAGTGCGGCCTCTGGCGGTAGCGGACAAGCAGAAAGGAAATTTCCAGCGTTATTGTATGTTCCGCGTTCTGAGTTGGTCCAGTAGGGGGCGCAATGCTCGTCTATTCTGCAGGGTGGTTGGGGAAAGATCTTGGAAAAGCTTGATTTCAGTGCCATTATGGTGTATTTGGCCTCTTTCTCTAGCTCTTCTCAAGATTTCCTCTTTTAACGGAAAGTTCACCACACAACATATGATATCCCTTGGGGGCTCATTGTCTCGGGGGGGAGGTCTAAGGGCTCGATGTAGTCTCTCCATCTCGATAGGGGAGTCCGGGGGACGGTCCAATAGATCATTAAAGATGGCACAAACGATCTGAGGCAATGATCCTGCTTCTGAGCTCTCCGGTACCCCTCTGACCCGTATGTTATGCCTCCGTCCTCGATTATCGAGGTCCTCGACTTGGCGGTGTAGGTCATAAAGGTATGAGAGTTGGGCATCATAAGTGTGCTGCACTTGCCTGATAGCTGCTGTGTGAAGCTGTGTGGTTTGCTCCACATCTGTGATTCGGGCCGCAACTGCTTGAATGTCCATCTTAAGGTCTAAAATGGCTGCTTTCAGGGTGCCTGTGATGTTGTTAGTAATATCCACTGCGACATGTTGTAGATCCGAGAGATTAACAGCTTGGCTATGTCGGTGGGTTCGTGTGTCCCCGTCCGTTAGCTGTGAGTCCGAGTCATGACTTGGTGAAATGGAGCCTGAGGCCTGTGGTATCTGCAAGGCCTCGTGGTCGCCGGACCGGAGCGTACGGAAAATCTCCGGGATATTGCGACTGAGCTGGGTTGTCGGCTCTTTCGGTGTCCGGGAGGCTGAGGCACTCCTATTAGGTTTTCCCATCGTGGAAAATTGCGTCAAACCCCAATAAAAGCTGATTTTAATCCTCGAGTGGCCGGAGCTCTGTATTCAAGCGGCCATTTCGGACTCCAGTCAAGCCACGCCCCCCTCGTCTGCATTTTTTTTTCTGTTATCGATATGCATTTCATTTCAAGATTCAAAAGAGCCAGCTATGCTTGCCATTTCTTCCCTTCTGCTCCAATAATATTAGCTTAACCATCCCTTTCTGCAGCGAAAAGCAAATGAATGAAAGGTCCGCCTCCGACCATCAAAGATTGCTTTCCATTGTGGTAAGCGATAGTACAGCTTTATGAAGGGAGGAGGGAGGCAGAAAGGGCGGGTATAGTCGGCAAGTTTGACAAGTGCCAGCTGCTTGTAGATCTCAACTGCAGGGGTATCCTAGGGGTAGAGGAATGGGGATTTCAAGGAACAGCGCAGCCACATGGGACACTTTTTTCATCTATTGTAGGAAAGAATTTTTTACTCAGAGAATAAGTGCAGGAGCTCCTCCCTTCCAAGTCATCCCTTGTCTCCGCCCCCTACCTACCTCCGAGCACCAATCTTTGGTTCCACCTCCTACTCACTTTTTTCAAGAATACAGAACCAAGTATAATTTTGTGGTGCTAAGTAGTTTGTATGGAATGTGTTAATGATAACAAGAAAAGCAGTGAAATAGATCTCCTGTATCTAGCAATGATGGACCCCCCAGCAACAATAGACCCCCAACAGCCAGCTTCAATAGACCCTCCAGCAGCCAGCAACAATAGAGCCCACCCTCAACAGTAGATCCCTTCCAGCAACAATGTCCCCCTCCAGTAACATAAGACCCACCCCAGCAACAATAGACCCCCCCCCCAAAAAAATGTATCCCATCCATAAACAATAGATTCTCCAGCAGCCAGCATCAATAGACCCCCCAGCATACCCCAGGACCCCTTGCCATTACATACATTAAGTGCTGGAGGTGCCAGAACTGCGCCCCCCCCCCCTCAAATTCCCACTGAAAAAAAGCCCCGACTGTAGGTACTATCCCTGTTTCTGATATAAAAAAAAAAATCACTAAATTTAAGCTTTAGGAAAATGACTGATAAAATGATGATATGTGATTGGTTGATGTACCCAAAGCAAAGAAACGGTCCTCCATTTTTCATTAATGAGGCCAAGTTTCTGTTGTCTCTTTTATTCAAAGGTAGATAGGAACTGCAAGTCATCTTATTTCCGTTTCCACATATCACCTTATCACTATCCTCTTTATTTAAGCTGTCAATTGGAAAGCCCAATCTTCCTGTTATTGGATTATGCTATCAATGCTAAAAAAACAGGATTAAAAATTGATGACCGTGCCATATCTTTATATAAAAAAGGATTTTGCACACATGAATTTTACTGACATTCCCAATAAGTGTTTGGGTTGCTTTTTGATGTAACCTGGCTAAATAATGTATGAATGTAGTGAGACAGATGCTATATTTCATTTCAAGATTTTCCCAGTAAGGATACTTACTGTACCTCGGTGTTCGCCGAAAGCTTTAAATCTTCTGTAGCCAAACCCCCATGTGCTGTATTATCCATTACATTGCTCGAGATCTCGGAGACAATAGACTTCCTTTATTGAAGTGTACAAAGAAAACAACTTGAAGAGTTCAATTCCATGCAGGGCTGAGCTCAAAACATTCAGCTTTTCTCATAACGTATGGTACATTTCTTTACATTCATTGCCTTTTGTTTACTGAATAATCTTATTGCTGCTTTGTTTTTGGTATTTTTACACCGGAATATGCCTTGGAGGGGTGGGGGAGGTTGTAATCAGTGACTGTTCATGTTGTTTTAGCTAAAATAGTTATAATCAGTTGTCTTGCTGGGCCCTAGGCTGCTTTCAATAATTGCCCCAACCCAACACCATCTGTTAGAGTCATGCCGGAAAGTGGCCCTCACAAAGGGAGGCTCAGACTTTACAACAATGGCAAGATACCACATAAGCAGGACTAACGTCTATCTTCCTGGATATGCTGTGTACACACGAGCGGATATTTCGACCGGACTGGTCCGACGGACTATCCGACGACCTTTCGGCGGACTTCCAATGGACTTTCCCCACGAACGGACTTGCCTACAGACGATCACACCAAAGTCCGACGGATTCGTACATGATGATGTACACCGGACTAAAATAAGGAAGTTGATAGCCAGTAGCCAATAGCTTCCCTAGCGATGGTTTATGTCCATCGGACTAGCATACAGACGAGCGGATTTTTCGATAGGAAGTGGGTCCAGCGGAGTTCCGACGTAAAGATTTGAAACATGTTCCAAATCTAAAGTCCGTCAGATTTTCGACCGAAAAAGTCCGCTGCAGGTCCGATGAAGCCCACACACGGTCGAATTGTTTGCCGGACTTGGTCCGTCGGACCAGTCCGGTCAAAAAGTCCGCTCGTGTGTACACGGCATTAGGGATGATCTTCTCCTTTTTATTAAACCCAGGGAGTATCTCTTTTGCCATCCTGCTTCTTTATCAGACAAACCTCTGAGGACAAAGTCACGTGGGTGGAGCTGGTTGACGCCGATGCCGCAGGAGTGTTTGATTGCGGTGGCACAGTGGAGATTTTAACCATTTGCCTAACTTTTTCCCCCTTCCTGCCCAGGCCAATTTTCAGCTTTCAGCGCTGTCACATTTTCAATGACAGTTGCGCGTTCATGCAAGACTGTACCCAAACTAAATTTTTATCATTTATTTTCACACAAATAGAGCTTTCTTTTGGTGGTATTGAATCACCACTGGACCATTTATTTTTTGCTAAACAAACAAAAAAAGACCGAAAATTTTGAAAAAATAATTTTTTCATAGTTTGTTAAAAATTTTGCAAACAGGTAATTTTTCTCTTTTGCTTATGTGCACTGATGAGGCTGAACTGATGGCCACTGATAGGTGGCACTAATGGGCATTTCTGCGTAGCACTGATGGGCACTTATAGGTGGCACTGGTCAGAACTGATGAGGCAGGTCTGATGGGCACTGATCAAGAGGCACTGATGATGCTGCACTGATAGGTGGCTATGATGGGCACTGACGGGTGGCACTGATGGGTACTGATAGGTGGCACTGATGGGCACTGATAGGCCGCACTGACAGGTGGCACTGACAGGTGGCACTGATAGGCATTAGGCAGCACTGATAGGAGACACTGATGATGAGGCACTGATGGGCACTGATTTGCAGCACTGATGGGCACTCATAAGTGGCACTGGTGGACTCTGATTGGCAGCACTGCCGGACAATGTTGGGACCGATGTCTCTTTAACAGAAGCCAGTTATCGGCTTTCTTCTTTTCTCCTCACGCTGTCAGCCGATAAACAGCTTCTGTTTACATCCTGTGATCAGCTTTCATTGGCTGACAGTTGATCACGTGGTAAAGGTGCCACTGTGATTGGACTCCGCGATCACAGAGTACACCGCCCGCGCGCCGCAGGGGCCGAGCGGGCAGCATGAGCACGGAAGGACATTCATGGACGCTGTGGAACTGTAGCCGTCTTTCAGCTATAGACGGGCAAGAACTGGTTAAAGGCACATTTAATATTTATATTGTAAGTGCAATACTTCTAATAAATATCTGGTACCTATTTTAATACACTATGAGAGGCCATCCTATGTTTTTTTTGAGCATATTGGCAGCAGAGAAGGTAGAGACCGACGGTCTATTAAAGAGATAATCACCAGGTTTAAGAAAAAGCAGAAGATCATCCCTAAGGATATCCAGGAAGATAGACGTTATTATACTCATACCCCCTGGGGGTAAAACGACCATCTAACCTAATAACTTTTTTTTAGGTCCATATCTTGAGGTGAGTACATTGGAGGAAAGGTGGTGGGACCCACTTGCATGGTGGTGTGGTATCTTGATAATATTTGAACACAGAGTGGAGGAAGATACAGTGGCTTGCGAAAGTATTCGGCCCCCTTCAACTTTTCAACCTTTTGCCACATTTCAGGCTTCAAACATAAAGATATAAAATTTAAATTTTTTTGTGAAGAATCACCAACAAGTGGGACACAATTGTGAAGTGGAACGAAATCTATTGTATATTTTAAACTTTTTTAGCAATTAAAAAACTGAAAAGTGGTGCGTGCAAAATTATTCGGCCCCTTTACTTTCAGTGCAGAAAACTCACTCCAGAAGTTCAGCGAGGATCTCTGAATGATCCAATGTTGTCCTAAATGACTGATGGTGATAAATAGAATCCACCTGTGTGTAATCAAGTCTCTGTATAAATGCACCTGCTCTGTGATAGTCTCAGGGTTCTGTTGAAAGCGCAGAGAGCTTTATGAAGACCAAGGAACACACCAGGCAGGTCCATAATACTGTTGTGGAGAAGTTCAAAGCCGGATTTGGATACAAAAAGATTTCCCAAGCTTTAAACATCCCAAGGAGCACTGTGCAAGCGATCATTTTGAAATGGAAGGAGTATCAGACCACTGCAAATCTACCAAGACCTGGCTGTCCCTCTAAACTTTCAGCTCAGACAAGGAGAAGACTGATCAGAGATGCAGCCAAGAGGCCCATGATCACTCTGGATGAACTGCAGAGAACTACAGCTGAGGTGGGAGAGTCTGTCCATAGGACAACAATCAGTCGTACACTGCACAAATCTGGCCTTTATGGAAGAGTGGCAAGAAGAAATCCATTTCACAAAGATATCCATAAAAAGTCTCGTCTAAAGTTTGCCACAAGCCACCTGGGAGACACACCAAACATGTGGAAGAAGGTGCTCTGGTCCGATGAAACCAAAATCAAACTTTTTGGCCACAATGCAAAACGATATGTTTGGCGTAAAAGCAACACAGCTCATCACACTCAACACACCATCCCCACTGTCAAACATGGTGGTGGCAGCATCATGGTTTGGGCCTGCTTTTCTTCAGCAGGGACAGGGAAGATGGTTAAAATTGAGGGGAAGATGGATGCAGCCAAATACAGGACCATTCTGGATGAAAACCTGTTGGAGTCTGCAAAAGACCTGAAACTGGGACGGAGATTTATCTTCCAACAAGACAATGATCCCAAACATACAGCAAAATCTACAAAGGAATGGTTCACAAATAAACGTATCCAGGTGTTAGAATGGCCAAGTCAAAATCCAGACCTGAATCCAATCGAGAATCTGTGGAAAGAGCTGAAAACTGCTGTTCACAAACGCTCTCCATCCAACCTCACTGAGCTCGAGCTGTTTTGCAAGGAAGAATGGGCAAGAATTTCAGTCTCTCGATGTGCAAAACTGATAGAGACATACCCCAAGCGACTTGCAGCTGTAATCGCAGCAAAAGGTGGCTCTACAAAGTATTAACGCAAGGGGGCCGAATAATTTTGCACGCCCCACTTTTCATTTTTTTATTAGTTAAAAAAGTTTCAAAAATCCAAAAGATTTCGTTCCACTTCACAATTGTGTCCCACTTGTTCTTGATTCTTCACAAAAAATAAAATTTTTATATCTTTATGTTTGAAGCCTGAAATGTGGCAAAAGGTTGAAAAGTTCAAGGGGGCCGAATACTTTCGCAAGCCACTGTATAATAGAAGATTGCAAAAACGTTGCCTGGTCTGATGAGTCTCGATTTCAGCTGCGACATTCAGATGGTGGGGTCAGAATTTGGTGTAAACAACATTAAAGCATGGATCTATCCTGCCTTGTATCAACGGTTCTGGCTGGTGGTGGTGTAATGGTGTGGGGGATATTTTGTTGGCACACTTTGGGCCCCTTAGTACCAACTGAGCATCGTTTAACCACCTGACGACCGCCTCACGCCGATGTACGTCGGCAAGGTGGCACGGACAGGCAAAATCACGTACATGTACGTGATTTGCCTTCCGCGGGTGGGGGGTCCGATCGGACCCCCCCCCGGTGCCCGAGGCGGTCGTCTTTTGTCCAGCGGCGATCAGAGGTGAGGGGGAGACCATCCGTTCGTGGCCCCCCCCCTCGCGATCGCCACCGGCCAATCGAATCATTCCTTTGCTGCTGTATGCTAAACAGCAGCAAAGAAAATGATGTCATCTCTCCTCGGCTCGGTAATTTCCGTTCCGGCCCGAGGAGAGAAGACATCACTGTGAGTGCACAGCACACTACACACACTCAGTAGAACATGCCAGGCACACTAAACACCCCGATCCCCCCCCCGATCGCCCCCGATTCCCCCCCCCCGATCACCCCCCCGTCACAAACTGACACCAGCAGTTTTTTTTGTTTTTTTTTCTGATTACTGCATAGTGTCAGTTTGTGACAGTTACAGTGTTGGGACAGTTACTGTTACCCCCCTTTAGGTCTAGGGTACCCCCCTAACAAAGTTTTAACCCCTTGATCACCCCCTGTCACCAGTGTCGCTAAGCGATCATTTTTCTGATCGCTGTATTAGTGTCGCTGGTGACGCTAGTTAGGGAGGTAAATATTTAGGTTCGCCGTCAGCGTTTTATAGCGTCAGGGACCCCCATATACTACCTAATAAATGTTTTAACCCCTTGATTGCCCCCTAGTTAACCCTTTCACCACTGATCACCGTATAAGTGTTACGGGTGACGCTGGTTAGTTCGTTTATTTTTTATAGTGTCAGGGCACCCGCCGTTTATTACCGAATAAAGGTTTAGCCCCCTGATCGCCCGGCGGTGATATGCGTCGCCCCAGGCAGCGTCAGATTAGCGCCAGTACCGCTAACACCCACGCACGCAGCATACACCTCCCTTAGTGGTATAGTATCTGTACGGATCAATATCTGATCCGATCAGATCTATACTAGCGTCCCCAGCAGTTTAGGGTTCCCAAAAACGCAGTGTTAGCGGAATCAGCCCAGATACCTGCTAGCACCTGCGTTTTGCCCCTCCGCCCAGCCCACCCAAGTGCAGTATCGATCGATCACTGTCACTTACAAAAGACTAAACGCATAACTGCCGCGTTCGCAGAGTCAGGCCTGATCCCTGCGATCGCTAACAGTTTTTTTGGTAGTATTTTGGTGAACTGGCAAGCACCAGCCCCAGGCAGCGTCAGGTTAGCGCCAGTACCGCTAACACCCACGCACGCAGCATACGCCTCCCTTAGTGGTATAGTATCTGTACGGATCAATATCTGATCCGATCAGATCTATACTAGCGTCCCCAGCAGTTTAGGGTTCCCAAAAACGCAGTGTTAGCGGAATCAGCCCAGATACCTGCTAGCACCTGCGTTTTGCCCCTCCGCCCGGCCCAGCCCAGCCCACCCAAGTGCAGTATCGATCAATCACTGTCACTTACAAAACACTAAATGCATAACTGCAGCGTTCGCAGAGTCAGGCCTGATCCCTGCGATCGCTAACAGTTTTTTTGGTAGTACTTTGGTGAACTGGCAAGCACCAGCCCCAGGCAGCGTCAGGTTAGCGCCAGTACCGCTAACACCCACGCACGCACCGTACACCTCCCTTAGTGGTATAGTATCTGAACGGATCAATATCTGATCCGATCAGATCTATACTAGCGTCCCCAGCAGTTTAGGGTTCCCAAAAACGCAGTGTTAGCGGGATCAGCCCAGATACCTGCTAGCACCTGCATTTTGGCCCTCCGCCCGGCCCAGCCCAGCTCACCCAAGTGCAGTATCGATCGATCACTGTCACTTACAAAAGACTAAAACGCATAACTGCAGCGTTCGCAGAGTCAGGCCTGATCCCTGCGATCGCCAACAGATTTTTTGGTAGCGTTTTGGTGAACTGGCAAGCGCCAGCGGCCTAGTACACCCCGGTCGTAGTCAAACCAGCACTGCAGTAACACTTGGTGACGTGGCGAGTCCCATAAGTGCAGTTCAAGCTGGTGAGGGGGCAAGCACAAATAGTGTCCCGCTGCCACCAAAAAGACAAACACAGGCCCGTCGTGCCCATAATGCCCTTCCTGCTGCATTCGCCAATCCTAATTGGGAACCCACCGCTTCTGCAGCGCCCGTACTTCCCCCATTCACATCCCCAACCAAATGCAGTCGGCTGCATGAGAGGCATTTTCTTTATGTCCTCCCGAGTACCCCTACCCAACGAACCCCCCCAAAAAAGATGATGTGTCTGCAGCAAGCGCGGATATAGGCGTGACACCCACTATTATTGTCCCTCCTGTCCTGACAATCCTGGTCTTTGCATTGGTGAATGTTTTGAACGCTACTATGCACTAGTTGAGTATTAGCGTAGGGTACAGCACTGCACAGACTAGGACACACTTTCACAGGGTCTCCCAAGATGCCATCGCATTTTGAGAGACCCGAACCTGGAACCAGTTACAGTTATAAAAGTTAGTTACAAAAAAAGTGTAAAAAAAAAATATATATATATATAAAATAAAATAAAATAGTTGTCGTTTTATTGTTCTCTCTCTCTCTATTCTCTCTATTGTTCTGCTCTTTTTTACTGTATTCTATTCTGCAATGTTTTATTGTTATTATGTTTTATCATGTTTGCTTTTCAGGTATGCAATTTTTTGTACTTTACCGTTTACTGTGCTTTATTGTTAACCATTTTTTTGTCTTCAGGTACGCCATTCACAACTTTGAGTGGTTATACCAGAATGATGCCTGCAGGTTTAGGTATCATCTTGGTATCATTCTTTTCAGCCAGCGGTCGGCTTTCATGTAAAAGCAATCCTAGCGGCTAATTAGCCTCTAGACTGCTTTTACAAGCCGTGGGAGGGAATGCCCCCCCCACCGTCTTCCGTGTTTTTCTCTGGCTCTCCTGTCTCAACAGGGAACCTGAAAATGCAGCCGGCGATTCAGCCAGCTGACCATAGAGCTGATCAGAGACCAGAGTGGCTCCAAACATCTCTATGGCCTAAGAAACCGGAAGCTACGAGCATTTCATGACTTAGATTTCGCCGGATGTAAATAGCGCCATTGGGAAATTGGGGAAGCATTTTATCACACCGATCTTGGTGTGGTCAGATGCTTTGAGGGCAGAGGAGAGATCTAGGGTCTAATAGACCCCAATTTTTTCAAAAAAGAGTACCTGTCACTACCTATTGCTATCATAGGGGATATTTACATTCCCCGAGATAACAATAAAAATGATTAAAAAAAAATAAAAATGAAAGGAATAGTTTAAAAATAAGATAAAAAAGCAAAAAAAAATAAAGAAAAAAAAAAAAAAAAAAGCACCCCTGTCGCCCCCTGCTCTCGCACTAAGGCGAACGCAAGCGGCGGTCTGTCGTCAAATGTAAACAGCAATTGCACCATGCATGTGAGGTATCACCGCGAAGGTTAGATCGAGGGCAGTAATTTTTGCTCCTCTGTAAATCTAAAGTGGCAACCTGTAAAGGCTTTTAAAGGCTTTTAAAAATGTATTTATTTTGTTGCCACTGCACGTTTGTGCGCAATTGTAAAGCATGTCATGTTTGGTATCCATGTACTCGGCCTAAGATCGTCTTTTTTATTTCATCAAACATTTGGGCAATATAGTGTGTTTTAGTGCATTAAAATTTAAAAAAGTGTGTTTTTTCCCCAAAAAATGCGTTTGAAAAATCGCTGCGCAAATACTGTGTGAAAAAAAAAATGAAACACCCACCATTTTAATCTGTAGGGCATTTGCTTTAAAAAAATGTATAATGTTTGGGGGTTCAAAGTAATTTTCTTGCAAAAAAAAAATAACTTTTTCATATAAACAATAAGTGTCAGAAAGGGCTTTGTCTTCAAGTGGTTAGAAGAGTGGGTGATGTGTGACATAAGCTTCTAAATGTTGTGCATAAAATGCCAGGACAGTTCAAAACCCCCCCAAATGACCCCATTTTGGAAAGTAGACACCCCAAGCTATTTGCTGAGAGGCATGTCGAGTCCATGGAATATTTTATATTGCGACACAAGTTGCGGGAAAGAGACAATTTTTTTTTTTTCTTGCACAAAATTGTCACTAAATGGGGTCATTTGGGGTGGTTTTGTGCCATCTGGGCATTCCATGGCCTCCGAAACTGTGATAGGCAGTGAAGAGTGAAATCAAAAATTTTCACCCTTAGAAATCCTGAAGGCGGTGATTGGTTTTCGGGGTCCCGTGCACGGCTAGGCTCCCAAAAAGTCCCACACATGTGGTATCCCCGTACTCAGGAGAAGTAGCTAAATGTATTTTGGGGTGCAATTCCACATATGCCCATGGCCTGTGTGAGCAATATATCATTTAGTGACAACTTTGTGCAAAAAAAAAAAAAATGTGTCACTTTCCCGCAACTTGTGTCAAAATATAAAATATTCCATGGACTTAATATGCCTCTCTGGAAATAGCTTGGGGTGTCTACTTTCCAAAATGGGGTCATTTGGGGGGGTTTTGTGCCACCTGGGCATTCCATGGCCTCCGAAACTGTGATAGGCAGTAAAGAGTGAAATCATAAATTTACACCCTTAGAAATCCTGAAGGCGGTGATTGGTTTTCGGGGCCCCGTACGCGGCTAGTCTCCCAAAAAGTCCCGCACATGTGGTATCCCCATACTCAGGAGAAGCAGCAGAATGTATTTTGGGGTGCAATTCCACATAGGCCCATGGCCTGTGTGAGCAATATATCATTTAGTGACAACTTTTTGTAAATATTTTTTTTCTTTTTTTGTCATTATTCAATCACTTGGGACAAAAAAAATAAATATTCAATGGGTTCAACATGCCTCTCAGCAATTTCCTTGGGGTGTCTACTTTCCAAAATGGGGTCATTTGGGGGGGTTTTGTACTGCCCTGCTATTTTAGCACCTCAAGAAATTACATAGGCAGTCATAAACTAAAAGCTGTGTAAATTCCAGAAAATGTACCCTAGTTTGTAGACGCTATAACTTTTGCGCAAACCAATAAATATACGCTTATTGACATTTTTTTTACCAAAGACATGTGGCCGAATACATTTTGGCCTAAATGTATGACTAAAATTGAGTTTATTGGATTTTTTTTATAACAAAAAGTAGAAAATATCATTTTTTTCAAAATTTTCGGTCTTTTTCCATTTATAGCGCAAAAAATAAAAACCGCAGAGGTGATCAAATACCATCAAAAGAAAGCTCTATTTGTGGGAAGAAAAGGACGCAAATTTAGTTTGGGTACAGCATTGCATGACCACGCAATTAGCAGTTAAAGCGACGCAGTGCCAAATTGGAAAAAGACCTCTGGTCCTTAGGCAGCATAATGGTCCGGGGCTCAAGTGGTTAAATGACACGGCCTACCTGAGTATTGTTGCTGATCATGTTCATCCCTTTCTGACTACAGTGTCCCCATCTTCTGATGGCTCCTTCCAAGAGGATAATGCACCATGTCACAAAGCCCCAATCATCTCACCACTGGTTTCTTGAATATGACAATGAGGTCTCTGTACTCCAAAGGACTCCACAGTCACCAGATTTCAATCCAATAGAGCACCTTTGGGGTGTGGTGGAACAGGAGATTCACATCATGGATGTGCAGCCGACAAATCTACAGCAACTGGGTGATGCTACCATGTCAATATGGAACAAAATCTCTGAGGAATATTTCCAACGCTTTATTGAATCTAAAAAGGGGGTTCCAACCCGGTACTAGCAAGGTGTAAGTAATAAAGTGGGCGGTGAGTGTATATATATACAGTGGCTTGCGAAAGTATTCGGCCCCCTTGAACTTTTCAACCTTTTGCCACATTTCAGGCTTCAAACATAAAGATATAAAATTTTAATTTTTTGTGAAGAATCACCAACAAGTGGGACACAATTGTGAAGTGGAACGAAATCTATTGGATATTTTAAACTTTTTTAGCAATTAAAAAACTGAAAAGTGGTGCGTGCAAAATTATTCGGCCCCTTTACTTTCAGTGCAGAAAACTCACTCCAGAAGTTCAGCGAGGATCTCTGAATGATCCAATGTTGTCCTAAATGACTGATGGTGATAAATAGAATCCACCTGTGTGTAATCAAGTCTCTGTATAAATGCACCTGCTCTGCGATAGTCTCAGGGTTCTGTTGTAAGCGCAGAGAGCATCATGAAGACCAAGGAACACACCAGGCAGGTCCGTAATACTGTTGTGGAGAAGTTTAAAGCCGGATTTGGATACAAAAAGATTTCCCAAGCTTTAAACATCCCAAGGAGCACTGTGCAAGCGATCATTTTGAAATGGAAGGAGTATCAGACCACTGCAAATCTACCAAGACCTGGCTGTCCCTCTAAACTTTCAGCTCAGACAAGGAGAAGACTGATCAGAGATGCAGCCAAGAGGCCCATGATCACTCTGGATGAACTGCAGAGAACTACAGCTGAGGTGGGAGAGTCTGTCCATAGGACAACAATCAGTCGTACACTGCACAAATCTGCCCTTTATGGAAGAGTGGCAAGAAGAAAGCCATTTCTCAAAGATATCCATAAAAAGTCTCGTCTAAAGTTTGCCACAAGCCACCTGGGAGACACACCAAACATGTGGAAGAAGGTGCTCTGGTCCGATGAAACCAAAATCGAACTTTTTGGCCACAATGCAAAACGATATGTTTGGCGTAAAAGCAACACAGCTCATCACACTCAACACACCATCCCCACTGTCAAACATGGTGGTGGCAGCATCATGGTTTGGGCCTGCTTTTCTTCAGCAGGGACAGGGAAGATGGTTAAAATTGAGGGGAAGATGGATGCAGCCAAATACAGGACCATTCTGGATGAAAACCTGTTGGAGTCTGCAAAAGACCTGAAACTGGGACGGAGATTTATCTTCCAACAAGACAATGATCCCAAACATACAGCAAAATCTACAAAGAAATGGTTCACAAATAAACGTATCCAGGTGTTAGAATGGCCAAGTCAAAGTCCAGACCTGAATCCAATCGAGAATCTGTGGAAAGAGCTGAAAACTGCTGTTCACAAACGCTCTCCATCCAACCTCACTGAGCTCGAGCTGTTTTGCAAGGAAGAATGGGCAATAATTTCAGTCTCTCAATGTGCAAAACTGATAGAGACATACCCCAAGCGACTTGCAGCTGTAATCGCAGCAAAAGGTGGCTCTACAAAGTATTAACACAAGGGGGCCGAATAATTTTGCACGCCCCACTTTTCATTTTTTTATTAGTTAAAAAAGTTTCAAAAATCCAAAAGATTTCGTTCCACTTCACAATTGTGTCCCACTTGTTGGTGATTCTTCACAAAAAATAAAAATTTTATATCTTTATGTTTGAAGCCTGAAATGTGGCAAAAGGTTGAAAAGTTCAAGGGGGCCGAATACTTTCGCAAGCCACTGTACATACAGGGCTTTTTTTCAGGGGAAACTTGGTGGAACCCGGTTCCACCACCTCTGGCTCAGACCATTTGGTGTCTGCTCAACACAATCACTTGTAAACACAGAAGACTGGTTTCTGTGTTTACATGTGACAGCTCTGCACTCTTTATGTAATGCAATTCTGGTATTTAATGCCCCTTTAAGACCCTCCTACTGTTTTCCTGAAATTTGACTGACCACACCCACTATTTGATGTGATTTGCAGGGTGTGTGTTGGGGAGGGGTTTTGTGGGGCTGTGGTTAAGTTCCAGCACCTATTGTTTGAGAAAAAAAGCCCTGTATACATAAATGTATGTATGTATAGAGCTTTGTGTTGTATAGTGAGTTTTACACAGGATCATATACAGTATTTTAGGGACCACCAAATTTTTGATACCTGTTTACCTGACCTTGCGCGAACACATGTAAGTATGAGCAGTACCCTTCAGATATTTATAGTAAATCACATTATATATTTATCATTTATTAATTTTATAAATAGGTAGCACAGAAGTTTCATTTGGTATCAGTGGGAAGGAATAGTGCCTCATCATTGGTATCAGTGGGAGGAATAGTGCCCCATCATTGGTATCAGTGGAGGGAATAGTACCTCATCATTGATATTAGTGGGAGGAATAGTGCCTGATCATTGGTATCAGTGGGAGGAATAGTGCCCCATCATTGGCATCGATGGAAGGAATAGTGCCCCATCATTGGTATCAGTGGAAGGAATAGCGCTCCATCATTGGTATCAATGGGAGGAATAGTGCCCCATCAATGGTATCACTGGGAGGAATAGTGCCCTATCCTTGGTATCAGTGGGAGGAATGGTGCCCCATCATTGGTATCAGAGGGAGGAATAGTGCCCCATCATTGGTATCAGTGGGAGGAATGGTGCCCCATCATCGGTATCAGTGGGAGGAATAGTTTGCCATTGCTGGTGTCAGGGGGAGGAATAGTGAATCATATCATTGGGAGGAATAGTGCCCCAAGGGCCTGATAAAGGCTAGCAAAGGGCCCTTGGGCTGAAATTTGGAGAAACCTGCGCTAGAGCTTACAGTAGCTCTGTGATGTCAGCTGTCAGCAGGCTTTAGCCTGCAATAAGCTAAGTCTGAGACACAGGAGAGCAAAGGTAAGTGCACTCCTGTAAACCAAAAAAGCTTTGCCCATACTTCTCTTTTAACCTCCTGGCAGGATCATTAGGTAATACAACAATGTTACTGGGGCTGGAGGGGACAGACTTTATCATATCATTGTATATGTTGTTCATATTTTATTTTAACCACTTGCCGCCCGCCCTATTACAAAGTGGTGGCAAAGTGGTTTGATATTCCTGACCGGACGTCATATGACGGGATCAGGAATATCGAGCCGCTGCGCGCCCCCGGGGGCGCGCATCGCGACGATCGTTGTTGCGGGGTGTCAGTCTGACACCCTGCAACACCGATCTAGGTAAAGAGTCTCTGACGGAGACTCTTTACCACGTGATCAGCCGTGTCCAATCACGGCTGATCACGATGTAAATAGAAAGAGCCGGTGATCGGCTTTTCCTCACTCGCGTCTGACAGACGCGAGTAGAGGAGAGCCGATCGGCTGCTCTCCTGACAGGGGGGGTCTGTGCTGATTGTTTGTCAGCACAGCCCCCCCTCGGATCCCACCTGGGACCACCAGGGAAGCCGCCCAGGACCACCAGGGAAGCCATCTACACTGGACCACCAGGTATGCCCCTAGACCCCCAGGGAAATGCCACTATGTGCCCAGGCAGCTGCCAATCTGTGCCCACTCCAATGCCTACCACTGCCAGTGGAACCAGGGATGTCCATCAGTGCCTCAAATCAGTGCCGCGTATCAGTGCCCATCAGTGCCACGTATCAGTGCCCAGCAGTGCTGCCTATCAGTGCCCAGCAGTTCCGCCTATCAGTGCCACCCTATCAGTGCCCAGCAGTGCCGCCTTTCAGTGCCCATCAGTGTCGCCTATCAGTGCCACCCAGTGCCACCCATAAGTGCTCATCAGTGCCGCCTATCAATGCCCATCAGTGCTGCATATCAGTGCCACCCATCAATGCCGCCTACCAGTGCCCATCAGTGCCGCATATCAGTGCCCATCGTCAGTGTCCGTCAGTGCCCGCTCACTTGGTGCCACCTCATCGTTGCTGCCATATCAGTGCCTGTCAGTGCCGCCTTATCAGTGCCCATCAGTGAAAGAGAAAACTTACTTATTTACAAATTTTTTTAACAGAAACAAAAGCAAAACTTTTATTTTTTAAAAAATTTTCGGTCTTTTTTTATTTGTTTAGTAAAAAATAAAAACCGCAGAGGTGATCAAATACCACCAAAAGAAAGCTCTATTTGTGGGAACAAAATGATAAAAATTTAGTTTGAGTACAGTGTTGCATGACCGCGCAATTGTCATTCAAACTGCGACAGCGCTGAAAGCTGAAAATTGGTCTGGGCAGGAAGATGTATAAGTGCCCTGTATTGAAGTGGTTAAGGGAAGAGTCTTTATCCTTGATCGCTATTGACATACCATGGCATTTCTGTGCTTTGGCTTTTTTTTCTTTTTGTTTTTTTCAAAATATGTATTTTTCTGTTCTGAATCACATCTTATTTGTAACACACAATTAGTTTCATGTGTTTTTTAAATAAATAATTAACAAAATTGTGCATACAGTGCCTTGAAAACATTTTCATACTCCTTGAAATTTTCCACATTTTGTCATGTTACCACCAAAAAAATAAATGTATTTTATTGGGATTTTATGCGATAGACCAACACAAAGTGGCACATAATTGTGAAGTGGAAGGAAAATGATAAATGGTTTTCAAAATTGTTTACAAATAAATATCTGAAAAGTGTGGGGTACATTTGTATTCAATACTTTGTAGAACCACCTTTCGCTGTAATTACAGCTGGAAGTCTTTTTGGGAATGATGTCTCTACCAGCGTTGCACATCTAGAGAGTAAACTTTTTGCCCATTCTTCTTTGCAAAATAGCTCAAGCTCTGTCTGATTGGATGGAGAGCGTCAGTGAACAACAATTTCAAGTCTTGCCACAGATTCTCAATTGGATTTAGGTCTGGACTTTGACTGGGTCATTTTAACACATGAATATGCTTTGATCTAAACCATTCCATTGTAGCTCTAGATGTATGTTTAGGGTTGTTGTCCTGCTGGAAGGTGAACCTCCACCCTAGTCTCACGTCTTTTGCAAACTTCAACAGGTTTTCTTTTAAGTTTTCCCTGTATTTTACATAGCGTTTTGCTTTTAGGCCAAAAAGTTCAATTTTGGTCTCATTTAACCAGAGCACCTTCTTCCACATGTTTGCTGTGTCCCCCACATGGTTTCTCGCAAACTGCAAATGTGACTTCTTATGGCTTTCTTTCAACAATGTCTTTCTTCTTGCCACTCATCCATAAAGGCCAGATTTGTGGAGAGCACGACTAATAGTTTTCCTGTGGACAGATTCTCCCACCTGAGCTGTGGATCTCTGCAGCTCCTCCAGAGTTACCATGGGCCTCTTGGCTGCTTCTCTGCTTTAATGCTCTCCTTGCCCGGCCTGTCAGTTTAGGTGGACGGCCATGTTTTGGTAGGTTTGCAGTTGTGCCATACTCTTTCCATTTTCAGATGATGGATTGAACAGTGCTCCGTGAGATGTTCAAAGCTTGGGATGTTTTTTTATAACCTAACCCTGCTTTAACCACTTAGACCCCGTTCACACAGGGACGACTTGTCAGGCGACCTAGTCGCCTGACAAGTTGCCTCCCGTTCTGTGCTATGGAACCGTTCTAAGGGGAGCGACGCAAGTCGCTCCGACTTAGAAAAAGGTTCCTGTACGACTTCGGGGGCGACTTGGGGCGACTTGCATAGACTTCTATACAGAAGTAGTTTTGCAAGTCGCCCGGGCAGTCGTGTGCAGGTCGCCTCGGTGAGGCGACCTGCAAGTCGTGTTGCCCCTGTGTGAATGGGGTCTAAAGGACAGAGCCTCTTTTTGAGATTTGTTATTCACAAGTTAAAAACAGTTTTTTTTTGCTAGAAAATTACTCAAAACCCCCAAACATTATACATTTTTTTTTCTAATACCCTAGAGAATAAAATGGTGGTCGTTGCAATACTTTCAGTCACACTGTATTTGCGCAGAGGTCTTACAAGCGCATTTTTATTTGGAAAAAATACACTTTTTTGAATTAAAAAATAAGACAACAGTAAAGTTAGCCCAATTTTCTTTTTATATTGTGAAAGATAATGTTACGCCGAGTAAACTGATACCCAACATGTCACGCTTCAAAATTGCGCCCGCTCGTGGAATGGCGACAAACTTTTACCCTTAAAAATCTCCAAAAAATCTACAGGTTGCATGTTTTAAGTTACAGAGGAAGTCTAGGGCTAGAATTATTGCTCTCGCTCTAACGATCATGGAGATACCTCACATGTGGGGTTTGAACACCGTTTTCATATGCGGGCGCTACTCGCGTCGGTAGGATGGGACGTGTTTAAAAAAAAAATGTTTCTTATTTATTTTGCCTTTTTTTATTTTTTATTTTTACACTGTTCTTTAAAAAAAAAAATGTGTCACTTTTATTGTTTTTACAAGGAATGTAAACATCTCTTGTAATAGAAAAAAAAGCATGACAGGACCTCTTAAATATGAGATCTGGGGTCAAAAAGACCTCAGATCTCATATTTACACTAAAATGCAAAAAAAAAAAAAAATTGTCATTTAAAAAAAAAAAAAAACTGGCCCTTTAAGAGCTATGGGCGTAATTGACGTTTTGACGTTGCTTCCGCCCTGCAATGCTATGGAGACGGATGGGGGCCATCTTCTCCTCACTCATCTCCATGCCACAGAGGGGAAAGGATCCGATCGCCTCCGCCGCTGCCGACGACTCCGGTAAGCGGCGGAGGGCCCCCGGAGCGCGGCAGGAGGGGGGGGCCTCTCCCGCTGCCGATAAAAGTGATCTCGCGGCAAATCCGCGGCAGAGACCACTATTATTGGAAACCGGACCGCTGGCCGAACAAGAGGATGCCAGGGTTATGGCAGCTAGGTGCTGCCATAACAACGATATCCCTCTTCAAATTAAGGACGTATATCAGCATGCAGTGGTCCGAAAGTGGTTAAACGTCTCCACAACTTTATCCCTGACCTGTCTGGTGTGTTCCTTGGTCTTCATGATGCTGTTTGTTCACTAAGGTTCCCTAACAAACCTCAGAGGGCTTCACAGAACGTCTGTATTTATACTGAGATTAAATTACACACAGGTTGACTCTATTTACTAATTAGGTGATTTCTGAAGGCAATTGGTTCCACTAGATTATAGTTGGGGCTATCAGAGTAAAGGGGGCTAAATACAAATGCACCCCACACTTTCAGATAATTATTTGTAAAAAAGTTTGAAAACCATTTATCATTTTCCTTCCACTTCACAATTATGTGCCACTTCGTGTTGGTCTATCACATACAATCCCAATAAAATACATTTACGTTTCTGGTTGTAACATGTCAAAATGTGGAAAATTTCAAGGGGTATGAATACTTTTTCAAGGCACTGTATGTCCGAAGTGATGAAATTCAGCCTGGCCTACTCAAATAAAAGTCTTTATTTTTTTTTTTTTTCTATTTGTGTTTTTGCATTGCGGGAGCGAATTTTAAAAAAAGTAGTTTTAAACAAACTAATTCAGAATTTGTTATCTTCATGTCTTCGTAGATGGAAGATATTTTAATGTAAGAAAGTGACAGATGTCATGTTCTCTGGTATGTCTTGTAAATCAGTCTGATGGATTAACCAACAAAACTGGTTCTTGATTAGATTGAAAATTGCCTGAAATATCTCAGTTTGGAAATCCTCGGGAATAAGGAAATGGATAAATGTGATACAAAATTTCTGGTGATGAGAATGTAATTTTCTGTCTGGAGATACTTCCATGCAACTGAATAATTTATTGTCATTCTTACAACCCCCTCGAGGGTAAGAAAAAAAACAGCTTAGATCTGGACTTTTTCATTTCACTTAGAAGCTGTAGATGGTCGATCTCCTTGATGCTACCTGATCACCATGAAGCTATACAACCAGACAACAAAACGTATTGTTGCTACAGTGGAGCTGACAGCTGCTTGCAAACAGTTTTCCGATAATACCGTATCTCACATATATTTTTGCAATAGAATATTTAGGGACAATGAAAGGCGGAAATACAGGGGGATTTAAAGCGGTAGTAAACCGCCAAATTGTAATTTTTTTTTTAACCTGCAAGGCAAAATTATAATGTGCTAGTATGCATCTGATACTAGCACATTATGTGAAACTTACCTTAAAACTAAGACGTGCTGTCCACACTGACAGGGCTTCATAGTTACATAGCCAAGTTGAAAAAAGACACAAGTCCATCTTGTTCAACCAATAAAAAAACAAAAAAAATCATACAATCCCATATACACAATCCTATATACACAGTTGATCCAGAGGAAGGCGAAAAACCCCAGCAAAGCATAATCCAATTTGCTACAGCAGGGGAAAAAAATCCTTCTTGATCCCCCCGAGAGGCAATCGGATATTCCCTGGATCAACTTTATCTATAAATGTTAGTATCCAGTTATATCATGTACATTATTATTATTTTTCTATTATACAGGATTGATATAGCGCCAACAGTTTACGTAGCGCTTTACAACTTGAGGGTAGACAGTACAAATACAATACACTTGAATACAGTAGGAATCAGAGGGCCCTGCTTCTTAGAGCTTACAATCGAATGCCCCGTTCACACGGTCGGATTTTCCGACGGAAAATGTGTGATAGGACCTTGTTGTCGGAAATTCCGACCGTGTGTGGGCTCCATCACACATTTTCCATCGGATTTTCCGACACACAAAGTTTGAGAGCAGGCTATAAAATTTTCCGACAACAAAATCCGTTGTCGGATATTCCGATCGTGTGTACACAAATCCGACGGACAAAGTGCCACGCATGCTCGGAATAAATAAAGAGATGAAAGCTATTGGCCACTGCCCCGTTTATAGTCCCGACGTACGTGTTTTACGTCACCACGTTTAGAACGATCGGATTTTCCGACAACTTTGTGTGACCGTGTGTATGCAAGACAAGTTTTAGCCAACATCCGTCGGAAAAAATCCTAGGATTTTGTTGTCGGAATGTCTGAACAAAGTCCGACCGTGTGCACTGGGCATAAGAGGGAAGGTCAAGAGATACAAGAGGTAATAACTGTGGGTGATGTGCTGATTGAGAAGATAAATGTACAGTTGTTAGGTGGGGGCCAGATAGGCTTCTCTGAAGAGATGGGTTTTCAGGGATTGTCTGAAAGTGGATAAAGTAGGAGAAAATCAGACAGATTGGGGTAGAGCATTCCAGAGGATGGGAGAGGCTCTGGAGAAGTCCTGAAGGCGAGCATGGGATGTGGTGACAAGGGAGTTTGAGAGCAGGAGGTCTTGGGAGAAAGACATTTAGGAAAGAAGGGGTACCCCTGGAAGACGTAATCTGTGACGAAATGGCGTAGGGAGGAGCGGCGTGCTGACGTCATCACATACTGCGCTGAACCCGGAAGTTACGGGCAGCTTACGAGAGCCGGCCGGCTCGTGTCTTTGATTTTATACATCCATCGCTGAATAACATCTGCATAACTGTAAGTGCAACAATTTTTAATTTAATAAACTTTTTAAAAACGTAATACACTATGGAAGCTTTATATTTTTTCACGGCATATGAACGATTGTTTGCCATACGAGATGACATCTCACACTGAGTCCGTGGGGAATCCTCCTAGCGCTGACAGCCACCATAATGCCCGAGGCTGGGTTAGAAGCCTAAGGCACGTTGGATCTCCGTAAAAAGAGATCTAAGGAGCTGGTAAGCGGCAGCATTTCTCGTGGTGGAGGCACTTTCTGTACTGTACCCCTACACTTATCACCTCCGGTGTTGGAATTGCATGTCACCGATCATAGAAGAACTACAAGTCACCCCCCGGAGGACTGTCTATAATAGTGGACTTTTCATGTTGTCTATTTTGAGTGGACTTTATTACTTTTTTTTTTTTTTATCCAGAAAAATATTTTATTGAGAAAAACATGTAAAAACATTCACATTTACATTTTGAAATGCTTACATCTGCAAGACATTCTACACTTGTGTGTCTTACTGGCTGCATTATTAAACTACCCTGTACCAAAACACCACTTTAACCACCGAATATCATTTTATTCATCACCTACATCTGCATAATATAAACCATTTGTCCATCCCCATCCTAAACAAAAGGAGTAATTGAACCACATACGGTATTGTGCCTTAATAAGATAGCCATAGCTATCCAATACTTAGGGTCTCATGTCCCAAATCCCAACAGTCTGCCCACAACCAAATCCACCGGGGTAAGCCCCGGAACATTCAGCCATGGTCCCCAGAGTTTCTCGAACTTCTGTGGGCATCCTCTGTGTTGGTATATCACCTTGTCTTTTCCTAACATTTCCCCCACAGCATTAACCCATTCTTTAAGAGCAGGAGGCTCTTCAGAAATCCAATGTCTCATAATTAATTTCCTTGCCAGGAATACAGCTTTGGTAATTGCCACTTTAGTACATTCCTCCCATCCCAATTCATCTATCACATTGAGCAAACAGTGCTTGGGGTTCGTAGGCAAAGTGACCTGAAATACCCTATTGACAGTGTCCACCACCCCTTTCCAATAAGGGTGAAGCTTTGGGCACCTCCATAGTAGGTGGATCAGGTCCCCATGTTCTCTTTTGCATCTAGTGCATAGAGGGGTGGGTCTAAGGCCCATAGCATCATAATCTAATGAGGGGTATAACAAACTCTTAATATGATGTACAATTGTGTCAGTCTGTGTGCAACATTCAGGGAGCATGTGGGCACGGCCTGTAGCACCTCTTCCCACTGATCCCCATCCAACGGGCCAACATCTCTCTCCCACTTAGCAAGCATTCCCAAAGGATGTTTATTTAAAAGGCTTTGCAGTAACATACTATAACACTGTGAAATAAACCCTTTGGTATTATTGGCTCCTGCAATCACATTAAACACAGGTGTATGTGAAGAAACCCAATCCGCAGATTTACTCTGTGCCTCTACTGCATGTTTTAATTGCAAGTAATAGAACCTCATGGACTGTGGTAGTGCAAATAACCTCTGTAACGTCTCAAATGAGTGTAGTTTCCCATTTTGGAAAATCTGCCTAATATACACCACCCCATATCTTCTCCATATCGCCCCATTCTGCATTTTAGCTAATTCTGGGTATGTGTCATTAAACCATATTGGGCTGTAGTCTGTGAATCCTGTTACCCCGGACTTTATTACTTTAAATAATTTTCATCACATATAATATTTTTTCCTACAATTTTTGGTATACATTTTTTCACTTTTTGTTTGTGCACTTATCACTGGTGTTAGTGAATGATATTTCATATATGCACAACTGTATACCCATAACTTGCAAAGGTTTTGGTAGGGAATTCTAAATTAATTTATAGCGCAGCTTAATATTTGGTGTGTTGCTTTGAATGCGTGTGTCTTGCATTTATTAGTTGCAGCTAGTTCATAGTTTTTAAGTTGAATCTTATATACCGTATATACTCGAGTATAAGTCGTTCCGAGTATAAGTCGAGGCCCTAATTTACCACAAAAAAATGGGAAAAACTTATTGACCCGAGTATAAGACGAGGGTGAGAAATGCACAGCTACTGTAAGTGGAAAAGAGGGTCAACAATGCCCATTTGCAGCATCACTGTGCCCATTTGCATGCCTCACTGTGCCCATTTGCAGCCATAGGTCCCCCGAACTTCAAACTCGGTAGTTAAGGGTTCCTAGATGCCCCCCTAGCTGCAGCCAAAATTTGGGGTCTCTGAACCCAAAGGGTCCCGAAATGACATTGCTGCAGATGGACACAGTTGACCGAATTTGGGGCCCCATATCTCAGGGCCACTTAGTGCTAAGAACCCGAAATTTGGTGTGCAAACCCAGTGGAACTAACACCATAAAATTTCTAAAGCTGGGGTTTCTAGCACCAAGTGGCCCCGAGATACAGGGCCCCAAAAATCAGTTCAGAAAATGTCAAGCACTTTTCTGCAGCAGAGAATGACATTTTCTGAACTGGTTTTGGGGCCCTGTATCTCAGGGCCACTTGGTGCTAGGAACCCCAGCTTTAGCTATATTATGGTACCAGTTCCACTGGGTTTGCACACCAAATTTGGGGTTCCTAGCACCAAGTGGCCCTGAGATATGGGGCCCCAAATTCGGTTCAGAAAATGTCAAGCACTTTTCTGCAGCAGAGAATGACATTTTCCGAACCGAATTTGGGGCCCCGTATCTCGGGGCCACTTAGTGCTAGGAACCACAGCTTTGGATATGTTGTGGCACCAGTTCCACTGGGTTTGCACACCAAATTTGGGGTTCCTAGCCCCAAGTGGCCCTGAGATACGGGGCCCCAAATTCGGTTCGGAAAATGATTTTTTTTGCTGCAGAAAAGTGCTTGACTCAAGTATAAGTCGAGGGGGGCACTTTCAGCACAAAAAAATGTGCTGAAAAATTCGACTTATACTCAAGTATATACGGTAGTATTTTTGTTGGGATAGCGCAGTATAAACATTTTTGGAATCTAACCATATATGTTATACATTTTTTCTCCACTCCAGACTCCACTGGATTCTTCTCTTCTTTCTTCTCTTCTAAGTCCACACAGGTCGATTCAACCAGCCAGGCTTGTATAATAATTGGTAAGTCTAATTTCCCTAGTCAACTACCATGGCACCATTAAACATTCTCACCTTGAATGTTCAGGGTATTAATGTACCACAGAAACGGACCAAAGCATTCCGAACTTTACATGCACAGAAAGCGCATATTGTATGTTTACAAGAAACACATTTCACCGAAAATTCCACTCCCAAATTTATGTCCCCCTTTTACCCACAAATATATACAGCTTCAGCCACCACCAAACAACGGGGTACTTTCATAACATTCCACCGCTCCACTTCATTCACTCTCCAAACCAAAATCAAAGACCCTGAAGGAAGATACTTAATCCTCATGGGCACAGGTGTTGCCAGGGGGGCGGGGGGGGCGGGCCGCTCCGGGTTATACCTGCCAGAGAGGTGACACCTGTGGGCAGCGGCACCGCTCGCTAGCACCGCACGCAGCACAGTCCTCACCCCTACACAGCGATGCGCACAGCGGAGCGGACCAAAGCCACCTCCCCCTCCTCTCTGTTTACGGAGGAGTCCGAGGGACACATGCCACTGTGCCTATCCCGTGCTGTTCTGAGGTCTGTAAAGTTTTTATCCAAATAGACATGTGCTGGGGGGATCGCTATGGGAGGGGGGTCTGCACTGATGGAGGGACGGTGGTGTGCACTGAGGGGGGTCTGCATTGTTGGGGTGGGGGTCTGCACTGAGGGGTGTCTGCATTGATGGAGGGAGGGGGTCTGCACTGAGTGGGGTCTGCATTGATGGGGGTCTGCACCATGGGGGGTCTGCACTGAGGGGGGTGTGTGCTGATGGAGGGGGTGGTCTGCAATGAGGGGGTCTGCATTGTGGGGGGGCCTGCACTGATGGAGGGGGTCTGTACTGAGGGGGGTTGTGAACTGATGGAGGGGGGTCTGTACTGAGGGGGGTGTGAACTTATGGAGGGGGGTCTGCAGTGAGGGAGGGGAGGTCTTCACTGATAGAGGGGGGTCTACACTGGGGTCTATAGTGATATAGGGGGGTCTATGCTGATAGAGGGGTTGTGCACTGAGGGGGGTCTATACTGATAGATGGGGGTCTGCACTGAGGGGGGTCTAAACTGATAGATGGTGGTCTACACTAAGGGGGTCTACACTGATAGATGGGGGTCTATGCTGATAGAGGGGGGCTATATTGATTGATGGAGTGTCTGCAATGAGGGGGGCTATACTGATGGAGGGGGTCTGTACTTAGTGAGGGGGGTCTGTACTTAGTGAGGAGGATCTATACTGCGAGAGGGGGGTCTGTATTTAGTGAGGAGGATCTATACTGTGAGAGGGGGGTCTGTACTTAGTGAGGAGGATCTATACTACGAGAGGGGGGTCTGTACTTAGTGGGGGGTCTATACTGAGAGGGGGGTCTGCAGTTAGTGGAGGGGGGTCTGTACTGAGGGGGGGCTATAGTTGGTGGAGGGGGGGTGACACCAATTTTTTTCCGCACCGGGTGACAACAACCCTAGTGACGCCACTGTTCATGGGACATATTATGAATACACCAATTACAGTGATCTTATATTATTCTCCCAACAAACAGCCCACGCCTTTCCTCTTACACCTTTTACAGGTGGTGACCACACATAAAATGGGTACAGTTATCATGTGTGGGGATTCCAACCAGGTCCTCCTCCCATTTCTTGATAAATCTCCCCACCCCGAAAACCAATTAAGCTATCACTTTCTCAGCTCCTCTCTAAATATAATTTGGTTGACTCTTGGAGAGAAAGCAACCCTACAAAAAGAAGATTTACCTATTATTCACATCCCCATCAGTCATTCACTCTATTGACCATATGTTCCTAACAATTGGCATTTACCAGAAATACTCACATCAGATATAATTCCTATCTCATAGTCTGACCACAATGCGGTTTACACAACTATCGCCTCCACTATACCCAAGGCACATGACTCCACCTGGTACCTCCCAGATATAATGCTTAAACACCCGTCCCATCGCCAAAAAATAGAACAAGCGTTAAAGGAATATTTAACATTTAACATCAGCCCAGACATCTCTCCATTAACACTTTGGGAAGCTCACAAGCCTGTATTGTGTGGAGTATTCCAGAAACAAATGGCTATGTTCAAAAGTAAACGCAAAATTCTTGCTTGAAAACTTGAATCCGAATTGAATGCAGCCATTATATCCTTTCAAGAAAGCCCCTCTCTGAATACTAAAAATTAATTGGAAAAAATTCGCTTGGAATATGACCTGTTACTCGCGGAATCCGTTGACAAATCTTTCAAATCTTTCTAGACATAACTTTTACACGAAACCCAACAAACCAGGCACATATCTGGCACGCGCACTGAAGTCAGTAAACAAATCATTCAAACCAATCTGTTTAAAATTATCAAAAAATATCTACACTAGTAACCCTGTCAAAATTGTCCATAAATTTCACTCCCACCTAGCCTCCTTGTACGAGGCAACAAATGATTTCAATCCTACTGATGCCGACATCCTCTTTTCCCATATAACCCTCCAAGAATTATCTCATGCCCAAAACAGTCTACTGGAAGAATTTATCACTACGGAAGAGATAGCGAATGCCATTAAAGATGGATATTCGGCTTTATATTATCGATCGTTCACAGTAACTCTTTCACACACCTTAGCTGAGGCCTTTAATGTATTACTGGATGGGCATTCCTTTAGACAGGAATCTTTAACGGCCATTATGTGCATGATACCTAAGCCCCAGTCAGATGAAACTTCTTGTACAAATTATCGCCCCATCTGTCTTTTAAACCTAGATATTAAACTCCTGGCAAAAATTTTAGCAAAATGCCTTAACAGAATCATAGGCAATCTAATTAATAGGGACCATGTGGGCTTCATGCCGACTCGACAAGCTGGTGACAATGTGCAAAGGGCAGTGCTTCTGGCACATATTGCTAAAACGTGCTGAATCCCTTCATGCTTTCTTTTCCTTGATATCAATAAGGCCTTTGATTCTATACCCTGGCCATATTTGCATTACTCCCTACAGAAATGGGGTTTTGGCCCACATTTTATAAAATGGATTGCAGCACTTTATAATAAACCTAAAGCATATACAAAATACGCAGGATTTCAATATAGAAAGGGGTTCACGTCAGGGTTGCCCACTATCCCCCCTCCTATTTGCTCTTCTAATAGAACACCTAGCCCAACAAATCAGAACCAACCCTATGATAACAGGTATAGAGATAGGGGGATATCTGCACAAACTTTGTATGTTTGCAGATGATATCCTGCTGTTTCTATCATATCCACAAGTCTTGGGCCCCAATCTCCTACCCATTCTCGATAGGTTTGCAGCCTTTTCCGGCCTCGTAATAAACCCTAAGAAATGCCTGGTTCTTAACATATCCCTCTCCAATATGGAATTGGTTGCAGCTAAGAATGGTCTCCCCTTTACCTGGACTGAGAAATCAATTCCGTACCTTGGAGTACACCTGACAGCTTCTAATACAGACCTATTCACAGCCAGCTATCCTCCGCTACTGAGACAGCTCACAGGCCTATTGAAACAACGGTCACACCTTCCATTATCATGGATAGGTAAGATTAATGCAACAAAAATTACGATTCTGCCCAAACTATTATATTTGTTCAGAGTCCTACTGATCCCAATTTCTTCCTATTATTTAAAACTAGTACAGAAAAGGGTGACGACATTTATTTGGGGTTCCTCCAAATCACGTATACCCTTACACACATTGCACCTTCCTAAAAGTAATGGAGGCCTTGGGTTTGCCAATTTTGCAACCTACTATAAAGTCGCACATCTTGCCAGTCTTTCTAAATACCACGCAACTCAAGAAATTCCCTTATGGGTAATAATTTCTTCAGAAATTTGCTTCAGAATGCGACCCATTATCAATTTCTAACTTGTTATGGCTTCAACCCAAAGACCACCTAGGCTTACGTAACCCTATCACTAAACACTTTATATCCCTTTGGGATAAACTCAAATTTAAACATCATCTGCAATCACCACATAACCCCCTCCTATCCTTCCTAAAAAACCATGCTTTTTATCCTGCATGGATCTCCCCCAAATCATTTAAAGTTTGGACAGCCTTAGAAATCCTGAGGCTTCACCAGTTTGTCTCTCCTAAATCCTTTCTTTCCCTCCCAACTCTCTGTGAGAGTTATGAATTACCACAATCAGAATTATTCAGGTACCTTCAAATTAAAAACTTCTTTACACCTTTTATAAATGTTGAAAAGCCATTAACCCATTTCTCCAATTTAGAATCCGTATGTAAGAAAGACCCCCATTCTAAAGGTATGATTTCATCCCTCTACACTCAACTTCTAGTCAACCCTAATCTAGATAAACCTACCTATGTCCGGAAATGGGAGGAGGACCTGGGGCGAACCCTTGAAACGGCAGATTGGTAGGAGATCTGGTCAATAATAAAATCGGCCTCACCTAACATTATAGCGATGGAAGCTAATTATAAAATCCTAACCCGATGGTACCTTGTACCTTCCAGAGTAGCCAAATACGCACCTAATTACTCTCCTCTCTGTTTTAGGGGTTGCTTGGAAATAGGTACGCATCTACATATTTGGTGGACATATTCGATAGCCCAAACCTTTTGGAAAGAAATCTTTGACATTGCCTCCCAAATGTTTCTGATTTTGGTGCGACCAGACCCGTTCACTGTACTACTTAATTTGAAGCCAGATTGTTTAACACATTCCCAATTCAAACTTTTTGTTCAACTCCTCACGGCCGCAAAACAAACAATGGCAAAGGCATGGAAGTCCCCTGCATTGGTGTTGGCTAAAACGAAGCATAGAATGAATGCCACCATGTCTCACGCCAAAATGATGGCTATCGAACAAGACCAAATCCCCAAGTTTGAAAAGATATGGCACCCATGATTAAAGTATTACCTACCGCCAACCTTTGATGAATCGGTCCTCCTACCATGGCAGCTGTTTCATCCATTCATCCATTTAATCAACCAAACCATTATTGGTGCGGCGCTTGGATCGACCTTGTGGACTTCTCCAACTTTCTTCCCTCCTCCTCTTCTACTTTTTCTCCCCTCTTATTCTAACTTTACAGCTCACCTTTTAAATGCATACAACCTGTATCCTCAAAATCCATTAGTGCATAATTACCGTTGATACTGTTAATATTATAGAAGTGACTTCCCACCAACTCCTCAGGTTGTATTTAAATACATTCCACTTAAAAGATACTTTTATTTAATTGTTAATGTTTGCATAACGTTGTAAAGCAAAGAGCTATATTTTCTCTATTTCTATAAGCATATGACATACCTGTTAATTGCCGTGCATTTAATAAAATCTTTTGACAAGGAAAGGCTTAGCAGAGGAAACACTGTTTGAAAGATAAAAAGTGCATTTTATATACAACTATATAGATCATCATCAGAACAAAATGAGGGACAAATGAGGGGGAATGAGGGACAGAGGGACATTGCTCCAAATCAGGGACAGTCCCTCGAATTCAGGGACAGTTGGGAGCTATGAAACATGTTATCAAGATCAGCAACTGCTTCAAATTCTTCTTTGCTCATCTGACTAATAAACCTCTAGAATACCTTAACCACCAAACCAAAGGGGTATCCGTATCTACAATCAGCAGACCAATGACTTTCCCACTTTTGATCCCTACAGAGATATATGAATTCTTTATCCCATTCTAAATCTTAAGCAATGGAGGGGAACATATTTTACACATGAATACAGAACTAATCCAATATCTAGTATCTAACAAAGGCCATCCATAGGGAGAAAAGCTAAAGTATGAACAGATCAAACATCATATTAAAGCCACCTCCAAAACAGACATATCCCAGGATGATATATCCCATATTCTATAACCATTTACAAAGACAAAAAAACCTTCACCAAATGCTCCCAGTAATATAAATGGTTAAATGAACTGGGTACCTTCTTCTCCATGACCCAATGGGAGATAAGCTATAAAAGCGACTTACATATGGCGGCAATGAGCTAAGTACTCACTCAAAAGATAATATTGTGATGTACTATACACCTTACCTTAAAGTAGTTATAAAGGCAGAAGGTTTTTTTTTTTATCTTGATGCATTTTATGCATGAAGATAAAAAGCCTTCTGTGTGCAGCAGCCCCTCTCAGCCCCCCTAATACTTACCTGAGCCCCTATCCAGCGATGTCCATGAGTGCCTTGGCCATTACGGGACTCTCGCTCCATATTGGCTGACACATCAGTGGCACCATTGGCTCCCGTGGCTGTCAATCAAACGCAGTTAGCCAATGAGGAGAGAGAGGGGGCGGGGCCAAACCACGGCTCCGTGTCTGAATGGATACACAGAGCTGCAGCTCAGCTCGGTGCCCCCATAGCAAGCTGCTTGCTGTGGGGGCACTTAACAGGAGGTAGAGGCCAGTAGCTCCAGCCAGGGACCCGAGAAGAGGAGGATACAGGCTGCCCTGTGCAAAACCACTGCACAGAGGAGGTAAGTATAACCAGTTTGTAAAGTCTCGTCACTTTAAATTCAAATGTTTGGAGTTTAACCACTTCAGCCTCGGAAGACTGACAATTGCGCGGTCGTGCAAAGCTGCACCCTAACAAAATTGATGTCCTTTTTTTCCCACAAATAGAGCTTTCTTTTGGTGGTATTTGATCACTTCTACGGTTTTTATTTTTTGCGCTATAAACAAAAAAAGAGGGACAATTTTGAAAAAAAACCCACAATATTATTTACTTTTTGCTATAATAAACATCCCATTTTTTTGTAAAAAAAGCTAATTTTTTCTCGGTTTAGGCTGATATGTATTCTTCTACATATTTTTGGTTAAAAAAAAAATCGCAATAAGCATATATTGATTGGTTTGCGCAAAAGTTATAGCGTCTACAAAATAGGGGATAGATTTATAGCATTTTTATTATTATTAACTGTGTTCCCTATGTGTGTTTCTAACTATGGGGGGAGGGGACTGACTAGAGGAAATGACAGATCGTGATTCCTAGCTATTAGAAACTCACGATCTGTCTCTCCTCACAGAACAGGGATTTGTGTGTTTACACAAACACGTCCCTGTTCTGTCTCTCGTGCCCGCGATTGCTCGTGGCCGGCAGTCATTGCGACCGCTGGCCACGAGCATCGGCACCCTAGTATAATATTTATTTGCTAACTTGATATTAAAGAATATGTAAACCCAACATTTCATATTCCTGATTAGGGATGAGCCGAACACCCCCCGGTTCGGTTTGCACCAGAACCCGCGAACGGACCGAAAGTTCGCACGAACGTTAGAACCCCATTGACGTCTATGGGACTCGAACGTTCGAAATCAAAAGTGCTAATTTTAAAGGCTAATTTGCATGGTATTGTCCTAAAAAGGGTTTGGGGACCCGGGTCCTACCCCAGGGGACATGTATCAATGCAAAAAAAACTTTTAAAAACGGCCGTTTTTTCGGGAGCAGTGATTTTAACCACTTGCCGACCGCCTCACGCCTATATACGTGAGCAGAGCGGCACGGGCAGGCAAAATCACGTACCTGAAACGTGATTGCCTTCCCGCGGGTGGGGGGTCCGATCGGACCCCCCCCCCGGTGCCAGCTGCGGTCGGCATTTGGTTGGAAGCAATGAGAGACGAGGGGGAGGCCATCCGATCGTGGCCCCCCCCTCGCGATCGCTCCCAGCCAATGAGAAACATCCCCTGCCTCTGTATAGTACACAGAGGCAGAGGATGTGATGTCATCTCTCCTCGGCTGGCCAGTTTCCGTTCCAGCGCCGAGGAGAGATGACATGTAAGTGCACCAACACACACACACACACTGTAGAACATGCCAGGCATACATTACACCCCCGATCGCCCCCCGATCCCCCCCCAATCACCCCCCCCTGTCACAAACTGACACCAAGCAGGTTTTTTTTTTTTTCCTGATTACTGCATAGTGTCAGTTTGTGACAGTTAGCAGTGTTGGGACAGTTACTGTTACCCCCCTGTAGGTCTAGGGTACCCCCTCTTACCCCCCCTAATAAAGTTTTAACCCCTTGATCACCCCCCTCACCAGTGTCACTAAGCGATCATTTTTCTGATCGCTGTATTAGTGTCGCTGGTGACGCTAGTTAGGGACGTAAATATTTAGGTTCGCCGTCAGTGTTTTATAGTGACAGGGACCCCCATATACTACCTAATAAATGTTTTAACCCCTTGATTGCCCCCTAGTTAACCCTTTCACCACTGATCACCATATAACCGTTACGGGTGACGCTGGTTAGTTCGTTTATTTTTTATAGTGTCAGGGCACCCGCCGTTTATTACCGAATAAAGGTTTAGCCCCCTGTAGGTCTAGGGTACCCCCCTTACCCCCCCTAATAAAGTTTTAACCCCTTGATCACCTCCCGTCACCAGTGTCGCTAAGCGATCATTTTTCTGATCGCTGTATTAGTGTCGCTGGTGACGCTAGTTAGGGACGTAAATATTTATGTTCGCCGTCAGTGTTTTATAGCGACAGGGACCCCCATATACTATCTAATAAATGTTTTAACCCCTTGATGGCCCCCTAGTTAACCCTTTTACCACTGATCACCGTATAACCGTTACGGGTGACGCTGGTTAGTTCGTTTATTTTTTATAGTGTCAGGGCACCCGCCGTTTATTACCGAAAAAAGGTTTAGCCCCCTGATCGCCCGGCGGTGATATGCGTCGCCCTAGGCAGCGTCAGATTAGCGCCAGTACCGCGACCACCCACGCACGCACCGTACACGCACCGTACACCTCCCTTAGTGGTATAGTATCTGAACGCATCAATATCTGATCCGATCAGATCTATACTAGCGTCCCCAGCAGTTTAGGGTTCCCAAAAACGCAGTGTTAGCGGGATCAGCCCAGATACCTGCTAGCACCTGCGTTTTGCCCCTCCGCCCGGCCCAGCCCAGTCCAGCCCACCCAAGTGCAGTATCGATCGATCACTGTCACTTTTTTTTGTAGCGTTTTGGTGAACTGGCAAGCACCAGCGGCCTAGTACACCCCGGTCGTAGTCAAACCAGCACTGCAGTAACACTTGGTGACGTGGCGAGTCCCATAAGTGCAGTTCAAGCTGGTGAGGTGGCAAGCACAAGTAGTGTCCCGCTGCCACCAAAAAGACAAACACAGGCCCGTCGTGCCCATAGTGCCCTTCCTGCTGCATTCGCCAATCCTAATTGGGAACCCACCGCTTCTGCAGCGCCCGTACTTCCCCCATTCACATCCCCAACCAAATGCAGTCGGCTGCATGAGAGGCATTTATATATCCTCCCAAGTACCCCTACCCAACGAACCCCCCCAAAAAAGATGTTGTGTCTGCAGCAAGCGCGGATATAGACGTGACGCCCGCTATTATTGTCCCTCCTGTCCTGACAATCCTGGTCTTTGCATTGATGAATGTTTTGAACGCTACCATTCACTAGTTGAGTATTAGCGTAGGGTACAGCATTGCACAGACTAGGCACACTTTCACAGGGTCTCCCAAGATGCCATCGCATTTTGAGAGACCCGAACCTGGAACCGGTTACAGTTATAAAAGTTACAGTTACAAAAGTTACAGTTACAAAAAAAAAAAAACACAAACAAAAATAAAAAAAAATAGTTGTCGTTTTATTGTTCTCTCTCTCTATTCTCTCTCTCTATTGTTCTGCTCTTTTTTACTGTATTCTATTCTGCAATGTTTTATTGTTATTATGTTTTATCATGTTTGCTTTTCAGGTATGCAATTTTTTTATACTTTACCGTTTACTGTGCTTTATTGTTAACCATTTTTTTGTCTTCAGGTACGCCATTCACGACTTTGAGTGGTTATACCAGAATGATGCCTGCAGGTTTAGGTATCATCTTGGTATCATTCTTTTTAGCCAGCGGTCGGCTTTCATGTAAAAGCAATCCTAGCGGCTAATTAGCCTCTAGACTGCTTTTACAAGCAGTGGGAGGGAATGCCCCCCCCCCCACCGTCTTCCGTGTTTTTCTCTGGCTCTCCTGTCTCAACAGGGAACCTGAGAATGCAGCCGGTGATTCAGCCAGCTGACCATAGAGCTGATCAGAGACCAGAGTGGCTCCAAACATCTCTATGGCCTAAGAAACCGGAAGCTACGAGCATTTTATGACTTAGATTTCGCCGGATGTAAATAGCGCCATTGGGAAATTGGGGAAGCATTTTATCACACCGATCTTGGTGTGGTCAGATGCTTTGAGGGCAGAGGAGAGATCTAGGGTCTAATAGACCCCAATTTTTTCAAAAAAGAGTACCTGTCACTACCTATTGCTATCATAGGGGATATTTACATTCCCTGAGATAACAATAAAAATGATTTAAAAAAAAAAAAATGAAAGGAACAGTTTAAAAATAAGATAAAAAAGCAAAAAAATAATAAAGAAAAAAATAAATAAATAAAAAGCACCCCTGTCCCCCCTGCTCTCGCGCTAAGGCGAACGCAAGCGGCGGTCTGGCGTCAAATGTAAACAGCAATTGCACCATGCATGTGAGGTATCACCGCGAAGGTCAGATCGAGGGCAGTAATTTTAGCAGTAGACCTCCTCTGTAAATCTAAAGTGGTAACCTGTAAAGGCTTTTAAAGGCTTTTAAAAATGTATTAATTTTGTTGCCACTGCACGTTTGTGCGCAATTTTAAAGCATGTCATGTTTGGTATCCATGTACTCGGCCTAAGATCATCTTTTTTATTTCATCAAACATTTGGGCAATATAGTGTGTTTTAGTGCATTAAAATTTAAAAAAGTGTGTTTTTTCCCCAAAAAATGCGTTTGAAAATCGCTGCGCAAATACTGTGTGAAAAAAAAAAATGAAACGCCCACCATTTTAATCTGTAGGGCATTTGCTTTAAAATAATATATAATGTTTGGGGGTTCAAAGTAATTTTCTTGCAAAAAAAAATAATTTTTTCATGTAATCAAAAAGTGTCAGAAAGGGCTTTGTCTTCAAGTGGTTAGAAGAGTGGGTGATGTGTGACATAAGCTTCTAAATGTTGTGCATAAAATGCCAGGACAGTTCAAACCCCCCCCCAAATGACCCCATTTTGGAAAGTAGACACCCCAAGCTATTTGCTGAGAGGCATGTCGAGTCCATGGAATATTTTATATTGTGACACAAGTAGCGGGAAAGAGACAAATTTTTTTTTTTTTTTTTGCACAAAGTTGTCACTAAATGTTATATTGCTCAAACATGCCATGGGAATATGTGAAATTACACCCCAAAATAAATTCTGTTGCTTCTCCTGAGTACGGGGATACCACATGTGTGGGACTTTTTGGGAGCCTAGACGCGCACGGGACCCCGAAAACCAAGCACCGCCTTCAGGCTTTCTAAGGCCGTAAATTTTTGATTTCACTCTTCACTGCCTATCACAGTTTCGGAGGCCATGGAATGCCCAGGTGGCACAAACCCCCCCCAAATTACCCCATTTTGGAAAGTAGACACCCCAAGCTATTTGATGAGAGGTATAGTGAGTATTTTGCAGACCTCACTTTTTGTCACAAAGTTTTGAAAATTGAAAAAAGAAAAAAAAAATTTTTTTTCTGGTCTTTCTTCATTTTCAAAAACAAATGAGAGCTGCAAAATACTCACCATGCCTCTCAGCAAATAGCTTGGGGTGTCTACTTTCCAAAATGGGGTCATTTGGGGGGGGTTTGTGCCATCTTGGCATTTTATGGCCTTCAAAACTGTGATAGGTAGTGAGGAGTAAAATCAAAAATGTATGCCCTTAGAAATCCTGAAGGTGGTGCTGGGTTTTCGGGGCCCCGTACGCGGCTAGGCTCACAAAAAGTGCCACACATGTGGTATCCCCGTACTCAGGAGAAGCAGCTGAATGTATTTTGGGGTGCAATTCCACATATGCCCATGGCCTGTGTGAGCAATATATCATTTAGTGACAACTTTTTGTAAATTTTTTTTTTTTTTTTGTCATTATTCAATCACTTGGGACAAAAAAATAAATATTCAATGGGTTCAACATGCCTCTCAGCAATTTCCTTGGGGTGTCTACTTTCCAAAATGGGGTCATTTGGGGGGGTTTTGTACTGCCCTGCCATTTTAGCACCTCAAGAAATGACATAGGCAGTCATAAACTAAAAGCTGTGTAAATTCCAGAAAATGTACCCTAGTTTGTAGACGCTATAACTTTTGCGCAAACCAATAAATATACGCTTATTGACATTTTTTTTACCAAAGACATGTGGCCGAATACATTTTGGCCTAAATGTATGACTAAAATTTAGTTTATTGGATTTTTTTTATAACAAAAAGTAGAAAATATCATTTTTTTTCAAAATTTTCAGTCTTTTTCCGTTTATAGCGCAAAAAATAAAAACGGCAGAGGTGATCAAATACCATCAAAAGAAAGCTCTATTTGTGGGAAGAAAAGGACACAAATTTCGTTTGGGTAGAGCATTGCATGACCGCGCAATTAGCAGTTAAAGCGACGCAGTGCCGAATTGTAAAAAGTGCTCTGGTCAGGAAGGGGGTAAATCCTTCCGGGGCTGAAGTGGTTAATGATGCTTAAAGTAAAAAAAAAAAAGTGAAATATTCCTTTAAATATCGTACCTGGGGGGTGTCTATAGTATGCCTGTAAAGTGACGCGTGTTTCCCATGTTTAGAACAGTCCCTGCACCATGTCCTCCTCTTCAGAAGATTTCACCTCACTTTTTTGTCCCAATGAAAAATGTTTTTTGAAAATTTGGGTTTTTTTGTGGAACAAGGATTGGAAAGCATCAGTGGAAAGGAGAAATTGTTTTCCCATATTAACTCTTACAGGAGAGAATTTCCCTTCCTAGGGGTAGATTTCATCTCACTTCCTGTTGTCTCCTTCCGTTTGCAAGTAGGAGTCGTTTGTAAGTTAGATGTTTGAAAGTAGGGTCCTGCCCTATATACTCAGCAGAAATTTGGGCCTTAGGTGTTGCTGTGGCCACAACACTGTAAGCCCTCACAGGGCCCTGCTGTGAAATATTAGATCAAGAATTGTAATTACATGCCCCTGTTGAACAGGAGCTGAAAAATTAGGCCTTAGGCACTGGTGCTGGTGCCACAACACTGCAACCCCTCACAGACACTCTAGTTGGAACGCAGGAACGAGCCCTGCTGCAAAGTATTGCATCAAAAATTGTAATTACACGCCCCTGTTAGACAGGGGCAGAAAAATTGGGCCTTAGGCACTGGTGCTGGTGCCACAACACTGCAACCCCTCACAGACACTCTAGTTGGAATGCAGGAACGAGCCCTGCTGCAAAGTATTGCATCAAAAATTGTAATTACACGCCCCTGTTATACAGGGGCAGAAAAATTGGGCCTTAGGCACTGGTGCTGGTGCCACAACACTGCAACCCCTCACAGACACTCTAGTTGGAATGCAGGAACGAGCCCTGCTGCAAAGTATTACATCAAAAATTGTAATTACACGCCCCTGTTAAACAGGGGCTGAAAAATTGTGCCTTAGGCACTGGTGGTGGCGCCCAGAACCAAAAATGTTCTTACAAGCTATCAGCGTGATGATTGAGGAGGAAGAGGATAATTACTCAGGGATAGTCACTCAGCATCAGCATAGGCAGTCTTTGAAGGGATCTGAGATTTAAAAAAAAATTATTCGGTTACATCAGCATCAGGTGCTTGGTAGCTGGTGGTGATCCAAGACTGATTCATTTTTATGAAGGTCAGCCGATCGACCGAGTCGGTGGACAGACGCACCCTGTGATCGGTTACCACGCCTCCAGCAGCACTGAATGTGCGTTCCGAAAGAACGCTGGATGCAGGACAGGCCAGTAGCTCAATTGCATACTGTGCAAGCTCTGGCCAGTGATCCATCCTCAAGACCCAGTAACCCAGAGGATTTTCGGTGGGAAAGGTGTCCAAGTCTGATCTTGCCCCTAGGTATTCCTGCACCATGTAAAACAGACGCTGGCGATGGTTGCTGGAACCGATCATACCTTGGGGCTGCGGACCAAAAAATTGTCTGAACGCATCGGTCAGACGGCCACCTTCTCCACTGCTCCTTCTTTGACTGACCGAAGCCTCAGCAACACGTTGTCCAGAAACAGGAGTTTGTAACCTCCCAGTCTCTGGGAACGCGTTGCACAGACCTTTCTGCAAGGCCTCCCGAAGATGTTTCATCCTCTGCTCCCTCTGCGATGGCAAGATAAGGTCCGCAACCTTACCCTTGTAACGTGGATCAAGGAGGGTTGCCAGCCAGTATTGGTCCTTCTCCTTGATACCACGAATACGAGGATCCTTACGCAGGCTTTGCAGGATCAGGGAGGCCATGCAGCGTAGGTTTGCTGAGGCATTCGGTCCGGAGTCCTCTGGGTCACTCAGGACGACAACGTCCACAGCCACCTCCTCCCAGCCACGTACAAGTCCATGTGTTCCTTGGGACTGATCCCTTAAAGACTGCTGCTGATGCTGAGTGCCAGGCTCCACCTCCATACTGACACAATCTTCCTCCTCCTCCTCCTCCTCGTCCTCTTCCTGTGTGATCGGCGGGCACGCAGGAACACTGTCTGGATAAAGGGGGCCTTGAGAGCTAAGGAAGTCCTCCTCTTCCTGCCTCTGTTCTGCCTCAAGTGCCCTGTCCATTATTCCACGCAGCGTGTGCTCCAACAGGTGGACAAGGGGGACAGTGTCACTGATGCATGCACTGTCAGTGCTCACCATCCTCGTGGCCTCCTCGAATGGTGACAGGACAGTGCATGCATCCCTGATCATGGCCCACTGGCGTGGGGAAAAAAAAACAAGCTCCCCTGACCCTGTCCTGGTGCCATAGTCGCACAGATACTCATTGATGGCCCTCTGCTGTGTGTGCAGCCGCTGCAGCATGGCCAACGTTGAGTTCCACCTGGTGGGCATGTCACAGATTAGGCGGTTCTTGGGCAGGTTAAACTCCTTTTGGAGGTCCGTCAGCCGAGCACTGGCATTATATGACCGGCGGAAATGCACACAGACTTTCCTGGCCTGCCTCAGGACATCCTGTAAGCCCGGGTACCTGCCCAAGAACCGCTGCACCACCAAGTTAAGGACGTGAGCCAAACAGGGCACATGGGTCATTTGTCCCTGTCGGAGGGCAGAGAGGAAGTTGGTGCCATTGTCGCAAACCACCATTCCTGCCTTAAGTTGGCGTGGCGTTAACCACCTCTGAACCTGCCCCTGCAGAGCTGACAGAACCTCTGCCCCAGTGTGGCTCCTGTCCCCCAAGCACACCAGCTCAAGCACCGCATGGCATCTTTTGGCCTGCGTACTTGCATAGCCCCTTGAATGCCTACGGAGCACCGCTGGTTCCGAGGAAGAGGCCATGGAGGAAGAAGAAGAGGAGGGGGTGGAGGAGAGAGGTGTGTCACAATCAGCATTTTGGAGGCGTGGTGGCGGAACAACCTTCAACACTACTGCACCTTGTCCTGCATCCTTCCCAGCTGCCAGAAGAGTCACCCAATGCGCCGTGAAACTTAGGTAACGTCCCTGTCCATGCCTGCTGGACCATGAGTCAGCGGTAATATGCACCTTACCGCTGACCGCCCTGTCCAGCGAGGCATGGACATTGCCTTCCACATGCCGGTAGAGAGCCGGAATCGCCTTCCGTGAGAAAAAGTGGCGTTTGGGTACCTGCCACTGAGGAACCGCACATTCCACAAACTCACGGAAGGGGGCAGAGTCTACCAACTGAAAAGGCAGCAGTTGAAGTGCTAGAAATTTTGCCAAGCTAGCATTCAACCGCTGGGCATGTGGATGGCTGGGAGCAAACTTCTTTCGGCGGTGCAGCAGCTGGGGCAGGGAAATTTGCCTGGTACAATCTGACGTCGGTGTACCAAAAGCAGATTGCCCACAAGTACTTGGCTGTGACACACCTAATTCTACACCTACATTCCTCTCACTGCAGGTCTCAGAGAAGACTGGAGGTCTAGTGGGGTTGGAAATCTCAGCTGATGAGGAGCAAGGAGAGATCCTCTTTGTTCTTTGGTGTGGGTCTTTTAGATACGCTTGCCAACGAACTGCATGGCAGGTCAACATATGTCTGGTCAAGCATGTGGTACCCAAGCGGGAGATGTTTTGGCCACGCGAGATACGCTTGAGACATATGTTGCAAATAGCAGCGGTGCGATCTGATGCACTCGTCTCAAAAAAGGCCCACACCAAAGAACTTTTTGAATAACGCGCAGAGACTGCAGCGCCCTGCACATGTGGAGCTTTGGGGTGTGATGCAGTCAATGTGCTGCCCTTAGGCTGGCCCCTGGAGGGCATCCTGCCTCGTTGGTGATGTGCCGCCTCCTCCTCCTCCTCCTCCTCCTCTCTCCTATCAGGCACCCACGTTGAGTCAGTGACCTCATCATCCCCTCCCTCCTCATCACTGGAGCAAACCTGGCAGTATGCTGCAGCAGGGGGAGCATGACTGCCAGATTGCTGTCCTTCTTGGGCACCCCCTCTGTCCATGCTCATGTTACTGCCTTCATCAAGCTCAGTATCATCATCAGAGCCTTCCAAACGCTGGGCATCCTCCTGGAGCATGTACCCAACACTGTGGTCAAACAGTTCGAGGGAATCCTCAGGAGGACATGGTGGAGCTAGGGAAGGAGTCACTGATGACATTGAGCTGAGGGAAGAGGCCGCTGCTTTGCCAGACAAAGCACCCTGGGCATGGGTGAGAGAGGATGAGGAGGATGAGGACGGCTTGGTCATCCACTCGACCAAGTCTTCCGCATGTTGCGGCTCAACACGGCCAGCTGCCGAAAAAAAGGCCAAGCGTGTCCCATGGCCACGTGCTGATGAGGATGCACCGTCTCCACGACCAGCACTAGACACAGAGCCTGCTTGCCCTCTCTTATTGGCTTGTGACTGTCTGCCTCTCCTTCTTGGCCTTCCAGACATACTAATGGCCTGTAGCTGCACTAAGCTGGGATAGAACACCAGTAATTTTCTTCAGGTAGCTTTATATACTGTAACCAGACAAGCCTGCCTGTCAGTAGGAAGATAACAGGAACGGATCTAGCTGAACACTGTGAGCAGGACGCACTGTACTAAATGTAAATAGTCTAGCTGCCTGACCGTGGTACTAATAGGATCAAATAGAACACCTGTAATTTTCTTCAGGTAGCTTTATATACTGTAACCAGACAAGCCTGCCTGTCAGTAGGAAGATAACAGGAACGGATCTAGCTGAACACTGTGAGCAGGACGCACTGTACTAAATGTAAATAGTCTAGCTGCCTGACCGTGGTACTAATAGGATCAAATAGAACACCTGTAATTTTCTTCAGGTAGCTTTATATACTGTAACCAGACAAGCCTGCCTATCAGTAGGAAGATAACAGGAACGGATCTAGCTGAACACTGTGAGCAGGATGCACTGCACTAAATGTAAAATAGTCTAGAAGATAACAGGAACGGATCTAGCTGAACACTGTGAGCAGGACGCACTGCACTAAATGTAAATAGTCTAGAAGATAACAGGAACGGATCTAGCTAAACTGAATACAGTGTATATATATATATGCAACACCTGGGATGCATATATATACACAATACACTGTAAGTGCAGCTAACTGACTGACTGTTCTGCCTAACCTATCTAACTCAAATCAAATGACACTGTCTCTCTCTCTCTCTATCTCTCAGCACACCGGAACACACACTACACAGGGCCGCCGTGCAGGCGGCCTTATATAGTGTGGGGCGTGTACTAAATCCCCTGAGCCATAATTGGCCAAAGCCACCCTGGCTTTGGCCAATTACAGCTCTCTCTACTGACGGCGCTGTGATTGGCCAAGCATGCGGGTCATAGTGCATGCTTGGCCAATCATCAGCCAGCAATGCACTGCGATGCCGCAGTGAATTATGGGCCGTGACGCGCCACACGAATTTGGCGCGAACGGCCCATATCGTTCGCAATTCGGCGAACGACCGAACAGCCGATGTTCGAGTCGAACATGGGTTCGACTCGAACACGAAGCTCATCCCTATTCCTGATATGTGGCTGCTGTACCATCTACTTGTATGAAAAACTATCCTCTTCTCTTCGTATTGCTTTCTTTGTTTTAATTCCCTGGTGTTCCTGCCAGCCCATCTGCTTTACTATTAAAAACTGAGCAGTTCTCTAGTTGTGCTTTAAACTCAGCCTGCTCTCCTCCAATGATCAGACTTATGCTGACACCCTCCCCCCCTTTCCGCACAGCCATTGACTGGGAAGTTCAATGTGCTGCTGTTTCTCTTCCCCCAGCTCTTATACAGCTGAGAACAGAAGGGATGTGATCACTTACAGGGTCACAGGCACCTGGGTGAAGAAACATTTCTGGTGCCCCCACATGGGCGTGGTCATCTTACTAATTCCTCCCCTCCCCTAAGGAGTCTTTGTTACCCTGGGATCCTTCCACGATCTCTTAACAATAAGCAAATACAGGAAGAGAAGCAGAGTACTCTAATGCCTCGTTTCCACTGAGCGGATCGGTTCGGGTCAGTACAGTTTGAATGGCCTAGAATGGTCCGGTCTATTCTGGTGAGCGTTTCCACTGCAAGTGGGACCACAAGGGGCCATGCAGGGTTTAGAAAAAATGCCTCAGCATAGCACAGCAGAGGGTTTTCTGTCAGCCAATCAGTGGAATGTATCGTAGCTCCGCCTTAACCAAACCGTTCCATTTTCTATGGCCCCACATCTGAAGCAGGACCCTGAATGGAACGGTTCGGTTCGGTTGTATGGGCCGCTTTCATAATGGAAACACCCAAAATAGCGTACCGTACCGTACCGAACCGATCCGCTCAGTGGAAACGAGGCATAATGGGACCTGGAGGGGGGTCTCTCTGATGGACACAGAGAGGGCCACTGTTAGAAAGAGCCCCCACCAGGCCCCATTAGAGACTATAATGGGGTCTAATGGATCCTGGAGGTGGGTCAATCTAACAGAGGCCCTCTCTGTGACCATTGGAGAGTCTCTGATAGAAAGAGTCCACTCCTGAGAGATTACAATAGAGTGTCACTGAACAATAGTAAAAATAAACAACATTATATTAATATTTGATGCCGAGGCCCAGCCCTAGAAGACTTCACTTACCTTAATGTATACTGGGGCTGGCTGCTGCTCCTCCTGGGGCTGGCTGCTGGTCCTGGGGCCTGGCTTCTAGGGCTGGGCTGCTGGTCCTGGGGCCTGGCTTCTGGGGCTGGTCTGCTGGTCCTGGGGCCTGGCTTCTGGGGCTGGTCTGCTGGTCCTGGGGCCTGGCTTCTGGGGCTGGGCTGATGGTCCTGGGCCCTGGCTGCTGAGGCCTGGAATCTGACTGGTCTCATTTCTTAAGGCAGTCCTTTGCCCAGTTCCACTTCAGAGCCCTTCAACTAAAGATCTTGTCCAGATAAGCTAGCTTACTGTTTTCCTGGACAGGGAACTTTGTCTCACCCCTGTTGTGGTTGCTGCAATCTCCAGTGTTAATCCTGGGCAGGTTATTCCAACCTCACAATAATGCAGTTCTCACCACAGAAGTAAGTCTCTGACCACAATCACGGCGCGCGGCGACGCTCGCGCATGCGCAGTGGGTGCCAGGCTGTGAAGCCACAGCCCGGCACCCACAGTTGAAATGCCGGCGCCGACAAGCGGAGGGGGGGGGGGGGGCAAGCGGGGCTTCGCTCCCCCGCATCGCTGGACCCAGGGACAGGTAAGTGTCCAATTAAAAGTCAGCAGCTGCAGTATTTGTAGCTGCTGACTTTTAATTTTTTTTTTTTTAAATGGACCCCCTGGGTGGAACTCCTCTTTAACATTCTTTATTATCAGAATACAAAGTTCCAGAAAAGCATTTTGTAACATGCTGCACATTACTGGTTATCAATAACACTTCACTGCAGACACAGGAGATTCAGCAGGTCAGTTACTACAACAAAGGGTATCACATCTCTTTGCACATTCACAGCCCTGGCTGCATTTGGTGCAGTCTGTTGGACAGCAGGAGCAGCAACTCTTGTAGTAGTCATGAGGGTCCACGGTTGGCTGTTCTGTAGACGCTGAGTTTGGATTTTACTGTGATGATATAAATGGATCAAATTGGTAATATTTCACAAATCTTGTGGAATGGAATGTGAAAATCTAAGTTATTGGAACTCGATACATCAACTAATCTCTAACTGACCACTAGACGTGCAGAACGGAAAAAAGATAGTTTTGTTTTGTTTCGATTCGTTATTTACATAAATTTGTTTAGTTAAATTTGTTTAATCCGTTTAATTCATTTTCGGGATTCGTTTCATTTATTCCCATTCGAATCGATTTGAATTTTGGAATTCAAATTCGGATCGATTCGAAAAGTTTTCAAATCAGTTTTCGAATAGTTTTACAATTTCCAAAGAAAAGAAAATAGAATACAAAATAAAGGAATACAATAGAAAAAAAATGATAAACAAATTGAAAAGAATGTAACAGAAAATAAAAGAATAGAATATAAACAGAACATCATAGGATAAAAAATAAAAGAACCGAATAGACTGGAATAAAATTGAATAGAAAGGAATAGAATAGAATAAAAAAGAATAGAATTAAATAGAAAGAATAGAAGAATAGAATAGAAATAATATAACCATTTTCCAACATTCAAATGGAATCTATTCAAATTTGAATAGAAAAGAAAAGAAAGGTGTAGAATAGAATAGAAAATAACACAATCGTATAGGAAAACAACAGAATAGAATAGAATAAATATAACCCTCTTCCTATTCTAACCTATTCTTTTATATTCTATTCAAATTCAAATTGATTATATTTGAATTTTGGAAAATGGTTATATTCTTTCTATTATATTCTATTCTATTTTATTCTCTGTTCTATTCTTTTCTATTCTATTATTTTATTTTATATTCAAATGTATTCTATTTGAAAATTCGAATTTCAGAAAATGGCTATATTCTTTATATTCTATTCTATTGTTTTGTTTTTTTTCTATATTATTCTGTTATTTTCGATTCTATTCTAATCTATTATTTTATATTCTATTCAAATTCAAATTGATTCTACGTCATATGACGGCGGCCCAGGATAACAGCTTCACTGTCCCGCCGTCATATGACGGTGGGCGGGCAGCAAGTGGTTAAACCTAGATATTGAAAATATCCTGAACCAAATCTGAGCAATAATAACTGTATAAATAAAATAAATAATAATTAGCAACCAAATCAGCCGTAACACAAATATGAAAACAAACTGATAGCCCCAAATATATCGGAAACAATCCACACTATAGAAACCACAACTATGAAAGGATTATTGCACGTGCAGAAAACAGTTATAAACACCGGATCCATCGACCACAAACTATAATACATTTATAAATCCAAAATGAGATTGTATTCTTCAGTAAATACATATTGCTACCTCTGTAAAGGATGGCCTGCATTACAAACCAAAACTTCATACCGATCTTCTGGGAACAAAAAGACGCTATTGGTTTAATTATTATACTTGGTTATACACTTACAATGTTCATCCATCCATCTAGGATAAGGATCTGGTAAAGATGAGAAGAATCCCCAACTGCTTATTTATACACAAAACAAAGCAGTACAGAGCTGTCATTTACTGGCAATTTAAACCTCATTTTCTTTTCTTTGAAAATGACAGTTTTGCTGTAGTAGGTTGTATACAACATACAGATGTCTCAGAGAGACCGGTTGGGGCTTCCTCCAGGCAAGGTATAAGCATTGTACATTTTTAACCGCTTGCATGACCAGTGCGCGACAATGTACGCCGGCACAATGGCGCGGCTGCGCAAATGGGCGTACCTGTACGTACCCTTTATATCGCGGGCTAGTGGGCGCATGAGGGAACACAGTTAACCCCTTAATCGCCCCCCAGTGTTTAACCCCTTCCCTGCCAGTGTCATTTACACAGTAATCGGTGCATTTTTATAGCACTGATCGCTGTATAATTGACAGTGGTCCCAAAATAGTATCAAAAGTGTTCCATGTGTCCGTCGCAGTCCCGATAAAAATCGCAGATCGCCGTCATTACTAATAATTGCACAATTGATGATAAAAATATACACATAGAAGATACAAGAAAATATTAGATATATATGTACATATTGCCTTTAGCTGTGCTTTTAGCCGTCCATTCACCATTCCCAATATAAAATATTCCCGCTAGTGAAAAACAGGACACACTCTTATGCCCTGTACACACGGTCGGACTTTCCGACGGAATATGTGCGATCTGAGATTGTTGTCGGAAATTCCGACCATGTGTGGGCTCCATCTGACTTTTTCCATCGGAATTTCCGACACGCAAAGTTTGAGAGCTTGCTATAAGATTTTCCGACAACAAAATCCGTTCGTGTAAATTCCGACTGTGTGTACGCAAATCCGACGTACAAAGTGCCACGCATGCTCAGAATAAATTAAGAGACGAAAGCTATTGGCTACTGCCCCGTTTATAGTCCCGACGTACGTGTTTTACGTCACCGCGTTCAGAATGATCGGATTTTCCGACAACTTTGTGCAACCGTGTGTATGCAAGACAAGTTTGAGCCAACATCCATCAGAAAAAATTCATGGATTTTGTTGTCGGAATGTCTGATCAATGTCCGATCGTGTGTACAGGGCATTAGTATTGTGATTTGATGCCTCAAATGCAGGTGCTCCATATCCACCTCCGCACCCCTATCAGGCCTCTGTGTGACTCCTCGTAAGACACGTATGAGCGGTTGGTTTCCATTTGTGGCTGCACCGACTGACCGAGGATTCTTGGATCAAGCAAGGGGGTATTTCATTAGAGGTCCTTGAGACATCGCTTAACACAATGTGATTGGTAACTATATATGAAAATGTTCATTATTGTTCTTTTTATTCTACGATTATAATTATGAATTCCAACACATGTAAACATCTTTACAGCTCACAAAATCCTCTGAAGAAGACCCAGTGGGGTCAAAACGCGTCAGAATTCATACACAGGATTCATATACCATTTGTACATACATTTTTAGCACTGTGTATCATTGTGTACTGTTATATTAGCGATGTTGCTGCTTTTAATCTTCATACCACAGCTCATGTTTTGACTGATTTTGTCCAAAACTATTTTTGATATTTTGTTATAATACAATTACATTTATCTAACTCCATGTAGTATTTTTCAAAACTTTTGCTGCCTAGAAAACCCCTTACGGGGGACAATCCCTTTTTCTTTGCTACTACCTGGGTTGTGCAGCTATTTCTTTTCTCCTATGAGTGTCTTTTCTATACTATTTAGCCAATATCTGAGGTTGCACTGCAACTGTGCCAGGGAGGAGGATTTTGAGCTTGAGGTCAAGGATGTATTCAAGACTGCAAACTAGGGGGTATAGCAAAAAAAGTCCTCAAAAAAGCCTATCAGAGGGCTAAACAAAACACACGGGAATCACTAATCTTTAAATCTAAGGTCCGTTAAATCAATCCTACTACAAAATTCATCACCACTTTTACTGCTCATCAGGATGTTTTTCTCAAACAGATTAACAATAATTGGCATTTTCTTTCTGAGGACCCCATTATTTCTAAATATGTGGCTAGTACACCACAAATTGTGTATAGGAGATCCCGATCAATTAGGGACAGTAAGGTACACAGTCACCTTCCCCCTGCTGCTCCCATTCTTGGAGCAACGGGGGGGGGAGAGGGACATTTAAATGTGGTCAATGTGATCAGTGCCCGTGGATTAGGGAAGGTGCGGGATGCCCTCTACCAAGAGGTGGATTCCACAAATTAAAGTGGTATGCCGACTGTCGCACTTTTGGTATTTTTTTATCTAGCCATGTCCCGGTGTGGCGCATTTTACATTGGCAAGACCAAGCATCCCTTTGCCAAGCGTATACAAGACCACTTGTACTATCTAGAGGCAGGAATGTTAAATACCCCAATATGTAAACATGTGGGGCTCAACCATAGCTACAATCCATCATACATATAATTTTCTGCACTGGAAGTCATTCCAGAGTTAGAAAGGGGAGGGGACTTCGATAAGAAAATCCTCCAGAAAGAGGCAAAGTGGATTTTTAATCGGAGAGCCACCTACCCACCAGGGTTAAACACGGCATTGTTATTCAAACCCTTTCTTTAAACTATGTTATATTTGCATTTACATTTTTGATCTATATGTGGTATTAGCCAGTGGCCTCATTTGTATTCGTTATTTATCCCTCCTCTGCGTCAATGCATATTAGGAGGTTTTTTTTGTTTTTGTTTTTCTATCATTGTTGTTTTTGCTTTTTTCTGCTTAGTTTTGTTTTGTTCTGTACCCAGCATCATTATTATGTGTATATCACTGGCATTATTCTTGTCCGTATGTAGGGTAGTGTACCTTATACGGACACGACCATTACAAGTTGATGTGCACTTTAAATAAATTCATTATTGCGTATATTTTCTTTTTACCTATGTTTCACAGGGAAAATAATTTTTGTTTAGTAGAGATCGCCTCCCTTATCTGTTTATCCTAATAGATTTGGTCTTTATCTATGGATGATACTCGCGTTCCATTTCAGCGCTCACCCATCTTACAACCTGGGGCTTTTGGCTATTGGTGGGGAGATTCGTGCGTCCCTGGTAATGAGGAGGGAGCCTCCTTTCTTTTCCCCCTCACTTCCTGTCCACGCTACTAGCATGTGACTGATGGCGCCGGCGCACCATGACCGCTGCCCGGGCCGGAAGTGATGTCAGGGGTCAACTCCAACCCTTTACTTCCGGTGGGATTGTGGACATTTAAGATGCCGGCTTCGGCATCACGCAGATGCACGCATCTTGCTGTCAGCTGTGTAGTGCACTACACATTATTGATGTTGATCTGAATGCCTTCTTAGATAACTCATAAGGTCACATCACATTTTATATTTTTCGATGTCTATTAAATTTTGTGAACTCACTTTGATGCTCTGGTGGCGTTAGCATGTCATATTAAAAATAAAAAAAAATTTTTCTAACCTCCAGATAACATATATATATTATTTTTTTTTTTTTGGTAGAATTTAGTGTTGTTTTGAATTTAGTGTTGTTTTTCTGATTCATTATCTCATAATTTAGTGGATGGCTTTGATGGCTAATTCCACTTTGTCCACTAGATGGCACATGGAAGCTTTCATTCATTGCTTTTTAATGTTTTTTAACAATCTACATCCCTCCTTGTCGTTGGAAGGTTGTTATTGGCTAACGGGTGAAGCGTTGGCCCATCCCATAATTACTAGACACACACATCCTCTCCTAACAGGATGTTGTGATGACGCCATCCGAGCTTCACAGCGAGGCTTGGTTTCGTTTTGCCTGTATAAATAGCGATGAGTCAGTGCGTCGCCCGTTCCCATGACGACGTCCAATAGGACGAAACGTACGTCGGAAGGTCGACGCGCTGACGTCATCGTTTCCATCCTGATCTCGTGAACGGGTGTATGCAAGCCGGCCGGCTGTTCTTTTGTATTTTATACTACAGATTTTATGTAAGTGCAATTATCCATTTTTAAATAAATTACTTTGCGGATTCACACTATGGAGGATATTTTATATTTTTTTGGGTCCCCCTGGTATGCTGTTTGTGGTCCGCTGTGAGAAAGTCCCTGCTTATCCTTTCCTTGGGAGGAGATCCTGGGAGTTGTGTCCCTCAAGTGGATATCCATTGATAAGCTGTTATCTAGCTTACCTCTGGTAAGCGTACATCTACTATGGTGGTGGATTACTCACTGGGTGCTGAGTGCTTACCGTAGAATCACTTATCTTTTCTGCATAATCTCCAAGGATATATTTACCTTGAACATTTTCATCATTCTCTTTGGACATTAATCTGCCATATGACTTATTTTGCTTTTCAATTTTTGTCATTTTAAGTCGTAACCATTTTATGTTATATATTTTTTTCTCTTTATTTTTTTACCTTTATTGTTTACACATAATTATCTGGTTTGATTACCAGACTGATCATATTTTCAAATTTTTGAATTATTCACATAATCATATATGTTGTAAAATATGGTCTTTAGTTTTAGCGCAGTCTTTTTTTGATTTTCTTTTGTATACATGTGTGCATGTCTCACTTTAGGACTGCAGCTTGCAATATTTCACTTTTCACAGTAGCGCGGTAGTTTTTTGTGTTATACACTACACATTATTGCCAGGCTTTCACTATCCAGGGATTTACTATAATCCATATTATCCACTTTACCAGGTAAGGGGTTTTTATTAGAAGTTTTTAGGCTTCGTTGGTTATTAGCTTCTAGGTCGGGAGGCTGTTTTAGGTTATTTTTTCTAATTCTATGATCAGTACCACACAGTGGGGATATGGTATATTGACTATGCATCCCATCACTGTTATACCGGGCTTCAGGCAAGCTCTATATGAGACCTATTGTCTTAGTACTTATATCTTATATATCATTTTACTTCATCTCTCCTCCTATCTTTGATTTAGAAGCTTTATTCATTAAAATAAAATAATAAAATATCAAAATAATGTGTATAACAACTAATAAAACCCTCATTATTATACTTATCCCTTATTATAGTATCTCTCTGTTTAGATTAATATTAACAATACAGGCATACCCCACTTTTAAGTACACAATGGGGTTAATTTACTAAAGCTGGAAAGTGCAAAATCAGGCTCACTGCTTCATAGAATCCAGTGAGATTCTAACCCCAGCTTGTTCAATTAAGCTTGGCAATAAAACCTGGAAGCTCATTGGTTTCCATGCAGAAGTGAGCCTGATCATTTCGAAAGTGATGACGTACGTCCGGACTAGAAAAGGAAGCTTAATAGACAGTAGCCAATAGCTGCCCTTGCGTCGTTTTCGGTCCGTCGGACTAGCATACAGACAAACGTTTTTTTCGATAGGAATCAATTCCGTTGGAAAGATTGATATGAAATGATATTTTTTACTTTTTGTTATAAAAAAAATCCAATAAACTCAATTTTAGTCATACATTTAGGCCAAAATGTATTCGGCCACATGTCTTTGGTAAAAAAAATGTCAATAAGCGTATATTTATTGGTTTGCGCAAAAGTTATAGCGTCTACAAGCTAGGGTACATTTTCTGGAATTTACACAGCTTTTAGTTTATGACTGCCTATGTCATTTCTTGAGGTGCTAAAATGGCAGGGCAGTACAAACCCCCCCCCCAAATGACCCCATTTTGGAAAGTAGACACCCCAAGGAAATTGCTGAGAGGCATGTTGAGCCCATTGAATATTATTTTTTTTTTGTCCCAAGTGATTGAATAATGAAGAAAAAAAAAAATTACAAAAAGTTGTCACTAAATGATATATTGCTCACACAGGCCATGGGCATATGTGGATATGCACCCCAAAATACATTCAGCTGCTTCTCCTGAGTACAGGGATACCACATGTGTGGGACTTTTTGGGAGCCTAGCCGTGTACAGGGCCCCGAAAACCAATCACCGCCTTCAGGATTTCTAAGGGCGTAAATTTTTGATTTCACTCTTCACTGCCTATCACAGTTTCGGAGGCCATGGAATGCCCAGGTGGCACAAAACCCCCCCAAATGACCCCATTTTGGAAAGTAGACACCCCAAGCTATTTGCTGAGAGGTATAGTGAGTATTTTGCAGACCTCACTTTTTGTCACAAAGTTTTGAAAATTGAAAAAAGAAAAAAAAAAAGTTTTTTCTTGTCTTTCTTCATTTTCAAAAACAAATGAGAGCTGCAAAATACTCACCATGCCTCTCAGCAAATAGCTTGGGGTGTCTACTTGATTTCACTCCTCACTACCTATCACAGTTTTGAAGGCCATAAAATACCCAGATGGCACAAAACCCCCCCAAATGACCCCATTTTGGAAAGTAGACACCCCAAGCTATTTGCTGAGAGGCATGTTGAGTCCATGGAATATTTTATATTTTGACACAAGTTGCGGGAAAGTGACAATTTTTTTTTTTTTTGCACAAAGTTGTCACTAAATAATATATTGCTCACACAGGCCATGGGCATATGTGGAATTGCACCCCAAAATACATTTAGCTGCTTCTCCTGAGTATGGGGATACCACATGTGTGGGACTTTTTGGGAGCCTAGCTGCGTACGGGGCCCCGAAAACCAATCACCGCCTTCAGGATTTCTAAGGGTGTAAATTTTTGATTTCACTCTTCACTGCCTATAAGAGTTTCGGAGGCCATGGAATGCCCAGGTGGCACAACCCCCCCCCCCCCAAATGACCCCATTTTGGAAAGTAGACACCCCAAGCTATTTGCTGAGAGGCATGGTGAGTATTTTGCAGCTCTCATTTGTTTTTGAAAATGAAGAAAGGCAAGAAAACTTTTTTTTTTCAAAACTTTGTCACAAAAAATGAGGTCTGCAAAATACTCACTATACCTCTCAGCAAATAGCTTGGGGTGTCTACTTTCCAAAATGGGGTCATTTGGGGGGGGGGGGGGTTTGTGCCACCTGGGCATTCCATGGCCTCCGAAACTGTGATAGGCAGTGAAGAGTGAAATCAAAGATTTACGCCCTTAGAAAGCCGGAAGGCGGTGCTTGGTTTTCGGGGTCCCGTACGCGGTTAGGCTCCCAAAAAGTCTCACACATGTGGTATCCCCGTACTCAGGAGAAGCAACAGAATGTATTTTGTGGTGTAATTTCACATATTCCCATGGCATGTTTGAGCAATATATCATTTAGTGACAACTTTGTGCAAAAAAAAAAAAATTGTCTCTTTCCCGCAACTTGTGCCACAATATAAAATATTCCATGGACTCGACATGACTCTCAGCAAATAGCTTAGGGTGTCTACTTTCCAAAATGGGGTCATTTGGGGGAGTTTTGAACTGTCCTGGCATTTTATGCACAACATTTAGAAGCTTATGTCACACATCACCCACTCTTCTAACCACTTGAAGACAAAGCCCTTTCTGACACTTTTTGTTTACATGAAAAACATTTTTTTTTTTGCAAGAAAATTACTTTGAACCCCCAAACATTATATATTTTTTTAAAGCAAATGCCCTACAGATTAAAATGGTGGGTGTTTCATTTTTTTTTCACACAGTATTTGCGCAGCGATTTTTCACATTTTTTGGGGAAAAAACACACTTTTTTAAATTTTAATGCACTAAAACACACTATATTGCCCAAATGTTTGATGAAATAAAAAAGATGATCTTAGGCCAAGTACATGGATACCAAGCATGACATGCTTTAAAATTGCGCACAAACGTGCAGTGGCGACAAACGAAATACATTTTTAAAAGCCTTTAAAAGCCTTTACAGGTTACCACTTTAGATTTACAGAGGAGGTCTACTGCTAAAATTACTGCCCTCGATCTGACGTTCGCGGTGACACCTCACATGCATGGTGCAATTGCTGTTTACATTTGACGCCAGACCAACGCTTGCATTCTCCTTTGCGCGAGAGCAGGGGGGGACAGGGGTGCTTTTTTTTTTTTTTCTTTATTATTTTTTTGCTTTTTTATCTTATTTTTAAACTGTTCCTTTCATTTTTTTTAATCATTTTTATTGTTATCTCAGGGAATGTAAATATCCCCTATGATAGCAATAGGTAGTGACAGGTACTCTTTTTTGAAAAAATTGGGGTCTATTAGACCCTAGATCTCTCCTCTGCCCTCAAAGCATCTAACCACACCAAGATTGCTGTGATAAAATGCTTTCCCAATTTCCCAATGGCGCTGTTTACATCCGGCGAAATCTAAGTCATGAAATGCTCGTAGCTTCCGGTTTCTTAGGCCATAGAGATGTTTGGAGCAACTCTGGTCTCTGATCAGCTCTATGGTCAGCTGGCTGAATCACCGACTGCATTCTCAGGTTCCCTGTTGAGACAGGAGAGCCAGAGAAAAACACGGAAGACGTGGGGGGGGGGGCATTCCCTCCCACTGCTTGTAAAAGCAGTCTAGAGGCTAATTAGCGCTAGGATTGCTTTTACATGAAAGCCGACCACTGGCTGAAAAGAATGATACCAAGATGATACCTAAACCTACAGGCATCATTCTGGTATAACCACTCAAAGTCGTGAATGGCGTACCTGAAGACAAAAAAATGGTTAACAATAAAACACAGTAAACGGTAAAGTATAAAAAATTGCATACCTGAAAAGCAAACATGATAAAACATAATAGCAATAAAACATTGCAGAATAGAATACAGTAAAAAAGAGCAGAACAATAAAGAGAGAATAGAGAGAGAGAACAATAAAACGACAACTATTTTTTTATTTTATATATATATATATATATATATATATATATATATATATATATATATATATATATATATATATATATATATATATATATATGTATATGTATATATTTTTTTTACACTTTTTTTTGCAACTAACTTTTATAACTGTAACTGGTTCCAGGTTCGGGTCTCTCAAAATGCGATGGCATCTTGGGAGACCCTGTGAAAGTGTGCCTAGTCTGTGCAATGCTGTACCCTACGCTAATACTCAACTAGTGAATGGTAGCGTTTAAAACATTCACCAATGCAAAGACCAGGATTGTCAGGACAGGAGGGACAATAATAGCGGGTGTCACGCCTATATCCGCGCTTGCTGCAGGCACAACATCTTTTTTGGGGGGGTTCGCTGGGTAGGGGTACTCGGGAGGACATAAAGAAAATGCCTCTCATGCAGCCGACTGCATTTGGTTGGGGATGTGAATGGGGGAAGTACGGGCGCTGCAGAAGTGGTGGGTTCCCAATTATTAGGATTGTCGAATGCAGCAGGAAGGGCATTATGGGCACGACAGGCCTGTTTGTCTTCTTCTTGGTGGCAGCGGGACACTACTTGTGCTTGCCACCTCACCAGCTTGAACTGCACTTATGGGACTCGCCACGTCACCAAGTGTTACTGCAGTGCTGGTTTGACTACGACCGAGGTGTACTAGGCCGCTGGTGCTTGCCAGTTCACCAAAACGCTACCAAAAAAACTGTTAGCGATCACAGGGATCAGGCCTGACTCTGCGAACGCTGCAGTTATGCGTTTAGTGTTTTGTAAGTGACAGTGATCGATACTGCACTTGGGTGGGCTGGGCTGGGCCGGGCGGAGGGGCAAAACGCAGGTGCTAGCAGGTATCTGGGCTGATCCCGCTAACACTGCGTTTTTGGGAACCCTAAACTGCTGGGGACGCTAGTATAGATCTGATCGGATCAGATATTGATCTGTTCAGATACTATACCACTAAGGGAGGAGTATGCTGCGTGCGTGGGTGTTAGCGGTACTGGCGCTAACCTGACGCTGCCTGGGGCTGGTGCTTGTCAGTTCACCAAAACGCTACCAAAAAAACTGTTAGCGATCGCAGGGATCAGGCCTGACTCTGCGAATGCTGCAAATATGTGTTTAGTGTTTTGTAAGTGACAGTGATCGATCGACACTGCACTTGGGTGGGCTGGGCTGGGCGGAGGGGCAAAACGCAGGTGCTAGCAGGTATCTGGGCTGATCCCGCTAACACTGTGTTTTTGGGAACCCTAAACTGCTGGGGACGCTAGTATATATCTGATTGGATCAGATATTGATCCGTACAGATACTATACCACTAAGGGAGGCGTATGCTGCGTGCGTGGGTGTTAGCGGTACTAGCACTAATCTGACGCTGCCTGGGGCGACGCATATCACCGCCGGGCGATCAGGGGGCTAAACCTTTATTCGGTAATAAACAGCGGTGCCCTGACACTATAAAAAATAAACAAACTAACCAGCATCACCCGTAACAGTTATACGGTGATCAGTGGTGAAAGGGTTAACTAGGGGGCAATCAAGGGGTTAAAACATTTATTAGGTAGTATATGGGGGTCCCTGTCGCTATAAAACGCTGACAGCGAACCTAAATATTTACCTCCCTAACTAGCGTCACCAGTGACACTAATACAGCGATCAGAAAAATGATCGCTTAGCGACACTGGCGACGGGGGGGTGATCAAGGGGTTAATACTTTATTAGGGGGGGTTAGGGGGGTACCCTAGACCTAAAGGGGGCTAACAGTAACTGTCCTACCACACTAACTCTCACAAACTGACACCATGCAGTAATCAGAAAAAAAAAAACTGCTTGGTGTCAGTGTGACAGGGGGGGGGGGCGGGGTGATTAGGGGGTGATCGGGAGGGGATCGGGGGGTAAAGGGGGTGTTTTGTGTGCCTGGCATGTTCTACTGTGTGTGTGTTTTCACTCACAGTGCAGTCTTCTCTCCTCGGCGCCGGAACAGAAAATACCGAGCCGAGGAGAGATGACATCATTTCCTTTGCTGCTGTTTAGCATACAGCAGCAGAGGAATGATCTGATTGGCCGGCGGCGATCGCGAGGGGGGCCACGAATGGATGGTCTCCCCCTCACCTCCGATCGCCGCTGGACAAAAGCGGACTGCCTCGGGGACCGGGGGGGGTCCGATACATGTACGTGATTCTGCCTGCCCGTGCCACCTTGCCGACGTACATCGGCGTGAGGCGGTCCTTAAGTGGTTAAATATTTGACCAAAATAATGTCTGTAACTTTGTCTAATAGCACCTTTACATAAAGCTACAGCTTTGGTATGTTGGGATGAACCCTCCATTACTGGGTCCAGCTTACATAAATATATTACAAGGGCTTGTTTTCTATCATGCTGTTTGTGTAAGAACTCCAGTTTCATGTTTCAAAAAGACAACTTTTTCCTGGCAATATTATAATAAAGGATAACAATACCCTGCTGTCATGCAGAGATGTCCATAAATCCAACATATTCTTCTGCTTATACCGCTGCACTTACAAGGAAAAGGGGCACATCATTTCACAATCCACACATTCTGCTTTGGACTTCAAAAATAAAAATTAATAAAAACAAAAGGACCAAGAATCTGTATGATGGACCAGAAAGCTCTCAGCCACATCAAAAACTATAAAACAACTGGCTGCAGGTGGCATCTATCCTAACAGGGTGTGTGGACTTGATGTGATGGGTCTTAAATTTTATTTATCATTACTCTCACATTATGGACCACACATCAAGTTATTATCAGACCTTAAGATTTCATTTTTGTAGAAAAACTTCTTATGTATCCCATCCATCTTGGCTTTGTTAAATATTATGGCAGCTGTATTCCAAATAACAACCTCGTCTTAATCTTTTTTTTCCCTCAATAAGTGCTTATTGTATAAATGTAAAATTACAAAATTGTTATCTTAATCTAAACTAATCCCATTCATTACAAATTTCCCCATTAACCTGGATTTTATTGACAACCAAAGGTTGTCTAAACCAGTTTTAATATATCTATGTTATTAATAAAATTGTTAAACGCATATTAGAAATTAATACTCAAATGATATTCAATATCACACCCTAATTCTAATATATATCCAGAGATAAATTTCCTTAAAGGGGGACATATTACTTAATTTTACTCAATTTCCCTTTTTTAAATGCACTGTTTCCACTATCAAAGGATATTCAATTTGTGTAATACATGGTTAAATGTAACCTTCATTTTACCATGTTTGGAAAACAGATTCAAAAATAATTGTGATCACCTTGTTTATCATTAGATTTGTTAACCCGGCACATTTTGTTATAAATGGTTTGTCTAAAAAACTGAAATTGGCATGGTGTCCTTCCAGCTTATCACTGATCTCTCATCCCAGCCACATTCTTTCATGAGAGCACAAAGGAGGGGGGTCACATCTGCATACATGACACACACAAGTGATAGAACTAAATGTTCCAGCATTCACACACATACACAAATATCTCTCTAAAATTGCTTACATTTTTCCCATTTTGTACACAACACATGCATATCATTCTCTCACTTTCTTGTAACTCTTTTAATATTTCCTTGCTCAACTTCTGCTTTCCTTGACTTTACTAGTTGTAGTGCCTGACCCCAAATTCATCCCACAACTTAACATGAAATTGTCCCTTTCTTTTGAGTGTTATTTGTCACCCTCGATCCATCCTGCTCACATAGTTTCTCTAGCTGTTTACTCTGCATGATTCTTAGTCCCTGTGGACTTTGGTAACCCAGTTACCCATTGTGGATCCCTGTCCACTTTAACCATTAATCTAGGGGCTCGGTATAGGCGGAACCGCACCTTCAGTTCATATATAGCGCTCCTCTTGCACTGGGCATTTTTGAGGGTCTCTTACCCTTCATTCCCTTACTTAATTGAATGCCCATGATGATTGGCCAGTCTTCTCTACTTGTGCCTATACCCTCTTGCCTCTAAACTACTTTATCTAGCAGATGTACTACATATACCTGTGAACAGCACTATTCTTCCCTTTCTTATCTATAACTCTCCGATGGACAGTAGACAGTGACAACATACCATATAATCACCAATCAATACAATTCGATTAAGGGGAGTAAAATAGGTACCCCATTGTCCCGAAATTGCCTTACCAATCAAGGAAGTCTGATAACTCAAATGTAAGCAAAAGGCTTACCTCAGCCGGCTGATTATCAGAAATTCCCGGATCGTCTCAAGCTCCTCGTTTCGGATTCTCAGGGTCACTTGTAAAGCTCCTCCTAGGCAAAGCTCGCCACTTGACCAGGACATTTTATAGATAGGCAACTCCTATCCTCATATTGATTAGTGGTTCCAAATGAATAATAACTACTTTAGTAGGGAAAAGACACAAAAGATATGCTCAGCATTTTTCAAAATAACTGTTCTGCTTTATTATGATGCATTTGAAGGTTTTTATACACATGATTATGTAGGTATCAAATTAATATTACAATTGTACGTTCATGATAACAAGGGGCGTTACATAGGCAAGCTAATTCTAATCAGGTCTCAAAAGAATGTAAACATGTACTGAAAACATTATTAGTGCCGTATGCACAGTGAGGGCAGTGTGCAATACATACAAAATATGCCAAGCTGCTGCTAACAAAGCAAACAGAATATTGGCATGCATTAAAAAAGGAATTAACTCCAGGCATAAAGCGATAATTCTCCCACTCTACAAGACTCTGGTCCGGCCGCACCTAGAGTATGCTGTCCAGTTCTGGGCACCAGTCCTCACGAAGACGTACTGGAAATGGAGCAAGTACAAAGAAGAGCAATAAAGCTAATAAAGGGTCTGGAAGACATTAGTTATGAAGAAAGAAAGGTTGCGAGCACTGAACTTATTCTCTCTGGAGAAAAGAGGCTTGAGAGGGAATATGATTTCAATTTCCAAATACCGTACTGGTGACCCCACAATAGGGATAAAACTTTTTCGTGGAACAGAGTTTAACAAGACACATGGCTACTCATTAAAATTTGAAGAAAAGAGGTTTAACCTTAAACTACGTAGAAGGTTCTTTACTGTAAGAGCGGCAAGGATGTGGAATTCCCTTCCACAGGCGGTGGTCTGTGGGGAGCATCAATAGTTTCAAAAAACTATTAGATAAGCACCCAAACGACCACAACATACAGGGATGTACAATGTAATACAGACATATAATCACACACATAGGTTGGACTTGATGGACTTGTATCTTTTTTCAACCCCACCTACTATGTAACTATGGAAATGCAACTAAACTTCCATCCTGAGCACGATTTTTGGCTTTCACAAAAATGCTTCTAACCTCAACTGCTTCTAAACTCCTATAAACGCCTGAGTGTACATGTACACATAGGATAACATGTTTTTCAAGCTCCTATCTTACTCTCTCCAGAATAGGTATGGCTCTAGGTAATAGGGAGGTATTGTCATCGGTAAGCAATATAGAGTATGGTCCAAGAGGGGTCTCGGACCACTCCCGGCTGGTGTTGACAATAAATACAGGGGATAAAGCCCATTCTAGAGAATGGAGGATTAGTCCCTATTGGCTGGAATTGTTTGGCAACCCTGGAGATATGGTGACTAGATCAAACAAATTTGTGCAGATCAATGCAGGCACGGCATCAGTGGCCTGGGACGCCCTGAAGGCCTATCTTAGAGGTCTCTTGATCCAACAAGTGGCAAGAACCAAGGGGAAATCTAGAGAGTGGGAAAGGGACATTAGGGACGAGATGATGCAGGCAGAGAGGCGATATGTTGAAGACCCAACTCCAGATAAGCAAAGGGAATGGCTAGATAAGCAACAAGTCTACAAAATGGCCACTACAAAGAGGATGGAGAACAAACGTATATTTCAGAGGCAGAAACATTTTGGAGAAGGGGAGAGAGTGGGCCGTATGTTGTCCCTCTTGATTAAATCTAATACCTCCCCTTCTTTTGTTCCGGCAATTAGCTTACCAAATGGGGAGGTATCCACTGATGCAATAGAGATAATGTATACATTCAGTGAATATTATAAATATTTGTAAAAATCCAAGAGGGGAGCTGAGAGTGAAAGAATAGACGCTTTCCTTCAGGGAATATCAATCCTGACTTTATAAGAGAAGGATAGAACAGATATAGAAGCACCAGTGACCCTTGAGGAGCTAAAACGGGCAGTGGCTGGGATGTCCAGCCAAAAATCACCAGGCCCAGATGAGCTCCCAAAAGAAATATACAAATGATATTGTGAGGTACTACTCCCAGAATTGTTGAAAACATTAGAATGGGCATTAGCCAATGGGAGACTCCCCACTTCAATGTCAGAAGCCGCCATCATCATAATACACAAGGAGGGGAAAGATCAATTGGATGTATCCATTATCGCCCAATTTCACTGCTATGTACTGATGTAAAAATCTTGGCTAAAGTTCTAGCAACCCGTCTAAATGGATGTATTCAAAAGTTGATACACCCTGACCAGTCAGGTTTCATTCCCAACAGATCAACTAGTACCAACATCAGAAGAGTTATTTTAAACATGCAGATTCCAACTGACATTGCAGGCTCTAGGGCCATATTTGCCTTGGATGCTGCGAAAGCTTTTGATAGCCTAGAATGGAACTATTTATGGAGGGTGTTAGAGAGATTTGGGTTTGGCCCCTCCTTTATCAAGTGGGTGAAAATACTCTATAGCGAACCAAGAGCTAAAATACAAATTAACAATGAATACTCAGAATCATTTCAGCTGGAGGGAGGGATGAGATAGGGCTGCCCTTTGTCCCCTCTAGTGTTCGCTCTTGCAATGGAACCACTAGAAATTATGACTAGATCATGGTTAGATATACATAGGTTCCAGCAGAAAATGGAGAAGGACAAGATAGCACTGTATGCAGACAATGTTCTGTTTTTTCTTGGAGATGTTAATATCTCGTTAAATACAGTGATACAAATGGTTGATGAATTTGGGCGATTCTCAGGTCTGGTTATCAACTGGGAGAAATCGGCTTTGTTACCAATTGACCCACTTGGTAACCAGATATTGCCTGGAGCTCCCCACTTGGAGGTAGTTACCAAACTGAAATATCTTGGGGTCTGGATCACAAGCGATATAAACCAGTACATTAATGATAATTTAGTCCCACTATTACTTAAATTAAAGCAAAAGATAGATATTTGGATCCGACTCCCTCTATCTGTAGCAAGGCGTTGTCATTTAATAAAGATCATATGACTACCGCAGATTCTATACTTGTACCATAACTCTCCCATTTGGATAGGTCAGAAGTGGTTCAAGAGAATAGAATCCCTTTTTAGGGAACTAATTTGGAGGAAGGGCCAATCTAGGATTGGATTGCGAACCATGCAATTACCGAATAAAGAAGGGGGTATGGCGGTCCCGCATCCAAGACCATATTTCCTGGCATCCCAGTTCCAACATTTAATGGGCTGTGGAGATCTGGGAGGGGGGAACCCTTGTAATCAAATGATGATAATGGGTCCCCACATAGTGTACTGGTAGAGATGTTATTCATTTATTCATAGATGCCCAACGATAAAATTAATCCATAAAGTATGGCAGGTAACGAAGGCATTAATGGGACATAATGGGGTAACAGAATATACCCCCTTATGGGGCAATAAAAATTTGGCAGAAGTACTGTAAGGGATATAGAGAGGCCAGGGAATGGGAGAGGCAGGGTATTAACCGATTGGTTCAATTATATAAGGGCAATCTCATGAAGACGTTCGAGGATTTAAGATGAGAATTTAATATATCAAATTAGGCATTTTATAAATATCTGCAGATTAGGCACCCCATCCAAGCACAGTTTAGGTAACAAATTGAATGGACTCAGATCCCCACACTTCTAAAAATAACTAAACCAGCCGCAACTAAAGGATTAGTTTCTGAGTTGTATGCTAGATTGTGGGTTAGAATAATAAGTGGAGCAGGGCCATCTAGGAGTAAAGCGGGATGGGAGAGAGATGTGGGGGCAATGACTACGGAACAATGGGATAGGATCTTAGAACCAGGAGACTTAGTCTCGATTTCTCTCTCGCAGAAGGTATCTCACTTGTTCCTAATTCATAGAGTCTATTATACCCCCCAAAAAGTTTTTACATTTGGAAGGAGACAAAATGATGAGTGCCCCAGATGTAAGGCGTCAGGAGATCTGATCCATATGGTATGGAAGTGTCCTAAGCTATTTAGATACTGGGCGGAGATAATAGCTAGGATAAATAAAACTTTTGGAACCACTCTAGAACCGGAGGTCAAGACTTGCCTATTTGGAAGCTTGGAAGAAGGTAGAGTCCTGACTGGCGCCATTGAAGTAGTGTTGAGATGCCTGTTTCAGGCGAGGAAATTAATAGCACAGAAATGGCAGGCACAGACCCCCCCCCCCCCCCCCTACAGTGGAGAGCTGGGTTGGGACCATTAATTCAATGGTTTGAAGTGAGAGGGCGAGATGTATTAGGCAGTGTAATTATAATAAGTTTGAAAGAATGTGGAGGCCTTGGTTGGACGAGACGGGGTACCCCCTATAAGGGGATGGTGAGGGACTCTCTCTCGTTCCTTGTCACTCCCTTGTTCTTGCTTCCCGCCCCTACGTGGTCTTGGATGTTTTTCTCTTTTATATTTCTCCTGTCCAGGGAGATGGTTTCCCTCTTACCTTTTCGGCCATGTGACTGATATATGCATAGCTAATGATTGAGTGGTGTGTTAATAAGTTGGGAGTTGTAGGGTAGATAAAATAATAACATAATATAATAACATAATATAAGTTTTGTCTTTCGCACTTTAAATGTTATATGATATTTTATGTCATTGTATGTTCTCTTTTTGATACTTGAAGAATAATAAAAATAAAGTCATTTAAAAAAAGATAAGCACCTGAAAAACCGCAACATACAGGGATATACAATGTAATGCTGATATATAATCACACACAAAGGTTGGACGTGATGGACGTGAGTGTCTGTTTTCAACCTCACCTACTATGTAACCTACTATGTAACTATGTAGCAAAAAGTAAAAAATATTGTTGTTTTTTTTTTAAATTGTCGGCTTTTTTTGTTTATAACGCAAAAAATAAAAACTGCAGAAGTGATCAAATACCACCAAAAGAAAGCTCTATTTCTGGGAAAAGAAGTGTGTCAATTTTGTTTGGGTACAGCATTGCATGACTGCACAATTGTCAGTTAAAGCGACGCAGTTCCGTATCTCAGAACATGGCCTGGTCATTAGGTGGACAAATCTTCCAGTCCTTAAGTACCGTAATTGTAAACACTTTTGTTTTCATAAAATCAAACAAAAGTTTTTACTTACCTGCTCTGTGCAATGGTTTTGCACAGAGTGGCCCTGAATCTCCCCTTCTGGTGTCTGCCGCCAATGCTGTCCACTCCTCTTCTGCTAATGCCCCCATAGAAAACTGCTTGAGGGCTCATTCACACTATTTCACTATGATAATGTGCAGTAAAATGGGTGAGCGCATTGCTTTTCTTTTAGAATTTAGTTCACCTTTAGTCTTAAACGAATCCCTATCAAGAAGATAACAATGCCGATTTAATGCCATTAACACCTCATATGGGAAATCACACGTTTTGTTTTTTTATTTCCACACCATTACATTACACCCTACACAATATTCAGCCCTCAAAAATCTGCAATGAAAACTCATTATCTATTGAAAATACTTTGATATAATCCAGAGATCCCCTTTAAAGGAAACATTGCCCATATTCATCCATTGGCTTTGCTGGAAAATCATAAATTCCTCCCTTGATGCAGTTTATCAACGACTCCTCTCCTGTTTATAAGAGCCATTGGCTATTACCTAGACTCATTTCCTGCAGATCAAAATCTGCAGCTTGACCATGAAATACATCAGGAGAGTTGTTACATGGCCATAAAGATAAACTAAATTGATTATTTTTGTATTTTGTAATTTCAGTAGGGAAATGCAAAACCTCTTTGTGGAGATCTATTACAGTCCTTTTCCGAATGGTATTGGCTTGCCTTCATGCTATTAAAAGCAATTGAATGGGTGGATGCCAACTTAGCTACACTTGAAATGATGCTGTGAATTTTATTTTGGTTTGGGTTTCCAGTTCCACTAATAAGTTGTTTGCCTGATACAGGGATGTTACAAAACAAAATTGCCAGTAATTGTGATGGCAGAAATGTGTCTTCTAACAAGCCTACCTATGAACTAAAGCACAATTTCTGGTGAGATACAAGATAACTTGGCTCTCCTTTCAGCTCGTAACATCTCTGTGAACTGCTTTCAGATCAATACTTAAATAACACATTTTACAGCCTGGTAGCATAACCTTAAATGTACCGTTGCTTTTCAGAAAAGGATAAAAAAAAAAGTATTAACGTGGCATTTTGGCTTTAGAAAAAGCTTTTTAGTGTAGGTCCACCATTTCTGAAAATAAGTCACAGATGCAGCATGTGCAAAATTTAAAAATGTGCCTCCAGTCAGGGGCAAAAGTAATTTCACTGGGGTTGGACTTCACCCTTAGGGACCAAGAGGAGAATAATGCAAAGTGGTAAAATTGTGCTAACAGTGGCTAAAAACTTGAGTCTGTGGGTGGGGCCACTCGCCCTGCATGTGGGGTTACCTTTCGCAAGGAGAGCGTTCATCAATGCCTGGGACCAGGCAGGGATTGCATTCATTTAGGAATCAAACATTATGGCTGTTCCCTGGCTTAGAGATGAGCCTTTCACTGTGTGCAGCAATTATTGTACAGAGTTTCACTGTAATGTACTGTCCCTTGTTACTACACACTTTGAGATAATGGATGTTGCATTCAGGAGGGACACCGCTGACCCTATGCCCTCTCCACCAGTTCAACATTCCACTGCCACCTCACTCCCAGTGACAGAATGGGGTCCCGCTGTGCACTTAGCGTGGACTTTATGTGTGCTCTTGTTAACTCCTTCTTTTCCATACCGCGTTGCCATGCTAAGGGTCTCCGTACTGCGGGTTCAGTCCCTGTTGCTACGGGAGACCAATTGCTGAGGAGGGAGCATGAGCACTGATCCCCTCATTACCAGAGGACCCATCACCTACTCCAGGTATTAGGTTCTTGCAGCAACCTCAAAGCATTAGCTCACCTGGAGCTCTAGGTCCTTCTCCATCTCAGCATATTATGGTAGTGTCCTCAAGCAAGTTCTCTTTAATCCAGGCTCCTCCAGGCCCTCAGCCAAACATATGCTGAGGCCTGATAACAACAGCTTATCAGTAACACAGTCTGCATCCCAAGGGAAGAGGCCCCAAGAGCGAGAGAGCTCTGAATAGACAATCCTAAACATTTATCTTCTCCCCAGCCATATTCTCTGTCAGATTGGCTGACATCAGATAAATATTCATAACCCAATGGTTAACCCTCCTACTCTATTTCTGGAAGCTTCCTCCAGTTGCAGGTGAGAACAATCGACCACCAGGCTTACAGAGACCTGACCAGACCTAGAAAACAAATTGCTGCTCAGCTGACTACAGCAGGGCCGGAAATAAATGTACTCAGGGGCAGGGGTACTACACAATTAATCAACATTAGTGGCATTTTAAACCCCTCACAACATTCCACAACTATTGGTGGTCAATGACCCTTTAAAAACCCATTACAATGGACGGACATAAAGCAGTTAATCTCATATGAGACTTTAGCGATTGGGTTTGCGAATCCTTCAATTCAGAATTGATGTCGCCTACAATACAGTAATAAAAAAAAAAACAAGCTTATGAACTGAAACAATGAATCAAAGTTTACAAAAAAGGAAACAAAATATTTCCTGGCATCAAAAGTAGAAAATGCATTGCTGTCAGGAACAGGATCTGAACCTACAACAGCTCCTGTGTCTTGAAGTGGCTTTTCTTGCTGAGCCACCTTAGATGTGAATATGCCACCTGTCTGATCCTTTGGATTTTCTTGCCTTGTCTCTTGTTTCTGATGAACCTTGAACTCTTTGCTCCTCCCATGATCTTCCTGATTTAGGCCCCGTCTCTGCACTTCCTGTTTGTCAGGTTATTGTGCTCTCTCTTGCACCTTTGTGTACCAGTAACTGTACTCATCTCCACTACCACTCAGGTTGATGTCATAGATAGATCCCTCAAAAAAAAACAATCCCACATTAATTTGAGGTCACTGACATTTCAAAACCCCCATCATTGTCAGGCAGCAGCACTTTAACCCCCCAAAAACAATTCCAAAACATTTGTGGTCGGTGGCATTTTGAAACCCCCCCATATTAATCCCACAACCATTGGTGGTCAATGAAAAAAAAAAGCCCCAGCTGTTTTGTTACAATGGCTGAATGTAAAGAGGTTACGCTCACATGAGATTTTAGTCATTGGGTTTACAAATACTTCAATACAGAATTTATGTCACCTACAAATCAAAATATTTCCTGGCATAAAGCCACAATGCAATTTGTTTTTCAAATATCATTGGGGTTTCCAAACCTAATGATGTAACATGTTCAGGAATGGGAGTTCTATCTTCTCATGCCACTACATTTCAGTTCATTAAACTAATGCTATATAATGAACCTTGAAAGGGAAGGAACAATAGTCATACATTTTCCAGCATATTAGCATCCATTGACTTCTACCTTTCTATATTTTACATTTGACTACATTTAAACTTTGGATCTGGTTCATTACTAGTTTTTTTGCCGGTAACATTATTACAGAATTTCCAGCGTGTCCTCTAAACACTGCCAAATTGCAGAGAAATACAAAGACGAACACTCTACTATATGACCCTTTACTCCAAGCAGCAAAGAAATCATTAGACAGAAATAGGTTCCCACTCATTGGTGTAATAGAGATTCTTCAGAGGGAAAGGAAAACATCTTCAAGAAAAAAAAATACACAGCACTTCGATTGATAGCTCTGCTAGGCAGATCCTGAGTACATATTAGGTGGGAAAGGAAAGTGGAACATTTGCTGTACTTTAGCCATCAAGAACATGGAGAGATTGTTACTATTACTGCGCGAGGTGAGAAAGGAACATAAAGAATTTGGGTGTTTATCACAGTCTACATGTGGCACCCAATAAAACTGTTTCAGCTAGCCATAAAGTATTAAGAGTTACAATAGTTTCTAAGTAGTCATTGTTCTGAAGGCTATCCTTAATGGAAAATGGGGCTAAGATAAAATTTTTGTAATGAAAACTTAGATACTGAACGGCAAAAAGACACAAAGGTAAGAAAATAGATTTCCAAAAGGACAATCTAGAACCAGACAAATACGAGGACTTTACTGAAAGTAATGCAAAAGTGGGCATACATTTTTATTAACTTACCATATTTTTCGCACCACAAGACGCACCTGACCATAAGAAGCACCTAGGTTTTAGAGGTTTTAGAGGAAGAAAACAAGGAAAAAAATATTATGAACCAAATGGTGTCCTAAAATATTTAATATTATACTACTACTATAGGTGGGTGGTGGAGACACAGCAATACCACCACCCCTATCAAACCAGCTCAGCTACACTATACTTGGGTGGTGGTGGTGGACACAGCAACCTCCCCTTCCCAGATCAGCTCAGGGTGACAGGGCAGACACAAACACCCCTTCAGCCTCTTCTATCACAACAGCTCAGGTGACTGGGCAGTGGATACCATACCAGACCACACCTCCCACCCCCTTATCACCTGCTCACCTCAGGCAGTGGAGGACACTGCCATTACAATCCACAACCCCCTCTGGCTGGCTGGCTGGCTCACTGGCTGGCTGGCTCTCAGTCTCAGATACACCCGGGCAGCAGCTAGGAAGGAGGGCTGGGGACATAGTTTGCAGCAGCAGCTGTCGGTGGAAGAAGCAGGAAGTGAGACTGGACCAGACCACGGTGCCTGGGGTGTTCCGGCTGAAGAAAAAAACAGCCAGGGCTCTTGCCTGATGGTGTCACATCTGGTGGGTGTCAACTGACCTGGGTGCGGAGCGCACCCCCATAGCAACGCCACTGACACCCCCCCTGTGTTTTATGTTTTGGCACCCGCGGCAGACCGCCTCCCCCCACTACCCCTTGGTATGCCCCTGCAAGGATACGCCTCACATCCTGTCCTCTCTCCTCCACAGAGAAGACGAGCGCCGATATTCTAATGCGGCTGCAATGGGGGGGGGGGGGTCATGCCTGGTCAGTATTCGCTCCATAAGATGCAGGGACATTTTCCCCCATTTTTTTGGGGGGAAAAGGTGCATCTTATTGTGCGAAAAATACGATACATAAGTCTTTCAAATTTCATGTTCCTCTAAAGTAACTCTTCTTTTTTTGCTAGTAATTCATTGATTTCATGTAGAAGCAACATGCCATCATTGCATTTCTTGATGAAGGAAGGGGGCAGGCTGACATCCACAGAAGGCTACAGAATGTTTATGGAGATGACACCATTTACAAGAGCAAGATCTTGTCATTGCTGACTCATAACCGCTTGCCGACCATATACTGTACATATATGGCGGCAGGGCGACTCTCCTGCGCAGGATCACGTACTGGCATGTTATCCTGCACTTCCGGGTCTGGAGTGTGCAAGCACACCGCCGGCGACCTGCTCCCACTGTGATTGGACACAGATCAGCAGGTCTGGTGGACTCAATGTCTGCCGGGAACCACAGATCATTCGGGAGACAAACAGAATGGCGGTCTGTATTTAAACAAGGCAGACTGCCATTCTGTCAGTAGGGAAGGTTGTGATCCTGTGTTTCTGCAAAGCAGGAACACAGATCTCTGCTTTCCCATAGTACAAGCACCTCCACCACAGTAACCAAGCACATTTTAGGCACACATTTAACCCTTTGATTGTCCATGATAATAACGCCTTCCCAGCCAGTGTCATTAGTGCAGTAACAGTGCATATTTTTAGCACTGATCACTGTATTAGTGTCACTGGTACCCAAAAAGTGTCAAAAGTGTCACTTAGTGTCCAATTTGTCCACCACAATGTCCCAGCTACGCTAAAAGTCACTAATCGCCGCCATTAGTAGTATAAAGAAAAAATCCATAAATATATCTCATAGCTTGTAGATGCTATAACTTTTTACTTTTAACAAACCAAACCAATTCACTATACACTTATTGGGATTTTTTTACCAAAAATATGTAGCGGAATACATATTGGCCTAAATTTATGAAGAAATTGGATTTAAAAATTTTTTTTTTATTAGATATGTTTTATAGCAGAAAGCAAAAAATATTGTTTTTTTTTTCAAAATTGTCCCTCTTTTTTAGTTTATAGCACAAAAAATAAAAACCACAGAGGTGTTCAAATACCACCAAAAGAAAACTCTATTTGTGGGGGAAAAAAGAACATCAAGTTTACTTGTGTACAGCGTTGCATGACTGCACAATTGTCAGTTAAATTAACGCAGTGCCGTATCGCAAAAAAATGGCCTGGTCATAAAGGGGGGTAAACCTTCCAGAGCTGAAGTGGTTAACTAGGATTTGACCTGTGCTCTCTAGCTTCTGCAGCATTCTAGACCATTAAGGGAGCAATTTCATTAGGGCAAGGGGTACCCTTTGGGCAGGGGTGTAGTGCCATCACAGTTGAAGCAGAACACTGGCCAAAAGTAACAGCAATAATAGTCTATTTAGAGGTAAAACAAAAGGCAGAATGAGAACAGGGATGATCAGCACTCAGGATGACATCCAAAAAAAAGGTATTTCCTTATTAAGTAAACATGTACAATGCTATAAAAACAGCCTATGAGTCGGACATTAGTCCTTAGTCCTGGCCATGACTAAGGACTAAGGACTAACTAAGGACTAACGTCCAACGCGTAGGCTGTTTTTACAGCATTGTACATGTTTACTTACTAGAGGAATACTATTTTGTGGATGTTATCCTGGGTGCTGATCATCCCTTTCCTTATTCTGGTATGTTGGAGGTGGCAGCCTCGGGGTCTGAGCACGGAGCAGAATTGTTATGTGGGAAGGTTGTAACGCCTATACACCTGTTTTCCCTTAAAACACTCACCTTCAATCCAGAGCTGACCTCCAGTTCTTATTTTGCACCACTGGGTGTCCTGGCAGCCAGCATCATTCAGCCCACTTCCTCTAAACCCAACTCCCAGCCTGTGAAGGAGCACAGGATTGGACTCATATCTCAGTCTCAGCATGTTCCTTATGGGAAAAGGGATACCACCGCTTCAGGCCGGTCGGTTGAAACACAAACTTCTCCTCTGGAATCAGAGAGCCTATTAGTACTATGAGTAAGCACTCTTCATAGTGAGAAACGCGTCAGCTCCTGCCTGTATCACTTTGCTGTGGTTTGTACAGTGTGATCCCAATTTTTCAATAAAAGAAAATATCCGTCTTCCGGAGTGCGGCTGTCCAGAGTTTTCCTCAGCATGTTCCTTGTCAGGACATGAACAGATTGGCTCGTTGTGTTGCTTCTACCTGTTGTACTCCAACCCTGCTTTATAGAGACTGCAGATACCAGGTCAGATTTAGGGGAAGAGTTCAAATTTCCTACAGCTTCTGGTGGACCTTGCAAAGTGTCAGGATTACAAGGCTGGCTGAACAGAACTGCAAATTGTTTGGGAGATAAGAGTTCCAATACATGGATTCCATCTGTGTATTTAGCTGCTTACCTGAAATTCAGCTTTAAAATCATTGTAAAGGCTCAAGGTCTTTTACCTTTTTTACCCCTAGCACCCCATAATACTTACCTGAGTCCCACAGTCAGTGAGCCAATGAGGAGAGAGCAGGGATGGGACTGAGCAGCGGCTCAGGAGTGAGCCTGCTCGGGTACCCCCAAAGCAAGCTGCTTGCTATGGGGGCACTAGGTAGAAGGGAGAGGCCAGGAGTGTTGGCGGGGGACCTGGGAAAAGGACTGCTGTATGCAAAACCACTGCACAGAGCTGGTAAGTATAACATGCTTGTTATTTAAAAAAGAAAATATCTGCTTTTAATATCACTTTAGGTTACTTACAGAATACATGTGCATACATATGGTTTGTGCTATAATTTGAAAAAGAACTGCTATGCCTTTCTGCAAGGATACTAAATAATGCAGATCAAGTTAGTTAAAATTTTTCCACAAGTTTTATATTTGTTAGACATGGAGGTCCTATTAGTGTCGTAGAATTGTCACTGTTATGTGATTTCTTATAGTCTTGCTGCAATAAAATGTCATCTGGAAAAAGTCTAGAAGTCTATGGGAGCTAATTACATTGCTTGGGGATAAAACTGAGAAAATCATTTAACTTTAACCATGATTCAACCCTAAAACAGTTTATTTAAGTGTTTTATGAACATCCCAGTAAGGTACTTGAGCATAAAGGCCATTTTGTTTTAAATAACCCCAGTTATTATTATAGTTCTACGTAAAATGTAATTATAATATAATCAAAGGTCAGATGCATAAAAGTCTTCAAGTTATACCTTGAAATAACTTATTAGCAAAACTTAGCAGGATCAACATTACATAAGTGGTGCAGCAGAAGACTAGATTGTGGGGTGCAATTGCCCCCCCTGGGCCAGTACTAGTAAAATATGTTTGGCTGATGGCCCTAAATGAAAATACATAACCTTTCAGACCTGCAGTTAGCTAGACATTATTTCCTAGACATTATTTAGCTGCCTTGTTCGGAGGCTAGTCTTCCACAACTACCTTTGTAGATCTGAGATGTCATGTGGCTGAATGCCGAAAGCTGCAAGGGAAGCTGATGCTGGAAGAGTTGAAAATGTGTGTTACAATAAACCATGTCCTTTAGGAACACCCATGTCCATTAGAGGATCAATTGGTTGCGTTTGCCCCCCAGTCAAAGGTTTCAGTCCTTCCCTGGACTGCTGTAAATAATTAATTCAACATTAAAGTGGCCCGTGGCAGTCCTTATGTTACCTTATCTAAAAGCACAGGTCATGTACTTGCCAGTGGAGCTCGAGATGACAAAGATAACAATGCACATTTCCCGTCCACACACCCCTGGTAGTGGAAACAGAGACTGTTAGGGCAGCGGAAGGGTGCAGGTGCCAGGAAGTTGGATCAGCGAACTTGAGCTTGGAAATACTGAGGTCCGATGAGCAGAAGCCTGAAGTCAGGTCACAAGCTGAGTCCAGTAACAGCCAAGCAGATAGGAACAGAATCACAATCAGTTCCCAGGTCAGAGATAGGCAAGGGTCGGCAACATGCTGGCAGCAAACAAAAAAAAAAGTCTGAATCTTAATCTAAAGTCCAGGCCGGGGTTGATAGCACAGATAAGCAGCAGGCATGATTAGGCAAGGAAAATCAGATGCAGCTGGGTTAGTACCAGGATCAAGCAGGCTTTCAAGAACACAGTTCACAAGGGTAAGAGCTGAAGACCATCCACTGATAATACTATGCAGGCCTCAGGTTTGCCAGGATCTGTGGGGCGACCTGTGCGTCCATGTGTGTACCATGGCGGGTTCTCATCCTCGCACGCTTTGATAAATACCTATATTTAAGAGTATGTACCCGCCTATGCGTATGATGTTCCTGACAGTATATATCTGTGCATAGAAGCTGTTGTAAGCTCTACATTGCTCCATCTGTTATATCTCTCTAGCAATTTCAGCAAATCAAGGAAGGAAGGATAATGTACCCAAGCAGACTCTTTGTACGCAGTCAATGCACATCTATACTCCTGAAGTTAAAGGTGACTTTTACACACAGTTTTCACAGCTGCTATATCGGTATCACTAGAGAGCTGTGATATCAGAAAGAAAACATTAAAGAGTTTACAGCTGCCTCTATGCCTAGATGCTGTTGGATCGAATAACAAGAGGAATGGAATACTTTTATTCAAAACCCAATTCCAGAAATTTTTCTGACTTTGGATAGTAAGAAAGTGTTGTAAGAGTTGGGCGTTGCACAGTGCATTCAGAGCTCTGATTGGGTTGAACTTTGCACAATCAGGCAGCTGGTTGTTAAGGAGCAGGCCGGGAAGCCAGCCGCGGGGTCCTTAACAACTGATGAATCATCAGCTGTCAATGGGCTTCTCCACTGACAGCTGAATAAAAAAAAATAAACCATTGCTGGCAATTAAAGAGTGAAAAAAAAATGGCGTGGGGTCCCCTCCAAGTCCATACCAGGCCATTTGACTCTAGTATGGGTTTTAAGGGAAACCCCTCGCCAAAAAAAGAAAAACTCCATACCTGACCCAGGCCCTTATCCGAGCCTGCAAAAGGGGGGGGGGGCGATCGAGCGCCCCCCCCCCCTCCTGAGTCCTGAACCATGCCAGGCCATATACCCTCAATATGGGGGGGTGCTTTGGGTCAGGGGGTGCTCTTTTTTTAACATTCTTCTATTACTGGCAATGGTATTGTATTTCCGGCAATTTAAATGCCATTTCATGCATTTTTTTATCTTTAGAAATGTCATTTTTGCTGCAGCATGTTCTATACATGCTACAGATGCAACACTTTACAGGCAGAGTAAGGTCCCCCCCCAGGAATTTTTTTTTATAAAACATTTTTTTTTATTATTGCACTTTGAGCATCATTAAAATCACTGCTCCTGTAAAAACAATCTTCTTTAAAAAAAAAAAATTAGCATCGATACACGTCCCCCAGGGCAGTACACGGACCCCATACCCTTTTTATGGCCAATTACTTGCAAATAAGCCTTCAAAATGGGGACTTTTGATTTTTAAAGTTTGGGTCTATAGACTTTTATTGGGTTCGCTGTTCGGGTCAGAACTATTTCTCTGTTCGGGAGTTCTGGTGCAAACCGAGCAGGGGGATGTTCGGCCCATCTCTAAGTATTGTATGTTTTGGTTGTACTGCTATCTGTACCCCCCTTCCCCAGACACCAAAACATGAAATGAGGGCATGAATGTCTCTGGATAAGAAAATCCATACAGACTAATATTATTAGTAGTTTGCACTTGTAATGCAAAGTGGATTTGCTTTTCGTAAATAACCCCCAGTAGTAAATAACCCCCATAAGGTGTTATAGTTACCCTGATCAGCACTGCTTTTTCACAATCTTTGTTTTCAGTTTTTTTTGGTCCTGCCATTAATCAGAGCAGCTGCGATCTTTAGTTGGTTTTGAAATCGTTTCTTTTTTGTTTTAGAAATCCTAGGCGCTGTATTGCACATTTTTTCAAAAGTTAGTACAGAAACTTCTTTTGGGAATCGTTGCTGCGCCGCAAAGTCGGACAGTGCCATTGGCAAATCGCATGCCAAATTGCATCAATGTGAACCTAGGCTAAAGCTGGTTTTGGAAAATGCAGAGCTTTCACTATTACCCTTTACCCCCCCCCCCCCACACACACACACACCCTTCTAATTAATTACCAGGTAAAAAGAAGGGGTAACATAAAATCCATGTGATATGCCAGCCCAAGTCTTTTAATTTCTGGACTGTAGAGGAGGAGGATTCTTCTGCCCGGGTGACATGGCCACTTCCCGTTTGCTTTCTGGGTTGTGATGTTCTCTCAAGCTCCAGAAGTCTGCAGCAGGGAGGTGACATCACCACCAGAGGGCAGCAGTTGGCATTGGCACAGACTGCAGCAACGGATCACCGATCTCTACTCCTGGAAGAGACGCCAAAGGGACACATGATGGCTGATTCAGGTAAGAAAAATAAAAAAGTGTTATAAGGTAAGGTAAAAAAAAAACACAATGGGGGTCATTTACTATAACTCCAGGAAGTACTGGGCACTATGGCAAATAATAGAGCAAATTTTAGCCAAATGGAAACAAAACGGCGAATTTGCGCATGAAAATCAGCGATATAAGCGGAGAACAAACGTTTGTAAATTCTAAATTGCCACTAATTAGCGCTTCTGCATATATACAAATGCCAATTCTCATCAAGTTGTTATATAGCACTGTACTGTAGCCATGATCCATGTATGTGAAAGAAACATTTTTTATCAGAGATGAGCTCTAGTTCCCGTGCATCTATTGATTTATATTGCAATTAGTATTCCTATTTTTTTTTTCCTTCTTTTGCTAAGAAATGCAGTTCTGAATGATTATTACATAGTAATGTCTGCTATTCTGTAAAGTTACATGTATTAATCATTTAGGTTACCTATTTGTTGTATGTTGTTTTTTTCATGTTTTTGATTTATTATTTAATAATTTAGTTGACTATAACGCAGTAATTATTTATGTTCATTCTTTAATAATACTACACTATTATGCAGGTCTTGTACTTAGCACAATGGCTTAGTGGTCTGCTTTGATATCTCCACACCACTCATGGTATGAGTTCAAACAACAACCTACCATCCACCAGCTCTGTTTATTTTTTCAGTGCGCAAGTGAATTAAAATAAACAAACAAAGAAATGTAAACTGCCCTTTAGCTAGTGTGTGGTGTTTGGAATGTCACATCATAATATAATTGAATACTTACATACCATTGCATGCATTTAAAGAGTTAATACAATAAAAACTTTCACATTAAACTGCATTGGCTACTTGGCAATCACCTATTTTCAGTAAATAAATATACACGTATATTTGTGTTGCTTTGGCTAATTGGCTAACAGTAATTCTCCTTTTCTCCACCAATAGTAATCTTTTAGGATTCTTCTGTGGGATTTGAACCCATGAGTCTTTCAATACCTGAATGTTTGAAGGTAGAGGTACTAACTGCTAGCCTATTGGGCTGAGCACAATTATATATATACAAAATACTTTTACTAGTGTTTGATGTGTTATATACTATACAATAAAGTTTATCAAATGTAAACTGCTTGTTAGCTAGTGTGTGGTGTTTGGAGATTCACCCCATAATATTAGTGAATACTTACATACCATTGCATGCATTTGAAGAGTTAATACAATAATATCAACCACATTAAAGTGGTTACACATTAAAGGCTACTTGGCATTCACTGTGTGCTGCTTTGGCTAATTGGCTAACTGGCTAACAGTAATTCTCCTTTTCTCCACCAATAGTAATCTTTTAGGATTCTTCTGTGGGATTTGAACCCATGAGTCTTTCAATACCTGAATGTTTGAAGGTAGAGGTGCTAACTGCTAGCCTATTGGGCTGAGCACAATTATATATACAAAATACTTTTACTAGTGTTTGATGGTTTATATACCATACAATAAAGTTTATCAAATGTAAACTGCTTGTTAGCTAGTGTATGGTGTTTTGGAGATTCACACCATAATATTAGTGAAGACTTATTTATTTTTATTTAAAGCGGGGGTTCACCCACACCGCCAAAAAAAAAAAAAAATTAAAAGCCAGCAGCTACAAATACTGCAGCTGCTGACTTTTAATACATGGCCACTTACCTGTCCCAGGGTCCAGCGATGTCGGCAGGGGACGCAGAGAACCCGCTCGGTTCTCGGCAGCTGCCGCTGCCATCCTAGGTGAGGGAATCAGGAAGTGAAGCGTTGCGGCTTCACTTCCCGGTTCCCTACTGCGCATGCGCGAGTCGCGCTGCGCGTCCCTAGTGGTCGCTGCTCTCTCCTGGGAGCTGTGTGTTCCCAGCAGACAGCGCGGTCGGGACGGGAAGAGGCATAGACTCCCATGGGAGTCTATGCCTGAAGTGGGTGCAAATACCTGTCTTAGACAGGAATCTGCACCCCCCTCCCCCCTGAAAGGTGCCAAATGTGACACCGGAGGGGGGGAGGGTTCCGAAAAGCGGAAGTTCCATTTTTGTGTGGAACTCCGCTTTAAGGTACTTCTATAGTGCCGTCAATTTACGCAGTGCTTTACATATACATTATACACTAATATGGGCCCCTACCCTCAAGGAGCTTACAATCTAAGGTCCCTAACTCACATTCATATACTAGGGCCAATTTAGACAGAAGCCAATTAACCTACCAGCATGTCTTTGGAGTGTGGGAGGAAACCGGAGTACCCGGAGGAAACCCACGCAGGCACAGGGAGAACATGCAAACTCCAGGCAGGTAGTCTTGTGGTGTGGTTGGGAATACAAACCAGCGACCATTTTAGCCAAATAAAATTTCAACAGGCGAATGTGCAAATGAAAAACTAGCGCTATTAGTGAGAAACACATGTTAGTAAATTTTAAGCTGGCGTTAATTAGTGCTTCCGCGTATATGCAAATGCCAATTCCTACCAAGTTGTTATATAGTACTGCACTGTAATCATGATCCATGTATGTGAAAGAAACATTTTTATGTGAGATGTGCTCTACCTCGTGTGCATCTATTGATGTATGTTGCAATTAGTATTCCTAGTTTTTTCTTTCTTTTGCTAACTAATGCAGTTATGAATGATTATTACATAGTAATGTCTGCTATTCTGTAAAGTTACATGTATTAAACATTTAGGTTATCTATTTGTTGTATGTTGTTTTTTTAATTTAGGTGACTATAAAGTGGTAATTATTTATATTCATTCTTTAATCATACTACACTATTATGCAGGTCTCATACTTAGCTTAATGGCTTAGTAGTCTGCTCAGATGTCTCCACAGCACTCATGGTACAAGTTCAAATACCAGCCAACCTACCATCCCCCAGCTGTGTTTATTTTTTCAGTGCACAAGCGAATTAAAATAAACAAACAAAAAAATGTAATCTGCCCATTAGTTAGTGTGTGGTGTTTGGAATTTCACACCATAATAGTATTAAATACTTACATATCATTGCATGCATTTGAAGAGTTAATATAATAGAATCAGCCAAATTTAAAGTGCATTGGCTTATTGGCATTCACCTATTTTCAGCATATGCTGCTTTGGCTAATTGGCTAATAGTCATTTGCTTTTTTTTCACCAATTCAATCTTTTAGTATTTCTCTGTGGGATTTGAACCCATGAGTTCTCTCAAGGTAGAAGTGCTGACCGCTAGCCTATTGGGTGTAGCACAGTCATACATAGAAAATACATTCACTAGTGTTTGATGTTTCTTCTCCCCGAGCTGTCTCTCCTGCTGCCACCATCTTCTCCCGCTGATGTGTTCTTCAGCGCAGCCGGTTACCCACTAATAAAAAAAAGCCGCTCTTCTTGTGGCGGTCTTCTGTGGCCATCCGATAATGTCACCCGGAGAGTCCGCTCCATGGCTATGTAAGAGACACTACACAGCGGGTGACAACACAGCGGAGGAAGACCACAATGGAAGAAGAGCAGCTTTTTTTTTTATTAGCGGGTAACCAGCGGTGCGGAAGAACACAGCAGATGGCGGCGGCAGGAGAGACGGCTCTGGGAGAATACAGCTCGGGGAGAAGATGGAGGAGGGAGAGACAGCGTCTGGAGAAGATGGCTCAGGGAAGAAGACAGCTCGGAGCTATTCTACAATAAAGGACTTGTCAAAAACCGGCTATTAATTTTTTTACATTTCACTGCTTTTTTTGGTGAATGGGTAAGGGTAAAATGTACCCCATACCTATTCACATAGGGGGCAGGATCTGGGAGCCCCCTTGTTAAAGGGGGCTTCCAGATTCTGATAAACCCCCTGCCTGCAGACTGACAACCACCGACCAGTGTTGTCGGGAAGAGGCCCTTGTCCCCATCAACATGGGGAAAAGGTGCTTTGGGGCATGTGGCCTGGTAAGGTTCAGAAGGGGAGGGTGCTCACTCGTCCCCCCCTATCCTGACCTCCAGGCTGCATGCTCAGGTAAGGGTCTGGTATGGATTTTGGGGGCCCCACATCAAATTTATTTTACATTTTGGTGTGGGGTTCCCCTTAAAGTCCATACTGAAGGGCCTGGTATGTACTGGGGAGACCCTACGACATTTTTTTCCTTGAATTTTGGAATTCCATTCCATATTTTTGAATAAGTACATACCATTGCATGCATTTGAAGAGTTAAAATATGGAATAAAGCAAGCTGATGTGCTTTGCCTAATTATGCTTCTGAGTACAATGCACACTTCTGGGAGGTGATGCTGTCAGTGGGATTTGAATTCATGGTTTGAACTTTTGGGGGCAGCAGGGTATACCGCTATGCTACAGAGCTGAGCACTTACCTACAGAGAAAATACATTTACTAATGTTTGATTCAATACAATAATGTTTTGCATTTCAGGCATTAATATTATAGTAACAACCATGCTCGTGCCGATGTGGCATTGGCTAATAGGCATTTGCCTCTTTTCAGCATATGCTGCTGAGTACAATGCAAGCTTTCAGTAGGTGATACCATCTGTGTGATTTTCAGCCATTTGAGCACAATTATATTGAGAACATATGTTTACTAGTGTTTGATGGTGGGACTACTTTATATTCTAGGTATAAAATAGTACTCAGCACAGTGACTTAGGCACCTTTCACACTTGTGCAACCTGAAAGTTGCAAGATTTTAATGCGACTTTAAGCAATGCCTATGTAATCTTGAGGTCTATGGACGCAGGAGTCGCAGGGAAAGACACGCAACTTTCCCATTATTTTGCATCAGCAATTTTGCCGCAATTCCAGGGAATGCCTGTGTAAACTTGAGGTCTATGGATCTCAACTCGCAAGTCAGACCAAAGTAGTACAGGGACTACGTTGAAGTCAGTGTTACTTGAAGTCGCACAGATATGAATGGTACACATTAAAAATCATGGGGTATGACTTGTCATACGACTCTGATGTCCAAAGTGTGACTCAGTCCGACTTTGTCAGCGATTTCAGAGACATCAGTGCACTTTCCTGCACAGATGTCTAGTGAAATCACATAGGTCCCAACTGTTCTCCTTTAAGAAGGTGTCCTATGCCTACCTACTTTTGCTAATAGGTGTCCCTTATACCCATCTCAAAAAGTTGGGAGGTAAGAAATCGCCCCCTGAAGTCGCCCAAAGTAGTGCAGGAACTACGTTTGGGAATTGTTGTGGCGTCGCACCAATTCGGACAGTTCCATTGCCATCAATAGGTGCCGATTTGGCCTACAATTTGACATGTCAATTCAGATCTATGTGAACATGGGTGAAGTTGCATAGATATTAGAGCTGCACGGTTCTGGCCAAAATGAGAATCACAATTTTTTTGCTTAGAATAAAAAGATCACGATTCTCGCGACGTAAAATCTTTCACATTATCCCACAAAAAATTGGGCTAACTTTTCTTTTTTTTAATTCATTAAAGTACTTTTTTCCAAAAAAAATTGCATGTGAAAGGCGCAAATACAGTGTGACATAAAATATTGTAACAATCACCATTTTATTCTCTAGGGTCTCTACTAAAAAAAATATATATAATGTTGGGGGGTTTTAAGTAATTTTCTAGCAAAAAAAAAAAATGATTTTAACCTGAAACCAACAAATGTCAGAAAAATGTTTAGTGTTTAAGTGGTTAAACTTTCCTCACTTACACAGAAGTCTATTTAATTGACAAATTGTTACAAGGTTTCTAGTTAAGTTCACTGATAAAGAATGTTCTAATTCTTGGCAGACTTCCTGGTTTTTCGGCTGTGGCTTCAGAAGAGCAGAGAGAGTTCTTTGCATAGCAAGAATCGTGAAACTCTTTTTTCAAGATCGTAAAGGGGGAAAAAATCACGATGACGATTAATCGTGCAGCTCTAATAAATATGCATGGAAATCATGGGGACAACTTTTCATGTGACTGAGGTCCAAAGCTCCATGAAAAGTCACCCAAGTGTGAAAGTAACCTAATGCGATTAATTGATAACACCTTTGAATAAGGCCCCATTTGCTCTTGTGCGACCTTAAAATTGCACAGCTTTGTCATGACTTGAAGCAATGTCTGTGTAATCTTGTGGTGTATGGACCTCAAATCGCATCAAAGTCAAACCAAGGTAGTGCAGGGACGAATTTGCTACACCTTCAGGATGCACAAGTGACAATAGGGCCAAATTCAAAGGTGTTATCCTTGAATCTCATTCACACTGCTGCGACCTGAAAGTCACACTATTTTGCTGCCACTTTGCCGCTGCAACTTGGGCCCAACTTCTGGGAATGCCTGTGTAATATTGTACCCAATATACCTCAAGTCACACCAAAGTAGTACAGGGACTACTTTGAAGTTGGTGCAACTTAAAGTAGCACAGATATGAATGGTTGTCATTGAGAATCATGGGGTACAACTTGTCATGCAACTCAGAGGTCCAAATTTGCTGGAAAATTCACCCAGCTGTGAAACAAGTCATATATTTTAATAAAAGGAGCTCTCATTTATACTTGCATAGTCCTTACTGATTTACATCAGCAGAACAAATACAGGAAGTGATGTGTGCACATGGGACGGAAGCAAATGTGTGGTGATGTCAAACAAATCAATGAACCCCACCCACACCAAATCTAACTATGACATCCACCCCGCATTGATTAAGTACAAGTACATATCCTACACTTACCCAGCCAATGAGCAGCGCCTCCTCTCTGCTAAAGAGACCTCGCCATGTCCACCTATATGGAGATCCTGACCAGCACAGGAACTTCCGGGTGCATACAATGAATAATTTCCAGGTCAGAAGGTGAAACCACGCTTTTGATTGCCGCTGCGAATATGTGATCTCAACCATGATTAGTATTTTTTTATTTTTAGATATGCAAATCTGTATTTCTACATATATTTGAAGGTAAACTTAAGGGAGTTTGCTAAGAAATGGTGTCCCTGGGTTAGCAGCAGGTGAATTACAAAGGCAAAAGGCCCACTTTGAGCCCTGGTTCACACTGACAGAGGGAGGAAATCGTTCAGCTGAACTCACACAATTTCATTCCTGCATGTCAGTCCCAACTGTGGGGGCAACATCAGAGACATCAGTGCAGGTTTCTGCACCAATATCAATACAAATCGCACCAATTAGAACAGTGCAATTGCCACAGATTTGACATGTCAAATCACACCAATGTGAACCAGAGCTGACACATTCAAACACTACCTATCCACCAGCTGAATTCATTACCTGCAATTCTCCACAGCTGTTAATGATAAAGGTGGAATTTTTATATATAACTTGCAGTTGTGCAGAAGCCTAGGTTTACATTGGAGCGATTGGTCATGCGATTTGAGAGATCAAATCGCATGACTATTGGTAATGGCACTGTTCCAATTGATGCAACTTTTTTTTTGTCGCACCGCATCAATTTGCTAAAGTAGTTCCTGCACTACTTTTGCAGATTTCAGGTGCGACTTCTATAGACATTTGTGTATGAAGCCACCTGAAATCACACGGACCTTGCTACTTTGAAATCGTGCTACTTCAAGTGAAGTAGCGCAATTTCAAAGTAGCATGTGAACCAGGGCAAAGAGATTAGTTTTTTGGTGCACAAATACATATTGAAATAAAATATAAAAGAGATATTGCACTTTCCCAAAACCACCACCCACAAAAACTAAAGAAAGAAAAGTAGAAGAAAAAAAAAAAAACACCACACACACCACAACAAAAGCTCAATGTATTTATTTTACCAGCAGAAAAAAAAAAAATTTACATTTACTAGCTTCAAAAAAATTTGGACAGGATATATGGTACTACATTTAGCAACGGAATTTTAAGGGCCCTGCTCATAGGAGCTTACAATCTAAAATTAGACAAAACCTTAGAGTGGACACAGCTTTAATTTCAGTGTATAGCGGGAACACATCACATTATTATCTGCAAGATTATAGAAACATACTTAACAGTCATTCTTACAAAGCATTCCAACTGAATATTGCAAAAGACTTACTCAAAACACCCACCACCAGCCCACAATTCACACATACATACATTGGTGACCATGTTCTGCTGGAAGCTGCATTTCGGTGTACACGATTAAACGAGATCAAAAATAGTAGGTCAGCAGATGCTTCCAAACGATGTTTGCATGATCAGACAGGAACAATACACACACAACATTGACAGCATGGCCACATAAACCCACTTTTGATTGAAAAAATGCACAAGAATTTCATCAAATCTCCCAATATCATTCCTTCTCCATCACAACAAAAAACCTGACCTTCTCAGGCCAAACGAACCCCCCTACTGCAGGCCTTTATATAAGAGAGGTTGTATTGTTAGCACACTGACACACCCAATAGAAGTACACGCCCACCAGTATCTTTCAATCTGTCTCTTCATGTATGTCTAAAGTGATTGCACCTGATGAGCTAGAACACATAATAGTATTTGCAACTGTGTTAGCCCTTGGCTATGTGCATCAAATTTCCAACTACAGGACAAAGATCAAAGTCCATTTGCATCCACATAAACAAAGCAACAGTTTTCTAAGCATATGTACACGTGCAGTGTAAACCCTAAAATTTGAAATGTCCAAGTCCCTGGGCATGATTAGTGCTAATAAACATTAACGTCAGTCCCTGGCCGCAATGAGCTTCCAATATAAAGTCCAAAATTAACAATCTTACATTAGAACCTATTTCGACAGGAGACAAATAAGATGCCAGCATGTCTTTGGATTGTGGTGAGAAACCCACACAGGGAGAACATATAAACTTCAACACAAGGATTAGCATGTTGGGGAATTGAACCAACATCCCAGGTGCTGCTAGACGGAACTGCTACCCACTTAGCCACCAGGCAGCCTCACACATGTTCTCTACATCTCTGTGGTGTGAACCAGCCCTAAGTCCATAGCCATGCTCAGTGTCACAAGCAATATACAATATATTGGCCTAAGTATTGGGATGCCTGCCTTTAAACACACATGAACTGTAATGGCATCCCAGTATTAGTATTGGGTTCAAAACTCATTTGGCCCACCCTTTGCAGCTATAACAGCTTCAACTCTTCTTGTCCACAAGGTTTAGGAGTGTGTCTATGGGAATGTTTGACCATTCTTCCAAGTGCATTTGTGAGGTCAGGCACTGATGTTGGACGAGAAGGCTTGACCTACAGTCTCCTCTCTAATTTATCCCCAAGGTGTTCTGTTGTGTTGAGGTCAGGACTCTGTGCAGGCCAGTCAAGTTCCTCCACCCCAAAATCACTCATCCATGTCTTTATAGACCTTGCTTTGTGCACTGGTCCAAATGATTTGGTGGAGGGGGATTATGGTGCAGGGTTGTTTTTCAGGGCTTGGCCTCTTAGTTTCAGAGAAGGGAACTCTTAAGGCGTCAGCATACCAAGACATTTTGGACAATTTCATGCTCCCAACTTTGTGGGAACAGTTTGGGGATGGCCCCTTCCTGTTCCAACATGACTGTACACCAGTGCACAAAGCAAGGTCCATAAAGACATGGATGAGCAAGTTTGGGGTGGAGAAACTTGACTGGCCTGCACAGAGTCCTGGCCTCAACCCGATAGAACACCCTTTGGCTGAATTAGAGTAGAGACTGCAAGCCAGGCCTTCTCATCCAACATCAGTGCCTGGCCTCACAAATGCACTTCTGGAAGAATGATCAAACATTCCCATAGGCAGACTAAACCTTGTGGACAGCCTTCCCAGAAGCTGTTCTAGCTGCAAAGGGTGGGCCAAATCAAATTTTAACCCTACGGACTAAGACTGGGCTGCCATTAAAGTTCATGTGTGTGTAAAGGCAGGCGTCCCAATACTTTTGGCTATATAGTGTATCTGGAAAAGACTTACAACGGTGGTGGAACCCTCCTACACATAACTACTACAATTAGACATAGTTATAGGACCTGGGAGATGAGACAACTTCTCTACATGAAGTAACATGGTTGAGATTTGAACCCAGACCCTCAGAGATACTAAGTAGAAGTTCTAACCTCAAAGCCACGGAGCTGCCACATGTGAGACCCTCCTACACATAACTACACATAAATACACATAAAAACACATATATACTGCATTTCTATGGACATACAGGTGATGGAATTACATTACTCAAGAGTTATTCTTCTTGATTTATTCTGTGATATTTGGTGTTTTTTTTGTGGGTGAGAGTAGAATATTACCCTCAAATTTTTGGGAATTACATTTTGCTTTCTGATGTTGGTACACATATCACATTTTTTGGGCTCAAATTATGAATATTTGGAAATAATACAAAGCACAAAAAATGTGATTAATTTTAAATTTTCATCAGCAATGGTATTGTTTGTGGATTGTAAAGACACCTGTGTGAGTTTAGGTTAAAGATTGTTTTGAGATGAAGAGTAACAAGTGAAAGTGACAGAGAAAAATATATTTTACCAAAACATCAAAACATTCCACATTGTAGCATTCTTCAAATCAAAATATTTTAAGTAGAAGCAACAATGTTGCAAAGGAAAATTTATTTCACAGAAAGATACATTTCATCTCAACATTAAAAAGGTTTTTTTGTGAAAGTTAGAATTGTTCCATTAGAATCAATGACTGAAACTTCATTTGGACTAAATTAGAGCAGATTTTAACTTCCAAAAAATGTTCTCTAATTAGCTCTCATTTTGGTATTTACTATACCTCCAGGTAAAAAAGACACTTGAGTTAAAATGAGAGTTATTTTCAGGTCTGAGCATGCTCAGTTGTGTTGGCACCTAGTTGTCCAAAACGGGGAATTTTTCACTTTTCAGACTTTTAAAGATATTTCAGTGTAGAAATCGATTTTTCACACAGTTTAAAAGCAGATAATCTTTAAATAATATACCGCATATTTCAGTACCATTTAGACAATTATATCATGTTCTAAACATTATTTCCATGTGCAATTCTCTAGGTTTTAGCAGAGTAAGGGTTTGGGCTCTATTTAGTTTCAGGGAGCTATAGTAAATTCGATTTTGGGAGTATTTTCTCACCAGCGCTATAGTGAATACCGTTTTAGCGCGAATTAGCGCTATTAGCGCTAATGCGCGCTAAATTGCCGCGAATTAGCGCTAATTCGCGGCAATTTGCGCGAATTAGCGCCATAGCGCTATAGTAAATTACCCCCAATGTGATTGAATGGGAGGGTTCATAGAGTTTGCCTAGAGATGGGCTTTAAAATCCTTAGGACAATGTCTTAAAATCCTTGCATCTATCCACCTACAAAACAAGAATCCTGCAGTGTAAACAGGTGATTTCAAAGTAAGGAAAAGCAATTCCAAAATGAGACAGATCACTGTTCTTGCTTTTATTACTGCAAAGGGAAAGATTACATGTTACCGAGAGAGATGAGCTCGGGCCATTTCAGTTCTATCGGTAACCGGCAAGCTTTCTCAGTGGTCTGTCAATCACACAAGATTTTCCGCTTGGATACATTTTCCTTTGTGTTGTGTGAGCTCCTAGAATTCTTACAGAGATCTTGTGATAAAAATAAACCATCAAAAAAAAAAAAAGCTTGGAAGACCAAAAGGGTTTAATCAATAGGACTAATCCATGAAATGACCATTGCCTGGGGTCATAGCATTAGCATTGAAAATATTTTGTCAGAAAATTGCAATTCACCCAGGACATGTGTGCCGTGTGCCGTATATTAAGGTATTAATGATAAGAAATTCTGGGGACTTTTGATCTCAGTGCTCTCAATTCACATTTGCTCTTGCACTTGATTTCTAAAATATATGGAATTTTCATTACATTTTCCTATATTATAAAAACACAACACTTGTGGTGAAAAGAAAAATATCTTTAAACTTACAAAATAATGCATGTTAACCGTTTCCCTGCCAAGGGCATACCTTAATTACTATAACTATATCATATTTTTTACAGGATTTGCAGGCGGTGAAATAAGTATTGAACACGTCACCATTTTTCTTGGTAAATATATTTCTAAAGGTACTATGGACATGAAATTGTCACCACATGTCGGTAACAACCCATGCAATCCATACATACAAAGACACCAAAACAAATATGTTCAGAAATTAAGTTATGTGTAATAAAATAAAATGACACAGGGAAAAAGTATTGAGCATGCCAACTAAAATGTATTTAATACTTGGTACAAAATCCTTTGTTGGTAATGACAGCTTCAAGATGCCTCCTGTATGAAGAAACTAGTCACATGCATTGCTCAGGTGTGATTTTTGCCCATTCTTCCACACAAACAGTCATCAAATCTTGAAGGGCCTCTTCTATGAACTCTGATCTTTAGTTGTTTCCATAGAATTTTATATTGGATTCAAGTCAAGTGATTGGCTGGGCCATTCTAGTGGCCCTTGGCTCTTAAACAACTCTTCTAATAATTCTTTTTACTGCTCTGTCAGAAATTTTGCGAGGAGCACCTGGTCGTGTCCAGTTAATGGTGAAAATATGTTCTTTCCATTTCCAGATTATGGCCCCAACAGTGCTCACTGGAACATTCATTCCATTTTATTACACATAACTTATTTCTGAACGTATTTGTTTTGGTTCCTTTGTATGTATGGATTGCATGGGTTGTTACCGACATGTAGTGAAAATTTCATGTAAATAGCACCTTTAGAAATATGTTTATCTAGAAAAAGGGAGCCGTGTTTAATACTTATTTTACCCACTGTATATAGTGCCAACAGTTTGTGGAGCACGGCGTTAGGGCAAACAGTATAGTTACAATACAGTTCAATACAGGAGGAATCAGAGGGCCATAACAAACAGGTTATACTTACATACTCTGTGCAGTGGCTTTTCACAGAGCAGCCCCGATCTTCCTCTTTTCAGGTTCCCCGCCGGCGCTCCTGGCTCCTCCTCTTCAACCAGTGCCCCCAATAGCAAGCTGCTCGCTCCTGAGCCCCGCACGGCCCCGCCCCCCCACTCTCTCCTAATTGGCTAACTGGCTGTGATTGACAGTAGTAGGAGCCAATGGCTCCCGCAACTGTCTCAGCCAATGAGAAATGAGAGATTCCGGAGAAGCTTAGCTTTCATGCACATTACTGGATCGAGAGGGAGCTCAGGTGAGTATTAGGGTTGGCTGGGGGGTGGGGGTGCTGCACACAGAAGGTTTTTTTTACCTTCATGCATAGAATGCAATAAGGTAAAAAACCTTGAGTCTTTAAGACCACTTTAATCTATAATGGTCCATCCTGTAGAGGCCTACTGTATGTGGACTTTTGCAGTCCATTGCAGTGCTTTAACAGTTGTTAATGTGTGTTATGCCATGTGTTCCTTTTTTCATGTTGCTTGCGTTAAAGCGATTATATATATATATATATATATATATATATATATATATATATATATATATATATATATATATATAGGGTCACAGACGTATATGACCATATACTTTGTACCTGTATATCATTTACTAACCACTTCCCCCCTCCCCTCTTTAATTGGTAAGCTGAACAAAATATAAGCTGCATACACACCCAATAAAGGCAGGCATTTTATGAATGCACAACCTGCTTCTCGTTTCATTCGGTGTCTCCAGATATCTGAGGGGCCCTGTTGGTGTACCTATAGAAGGGTGGTCATCCAGAATACCTACTATTTCCTTTCAGCCAGGAAGAGTAAAATCTTTGGGATGGTGGGAAGGGATCAAGTTCTGTATCTTTGTGATGTCCGCGGTACAGCAAGGGCAGGTGCACTGATGTCTTTTCCTGTGGTCCTCAGGGTGTCAGGAAGCGTGTTCAGGATTTTCCTGCTAACCTGAATTATAAGAGATATATGCCCCGTACACACGGTCGGATTTTCCGATGGAAAATGTGTGATAGGACCTTGTTGTCGGAAATTCCGACCGTGTGTAGGCTCCATCACACATTTTCCATCGGATTTTTCGACACACAAAGTTTGAGAGCAGGCTATAAAATTTTCCGACAACAAAATCCGTTGTCGGAATTTCCGATCGTGTGTACACAAATCCGACGCACAAAGTGCCACGCATGCTCAGAATAAATAAAGAGATGAAAGCTATTGGTTACTGCCCCGTTTATAGTCCCGACGTACGTGTTTTACGTCACCGCGTTCAGAATGATCAAATTTTCCGACAACTTTGTGTGACCGTGTCTATGCAAGACAAGTTTGAGCCAACATCCGTCGGAAAAAATCCTAGGATTTTGTTGTCGGAATGTCCGAACAAAGTCCGACCGTGTGTACGCCCTAATAGACTGTTCTGTGGAAATTTGAGCACACTAATGGATCTATTTACAAGAAATTTCACAATGCAAAAGTTTCAAGCATTCACAGAGCAGTCCCAAATAATCACTGTAATTTGCTAAATGCTTTTATCCCCTATGAACGTCAGCTCCGTCTAGTGGCCATATTGCCATATTTTCCTAAATGATCTACTTTAGCAAAATACTAAAATACTGCATTATGGTCACTTTATGGGGGCTGTGAGAATGCTTGAGACATTTGCAAAGGGAATCTTTAATAAAAAAAAAGACCCCTATGACTCAGTATAAATACAGGTGAACTTCTCATGGACTGTGAGGTTGCACCTGTTTTGGGACACATGGACATTTACAATCTGACAGACCCCAGAGTTAGAAATAGGGAGAAAAGTACCCCAGGTACAAGGAAGAGGTAGCCCAACGTTTTAGGCCCATAATCTACAGTAGGCCCCCGGTGTGGAATTTGGCTTAGCAACCATCACTAATGTGCGCTACAGCCATACTCATAGCAGCCTCCAATGGTAGCTCTGAGATGGCAGGGGTGAGCATGAAGATACAACAAGTCCCCAAAATCTATACAAAACCAGGAGAGGTGCCTTTTTGGTATATGTGTTATGTTAGCGCAGAAGACCAACATCACCAACTGAGCTGCAGAGGCCCAATAGACCACAAGAAACCATGGACGGACCACTGGCAGAATCACCAAGGGATATCATTCAAGGCTATCCATATATGCCCATGACCCCTGTAGGGGTAATAGGAGCTGGTGAGTGGGGACCCACAAGGGGGAGCACATGAGTCACCTTCTTTGTCGAGCACAAGAGTCACTTGATTGATCTGAACACTTGGCCATTTTGGAGCTTCACCATTTTTTTCAAAATTGTTCTTTGGGACTTTGCTTCAGTGTTTTTTTTTTTTTTTTGCAAATATTAACTTTTTTTGATATAATGTGTTGATGTATTTTTGATGCTTTTGGGACTTTTATGGTTCACATTACTATTATTTATCACCCCTATATTATTAGCTTCACTGATATAATTTTTTTTATGTATTTTTTTATGTCACTTTTTGGTTCAGATTTCACATTTTATATCTATATGGAATAGGATTGGTTTATTATGTCCGCACTTATGCTTTGGAACACTTTATGAATACACACTATCTGCACCTCTAGGGAGATTTACCTTCCCTACAGGTAGCTATACTTATACTAAATTTATTCACTGTTTATTTTCACTTGATAGTTTATAGGGTAGCGCCACTCACCCCAATTTTTTTGCTTTCCATTCCTGAGTACAGTTCTCTCTCTAGAAATAAATTGACCTGGGTCCATGTTGGTGGAAAGATAGCTGGAAAAGTGCTGATGGTAAATATGATCCCCGACTGCCTGTAGTCAAGGGGGTGGTCAAGGTGAAGCTGGACCCTTATATTTATTTGTAAATAGTACTTTAAACTGTCATTGTAATATGGCTTTATTTATCAACAATGCCAAAACTAACCATACAGTATCAACACTCAGGTCACAATTACTTTCTTTTCTTTTCAGAAAACAGTCATGCTTTTTTGGGGTTTTTTTGTCTGTTTTTTGCTTAAGCTTTCCACAAATTAATGGCTTATTATGGCTAAATTTGGCAGAAGTTGAAATCTGTAATTGAGCTGTGAAATCACTGCATTTATCCCTGGTTATAGGAAGAATTGAGGCGTGTAATTTTATTATTATGCTAACTAAAGTACCACAAGTTTGGAACACTAGTGCATGTCAACTATTCACCTATCATACAATGTTTTTCCCTGTTCTGACAACTCTAGATGTCATATAGATCAACCTATACGGTTTTATCATGTGTATCATTTACCATGAAGTGTTAAGTTTATGTTGGGTTTGTTTATAATAATACCAGTTTTTTTTTTATGTAATTGTGATTAAAAACATACATTTGAGGCTCAATTGTAGGCATTTAGGGAAAGTACATCAACTCTATATTTTATTCTACCAGATCTTTGTTTTCAGAAAATATTAGGAGTAAATCACAAATATTTAACCCAAGGATAGGGATCTTTATTTTATTTATTTGGCTGTCATTTTCAAATCTCACTGACTCAAATGAAGATAACTGTCATTTAAAAAAAAATAAGTGTCACATTTTGGTGAAGCTGCGGTGACCCTGTCAGGTCAGACACGTCACCTTCCTAGTATGTGAATGGAGAATATTCCTGTCTCCAAGCAAGATAGAGATGGTCGCTTACAATGCCTCAGGGGTTCCGGTTCCTAGGTCCTTAGAGGATCCATCTGGGGATGCTCATATTGTTGTGTGAGAAGGAATAAAAATCTGTTGGTGGTTAGAATGACAGAAACATCAGTATGGTATGACACTGTGATAGACTGGCCTGTATATGGAGCCACCATAAAGACATGGAATAGGAGAACAGAACACAAAAACAACACCTGTGTATCATCTTTAAACTGAGGAAGTGGTAGGTTTGAGCCATGAAATGCATCTTTGTTGAAATAAAGAATTTTGATGCTCATTAAAAACGATGACCCTGATCCATTTCTAGACACACCACACCATACATTTCTATGGGTGCCTCTGCCTGTCATGATCAGGGGTCAGGCTCAGAGATGAGTAGCTAAAACAGTCAAGAGGTTCCCACCAACCAACATGGGAGGAACAAGGACAGCGAGGACCTACTTTGCCGGGAGGGCGTCCATAGACAGTGGTAGCGTGAGGAGAAAAAAAAATCCGATCACCGGCGGCTGGGAGAGGGACATCAGTCCCCGATCGTGGAGAGCCTCTGCAGAGGCTTCTGTGCCCACCTGTGCCACCTACTAGTGCACAACAGTGCCGCCTACCAGTGCCCACAAGCGCCACCTACCAGTGCCCACAGTACCACCCATCAGTGCCCACAGTGTCACCTATCAGTGCCCACAATGCCACCTATAAATGTCACCAATCAGTGCCTCATCACCAGTGCTGTCTATCAATACCACCTACCAGTGCCCATCAGTGCCAGCTATCAGTGCTCATCAGTGACATCTATCAGTGCCCCTCAGTGCCACTCATCAGTGCCACCCATAAGTGCCACCCACCAGGTGCCATCTTATTAGTGCCCATCACTGCTGTCTTATCAGTGTCTATCAGTGTCGCCTTATCTGTGCCTATCAGTGTCGTCTTATCTGTGCCTATCAGTGCAGCCCATCAGTGCAGCCCATCAGTGCAGCCTCATCAGCGAATATCAATGAAGGAGAAAAATCACCCGTTTGCAAAATATGAAACTTTTTTTTTTTTCCAACAATTTCTGTCTTTTTTTGTTTGTTTAGTAAAAAATAAAAACCCAAGTGGTGATTAAATACCACCAAAAGAAAGCTCCATTTCAGTGAAAAAAATATATAAAAATTTCATTTGTGTACACTGTAGAATGACCGCGCAATTGTCATTCAAAGTGCGTCAGCGCTGAAAGCTGAAAATTGGTCTGGGCAGGAGGGGGGTTTAAGTGCCCAGTAAGCAAGTGGTTAAGGTTCACCAAAAACAATATAGGAAGTATGTTTATCCATGGATTCAGGCAAGGAGCTGTCAAGCATCTCAACAAGACCTATTGCCAGATACAGCAGAGGTCGTGGGTTCAGATCCCGGAGCTGACACTGCTGTTCGAACTACTGGCTGGTTTTTGTTCCTTCTCAAACAACAAACTTTTCTGAATTCGTTTGATTTGTGAATTGAGTTTATATTATTTTATATAATTTTTAAATCAGTACTTTATGTTTTATCTGTAAATTTTATAAATATTACCACCTAGGTTAGAGATACAGTATATTACATAAATGATATATAAATGATTAATAGTCTGGGATCCTTTAGTAGCTCAACAGTTCTTGTTCAAAAAGAAAAGGCACGGATATGCGGCCTGACGGGGGGCTGGCTAGAATTCAGTGTGATCTCTAATGTCACCGCCTTATATAAAAGATAATATTTATTGGCCCCTCTGTTCAGAAAGCAACCAAGTCAGTGGATGTTGTGATGTCAATCAGGGCATGTAGTGATTTCTTCATTTCTCTTTTTTGTGGTTCCCATTCTAATATTAATGCACTAAAACAAAAACTTCCATACTAACTCTACTTTTGTTAAAAAACAAAACTTCAGGTTAATCCTCAAAATACATTAATGCCCTGTACACACGGTCGGATTTTCCGATGGAAAATGTGTGATAGGACCTTGTTGTCTGAAATTCCGACCGTGTGTGGGCTCCATCACACATTTTCCATCGGATTTTCCGACACACAAAGTTTGAGAGCAGGCTATAAAATTTTCCGACAACAAAATCTGTTGTCGGAATTTCCGATCGTGTGTACACAAATCCGACGCACAAAGTGCCACACATGCTCAGAATAAATAAAGAGAGGAAAGCTATTGGCCACTGCCCCGTTTATAGTCCCGACGTACGTGTTTGACGTCACCGCGTTCAGAACGATCGGATTTTCCGACAACTTTGTGTGACCATGTGTATGCAAGACAAGTTTGAGCCAACATCCGTCGGAAAAAATCCTAGGATTTTGTTGTCGGAATGTCCGAACAAAGTCCGACCGTGTGTACGGGGCATATGAGTGCATCAAGTCAAGACATGTGCTAAGTCTAATGCCCCGTACACACGAGCGGAAATTCCGCCAGCAAAAGTCCGATGAGAGCTTTTGGTCAAAAATTGCGACCGTGTGTATGCTCCATTGGACTTTTGCTGGCGGAATTCCAGCCAGCAAAAGATTGAGAGCATGCTCTCTATTTTTCGGTCGGAAAAAGTTCCTATCCGAAAATGTGATCGTCTGTATGCAATTCGGACGCGCAAAAAATCACGCATGCTCGGAAACAATTCGACGCATGCTCGGAAGCACTGAACTTCATTTTCTCGGCTCGTCGTAGTGTTGTACGTCTCCGCGTTCTTGACAGTCGAAAGTTCAGAGAACTTTTGTGTGACCGTGTGTATGCAAGGCAAGCTTGAGCGGAATTCCGTCGGAAAAACAATCCAATATTTTTCCAACGGAAATTCCGCTCGTGTGTACGCGGCATTAGATTTAATTTTCTTTAGAAAGCAGCCATAGCCTGCCACATTGGTCCAGAGCAGGAATCTTACTTTCTGTATTGAAGCAGCGATCTCTCTGCAGAGGTCTAACACCCCCCCTGCAGAGTCAGAGCTAAAGCTCTCCAATCAGCAGGGAGTATTAGCCTTGCTGATTGAAGAACTGTAAGCAATTGTCAAAGCTTGTAGTGAGTGTTTACTAGCGATGGAATAGACAATAATAGGGCAAAAAATACTGCATGCAGTAATTATTATTTATTTTTTTTAACTGCTCTGTGCAGTCCATCTTGCTATATCAAAGCATTTGCCAATGCTGGAAAAATCTGCAACATAGCTAACACCTGCTGTATGAACAGAGCTAGAATTGAAATCAACCTAGGAGCACAAATGCAATATACAGTAATGCTTGTATTCTTTTTTTTTTTGACTTGGTATTTGCCTTTTTCAGTCCCTGTACAACAGAGCAAGAGTGTGGTCGGAAGAAGTAGTACAAAAAAACAATCAGTTCATGTTCGGACAAGAAGTACATTATGCTGATAGGAGGAGAAAGCAGAGTGACACTGAGATGAGCTCCTCACTGTGCTGCTTCTCCTTTCCTGACAGACTCCATGGCAGCCTACGTATGGGGTTAATCCCGCCTCTCATACCTCATAGGACCCCACTCCCATAAATCTTTGCTTCCAGCCATAGACCGTGTTCCTTTTTTGTCCTCCTCCTAGGACCAAGGTGTATCTTACCTTATGAAGTTTTCTGCGGTCCGGTTCTGGTTGCACGGTGGTTCTGATGGCGGTTCTGGAGTCCAGCAGTCCCAGCTATTAGCAGGGTGGATACGGGCAGATTTGCGATGCCATGAAGAGCTTACTAGCCTTGCCATTGGCAGGCAAGCGGCAACTGGCCAAACGTCCTTGCTATTAGCAGGAGGCCTCCCCTTTATTGATGCCCGGCCGTGCAGTGGATGATCGTCCCCAAATCAGACTGGACCAGGATCGTGCGGTGGTATCGTATATTGCATTATTCATTCATATATGGCAGCTGTTTTTGTGTGTTTGTTCGTTCCTGTATCTTTTCTGGCCTCTATGGCGGCTGGAACGCATCTGCGTCCCATTCCGCCGCGTCTTCCGGGTCCCTGCACAGTGCGATCCTCGTCTGGGAGTGAGGCTTGGTTCGCACATGCGCAGTCCCGGGAAAATGGCGGCGGCCGCGCATGCGCGCGAGCCCCGTTTTTCGACGCTGGGGGGCGCGGTGACGTCATCGGCGGCGCCAAGTTTAAATAGCTGTCAGAATACAGCTATTACTTGGGTTGTCTGCGGGTGTATACGGCGGCTTCCCGGTGCAGTGCTTATTCCCTGGCAAGGTAGGAAACTTCGCTGCTGGCTGTCCAAGCCCCTTTCTCTCTTTCTGATCCCTGTGTTTGATAAGGAATTGTTCATTGCAGATACCTGGGTTTTTTTTTCTGCTATGGACGTGTCACCGCCCCCCAGTGGCCAACCCTTGCGCTGCAGGTAGGAATTGTTTACTCCTTTTGCTTGATTGTTTTGGGTTTGTTTCTTTCTGGATTCTGTTTATTTCCTTTTATTTTCCACAGCACTCCTAGGTCTGAACATAGACCCTCAGCACGTGAAGATACCGATCGTTCCAGATCGCATCATCAAAAACAGTCATCAAGTTCAAGGCGTTCTAGATCAGCTTCTAGGCGCCATAGTGAAGAGCCCAAGTCCACATCTGGGCGTCACTCTCACCGCCATTCTAGCCGCTCTGATAAAAGAGCTTGCTGGGGATGTAAAGCTCAGGTCCCAGAAGGGAAATCCCTCTGTGAGCTATGCTATGCCCGAGCTGCAAAAGAAAGAGGAGCTGGGGACCAGCAGGTGGAAGCTATGGTCCGAAGAGTGGTTCAGGAATCCCTGATCAGAACGGATCCCAATCGTTCAGCTATCTCTCCTTCTGCTCCAGTGCTAGCTCCTGGTGGAGTCGACCCTGGGGCTCCTGGTCCCTCTAGACGCAGTCCCTCCTTAAGCGGTTCCTCGGAAAGCGAGACTGATCTGAATGATCCTGGCGCAGGTTTTGATTTCTCCCTAGTGCCACGGTTGGTCAAGGCGGTTAAAGACGCATTGAGATGGGAAGAACCAGTAGAAGCACCCTCTAAACAGAGGAAATACTTTAAGCATCTCAAAAAGGATCAACCAAATTTCCCCTTCCTGGGAGAGCTTGGCGAAATCATTTCAGATGAGTGGAGTAAAGTTGAGAGGAAGAACTCATTAATCTCCAAAGTGGCCAAGATGTATCCGTTTAAGAGCGATGAGGTAAAGCATCTGGAGTCAGCTCCGCTCATTGATGCTGCTTTGATGAGGCTGGTGAGGCATGTCACCCTCCCTCTAGAGGATACTGTTTCATTTAAGGATGGTTGGAAAGGAAGATCGATACTGATCTTAAACGCATCTATATTACGGCAGGTATGGCTTGTAAACAAGCCTTGGCTCTCGCAGCTCTGTCAAAAGCTATGGAGTCCTGGTCAGATGATGTGGATGCGGCATTAGCAAGTGTGTCTGAAGATTTGGTCAAGAGTTCACCAATCCATGAACTAAAACTGGCGTCAGTCTTCTTAGGGGAAGCATCCCTGGATATTATCCGCTTAGTGGCACGGGTCATGCTTTCCTCAGTCACAGCCAAGCGCGCTTTGTGGCTGCGCCCATGGGTTGCGGATCCTGCCTCTAAACAGGCCTGGTGTAGAATTCCCTTTGAGGGTTCCTCCCTCTTTGGGAACAAACTTGATTCCGCCATTACCCGTGCCACAGGGGGTAAGTCAGGGTTCTTACCCCAGGATCGTCGCCTTTTGGGGCAGAGGAGACCTCAACCCAGGCAAGACCAAGAACGCGCTAGAGATGCCCGCCGCTATAGACCGGGCCGTGATTTCAGGAGAAACTGGAAGAGAAATCAACCTTCTGGTCAGAAGTCCTCAAAGACATCCTCTTCTGGTGGACGGGAGGCTTCTAAGTCCTTTTGATATGAAGCCTGCCCAGGCGGAGCAAGTCGGGGCACGGTTACTCCTTTTTCAGCACGTCTGGGCAGCCTCGTTCAGGGACTACTGGACGGTCAAGACAGTCTCATCAGGCCATTCATGGGTGTTCTGCAATCCACCCTTACACCGGTTTGTCCCCACAGTCCTTCCTCACCAAGAAGAAAAGAAACAAATTCTTCTGTCATACACGGATTCTCTGATAGCTCAAGGAGCTGCCGTCCCGGTGCCCTCGGAAGAAAAATTTCAAGGGGTGTATTCCCCCCTTTTCATGGTCCTCAAAAAGAGCGGTTCCTGGAGGCCAGTCATCGACCTGACATACCTGAACTCCTTCATCAAGAAGGAAAAATTCAAGATGGAGACACTGCTAACAATTCGTCAGATAATACAGCCAGGCGATTGGCTAGTCTCCATAGACCTGAAAGATGCCTACTTTCACGTACCGATTACGAGAGACTTCCAGAAGTACCTACGTTTTGCAGTGGGTCAGAGACACCTCCAATTTACATGTCTCCCATTCGGGCTTACAACATCGCCTCGAGTGTTTTCGAAGCTCTTACTGGCTGTCGTGGCATTGATCAGGGTCAAGGGTACCCGTTTACACCACTACCTGGACGACCTACTCTTGCTTTCGCAGGACAGGGATCAACTAGTGTCACACCGAGATCAAGTCATTTCTACTCTGACAGAGTTCGGTTGGCTGTTGAACAGGGAAAAAAGTCATCTAGATCCGACACAGTCTCTGATTTTCCTCGGAGCCCAGTTCAACACGTTGAAGAGCACCATCTCTCTGCCTCTGGAGAAAATCCCTTTGATTCGGGACAGAATTCACCTGGCAATGTCATCTCCCCTGCTCAGAGCCTCTCAGTGTCTCAGGATAATCGGCACCATGGTAGCAACAGCCCCATGGTGAAATGGGCTCAATGGAGGATGCGCCCTTTTCAGAAGGGTTTTCTACAACAGTGGGATCCGCGTTCTCGAGACCATCTGGTTCGGATAACCCCGTCCATGCGGGAGAGTCTCCCCTGGTGGCTGCAGCGGAGGAATCTCCTCAATTGCCATTCCATAGCACCCGTTTCCTGGATCACGGTGACAACGGATGCCAGCAGCAGAGGCTGGGGCGCTCTCTGTCTGATGGAGATAAATAAATAGAAAGGTGCAGCGCTAAATCAATAAAATAACCATAGAGAAATATATAATAGCTAAATCACAAAGGAAGCACAGAAAATGTCCAATAATAAAATGTCCAAATATGAAGAAATGAATCCACCAGGAAAGTGATGATCACAGCAAACAAATGTGACTGATACTGGAACCCTTCACCATAAACCGAATGGCCTCTCACCTGGTCCCAAAGATCAATCAGGCAATCTCATAAAGGTCAGCAGATAGCAAGGATCTTTAAGGCAAGGGACTCCTCCGGATAACCAGGTAGCAGGTGGATATCGTTACCATGAAATCACAAAAAGTACAGACATAGTGCTCTCCGTATATAACAGTTTATTATAAAATGAATGAAATAAAACTTACATAACAAGCACTTCTCAAGTGCCAGGAAGCAAACATGGGAACACAGCAGAGTGTGTACGAGCGGTGGAGCATGCGCAGTAGCCGCGGATGACGTCACGACGTCACGTTTTTTTATTTTACATTTTAGTCTGATGGAGATAGCCCAGGGTCAGTGGGATTTCCCATCCCGGGGCGTAGTTTCAAATGTCCTGGAACTCCGAGCTGCCCTCTGTGCTCTACGAGCCTTTCTCCACTTAACATCAGGGGCCTCAGTCCTCCTGAGGCTAGACAACACGACAGCGGTGTCTTATATCAAGAGACAAGGGGGCACACGCAGTCTCTCCCTTCTGAAGGAAGTGAGTCCTATCATGTCTTTGGCCCAGACGAACCTATCAAATCTGACGGCTGTCTATCTTCCAGGAGTCCAAAATGTCCAGGCGGACTTCCTCTCGAGGTTTGTCCTGGACAACAACGAGTGGTCTCTCCACACGGAAGTTTTCAATTGGATCCTGTCTCTGGGAGTGTCACCAGAAGTGGACTTGTTTGCGTCTCCTTGCAACCACAAAATGGAGAAGTACTACACGAGATGTCGTTGTCCCCAGGCTTTCGGAGTGGATGCTCTGACGGACCAGTGGAGATTCCACAGGGCTTATGCCTTTCCTCCAGTCCCGGTCATTCTTCGCTTCCTATCGAGGCTCAGGTGGGAAGAGGTCGAAATAGTGGCAGTTGTTCCATATTGGCCCAACAGACCATGGTTCCCCCTCTTACTACAACTCAGCTACCGGAATCCAATTCCTCTCCCAGCCAGATCAGATCTCCTATTACAAGGGACATCTCTTCACCCATGTCCGTCCCAGCTCCATCTGACGGCTTGGTTCTTGAGAGGGGAAGGTTGGAAGCCCTAGGATGTCCAAGTGCGGCTATTTCGACTCTACTGAATGCCAGGAGACCAGGTACCAATAGAGTTTACCAAAGAATTTGGTCGAAATTTGCGGATTACGTCTCCACCACTGATGGTTCCTGTACTGACCCTAGGATTCAGGATATTCTTGGTTTCTTACAAACAGGCCTGGATCTATCCTTATCAGTAAGCTCTCTTCGGGTTCAGGTTTCCGCAATCTCTGCCTTCACAGGTATTTCCTGGGCCAGGCATCCCCTTACAAGGCAATTCTTCAGAGGAGCGATAAGACTCAGGCCTCAAAGAAAGCCGAGGTTTTCTAAGTGGGATCTTCCCCTTGTACTAAATTTCTTTTCTGAAAAGGAAATACGTGTGGATCAAGCAGCTATTAAAGATCTCTCTCTCAAAGCTGTATTCCTAGTGGCCATAACATCAGCCAAACGGGTCTCTGAGATCAATTCTCTAGGATATAAAGAACCATTCCTGACCTTCTTCCCTGACCGGGTGGTCCTGATTCCTATGCTCGGATCAAATCCTAAGGTAACATCGGTTTTTCATGAGAATCAGGAGATTGTTCTTCCAATTTTCCGGACAACGGAGGACTCTAGCATTCACCCTTTGGATGTGGGAGAAGTTTTAAGGCAATACCTCGAAGTCACTGCCTCTTTCCGAAGATCCGATCATTTGTTTGTTTATTTTCAAGGAAAGAACAAGGGTTTACGTGCTTCCTCCAGAGTCATTGCAGCTTGGATCGTTCAGGCTATACAAGGAGCTTATGCAGCCAAGGGTCTGGCTCCTCCAGAAGCGGTGACCGCCCATTCTACTAGGAGCGTTTCTACATCATGGGCAGCTTCCCGTCATGTGTCCCCGGAAGTAATCTGCAAGGCGGCCTCTTGGTCGTCGATCAACACCTTTATGACACACTATTGTGTGGAACCGGCTTCTTTGTCTTCGGTTAATTTTGGTTTGCATGTCTTGTCTGTTGACGGTGCCAAATAAACCTTTTTTCTTTGAACCAGCAATTTCCCACCCGGGAGTGTATGGCTAGTCATTTCCCATACGTAGGCTGCCATGGAGTCTGTCAGGAAAACGGAAAATTTATATCAAATACTTACCGTAATTTTCCTTTCCTGATGGACTCCATGGCAGCAGGAGTTCCCTCCCATTTGCTGGAGTAGGCTATGTTACGGAACACGGTCTATGGCTGGAAGCAAAGATTTATGGGAGTGGGGTCCTATGAGGTATGAGAGGCGGGATTAACCCCATACGTAGGCTGCCATGGAGTCCATCAGGAAAGGAAAATTACGGTAAGTATTTGATATAAATTTTCCGTTTTCACTGCCAGTCACTAGCTCGGGCAGGTCTAAAAAGAATTGTGCTCAGAGGAAGGGGATTGTATGATGCTGTCCATCAGACTGAGGGCCTCTAGTGGCAGAAGAAAGTACTTAGGGGGAAATCTCTGTATTGAAGGTGAATATTGCAGCAAAATCTGGTTTTGTTGTTCTTTCTTTTAACCTTTTCGCTGCCAGGTCCAAATGTCATACAAACCTCACAGTGGGAGTTTTACCCACATTGTGTGTATATCTGACAAGCCCACTCAGATGGAAGCAGTCCTGGTGCCTTTGCAGTTTCCGGATTGCTTCCAAACCCCCCCAGTAATGGACGCCCCACCACATGTGTCCCCATCATGCATGCAGAGCAATGTTTCTAGCACCATACCTCCTCCGTAATATTAAACTGATGACCTGTAGGGGGTTTTTAACCACTTCAGCCCCGGAAGATTTGGCTGCTGAATGACCGGGCCATTTTTTGCGATTCGGCACTGCGTCGCTTTAACTGACAATTGCGCGGTCATGGGACGCTGCGCCCAAACAAAATTGAGGTCCTTTTTTCCCCCACAAATAGAGCTTTCTTTTGGTGGTATTTGATCGCCTCTGCGGTTTTTATTTTTTGCGCTATAAACAAAAAAAGAGCGACAATTTTGAAAAAAACACAATATTTTTGAAAAATACACAATATCCCCTTTTATTTTTGAAAAAGCTGATTTTTTTCTCAGTTTAGGCCAATATGTATTCTTCTACATATTTTTGGTAAAAAAATTTGCAATAAACGTATATTGATTGGTTTGCGCAAATGTTATAGCGTCTACAAAATAGGGGATAGATTTATAGCATTTTCATTATTTTTTTTTTTACTAGTAATGGCGGCGATCTGCGATTTTTATTGTGACTGCGATATTGCAGCGGACATATCAGACACTTTTGGCACATTTTTGGGACCATTGGCATTTATACAGCGATCAGTGCTATAAAAATGCATTGATTACTGTAAAAATGTCACTGACAGGGAAGGGGTTAACACTAGGGGGTGATCAAGGGGTTAACTGTGTTCCCTCTCTGTGTTCTAACTGAAGGGGGATGGGACTGTGTAGAGGAGATGATAGATCGTGGTTCCTAGCTATTAGGAACACATGATCTGTCAAGGATTTCCGTGTTTACACACACACTTCCGTGTTCTGTCTCTCGTGCTCGTGATCGGCATCCCCACAGTGCAGCGGACGCGTGCGTGCGCCCCTGGCAGTGCGTGCGCGCCTGCTATCCCGATCCCTCAAGCCAACGTATAGCTACGACGGTTCCCGGGATCATGCTAACCTGACGGCGGCTGGTCGGCAAGCGGTTAAAGCGGCACCTACGGAAAATACAGGGTACTGAGGTTTGTCGCCATTTTACGAGCACACACAAATTTAAGGTTTGACATGTTGAGGTATCTATTTACTTAGGGCAACCTCATCTTTTATAGTCTACCAAAAATAATAATTTACTCCAGTTGTGTGTCCTAAAATTAACTTTAGTTTATTTTAAATGAACCTTTGTGGTAATATTGTGTAACATAAAAAAATTAGATCTACCACTATTTTATTCTCTAGGGCAATGTTTCTCAACTCCAGTCCTCAAGGTGCCCCAACAGGTCATGTTTTCAGGATTTCCCTCAGATGAAACGGCTGTGGTAATTACTAAGGCAGTGAAACTGATCAAATCACCTGTGCAGAATAATGGAAAACCAGAAAACATGACCTGTTGGGGCGCCTTGGAGACTGGAGTTGAGAAACACTGCTCTGGGGCATCTGCTTTCAGAAAATATATAATGTTTTGGGGGTGTAGGCAATCTTCAGGCCTAAAATTATTATTTTTTAACACGTGTGCAAAAAAAAACAAAAAATGGCTCTGGCAGTGAAAGGATTAATGGTCTATTCATTTTTATTGTGTTATTTTTTTTGTCTAGACTGTTGCTTTAACCCATAGTAAACTAATATCCACTTTTCTTGCGGTTTCACTTTTCAATTATTTTCTTCTGTTCTGAAAATTCCATTCCAGGCTTTCTCAACTGTTTGTAGACTTCTCTGCATATTCAATACAATTATGTTTCCTCCAGCTTTCCGTCTTTACTTAGAATTCCACGTGGACTTGACATAATTTGGCTTCTGCCCTCAACACTCTTCAGAAACAGTTCTTACTAAAGTGGCTAATGATTTCATTATAGTTAAATACATGGGCCATTACTTCTTATTAATTTTCATTGACCTATTGTGCCTGTAGCCTTTGCAAAGTTGATCAGAGACTGCATTGCCAAACTGTCTGTTATATGGCACTGCATAATTCTTAATCATTTCCACATCTCAAAACAATCTTTCAGTTAGGCAGAAAGAGATTTAATTTGACAGCAGAAAACAAGTGATCGGTCTCTCTTGCTTTTCTCAAGACGTATCCACTTCCTGAATCCTTAATGATATATGTGCTGTTGGCAAACCCATTCATTGCCTGGACACTTACAGGAGTCTTTGTGTTTGGCATCTCCATTGGTCGCCTGGGTCACCCTTCAGTCACCTGGTACAGACAACCTACAATTCTAGCACAATGCCCTCCAAGTGCTTGGTCTATTCTCTAATTTCCAGCAAGGTGGTAGGGAGGAAAACATTGAATTGGCAAAGCAGTGACTTGGCAACCCTCCTGCTTTCTAATTTCTAATGTAAGCACATGGCATAGAGCCACTTTAAGGGCAGCTGATGCTCTAAGCACAGCCCAACAATGATGCACCCTTTGGCCCATCCATTGCTTAACTAACAAGACAATAAAGCCTCATACACACGATCGAATTTTCCACAGACAAGACCTCAGACTTTTATCCGAAGGTGTGTGCCTGGATTTTGCCTTGCATACAAATAGCAAGGAATTGTCGCCCAACAAAGACGAACGTAGTGACGTACTACGTGTTTTTTTTCTTTAGCTCTTTAGCACCACCCTTTGGGCTCCTTCTGCTAATTTTGTGTTAGTAGAAGTTTGGTGAGTGTTGATTTGCACTTTTCATTTTGCGCTTTTCATTTCGTGCTTTTCATTTAGTTTCTAAACGGCCGTTCGTCAACCAGACATGTTGTAGAATCGGAGGAGATAACATGTTATTTATTATTGGCCTTGGAGTTATTGATTTGACCCAAGTCCAGTCCATGAACAGGAGGAGGAGGAGGATTTCTTGGACAAAAAATTGGTTGCTTTATTAATCGTGACCAATTATGTCATATGCCTTTGCTGCGGGAGCTCCAGGAGAATAATCCGGATGATTTTCGGAATTATCTCCGGATGACAGACCCCTGCTTTCACCAACTCTTAGCATTGTTGACCCCCTATATATAGAAGCAGGACACATGCATGAGGCTTTTATTTTTTGGTTGAATAATAATGATTTCATTTGTTATATTTTCTATATTTTAATGGATACATAGAATGCACTTTTTGGTTAAGCTCTATTGGCAGATAGCATGTCTAATTTTATTTGTTTTCTTTTTTTAATGCACAAGAAAAAAATTGTGGAGAATAATACTTGGCTATGCGTTTTACTTCAAATGACAATTTGGGAGTAGGCAGTTACATTTAAAAAAATACAATGTAAAATTGACAAGGGACACCAACATAGTTGTATCTTTGATCTTAAAAACTACGGGATAATGGTGTTGTAGTAACTTGCCCAAAAAAAAAAAAAAAGCATAATAATATTATTCTTGATATCACTAGAAAAAAAAAAGCCTTTGAAAATTTGTTTGCAATAACTCCATCAGTATCACCAGCAAAGAGGCTTCATTGTTATCCCATTAAAGAAGAAGAGAATTGTGCGCTGCATTTCAAGATTTCATAATTTGCTGCGTCACGAATGTTAATTCTCCATTACGAACGCAAGTTTACAAGACCGACCGCTTCTGGCTCGTCCTTTCTTCTGGGCATGCGATGGTGCCACCATTGATTTCGAAATTTGACCAACCAAGCCTTCAGTTTCACCTCATGTTGCTACGGAAAATAATTTTGGTGACCAGGAATCGTCTTTTCTTTCTGGGAATTTTCTTTTCTTGCCCTCACGCACTTTTATTTCTATTATTCGTTTTCGGCCTTTGCTGTGGCTCACTAATGGTTGCTAATGGTAGGCCCAGGATGCTCTGCTTCCTCCCTTCTGGTTAGCCATGCTCCTCTGGCACTCTTTTCAAGCATCACAAGCCGTAGCTCTGGGCCTGTGATATCAAAACTTTATTTCTGGCTCCGTACACCTGCTATCCTCGGACATATCTACCTGCCTTAGATTCTATGTCAATGACCTCTGCTCAGATTAATGACTACATAGCTCCCAACTGTCCCTGATTTTGAGGGACTGTCCCTGATTTGGAGCAATGTCCCTCTGTCCCTCATTCCTCCTCATTTGTCCCTCATTTTGGTCTGATCTATATAGATGTATATAAAATGCACTTTTTATCTTTAAAAAAGTGTTTCCCAGTGCTAAATCTTTCATCTTATTTCTAAATTGCTGCATTTGTAAATTCCAAAAGGAAAATATAAAGGAATATTGGTGGTAAAAAAAAGCACTTATTTGTTTAACCAATCTTGTTTTTTTTGTACAAGTCTCCTTTAAGGGGGCGTGGCAAGGGGTGTGTCCTATGTCTGCATACTTTTGCTAATGATAAAAAGAAACAGTAAATACGACAAGGCCTAATGTCACATCTAAAAACAAGCGCTTAGGAGTGGTGAATCTTCACAAGCAGAGTATATGTCAACAGCCAAAATTAATGGCAACAGCTACTGCCTGAAAAAGTGTTTCTGAGACCAGAACATACACTGCTAAATCGTAATAGGAAAAAAGGCTAAAAGCTTTTGGCAGCGCTTATAAAAAAATTGGTCAAGATTACTGAACAATCTAAATATATATAAAATCATATATGATCAAGTCCGTGCACTCTTTAAACACTAACACAGATGATCCAGAGAAGAGATAAGTCCTTCAGAAATCGAATGTTATGGAGAGGAATCCACCAAGGATAATTGTATTCACTCCAAAGAATTCCACATCACACGTGCTCTAAAAGAGGGGGGGTGTGCAAGGGAACCCCCTCTTAAAAGACTCTTACCGGATCTAATCTTGATCTTTAACGTGTTAGTAATAAGCCACGGGAACCCATGCCGGTATCCTCCCTCAATTAGACAATCGGAACAGCTCACAGATGATTCAGTGTTTCAACCAAAGAGAGAGGAGCAGACATAGCGTAATCCCGTTTTTTTTTTAAATTTTATTAATCGAAAACAAGAAGAGGATACCCCCCTTCAAGGTGTACACTTACAAGAATATATATGTCAACAAGCGGTGTTCACAAATCCAAATCAGGCAATTACAGGTAAACAGGGTCTCCTACTACTCTCGAGGGGAACCTTCTGTCTTACCCTGGATACACTGGTGTGTCTACGTACGTCCTGTGGCTCCACTCTGACGCGTTTCGTCATTCATGACATCATCAGAGGGTGGAGTCACACGGTATTCTCACTCTATTTAAGCCTCTGGGAACAAGGGCCATTGGATATGCCAAAGGGGTTAATATCCAATTAATGTCTGCTCCTCTCTCTTTGGTTGAATTACTGAATCATCTGTGAGCTGTTCCGATTGTCTAATTGAGGGAGGATACCGGCATGGGTTCCCGTGGCTTATGACTAACACGTTAAAGATCAAGATTAGAAAGAGTCTTTTAAGAGGGGGTTCCCTTGCACACCTCCCCTCTTTTCGAGCATGTGTGATGTGGAATAATTTGGAGTGAATACAATTATCCTTGGTGATTCCTCTCCATAACATTCGATTTCTAAAGGACTTATCTCTTCTCTGGATCATCTGTGTTAGTGTTTAAAGAGTGCACGGACTTGATCATATATGATTTTATATATATTTAGATTGTTCAGTATTCTTGACCAATTATTTTATAAGCGCTGCCAAAAGCTTTTAGCCTTTTTTCCTAATACTTTTTCTAATAGCTGTCCCTAATTTCCATCTCAAAAAGTTGGGAGGTATGTGACTACACTGTTTGGATTATGACCCGCCTTGACCTTGGACTGTTTTACTGGATTATGCTTATCTGCTGCTTGCCCTGACCTTTGATTTGTCTTCTGAATTATGCCAGCCCTGACTTCAAAATTGTTTACTCGATCATGCTTGCTTGTAGCCTGCCTTGACTTTGGACTGTCGAACAGACATTCTCCTTGGGCCCTGTCAAAACTACAGGTACATCAGCCCCAAGACTATGGGGTTGATATACATTTTTGCTTGCACATGATTGGATGATGGAAGTCAGCAGAGCTCCTGCTCATTGACTAAACTCTTAATATATAATAGGCATGCTTACCTTAAAGTGGTTGAAAACCTCAGACGTGAAATATGAGCAAAGCATATCCCTCTATCGTGTGTACTTGTCTCAATTCAGAAACTAAGTTTAATTTCTGTCTGCTGCCTCATTGCTTTGCTATAAGCATGAGTCCCTTTTGACAAGTTTTCCTGACACCAAGAGAAAAAAAGGTGATGGAGAGGGAGATCCAGCTGATTGACAGCCTCAGCTCTGTTCCTGTGTGAAGGGGGTGTGTCCCTTCCCTCCAATCAGCTCTCATGAGCTCTCCTCACTGACGTAACTTCAGCTCTCCGCCCCCTGCTTTTCAGAGCTGAGAAATCCCATGTAAATTCTGCACTTTGAATGGATGTAGGGGAAAGACCGCTGTTGAGAAACAGGTACAACTTATATAGGAGGATTTGTTTCATCTTTGTGCATCACCCGAGGGCCAGTCACTTCACTGGGTATAAGTCAGGGTTGACAACCACTTTAAGGCAATGGGGATTGCTGAAGGTGTAAGAAGCACTCACTAGCTATAGTTCCTGATCTAGTCATTGGCGTGTCTGTGAAACAGCTCTTCCTGTTCCTTGACATTGTCCCCTGATCATATCATAAGTTCAATTCAATTAGGGAAGGAGCGTAATGCCCCGTACATACGGTCAGACATTGATCGGACATTCCGACAACAAAATCCTAGGATTTTTTCCGACGGATGTTGGCTCAAACTTGTCTCGCATACACACGGTCACACAAAGTTGTCGGAAAATCCGATCATTCTGAACGCGGTGACGTAAAACACGTACGTTGGGACTATAAACGGAGCAGTAGCCAATAGCTTTCATCTCTTTATTTATTCTGAGCATGCGTGGCACTTTGTGCGTCAGATTTGTGTACACACGATCAGAAATTCCAACAACAGATTTTGTTGTCGGAAAATTTTATAGCCTGCTCTCAAACTTTGTGTGTCGGAAAATCCGATGGAAAATGTGTGATGGAGCCTACACACGGTCGGAATTTCCGACAACAAGGTCCTATCACACATTTTCGGTCGGAAAATCCGACCGTGTGTACGGGGCATAAGAGTTATGCTTTCTCAATTCTGAATTCTTGATCAGCTAAAATAATTTCATAGTATAGATCTGCTTTAAAGGGGAAACAATAACTCTTTTTGGTCAAATTAATAATTTCTAATGTTTGCAAATTTAAACACTTCTCCTGTAAAACAAAATTTCAGCTCTTGTATTAAATGTTTATTTCAGAAATAAATATTTAAATCATGGTGCATCCTTTTTTTTTTTTTACTCTTATCTAACGTGTCCCTCCGCTCGCTCTTTCAGCTAAGTATGAATTGTAAATAGAGCCTGACAGCAGGCGATCAAACTACACCAGACAATTCACAACACAGCGGTAAAATGACTCATCTGAAGTGTAAAGGACTGTCTTGACTGCATTACCTGCTGCTGAAAAATTTTAAATGTTTTTTTTTCCAAACCTAAAGGAAATAAAGGATGCAGAATCTGTACCTTTTAGCTTGGGATATGAAAATAAGCAAGATACACCGTATCTCACAAAAGTGAGTACACCCCTCACATTTTTGTAAATATTTTATTATATCTTTTCATGTGACAACACTGAAGAAATGACACTTTGCTACAATGTAAAGTAGTGAGTGTACAGCTTGTATAACAGTGTAAATTTTCTGTCCCCTCAAAATAACTCAACACACAGCCATTAATGTCTAAACCGCTGGCAACAAAAGTGAGTACACCCCTAAGTGAAAATATCCAAATGGGTCCAGTTAGCTATTTGCCTTCCCCGGTGTCATGTGACTCGTTAGTGTTACAAGGTCTCAGGTGTGAATGGGGAGCAGGGGTGTTAAACTCTCACTCTCTCATACTGGTCACTGGAAGTTCAACATGGCACCTCATGGCAAATAACTCTCTGAGGATCTGAAAAAAAAGAATTGTTGCTCTACATAAAGATGGCCTAGGCTATAAGAAGATTGCCAAGACCCTGAAACTGAGCTGCAGCACGGTGGCCAAGACCATACAGCGGTTTAACAGGACAGGTTCCACTCAGAACAGGACTCGCCATGGTCGACTGAAGTAGTTGAGTGCACATGCTCAGCGTCATATCCAGAGGTTGTCTTTGGGAAATAGACGTATGAGTGCTGCCAGCATTGCTGCAGAGGTTGAAGGGGTGCTGGAAAATAATCATGCCTCCCATCTTTTTGAGATGGGAATGAGGGACACCTATTAGCAAAAGTATGTAGGGGCATAAGACACACTCCCTGCCACCCCCTCTTTAAGGAGAATTATACAAAAAAATAAATGGAATTATACAAAAAAAATGATTAGTTAAACACACAAGTGCTTTTTTTTGCCACTAATATTCCTTTATATTGATTTTTGAAATTTACAAATGTAGCAATTTAGAAATTGGATGAAAGGTTTAGCACTGGGGAACACTTTTTGAAAGATAAAAAGTGCATTTTATATACAACTACATAGAATAGACCCCAATGATGGACAAATGAGGAGGAATAAGGGACAGAGGGACTTTGTTCCAAATCAGGTACAGTCCCTCGAAATCAGGGACAGTTGGGAGCTATGAATAATGGTGGCCACACAAAATATTGACACTTTGGCCCAAATTTGGACATTTTTACTCCTGTTTTAGTAAACCAAGCCCATTGTGTGGACAAGCTACTGGGGGTCAAAGAAGAAGAGAACTAGGCAGGGCTGACAATAGTGGGATTCCAGTGCAGAAGGAGCATTGTGTTGTCAACCTAAGTAGAAAGCTAGCACACTGGATTCCTGACAAATCAACAGCTAGTTTCCTGTACTTAAAAATTTTTTAAATAGATAAAATTGGGGAATGTGCATGCATTGCAGAAATGTTTTGCGTAGACAAAAACTTTGAGAAATCCAAGCTGAGGTGGGAGTGAGGCTTCAGATATGGATCCTCTACCAATAAAAACAGGGGGGTTGCTTTATTATAACTGGAGAGGGATGAGCCGAACACCCCCCTGTTCGGTTCGCACCAGAACATGCGAACAGGAAAAAAATTCGTTCGAACACGCGAACACCGTTAAAGTCTATGGGACACGAACATGAATAATCAAAAGTGCTAATTTTAAAGGCTAATATGCAAGTTATTGTCAATAAAAGTGTTTGGGGACCTGGGTCCTGCCCCAGGGGACATGAATCAATGCAAAAAAAAGTTTTAAAAACGGCCGTTTTTTCAGGAGCAGTGATTTTAATAATGCTTAAAGTCAAACAATAAAAGTGTAATATCCCTTTAAATTTCATACCTGGGGGGTGTCTATAGTATGCCTGTAAAGGGGCGCATGTTTCCCGTGTTTAGAACAGTCTGACAGCAAAATGACATTTTGAAGGAAAAAACACATTTAAAACTACCGCGGCTATTGCATTGCCGACAATACACATAGAAGTTCATTGATAAAAACGGCATGGGAATTCCCCACAGGGGAACCCCGAACCAAAATAAAAAAAAAAAAAAATGATGTGGGGGTCCCCCTAAATTCCATACAAGGCCCTTCAGGTCTGGTATGGATATTAAGGGGAACCCCAGCCAAAATTTAAAAAAAAAATTGACGTGGGGTTCCCCCTAAATTCCATACCAGACCCTTCAGGTCTGGTATGGATTTTAAGGGGAACCCCGCGCCAAAAAAAAAAAAAAAAAACGGCGTGGGGTCCCCCTAAAAATCCATACCAGACCCTTATCCAAGCACGCAACCTGGCAGGCCGCAGGAAAAGAGGGGGGGACGAGAGTGCGCCCCCCCCCTCCTGAACCGTACCAGGCCACATGCCCTCAACATTGGGAGGGTGCTTTGGGGTAGCCCCCCAAAACACCTTGTCCCCATGTTGATGAGGACAAGGGCCTCATCCTCACAACCGTGGCCGGTGGTTGTGGGGGTCTGCGGGCGGGGGGCTTATCGGAATCTGGAAGCCCCCTTTAACAAGGGGACCCCCAGATCCCGCCCCCCCCCCTGTGTGAAATGGTAAGGGGGTACTTACCCCTACCATTTCACTAAAAAACTGTCAAAAATGTTAAAAATGACAAGAGACAGTTTTTGACAATTCCTTTATTTAAATGCTTCTTCTTTCTTCCTTCATCTTCTTCTTCTTCTGGTTCTTCTGGCTCTTCTGGTTCTTCCTCCGGCGTTCTCGTCCAGCATCTTCTCCGCGGCGTCTTCTATCTTCTTCTCCTCGGGCCGCTCCGCACCCATGGCATGAGGGGAGGCTCCCGCTCTTCTCTTCATCTTCTTCTCTTCTTCATCTTCTTCTTCATCTTCTTCTTCATCTCTTCTTCCTTCTTCTCTTCTTCATGTCTTCTGCGGGCCGCTCCGCAGCCATGCTGGCATGGAGGGAGGCTCCCGCTGTGTGACGGCGTCTCTTCGTCTGACGGTTCTTAAATAACGGGGGGCGGGGCCACCCGGTGACCCCGCCCCCCTCTGACGCACGGTGACATGACGGGACTTCCCTGTGGCATTCCCCGTGACGTCACAGGGAAGTCCCGTCATGTCACCATGCGTCAGAGGGGGGCGGGGTCACCGGGTGGCCCCGCCCCCCGTTATTTAAGAACCGTCAGACGAAGAGACGCCGTCACACAGCGGGAGCCTCCCTCCATGCCAGCATGGCTGCGGAGCGGCCCGCAGAAGACATGAAGAAGAGAAGAAGGAAGAAGAGATGAAGAAGAAGATGAAGAAGAAGATGAAGAAGAGAAGAAGATGAAGAGAAGAGCGGGAGCCTCCCCTCATGCCATGGGTGCGGAGCGGCCCGAGGAGAAGAAGATAGAAGACGCCGCGGAGAAGATGCTGGACGAGAACGCCGGAGGAAGAACCAGAAGAGCCAGAAGAAGAAGAAGATGAAGGAAGAAAGAAGAAGCATTTAAATAAAGGAATTGTCAAAAACTGTCTCTTGTCATTTTTAACATTTTTGACAGTTTTTTAGTGAAATGGTAGGGGTAAGTACCCCCTTACCATTTCACACAGGGGGGGGGCCGGGATCTGGGGGTCCCCTTGTTAAAGGGGGCTTCCAGATTCCGATAAGCCCCCCGCCCGCAGACCCCCACAACCACCGGCCACGGTTGTGAGGATGAGGCCCTTGTCCTCATCAACATGGGGACAAGGTGTTTTGGGGGGCTACCCCAAAGCACCCTCCCAATGTTGAGGGCATGTGGCCTGGTACGGTTCAGGAGGGGGGGGGGGGCGCACTCTCGTCCCCCCTCTTTTCCTGCGGCCTGCCAGGTTGCGTGCTCGGATAAGGGTCTGGTATGGATTTTTAGGGGGACCCCACGCCGTTTTTTTTTTTTTTTTGGCGCGGGGTTCCCCTTAAAATCCATACCAGACCTGAAGGGTCTGGTATGGAATTTAGGGGGAACCCCACGTCAATTTTTTTTTAAAATTTTGGCTGGGGTTCCCCTTAATATCCATACCAGACCTGAAGGGCCTTGTATGGAATTTAGGGGGACCCCCACATCATTTTTTTTTTTTTTTTTTTTGGTTCGGGGTTCCCCTGTGGGGAATTCCCATGCCGTTTTTATCAATGAACTTCTATGTGTATTGTCGGCAATGCAATAGCCGCGGGTAGTTTTAAATGAGTTTTTTCCTTCCAAATGTCATTTTGCTGTCAGACTGTTCTAAACACAGGAAACATGCGCCCCTTTACAGGCATACTATAGACACCCCCCAGGTACGAAATTTAAAGGGATATTACACTTTTATTGTTTGACTTTAAGCATTAATAAAATCACTGCTCCTGAAAAAACGTCCGTTTTTAAAACTTTTTTTTGCATTGATCCATGTCCCCTGGGGCAGGACCCGGGTCCCCAAACACTTTTTATGACAATAACTTGCATATAAGCCTTTAAAATTAGCACTTTTGATTTCTCCCATAGACTTTTAAAGGGTGTTCCGCGGCATTCGAATTTGCCGCGAACACCCCAAATTGTTCGCTGTTCGGCGAACTTGCGAACAGCCAATGTTCGAGTAGAACATGAGTTCGACTCGAACTCGAAGCTCATCCCTACTGGAGAATGCAAAATCTGGTGCAGCTCTGCATAGAAACCAATCAGCTTCCAGTTTATTTTTGTTTGTTTTTTTTTTGTTTTTTGTTTTTTGTCAAAGCTTAATTGAATAAGCTAAAGTTAGAAGCTGAAATACTACCATGCATAACTGCACCCGATTTTTCACTCTCCAGTTTTAGTAAATTAACCCAAACTTCTTAGTGGAGCCAAATGGCTTGGGTACAGTGGCTCTCAAAAAAGTAGGGGCTCCTCAAAAATATGGGTCACTCAAATTGAGTAGTATATATATATACATATATATATATATATATATATATATATATATATATATATATACCGTATTTATCGGCTTATAACACACACTTTTTTACCCTTAAAATCAGGGAAAAATCGTGGGTGCGTGTTATACGCCGATCCCCCGCTGAATGTGAGTGGAGCAATCGGCGGCCGCCGATATACATAGATATAGCCGAGTGTACTTGGCTAGGTTCGGCTAGCTCCGCTCACAGTCACGCCCAGTCCCACCCTACGATGGACACAGGGACTGGGCGTGACTGTGAGCGGAGCTAGCCGAACCTAGCTGAGTACACCAAGCTATCTGTATATGGGCGGAGCTCGGCTCCGCTCACAGTCACGCCCATCCCAGGCGGGGCTACGAGAGGAGCCAAAAGTGGCCGAGAGCCACCGAGATACACAGGACCGGCTCTCTGTGTCTCTGCGGCGCCATTTTCAAACTGCAGTGACACTGGCAAGTCACTGCAGTTTAACTGCAGCCTGGGCAAGGCTGCAAATGGACACTTACAAAGCTGCAAATGGACACTGAAAAGCTGCAGATGGGCACTGACAAGGCTGCAAGGCTGCAAATGGACACTGATGAGGTTGCAAGGCTGCAAATGACACCAAGGCTGCAAATGACACTGGACAAGCATCCAGATGGATGCTGTGCAAGGCTGCAAATGGACACTGATAAGGCTGCACTGATGGGCATTTAAATGAAAAACATTAAAACATAAAACATTTTTTTCCTTAAAATTCCCTCCTAAACTTGGGATGCGTGTTATATGCCGGCGCGTGTTATACGCCGATAAATACGGTATATATATATATAGTTGCACCAGAAAGAGTGCAAGACAAACAATCCAATAATGATTTATCAGTTCAGACCTATTGTGCCTGTAGCCTTTGCAAAGTTGATCAGAGGCTGCATTGCCAAACTGTCTGTGATTTGGCACTGCATAATTCTTATTCATTTCCACATCTCAAAACAATCTTTCAATTAAGCAGAAAGAGATTTAAGTTGACAGCAGAAAACAAGTGATAAGTCTCTCTTGCCCTTCTCAAAATGTATCCACTTCCTGACTTGTTAATGAATTATACGCTGTTGGCAAACCCATTCATTGTCTGGACACTTACAAAAGTCTTTAGGGATCTTCACAGTTGCCTAGGTCCCTCTTTAGTCACCTGGCACTGACAACCTACGATTCTAGCACAATGCCCTTAAAGTGTGCCACAGTGACTTAGCAGGCTTCCAACCTTCTTCTCTAAAGTAAACACATGGCACAGGGCCAGATTTAGGGAAAATGATGCCCTAAGCACAGCCCAACATGATACCCCTTTCAGCCCCTCCATTGCTTAACTGTCAAGACAGTAAGAACTGAATGTCACAATCTGGAGTCAGTAACTATAGCAGTAGCAAGGCATCCACCAACCAGCTGGATAAGTACAGAAGCAAGTCACTCTGATGGATGACACAAGCTCTCCCGTGGTGTGGGTCTAAGTTTTGACCAGTGTTTACCAAAACTCCTGATGATGGAGGTATGTTTTGCTGCATGTTAGTACCACCTTGAGCTCCTCAGGATCGCTCCACCAAGAGGTGAACAAGCTGGTGTCCAGTAGCAGATATAGCAGGTTGGGATCCACAGAAGCGTAGTCAGTACACAAGTCAAAGGTCACTAACAAGTGGTGGTAGGTTGGGATCAAGCAGAAGCATAGTTGAGGAACAAGCCATGGTTCAGTAACAAGTGGTAGCGAAGATACAGATGGCAGCAGGAGTGACAATAGTGAGATATTGGCTGAAGAGAGCACAATGATCTGGCAAACAAGAGGTGCAGAGACATGGCTTAAATCAGGAAGTTCATGGGAGGGTAAAACGTTCAAGGTTCACCAAAAAACAGGAGACAAGGCAAGAAAATAAAAATAATCAGACCGGGAGCTGCCAAACATCTCAAGTGGCTCAGCAACAAATATTACTGCCAGACACAGCCAAGGTCCCGGGTTCAGATCCTGACACTGAAAGTGAAATAAAAGTTAAAAAATGTATAAACCTTCTTCATTTGTCTACTTCCAGGTCAACCCTGGGCCAGATCCCCCAACAAACATTGTTATTTCTTATATTTCTTATAATGTCTTTTTTTCTTTTTTTTTTGTTAAAAATTAACAAAGATGTTACACTTACCTGCTCTGTGCAGTGGTTTTGCACAGAGCAGCCCTGATCCTCCTCTTCTCGGGTCCCTTGCTGGCATTCCTGTTCCCTCACTCCTGCTAAGTGCCCCCACAGCAAGCAACTCACGATGGGGGCACCCGAGCCGCTGCTCTGTGTGTCCATTCAGACATGGAACTGTGACTCGGCCCCAACCCCTCTCTTCTTATTGGCTCACTGACTTTGATTGACAGCAGCGGCAGCCAATGCTGTCTCAGCCAAAGAGGAGGGAGAGTCTCCAGACAGCCAAAGCCTCTCGTGCAATATCACTGGAACGGTATGGGGCTTCGGTCTTTAGAATCCCTTCATTTTATGTAACATCAATCAAAATCAACCGTGGTGCATTACATCCAGCAAGAGATGGACCAATCAAACAATGATTTATTAGACATGTGCACTGCCGAAAAAATGTTATGTTTTCATTTTTGTTTATTTTGTTTTTTGGGGTTTTTTTTCGATTTTCGGGTCATTCGTTATGATCGAAATTCCGAAAATTTAAAAATCGGAAAAAAAGAAAGAAAATCTGAAAATTTTAAAGAATAACTAACTAACTAACTAAGTAACTAACTAACTAATAATAACTAACTATTAAATTATAGGTATTGGAATTTCCTTTCAAATTCGGCTGTTAGTGAACGTTACGAATTATTCCGAAATAACAAATTTGCATCTAAACCAATGGAACAGAACAAATGAATAACAAATAATAATAATAAAAAGTTTATATTATTATTATTGTTATTTATTATTATTAATTCATTACGTTCCATTCGTTTAGATACGGCATTCATTTTTTCGGATGATTCGTAACTTTGGATAAATTTGTATTCGTTACGTTCACTAACAGCCAAATTTGAAAGGAAATTCCAATACTTATAATTTAATAGTTAGCAATAGTTAAGTTAATATTAGTTAGGTATTATTTCAGATTTTTCGAATTTTCGGGTTTTCAGATTTTTTAATTTCTGAAATTTCCAAATTTTCGAATTTAGGAATTTACTCATTTTTGAATTTATGAATTTACAAATTTACGAATATTTGGAAAAGTTTGTCAAACGGGTTTTCGCTAATTAGGTTATTTCCGAATTAACTAATTTGTCGAAATTTGTTAAAAAAAACGAATTCGGAACTAAAGTAATCGAATTGCACACGTCTATGATTTATCAGTTCAGTAAACAACAGTAACAACCAGCATGTTTCAACCACTGTGCAACCACTGTGCCCATCAAACGCTGCCACTGTGCCCATCATAGATCTTCCTTTTCCTCAGCTTAAGGACAATGAAATGGTATCGGGACTCAGAAATGCCACAGTCACCGGGGTTTGATGTGAAAAGTCATATATGACAAGAATCAATGAATTAGCAATGAAGACCCTTTGAGAAGGCAGTGCGGCGTTACATTTTCAGCTTTTTGCCTTACCATAGCATTACGGTAATAGCCATGCTGTCTTTCTCATCTCATTATTCTATAAGACATCAAAAAAAGGTTTTTAAACCTCATATTTTTTATACAGTATAAAGCTTCAAATAAGTTTTGAAATCTCCGTTTTATACTGTGCAAATAATCTGAACTGAAATAACTGAAATTTCCCTATAATTTCATGTACCGTTTAATATTATGGTAGTCTACTGATACAGGCATAGGGGGGAAAACAGTATTAAACAGTATTAAATGTTCTAACAGTCATATTCAGCTTTGCTAAATGCATAAATTACACTATTTAACTGCATGAAATAGAAATGGAATAGAAAAAGCAAACCTAACTTTGGAAACCCATTGAGATAAAAGGATTGGAAACAGTGCAGAAATTGCAGGTTTAATAAATGCTGCAAAGAATGATATGAGGAAAATCTTATTATATATTTTCTTCTCCGTCTTTATTTTAACAGTGGGAAACTGTAATCTGAACCGTCTGTGGATCGATATGAAGGCGATGTTGCATCAGACACATCATTTCTCAGAATTGTATGACATGAAATACTATGTTACATTCAACATGTTGTTTTATTGTTTTACAGGAATTTTATTACATGTTGTAAAATGCAAGACTTCTTTTACTATGTTTATGACAAAAATAACAGGTTTATGTCTAGACAAACAACAGCATGCGCTGCAGCAGCACTAAAAAGAGCCATGTTTGCAGCACTCTGTGCCAAGCTCTCACATTCCACCTTATTATAAACCAGTGGCGGCTGGTGATCAAAATTTTTTGGGGGAGCGCAAACAAACTGAAAAATTCTGAAAAAAAACCCCATCAATTGCAGCCTCGCTGTGCCATCAAACGCAGCCACTGTGCCATCAAACGCAGCCACTGCGCCATCAATCGCCGCCACTGTGCCCATCAAACGCAGCCACTGTGCCAATCAAATGCTGCCACTGTACCCATCAAATGCTCCCACTGTGCCATCAAATGCTCCCATTGTGCCCATCAAATGCTCCCACTGTGCCATCAAATACTCCCACTGTGCCATCAAATGCTCCCACTGTGCCCATCGAATGCTGCCACTGTGCCCCCCCATCTGCCCGGCACTTACCCTGTCTCGATGGGGCAGCGGGTGATGGCGGCGAGCGATGTCATCAATGTTTTCTTCTCCCGTCCTCTCCTCCCGTCCTCTCCTATGATTGGAAGCCTGATAGGCGTCCAATCACAGCGCCTGTCGTTTCAGCCAATCAGGTGACAGGTAACAGACCTGAGCACCTGATTAGCGGAGAGGCGGTTCAGTATTAGGAAAGCAAATGTTCATTCGCTTTTCTAACACACCAGGGTGAACTGCGAGCGCCAAGAATGGCGCTCGCTGTTTACCTTTTTTGACGCCTATTAGAGCTCTAATCAGGTGCTTCAAACCCCCCCCCGCCGCTGTAATTCAGGCACCCGTTGCCCAAAAAGGGGTCGGGCGCTTGAAGAGGGGGTGGCAGCGGCAGCCATGGATAGATTCATGCAAAGCATGAATCTATCTATTGGTAATAGAGGGCGTGGCTGGAGAGAGGGGGCGGCACCCATGTGCCCTTATGGACGCACTGCCACTGGTAAAAAACCTGGATTTATAATAATAAGAAAAAATAAAAGCTGAAAGCCAAGTTCTTTATATGACTAGGGCTTCATGTACACTAAAATGAGTTTAGGAGCATTTGTTTTTTTTTTACCAAAGCTCCTAAACTCAACTCCATAAAAGCATACGTGCTCATGTACACATAGGCTTCTAGCAGCATTTAGGAGCTGCTGCGGTTAGGGGAGCTTCAACTTCCCTCTCCTGACTGTGGAAGAATCGTGTTCAGGATAGGAGCATTTTGACTGCTGGCCACCTGGAAACGGCAGCAAGACTGCTGCAATTTTGCTCCATTTTGCGTTTTCTCACAGCCGGCGGGCAAAGAAAGCTGTTTCTACATGAAGCCTATGGCTTCGTATTCACTAACCTACACTGGCAGCTCCTAAACGTGAGTTTAGAAGATTTGGCCTTTTTTTGCCAAAGCTCCTAAACCATAAAAGCCTATGGGGGTGATTTACGAAAGTCGTGCGCCATCAGTAGAGGCGCACGAAAGATGTGCAACGCACATTTCCACATTTACTAAATGGTGCGCCGGTAACAGAGCGCAAATCCCCCATTAACTATAGCGATCTCGGCACACGGAAGAATGCAATCTGTGCACTATGGACATGGCGCACAGCATCTCCATATCAATATTGACAGAAGATGGAGGTGCCAATATTATGGGCTGATGTGAGGAAGTTTAGTAAAAACTGCCCAAGTAACAAATATGCCCAAAAGAGAATGAGAAAGTAACTTTTTCAGAGAAAGCCTGCTGTGCCACAAGTACGTTTAGAACTGCGTGAGATTAATGTAAGCAGTGCGCATGTGCAAGCGGCTGTTGCGCTCGTTCACATGAGTTTGTTCACTGCGCAGCCAAAATCTTAGTAAATGTTAAGCAACGTACATGTGACAAGTGAAGGTAAAACCCTACACAGGTCAATCTAACTAGTCCCCATTAGGGATGAGCCGAACACCCCCCGGTTCGGTTCGCACCAGAACCCGCGAACGGACCGCAAGTTCGCACGAACGTTAGAACCCCATTGACGTCTATGGGACTCGAACGTTCGAAATCAAAAGTGCTCATTTTAAAGGCTAATTTGCATGGTATTGTCCTAAAAAGGGTGTGGGGACCCGGGTCCTACCCCAGGGGACATGTATCAATGCAAAAAAAACTTTTAAAAACGGCCGTTTTTTCGGGAGCACTGATTTTAATGATGCTTAAAGTAAAAAAAAAAAAGTGAAATATTCCTTTAAATATCGTACCTGGGGGGTGTCTATAGTATGCCTGTAAAGTGACGCGTGTTTCCCATGTTTAGAACAGTCCCTGCACCAAATGTCATTTTTAAAGGAAAAAATCTCATTTAAAACTGCTTGCGGGTTTAATGTCATGTCGGGTCCTGCCAATATGGATGAAAATCAGTGAGACAAACGGCATGGGTACCCCCCAGTCCATTACCAGGCCCTTTGGGTCTTGTATGGATATTAAGGGGAACCCCGCACCCAAATTAAAATAAGGAAAGGTCCCTATATACTCTGAACAGCTGTATACAGGCGGTGCAAACAAGACAGGGACTGTAGGTTTGTTGTTAAGTAGAATCTGTTTGTAATTTTGAACATTTTTAACGTGTTTAGCTCCAGCCAAAAAATCTTTTCTAAGCTTTTTGGAAAACATAGGGAAGGGTTATCACCCCTGTGACATTTGTTTTGCGTCTTTCCTCCTCTTCAGAAGATTTCACCTCACTTTTTTGTCCCAATGAAAAATGTTTTTTGAAAATTTGGGTTTTTTTGTGGAACAAGGATTGGAAAGCATCAGTGGAAAGGAGAAATTGTTTTCCCATATTAACTCTTACATGAGAGAATTTCCCTTCCTAGGGGTAGATTTCATCTCACTTCCTGTTGTCTCCTTCCGTTTGCAAGTAGGAGTCGTTTGTAAGTTAGATGTTTGAAAGTAGGGTCCTGCCCTATATACTCAGCAGAAATTTGGGCCTTAGGTGTTGCTGTGGCCAAAACACTGTAAGCCCTCACAGGGCCCTGCTGTGAAATATTAGATCAAGAATTGTAATTACATGCCCCTGTTGAACAGGAGCTGAAAAATTAGGCCTTAGGCACTGGTGCTGGTGCCACAACACTGCAACCCCTCACAGACACTCTAGTTGGAACGCAGGAACGAGCCCTGCTGCAAAGTATTGCATCAAAAATTGTAATTACACGCCCCTGTTAGACAGGGGCAGAAAAATTGGGCCTTAGGCACTGGTGCTGGTGCCACAACACTGCAACCCCTCACAGACACTCTAGTTGGAACGCAGGAACGAGCCCTGCTGCAAAGTATTGCATCAAAAATTGTAATTACACGCCCCTGTTAGACAGGGGCAGAAAAATTGGGCCTTAGGCACTGGTGCTGGTGCCACAACACTGCAACCCCTCACAGACACTCTAGTTGGAACGCAGGAACGAGCCCTGCTGCAAAGTATTGCATCAAAAATTGTAATTACACGCCCCTGTTAGACAGGGGCAGAAAAATTGGGCCTTAGGCACTGGTGCTGGTGCCACAACACTGCAACCCCTCACAGACACTCTAGTTGGAATGCAGGAACGAGCCCTGCTGCAAAGTATTACATCAAAAATTGTAATTACACGCCCCTGTTATACAGGGGCTGAAAAATTGTGCCTTAGGCACTGGTGGTGGCGCCCAGAACCAAAAATGTTCTTACAAGCTATCAGCGTGATGATTGAGGAGGAAGAGGATAATTACTCAGGGATAGTCACTCAGCATCAGCATAGGCAGTCTTTGAAGGGATCTGAAAAAAATTATTCAGTTACATCAGCATCAGGTGCTTGGTAGCTGGTGGTGATCCAAGACTGATTCATTTTTATGAAGGTCAGCCGATCGACCGAGTCAGTGGACAGACGCACCCTGTGATCGGTTACCACGCCTCCAGCAGCACTGAATGTGCGTTCCGAAAGAACGCTGGATGCAGGACAGGCCAGTAGCTCAATTGCATACTGTGCAAGCTCTGGCCAGTGATCCATCCTCAAGACCCAGTAACCCAGAGGATTTTCGGTGGGAAAGGTGTCCAAGTCTGATCTTGCCCCTAGGTATTCCTGCACCATGTAAAACAGACGCTGGCGATGGTTGCTGGAACCGATCATACCTTGGGGCTGCGGACCAAAAAATTGTCTGAACGCATCGGTCAGACGGCCACCTTCTCCACCGCTCCTTGTTTGACTGACCGAAGCCTCAGCAACACGTTGTCCAGAAACAGGAGTTTGTAACCTCCCAGTCTCTGGGAACGCGTTGCACAGACCTTTCTGCAAGGCCTCCCGAAGATGTTTCATCCTCTGCTCCCTCTGAGATGGCAAGATAAGGTCCGCAACCTTACCCTTGTAACGTGGATCAAGGAGGGTTGCCAGCCAGTATTGGTCCTTCTCCTTGATACCACGAATACGAGGATCCTTACGCAGGCTTTGCAGGATCAGGGAGGCCATGCAGCGTAGGTTTGCTGAGGCATTCGGTCCGGAGTCCTCTGGGTCACTAAGGACAACAACGTCCGCAGCCACCTCCTCCCAGCCACGTACAAGTCCATGTGTTCCTTGGGACTGATCCCTTAAAGACTGCTGATGCTGAGTGCCAGGCTCCACCTCCATACTGACACAATCTTCCTCCTCCTCCTCCTCCTCCTCCTCGTCCTCTTCCTGTGTGATCGGCGGGCACGCAGGAACACTGTCTGGATAAAGGGGGCCTTGAGAGCTAAGGAAGTCCTCCTCTTCCTGCCTCTGTTCTGCCTCAAGTGCCCTGTCCATTATTCCACGCAGCGTGTGCTCCAACAGGTGGACAAGGGGGACAGTGTCACTGATGCATGCACTGTCAGTGCTCACCATCCTCGTGGCCTCCTCGAATGGTGACAGGACAGTGCATGCATCCCTGATCATGGCCCACTGGCGTGGGGAAAAAAAACCAAGGTCCCCTGACCCTGTCCTGGTGCCATAGTCGCACAGGTACTCATTTATGGCCCTCTGCTGCGTGTGCAGCCGCTGCAGCATGGCCAATGTCGAGTTCCACCTGGTGGGCATGTCACAGATTAGGCGGTTCTTGGGCAGGTTAAACTCCTTTTGGAGGTCCGTCAGCCGAGCACTGGCATTATATGACCGGCGGAAATGCACACAGACTTTCCTGGCCTGCCTCAGGACATCCTGTAAGCCCGGGTACCTGCCCAAGAACCGCTGCACCACCAAGTTAAGGACGTGAGCCAAACAGGGCACATGGGTCAGTTGTCCCTGTCGGAGGGCAGAGAGGAGGTTGGTGCCATTGTCGCAAACCACCATTCCTGCCTTAAGTTGGCGTGGCGTCAACCACCTCTGAACCTGCCCCTGCAGAGCTGACAGAACCTCTGCCCCAGTGTGGCTCCTGTCCCCCAAGCACACCAGCTCAAGCACCGCATGGCATCTTTTGGCCTGCGTACTTGCGTAGCCCCTTGAATGCCTACGGAGCACCGCTGGTTCCGAGGAAGAGGCCATGGAGGAAGAAGAAGAGGAGGGGGTGGAGGAGAGAGGTGTGTCACAATCAGCATTTTGGAGGCGTGGTGGCGGAACAACCTCCAACACTACTGCACCTTGTCCTGCATCCTTCCCAGCTGCCAGCAGAGTCACCCAATGCGCCGTGAAACTTAAGTAACGTCCCTGTCCATGCCTGCTGGACCATGAGTCAGCGGTAATATGCACCTTACCGCTGACCGCCCTGTCCAGCGAGGCATGGACATTGCCTTCCACATGCCGGTAGAGAGCCGGAATCGCCTTCCGTGAGAAAAAGTGGCGTTTGGGTACCTGCCACTGAGGAACCGCACATTCCACAAACTCACGGAAGGGGGCAGAGTCTACCAACTGAAAAGGCAGCAGTTGAAGTGCTAGCAATTTTGCCAAGCTAGCATTCAACCGCTGGGCATGTGGATGGCTGGGAGCAAACTTCTTTCGGCGGTGCAGCAGCTGGGGCAGGGAAATTTGCCTGGTACAATCTGACGTCGGTGTACCAAAAGCAGATTGCCCACAAGTACTTGGCTGTGACACACCTAATTTAACACCTTCATTCCTCTCACTGCAGGTCTCAGAGAGGACTGAAGGTCTAGTGGGGTTGGAAATCTCAGCTGATGAGGAGCAAGGAGAGATCCTCTTTGTTCTTTGGTGTGGGTCTTTTAGATATGCTTGCCAACGAACTGCATGGCAGGTCAACATATGTCTGGTCAAGCATGTGGTACCCAAGCGGGAGATGTTTTGGCCACGCGAGATACGCTTGAGACATATGTTGCAAATAGCAGCGGTGCGATCTGATGCACTCGTCTCAAAAAAGGCCCACACCAAAGAACTTTTTGAATAACGCGCAGAGACTGCAGCGCCCTGCACATGTGGAGCTTTGGGGTGTGATGCAGTCAATGTGCTGCCCTTAGGCTGGCCCCTGGAGGGCATCCTGCCTCGTTGGTGATGTGCCGCCTCCTCCTCCTCCTCCTCTCTCCTATCAGGCACCCACGTTGAGTCAGTGACCTCATCATCCCCTCCCTCCTCATCACTGGAGCAAACCTGGCAGTATGCTGCAGCAGGGGGAGCATGACTGCCAGATTGCTGTCCTTCTTGGGCACCCCCTCTGTCCGTGCTCATGTTACTGCCTTCATCGAGCTCAGTATCATCATCAGAGCCTTCCAAACGCTGGGCATCCTCCTGGAGCATGTACCCAACACTGTGGTCAAACAGTTCGAGGGAATCCTCATGAGGACATGGTGGAGCTAGGGAAGGAGTCACTGATGACATTGAGCTGAGGGAAGAGGCCGCTGCTTTGCCAGACAAAGCACCCTGGGCATGGGTGAGAGAGGATGAGGAGGATGAGGACGGCTTGGTCATCCACTCGACCAAGTTTTCCGCATGTTGCGGCTCAACACGGCCAGCTGCCGAAAAAAAGGCCAAGCGTGTCCCATGGCCACGTGCTGATGAGGATGCACCGTCTCCACGACCAGCACTAGACACAGAGCCTGCTTGCCCTCTCTTATTGGCTTGTGACTGTCTGCCTCTCCTTCTTGGCCTTCCAGACATACTAATGGCCTGTAGCTGCACTAAGCTGGGATAGAACACCTGTAATTTTCTTCAGGTAGCTTTATATACTGTAACCAGACAAGCCTGCCTGTCAGTAGGAAGATAACAGGAACGGATCTAGCTGAACACTGTGAGCAGGACGCACTGCACTAAATGTAAATAGCAGGAACGGATCTAGCTGAACACTGTGAGCAGGACGCACTGACTGCACTAAATGTAAATAGCAGGAACGGATCTAGCTGAACACTGTGAGCAGGACGCACTGACTGCACTAAATGTAAATAGCAGGAACGGATCTAGCTGAACACTGTGAGCAGGACGCACTGCACTAAATGTAAATAGCAGGAACGGATCTAGCTGAACACTGTGAGCAGGACGCACTGACTGCACTAAATGTAAATAGCAGGAACAGATCTAGCTGAACACTGTGAGCAGGACGCACTGACTGCACTAAATGTAAATAGCAGGAATGGATCTAGCTGAACACTGTGAGCAGGACGCACTGACTGCACTAAATGTAAATAGCAGGAACAGATCTAGCTGAACACTGTGAGCAGGACGCACTGACTGCACTAAATGTAAATAGCAGGAACGGATCTAGCTGAACACTGTGAGCAGGACGCACTGCACTAAATGTAAATAGCAGGAACAGATCTAGCTGAACACTGTGAGCAGGACGCACTGCACTAAATGTAAATAGCAGGAACGGATCTAGCTGAACACTGTGAGCAGGACGCACTGCACTAAATGTAAATAGCAGGAACGGATCTAGCTGAACACTGTGAGCAGGACGCACTGCACTAAATGTAAATAGCAGGAACGGATCTAGCTGAACACTGTGAGCAGGACGCACTGCACTAAATGTAAATAGCAGGAACGGATCTAGCTGAACACTGTGAGCAGGACGCACTGACTGCACTAAATGTAAATAGCAGGAACGGATCTAGCTGAACACTGTGAGCAGGACGCACTGCACTAAATGTAAATAGCAGGAACGGATCTAGCTGAACACTGTGAGCAGGACGCACTGCACTAAATGTAAATAGCAGGAACGGATCTAGCTGAACACTGTGAGCAGGACGCACTGACTGCACTAAATGTAAATAGCAGGAACGGATCTAGCTGAACACTGTGAGCAGGACGCACTGACTGCACTAAATGTAAATAGCAGGAACGGATCTAGCTGAACACTGTGAGCAGGACGCACTGCACTAAATGTAAATAGCAGGAACGGATCTAGCTGAACACTGTGAGCAGGACGCACTGCACTAAATGTAAATAGCAGGAACGGATCTAGCTGAACACTGTGAGCAGGACGCACTGCACTAAATGTAAATAGCAGGAACGGATCTAGCTGAACACTGTGAGCAGGACGCACTGACTGCACTAAATGTAAATAGCAGGAACGGATCTAGCTGAACACTGTGAGCAGGACGCACTGACTGCACTAAATGTAAATAGCAGGAACAGATCTAGCTGAACACTGTGAGCAGGACGCACTGCACTAAATGTAAAGAGCAGGAACGGATCTAGCTGAACACTGTGAGCAGGACGCACTGCACTAAATGTAAAGAGCAGGAACAGATCTAGCTGAACACTGTGAGCAGGACGCACTGCACTAAATGTAAAGAGCAGGAACAGATCTAGCCTAATCTAGCTCTCAAATCAAATGACACTGTCTGTCTCTCTCTCTATCAGCACACCGGAACACACTACACAGGGCCGCCGTGCAGGCGGCCTTATATAGTGTGGGGCGTGTACTAAATCCCCTGAGCCATAATTGGCCAAAGCCACCCTGGCTTTGGCCAATTACAGCTCTCTCTACTGACGGCGCTGTGATTGGCCAAGCATGCGGGTCATAGTGCATGCTTGGCCAATCATCAGCCAGCAATGCACTGCGATGCCGCAGTGAATTATGGGCCGTGACGCGCCACACGAATTTGGCGCGAACGGCCCATAACGTTCGCAATTCGACGGACGGTCGAACAGCCGATGTTCGAGTCGAACATGGGTTCGACTCGAACACGAAGCTCATCCCTAGTCCCCATTAAGCAAATTGCACTCTAAAGCCCCATACACACGATAGGACTTTGTACAAACTTTCCCTTGGATTTTTATACAAAGGGCGTTGGCCAGAAGTTTGTCTTGCATACAGACGACAGGACTTTTCCAGCCAACTTTCACCAAATTACGTGTTTTTTCAGCTCTTTACCACCACCCTTTGGTCAACTTCTGTATTGTTGTCTGATATTGTTTTTGATTTTCCGACAACTTTGTGTGACCGTGTGTATGCAAGACAAGTTTGAGCCAACATCCGTCGGAAAAAATCCTAGGATTTTGTTGTCAGAATGTCCGAACAAAGTCCGACCGTGTGTACGGGGCATAAATGTATGTGTTTACTGCAGATCAACACATTGATAATCATATATTCAAAATGTATATGTATGCTGCTATTGGGCTCTTGTTGTGTGATCAAAAAAATTGGGTTAGTTTTCTACAAGAATTTGTGTGTTTGTAGGATTGTGAGTACATTCTGCCAAAAGAGCATTTGTGAGGTCAGGTGCTGATGTTGGATGAGAAAAGAAGAAGACATGGCTCACAATTGGCCTTCCAATTCATCCAAAATGAGTTCAATATGGTTGGGGTGAGGGCTCTTTGCAGGTCAATAGAGTTTCTTCACACAAAACTTATCAAATGTGTTTATGATTTTATAGAGCTGGCTTTGTGAACAGGGGCATAGTTATGCTGGAACAGAAAATGATCTTCACAAAACTGTTACAACGAGGTTGGAAGTACACAGTTATTTAAAATAGCTTTGTATGCTAGTGATAAACAATACACTTCAACGGAAACTCATAATCTCAGTAATTTGGAGGATTGTCCACATACCTAACTATATACTGTGGTGTATGTGCATTAATGAGCTTTTAATGGTTCTTGATGTGTGTGTGTATATATAGAAATATATACTGTAAATATATATATACACACACACGCGCGCACACACACATATATATATATATATATATATATATAAATATATATATATATACTTTTTTGCAGCCCGAACGTGTTGGAACTCAGTTCTGCCACCTCAGGCAGCCTTTCTCTCTCCAGCCTGTCATTGACCACAGAAAGCGCTAGAGGCAGTTTGCCCTCTGCTGGCTTCTGTGTGCTATTGTGAGGCACCCAGGACATATGTAGGGTAGGGCACATTTTGGTGGGTGCTCCGTGTCTTGACGCCGTAACTGCCCAGATTTTTTTTTTAAATGTTCTGGTGCTTTGGGAGGCAGGTTCTGTACCTACCCCCACCTGTCAGAGTTCTGTAGCATCAAGCTGAGTGAAGTACTGTGAAACTCTAAAGAAAAAAAAAAGCCAGCGCACACCGAACAGCAGTAATGGCTGCACCATCTGTGTGAAGCTTTTGTGAAAATGTGTAAGCTCAATGGAATTTGGGGGGGTGGGGGGTTTGCAGAGAGGCTGCTGTGGGGAGGTTGGCAGTGTGTGACCCAGAGGTGGGGGTAGAGGAATTGGCAAGGTGAGAGCTGTGACTGCAAGGGGAAAAGGAGGGGGGGCTATACAGGCAGACATATATGGGGAGGTTACAGGTACTGTGCAGATGGGGGGGGGGCAGGTTGTACAGAGGTAGGGAGGGTTGGGGGGTGGGGGGGTTCTGCAGAGTTGAGAACAGTGGAGGGAAGGGGGGGTTATGGTTTTGCAGAGAGGCAGCTGTGGGGAGGTTGGGGTGTTGTGCAGAGGTGAGAGCTGTGTGGGTAGGGGGGAGGTTAGCAGGTTTTGTAGAGGTGAAAGGGTATGAAGAGGTGACTGTTGATAACTGTTGATTGGGGTGACCTGTAGATGGGGGTGCAGGAGTGTGGAGGGGGGCAGAGATAAACTGAAGTTATGGATGGGGGATGCAGAGGTGAGTTGTTGACAGGGGGTACAAAAGTGAGTTGTAGATGGGGGGTGCTAAAGTGAACTGTGGATGGTGGGAAGAAGAGGTGAGCTGTGGTTAGGAGATGAAGGATAATGCTGTGGATGGAGGTACAAGAGGTGAGCTGTGCAACGGGGGAAGAAGAGCTGAGCCCTGGGAGGGGGGATAAGTGAGCTGCAAATGAGAGTTGTAAGTACTGTCCCTTGTGCTGATTATTTTTCTGTGTCCCCACACACCTCAACACTCTACAGTATGCACTCCTGAACCCAATGTGTTGTGCACTCCTGAGTGCGGTACTCTGTGTGTTACACATTCCTAAACTTTGCACCTTGTGCAATGTAGAGGTTATTTGGGACCACTTTACTTCTCTTCTCCGAGGAACGGCAGCAGGGAGTTGCCCAGAGAGGGTGAGTTCCTGCACCTTTTCTCTGAGAGTAAAAGCCCTGTGTGTATTTATATATACAGTGGGGACGGAAAGTATTCAGACCCCCTTAAATTTTTCACTCTTTGTTATATTGCAGCAATTTGCTAAAATCATTTAAGTTCATTTTTTTTCCTCAATAATGTACACGCAGCACCCCATATTGACAGAAAAACACAGAATTGTTGACATTTTTGCAGATTTATTAAAAAAGAAAAACTGAAATATCACATGGTCCTAAGTATTCAGACCCTTTGCTCAGTGTTTAGTAGAAGCACCCTTTTTAACTAATACAGCCATGAGTCATTTTGGGAAAGATGCAACAAGTTTTTCACACCTGGATTTGGGGTTCCTCTGCCATTCCTCCTTGCTGATCCTCTCCAGTTCTGTCAGGTTGGATGGTAAACATTGGTGGACAGCCATTTTTAGGTCTTTCCAGAGATGCTCAATTGGGTTTAAGTCAGGGCTCTGGCTGGGCCATTCAAGAACAGTCACGGAGTTGTTGTGAAGCCACTCCTTCGTTATTTTAGCTGTGTGCTTAGGGTCATTGTCTTGTTGGAAGGTAAACCTTCAGCCCGTCTGAGGTGTTGAGCACTCTGCAGAAGGTTTTCATCCAGGATATCCCTGTACTTGGCCGCATTTATCTTTCCCTCGATTGCAACCAGTCGTCCTGTCCCTGCAGCTGAAAAACACCCCCACAGCATGATGCTGCCACCACCATGCTTCACTGTTGGGACTGTATTGAACAGGTGATGAGCAGTGCCTGGTTTTCTCCACACATACCGCTTAGAATTAAGGCCAAAAAATTCTATCTTGGTCTCATCAGACCAAAGAATCTTATTTCTCACCATCTTGGAGTCCTTCAGGTGTTTTTTTTAGCAAACTCCATGTGGGCTTTCATGTGTCTTGCACTGGGGAGAGGTTTCCGTCGGACCACTCTGCCATAAAGCCCCGACTGGTGGAGGGCTGCAGTGATGGTTGACTTTCTACAACTTTCTCCCATCTCCCGACTGCATCTCTGGAGCTCAGCCACATTGATCTTTGGGTTCTTCTTTACCTCTCTCACCAAGATTCTTCTCCCCCGATAGCTCAGTTTGGCTGGACGGCCAGCTCTAGGAAGGGTTCTGGTCGTCCCAAACGTCTTCCATTTAAGGATTATGGAGGCCACTGTGCTCTTGGAAACCTTAAGTGCAGCAGAAATTTTTTTGTAACCTTGGCCAGATCTGTGCCTTGCCACAATTCTGTCCCTGAGCTCTTCAGGCAGTTCCTTTGACCTCATGATTTTCATTTGCTCTGACATGCACTGTGAGCTGTAAGGTCTTATATAGACAGGTGTGTGGCTTTCCTGATCAAGTCCAATCAGTATAATCAAACACAGCTGGACTCAAATGAAGGTGTAGAATCATCTCAAGGATGATCAGAAGAAATGGACAGCACCTGAGTTAAATATATGTGTGTCACAGCAAAGGGTCTGAATACTTAGGACCATGTGATATTTCAGTGTTTCTTTTTTAATAAATCTGCAAAAATGTCAACAAATCTGTGTTTTTCTATCAATATGGGGTGCTGTGTGTACATTAATGAGGAAAAAAAATGAACTTAAATGATTTTAGCAAATGGCTGTAATATAACAAGGAGTGAAAAATTTAAGGGGGTCTGAATACTTTCCGTCCCCGCTGTATATTGTATGAATTACAAGGCATGTTTATAAATTTCAGCTCTCTGGTATTTTTGCTTTGTCTTCCATCTCAATTTGTTCAGACCAGTGGTTCTCAACCCTGTCCTCAAGTACCCCCAACAGGCCATGTTTGCAGGTTTTCCTTTATCTTGCACAGGTGCTTTAAATCAGAGTATTTTGGACAGCTATTTTAGAAATTCCTAAAACATGACCTGTTGGGGTACTTGAGGACAGGGTTCAGAATCACTGGTTTAGATTACAAAATTATTCCCCTTTCTACTCCACTGCATATCTCCAAAGATTGAGTCGTCATTCTGTAATACTGCACTTTTCACAATGCTGACCCTTCAAAATTTCACCTCTCATGTAGTTTATCCTAAATGTCCTTGTTCTGTATTGTTCAGCACTGTTGACTCAGATTTTAAGAGCTTGACAGGTACAGGACAGCAGCCTTTGCATATAGGGCATATTGACCCAATGCATGTACAATACATAAAAAACGTTAGTAACTGTTGACTCAGATTTTAAGAGCTTGACAGGTACAGGACAGCAGCCTTTGCATATAGGGCATATTGACCCAATGCATGTACAATACATAAAAAACGTTAGTAGAGGACCGCTAACTGATAAAAAATATTCTGAAATATATATGTTATTAATAGATGTAATGATAGTATCCAGCATATGAATTATCTTTTTTATTTCACATGGTTTAATTTACCTTTATACAGTATTTGCATGCAGACCAATTCTTGTAGCAAAAGTGTCAGTGAACAGGAGTTTGGATAAATGATACCACGGCAAAACATATTAACTATAAGCAATTGTTACCAACTACATATAAAGAATGTGAGAAATGAAAAAAAATACACTAAATACCATAATCACATGCTTTAGCCATAAACAGATATTAAAATGGAATATTTATAGCTTTTTTAAGAGCTATGGCTACGGCCAGATAGCGTATCTTCTGTTGCATTCTTCCTGTTGACCTCTATGTTACTACTGTGCCCTCTCCAAATTCTGCCACAAGGCAACAGGATCACTTTAAGGGAGACAAATAAGATTCACCACAAGAGAGTTATAAGAACCTGGAATGTAAGTATAATGACTGTAAGTGGGCCCACTAATCAAGTGTATGGACTTGCCTTCTTAGATGAAGTGTATCTACCTACCTACCTACCTACCTATCTATCTATCTATCTATCTATCTATCTATCTATCTATCTATCTATCTATCTATCTATCTATCTATCTATCTATCTATCTATCTATCTATCCATCCATCCATCTAGGATGGCCTCTTATTCTTCTGTTTTGTGTCACATATATAATTACTTATTTTATGGGCATGACACCAACCTACTCAATGACTCTATATTTATGCATGGGAATCTTCCAGGAAGTCATCCTAATTTACTGCTTTGTTTTAAACTGGTTTGTATTTTGTTGGTGTTCACATGTGGTGTTGGGATCAGAAAACTTTTCTGCATTCAGCCAACTGCTTCATCATGCTAACATAATCTTAGATGAGTATAGATAAATGTATTTTTTTATTAGTAATATAATTGGTGTTAGCGATGTGTTCAATTACTACCACCCTTGTGAGCATTTTTTCTGTTCAAATTTTTTATTGGTAACAATCAATAAACATCAACTGATAATCTCAGTAAGACATTAGTAAACATAACTTACATAGAGCCTCATGGTAAAGCAATACAGAGGAAAATACGAATTGAATGCGATGATACAGGATATATTTCGGTTACCTAAATGTGTACGTACAACGGGAGCCCAAACAGTGCTGAAACTTAAGAGTAGGGATGAGCTTTGTGTTCGAGTCGAACCCATGTTCGACTCGAACATCGGCTGTTCGACCGTCCGTCGAATTGCGAACGTTATGGGGTGGCTTTGGCCAATTATGGCTCAGGGGATTTAGTACACGCCCCACACTATATAAGGCCGCCTGCACGGCGGCCCTGTGTAGTGTGTTCCGGTGTGCTGATAGAGAGAGAGACAGACAGTGTCATTTGATTTGAGTTAGATAGATTAGGCTAGATCTGTTCCTGCTATTTACATTTAGTGCAGTGCGTCCTGCTCACAGTGTTCAGCTAGATCCGTTCCTGCTATTTACATTTAGTGCAGTGCGTCCTGCTCACAGTGTTCAGCTAGATCCGTTCCTGCTATTTACATTTAGTGCAGTGCGTCCTGCTCACAGTGTTCAGCTAGATCCGTTCCTGCTATTTACATTTAGTGCAGTGCGTCCTGCTCACAGTGTTCAGCTAGATCTGTTCCTGCTATTTACATTTAGTGCAGTGCGTCTTGCTCACAGTGTTCAGCTAGATCCGTTCCTGCTATTTACATTTAGTGCAGTCAGTGCGTCCTGCTCACAGTGTTCAGCTAGATCCGTTCCTGCTATTTACATTTAGTGCAGTGCGTCCTGCTCACAGTGTTCAGCTAGATCTGTTCCTGCTATTTACATTTAGTGCAGTGCGTCCTGCTCACAGTGTTCAGCTAGATCCGTTCCTGCTATTTACATTTAGTGCAGTGCGTCCTGCTCACAGTGTTCAGCTAGATCTGTTCCTGCTATTTACATTTAGTGCAGTGCGTCCTGCTCACAGTGTTCAGCTAGATCCGTTCCTGATATTTACATTTAGTGCAGTCAGTGCGTCCTGCTCACAGTGTTCAGCTAGATCCGTTCCTGCTATTTACATTTAGTGCTGTGCGTCCTGCTCACAGTGTTCAGCTAGATCTGTTCCTGCTATTTACATTTAGTGCAGTGCGTCCTGCTCACAGTGTTCAGCTAGATCTGTTCCTGCTATTTACATTTAGTGCAGTGCGTCCTGCTCACAGTGTTCAGCTAGATCCGTTCCTGCTATTTACATTTAGTGCAGTGCGTCCTGCTCACAGTGTTCAGCTAGATCTGTTCCTGCTATTTACATTTAGTGCAGTGCGTCCTGCTCACAGTGTTCAGCTAGATCCGTTCCTGCTATTTACATTTAGTGCAGTGCGTCCTGCTCACAGTGTTCAGCTAGATCCGTTCCTGCTATTTACATTTAGTGCAGTGCGTCCTGCTCACAGTGTTCAGCTAGATCTGTTCCTGCTATTTACATTTAGTGCAGTGCGTCCTGCTCACAGTGTTCAGCTAGATCCGTTCCTGCTATTTACATTTAGTGCAGTGCGTCCTGCTCACAGTGTTCAGCTAGATCTGTTCCTGCTATTTACATTTAGTGCAGTGCGTCCTGCTCACAGTGTTCAGCTAGATCTGTTCCTGCTATTTACATTTAGTGCAGTGCGTCCTGCTCACAGTGTTCAGCTAGATCCGTTCCTGCTATTTACATTTAGTGCAGTGCGTCCTGCTCACAGTGTTCAGCTAGATCCGTTCCTGCTATTTACATTTAGTGCAGTGCGTCCTGCTCACAGTGTTCAGCTAGATCTGTTCCTGCTATTTACATTTAGTGCAGTGCGTCCTGCTCACAGTGTTCAGCTAGATCCGTTCCTGCTATTTACATTTAGTGCAGTCAGTGCGTCCTGCTCACAGTGTTCAGCTAGATCCGTTCCTGCTATTTACATTTAGTGCAGTCAGTGCGTCCTGCTCACAGTGTTCAGCTAGATCCGTTCCTGCTATTTACATTTAGTGCAGTCAGTGCGTCCTGCTCACAGTGTTCAGCTAGATCCGTTCCTGCTATTTACATTTAGTGCAGTGCGTCCTGCTCACAGTGTTCAGCTAGATCTGTTCCTGCTATTTACATTTAGTGCAGTGCGTCCTGCTCACAGTGTTCAGCTAGATCTGTTCCTGCTATTTACATTTAGTGCAGTGCATCCTGCTCACAGTGTTCAGCTAGATCCGTTCCTGCTATTTACATTTAGTGCAGTGCGTCCTGCTCACAGTGTTCAGCTAGATCTGTTCCTGCTATTTACATTTAGTGCAGTGCGTCCTGCTCACAGTGTTCAGCTAGATCCGTTCCTGCTATTTACATTTAGTGCAGTCAGTGCGTCCTGCTCACAGTGTTCAGCTAGATCTGTTCCTGCTATTTACATTTAGTGCAGTCAGTGCGTCCTGCTCACAGTGTTCAGCTAGATCCATTCCTGCTATTTACATTTAGTGCAGTCAGTGCGTCCTGCTCACAGTGTTCAGCTAGATCTGTTCCTGCTATTTACATTTAGTGCAGTCAGTGCGTCCTGCTCACAGTGTTCAGCTAGATCCGTTCCTGCTATTTACATTTAGTGCAGTGCGTCCTGCTCACAGTGTTCAGCTAGATCCGTTCCTGCTATTTACATTTAGTGCAGTCAGTGCGTCCTGCTCACAGTGTTCAGCTAGATCCGTTCCTGCTATTTACATTTAGTGCAGTCAGTGCGTCCTGCTCACAGTGTTCAGCTAGATCCGTTCCTGCTATTTACATTTAGTGCAGTGCGTCCTGCTCACAGTGTTCAGCTAGATCCGTTCCTGTTATCTTCCTACTGACAGGCAGGCTTGTCTGGTTACAGTATATAAAGCTACCTGAAGAAAATTACAGGTGTTCTATCCCAGCTTAGTGCAGCTACAGGCCATTAGTATGTCTGGAAGGCCAAGAAGGAGAGGCAGACAGTCACAAGCCAATAAGAGAGGGCAAGCAGGCTCTGTGTCTAGTGCTGGTCGTGGAGACGGTGCATCCTCATCAGCACGTGGCCATGGGACACGCTTGGCCTTTTTTTCGGCAGCTGGCCGTGTTGAGCCGCAACATGCGGAAGACTTGGTCGAGTGGATGACCAAGCCGTCCTCATCCTCCTCATCCTCTCTCACCCATGCCCAGGGTGCTTTGTCTGGCAAAGCAGCGGCCTCTTCCCTCAGCTCAATGTCATCAGTGACTCCTTCCCTAGCTCCACCATGTCCTCCTGAGGATTCCCTCGAACTGTTTGACCACAGTGTTGGGTACATGCTCCAGGAGGATGCCCAGCGTTTGGAAGGCTCTGATGATGATACTGAGCTCGATGAAGGCAGTAACATGAGCACGGACAGAGGGGGTGCCCAAGAAGGACAGCAATCTGGCAGTCATGCTCCCCCTGCTGCAGCATACTGCCAGGTTTGCTCCAGTGATGAGGAGGGAGGGGATGATGAGGTCACTGACTCAACGTGGGTGCCTGATAGGAGAGAGGAGGAGGAGGAGGAGGCGGCACATCACCAACGAGGCAGGATGCCCTCCAGGGGCCAGCCTAAGGGCAGCACATTGACTGCATCACACCCCAAAGCTCCACATGTGCAGGGCGCTGCAGTCTCTGCGCGTTATTCAAAAAGTTCTTTGGTGTGGGCCTTTTTTGAGACGAGTGCATCAGATCGCACCGCTGCTATTTGCAACATATGTCTCAAGCGTATCTCGCGTGGCCAAAACATCTCCCGCTTGGGTACCACATGCTTGACCAGACATATGTTGACCTGCCATGCAGTTCGTTGGCAAGCATATCTAAAAGACCCACACCAAAGAACAAAGAGGATCTCTCCTTGCTCCTCATCAGCTGAGATTTCCAACCCCACTAGACCTTCAGTCCTCTCTGAGACCTGCAGTGAGAGGAATGAAGGTGTTAAATTAGGTGTGTCACAGCCAAGTACTTGTGGGCAATCTGCTTTTGGTACACCGACGTCAGATTGTACCAGGCAAATTTCCCTGCCCCAGCTGCTGCACCGCCGAAAGAAGTTTGCTCCCAGCCATCCACATGCCCAGCGGTTGAATGCTAGCTTGGCAAAATTGCTAGCACTTCAACTGCTGCCTTTTCAGTTGGTAGACTCTGCCCCCTTCCGTGAGTTTGTGGAATGTGCGGTTCCTCAGTGGCAGGTACCCAAACGCCACTTTTTCTCACGGAAGGCGATTCCGGCTCTCTACCGGCATGTGGAAGGCAATGTCCATGCCTCGCTGGACAGGGCGGTCAGCGGTAAGGTGCATATTACCGCTGACTCATGGTCCAGCAGGCATGGACAGGGACGTTACTTAAGTTTCACGGCGCATTGGGTGACTCTGCTGGCAGCTGGGAAGGATGCAGGACAAGGTGCAGTAGTGTTGGAGGTTGTTCCGCCACCACGCCTCCAAAATGCTGATTGTGACACACCTCTCTCCTCCACCCCCTCCTCTTCTTCTTCCTCCATGGCCTCTTCCTCGGAACCAGCGGTGCTCCGTAGGCGTTCAAGGGGCTACGCAAGTACGCAGGCCAAAAGATGCCATGCGGTGCTTGAGCTGGTGTGCTTGGGGGACAGGAGCCACACTGGGGCAGAGGTTCTGTCAGCTCTGCAGGGGCAGGTTCAGAGGTGGTTGACGCCACGCCAACTTAAGGCAGGAATGGTGGTTTGCGACAATGGCACCAACCTCCTCTCTGCCCTCCGACAGGGACAACTGACCCATGTGCCCTGTTTGGCTCACGTCCTTAACTTGGTGGTGCAGCGGTTCTTGGGCAGGTACCCGGGCTTGCAAGATGTCCTGAGGCAGGCCAGGAAAGTCTGTGTGCATTTCCGCCGGTCATATAATGCCAGTGCTCGGCTGACGGACCTCCAAAAGGAGTTTAACCTGCCCAAGAACCGCCTAATCTGTGACATGCCCACCAGGTGGAACTCAACGTTGGCCATGCTGCAGCGGCTGCACACGCAGCAGAGGGCCATCAATGAGTACCTGTGCGACTATGGCACCAGGACAGGGTCAGGGGACCTTGGTTTTTTTTCCCCACGCCAGTGGGCCATGATCAGGGATGCATGCACTGTCCTGTCACCATTCGAGGAGGCCACGAGGATGGTGAGCACTGACAGTGCATGCATCAGTGACACTGTCCCCCTTGTCCACCTGTTGGAGCACACGCTGCGTGGAATAATGGACAGGGCACTTGAGGCAGAACAGAGGCAGGAAGAGGAGGACTTCCTTAGCTCTCAAGGCCCCCTTTATCCAGACAGTGTTCCTGCGTGCCCGCCGATCACACAGGAAGAGGACGAGGAGGAGGAGGAGGAGGAGGAAGATTGTGTCAGTATGGAGGTGGAGCCTGGCACTCAGCATCAGCAGTCTTTAAGGGATCAGTCCCAAGGAACACATGGACTTGTACGTGGCTGGGAGGAGGTGGCTGCGGACGTTGTTGTCCTTAGTGACCCAGAGGACTCCGGACCGAATGCCTCAGCAAACCTACGCTGCATGGCCTCCCTGATCCTGCAAAGCCTGCGTAAGGATCCTCGTATTCGTGGTATCAAGGAGAAGGACCAATACTGGCTGGCAACCCTCCTTGATCCACGTTACAAGGGTAAGGTTGCGGACCTTATCTTGCCATCGCAGAGGGAGCAGAGGATGAAACATCTTCGGGAGGCCTTGCAGAAAGGTCTGTGCAACGCGTTCCCAGAGACTGGGAGGTTACAAACTCCTGTTTCTGGACAACGTGTTGCTGAGGCTTCGGTCAGTCAAAGAAGGAGCGGTGGAGAAGGTGGCCGTCTGACCGATGCGTTCAGACAATTTTTTGGTCCGCAGCCCCAAGGTATGATCGGTTCCAGCAACCATCGCCAGCGTCTGTTTTACATGGTGCAGGAATACCTAGGGGCAAGATCAGACTTGGACACCTTTCCCACCGAAAATCCTCTGGGTTACTGGGTCTTGAGGATGGATCACTGGCCAGAGCTTGCACAGTATGCAATTGAGCTACTGGCCTGTCCTGCATCCAGCGTTCTTTCGGAACGCACATTCAGTGCTGCTGGAGGCGTGGTAACCGATCACAGGGTGCGTCTGTCCACTGACTCGGTCGATCGGCTGACCTTCATAAAAATGAATCAGTCTTGGATCACCACCAGCTACCAAGCACCTGATGCTGATGTAACTGAATAATTTTTTTCAGATCCCTTCAAAGACTGCCTATACTGATGCTGAGTGACTATCCCTGAGTAATTATCCTCTTCCTCCTCAATCATCACGCTAATAGCTTGTAAGAACATTTTTGGTTCTGGGCGCCACCACCAGTGCCTAAGGCACAATTTTTCAGCCCCTGTTTAACAGGGGCGTGTAATTACAATTTTTGATGTAATACTTTGCAGCAGGGCTCGTTCCTGCATTCCAACTAGAGTGTCTGTGAGGGGTTGCAGTGTTGTGGCACCAGCACCAGTGCCTAAGGCCCAATTTTTCTGCCCCTGTCTAACAGGGGCGTGTAATTACAATTTTTGATGCAATACTTTGCAGCAGGGCTCGTTCCTGCATTCCAACTAGAGTGTCTGTGAGGGGTTGCAGTGTTGTGGCACCAGCACCAGTGCCTAAGGCCCAATTTTTCTGCCCCTGTCTAACAGGGGCGTGTAATTACAATTTTTGATGCAATACTTTGCAGCAGGGCTCGTTCCTGCGTTCCAACTAGAGTGTCTGTGAGGGGTTGCAGTGTTGTGGCACCAGCACCAGTGCCTAAGGACCAATTTTTCTGCCCCTGTCTAACAGGGGCGTGTAATTACAATTTTTGATGCAATACTTTGCAGCAGGGCTCGTTCCTGCGTTCCAACTAGAGTGTCTGTGAGGGGTTGCAGTGTTGTGGCACCAGCACCAGTGCCTAAGGCCTAATTTTTCAGCTCCTGTTCAACAGGGGCATGTAATTACAATTCTTGATCTAATATTTCACAGCAGGGCCCTGTGAGGGCTTACAGTGTTGTGGCCACAGCAACACCTAAGGCCCAAATTTCTGCTGAGTATATAGGGCAGGACCCTACTTTCAAACATCTAACTTACAAACGACTCCTACTTGCAAACGGAAGGAGACAACAGGAAGTGAGATGAAATCTACCCCTAGGAAGGGAAATTCTCTCCTGTAAGAGTTAATATGGGAAAACAATTTCTCCTTTCCACTGATGCTTTCCAATCCTTGTTCCACAAAAAAAACCAAATTTTCAAAAAACATTTTTCATTGGGACAAAAAAGTGAGGTGAAATCTTCTGAAGAGGAGGAAAGACAGCAAAACAAATGTCACAGGGGTGATAACCCTTCCCTATGTTTTCCAAAAAGCTTAAAAAAGATTTTTTGGCTGGAGCTAAACACGTTAAAAATGTACCCGTTCAAAATTACAAAGAGATTCTACTTGACAACAAACCTACAGTCCCTGTCTTGTTTGCACCGCCTGTATACTGCTGTTCAGAGTATATAGGGCCTTTCCCTATTTTAATTTGGGTGCGGGGTTCCCCTTAATATCCATACAGGACCCAAAGGGCCTGGTAATGGACTGGGGGGGTACCCATGCCGTTTGTCTCACTGATTTTCATCCATATTGCCATGACCCGACATGACATTAAACCCGCAAGCAGTTTTAAATGAGATTTTTTCCTTTAAAAATGACATTTGGTGCAGGGACTGTTCTAAACATGGGAAACACGCGTCACTTTACAGGCATACTATAGACACCCCCCAGGTACGATATTTAAAGGAATATTTCACTTTTTTTTTTTTTACTTTAAGCATCATTAAAATCACTGCTCCCGAAAAAACGGCCGTTTTTAAAAGTTTTTTTTGCATTGATACATGTCCCCTGGGGTAGGACCCGGGTCCCCAAACCCTTTTTCGGACAATACCATGCAAATTAGCCTTTAAAATGAGCACTTTTGATTTCGAACGTTCGAGTCCCATAGACGTCAATGGGGTTCTAACGTTCGTGCGAACTTTCGGTCCGTTCGCGGGTTCTGGTGCGAACCAAACCGGGGGGTGTTCGGCTCATCCCTACTTAAGAGGCACAGGCCTACTACTATAGTGTGAATAGAATAAGAGAGTTCCTCTGTAAGTTGTGAGCTAGGTATCGTGGGGTAAGTTATGTCAGTAAGTAGCATTTTCAGTGGTAAGTTATAAGTAAGGAGGTTAGTTGGAAAGAGGGGAAAGGATCAGGTAAGGGAAGGCTAAGAGAAAAGAGAAGCAAGAGTAGGTAGGAAGGGGGTGGTCGGGGGGAATTGCACGGGCCTCTGTTATGTTGTAGTGCAAGCCTAACAGGCTGAAGGGGGACTAAGGCTCTAATAAATGGTTGTCATAGTCTGGAGTTAGAAAATGTTCCACCCAGGGACGCCAGGTTTTAAGGTGTTGGGGAATTCTGTCTAAAATTGTGGCCTCGATTTTGCTATGTATCATAGCTTGGGTGGGTGAGCATTTTTTTCAAGAATAGATTTAGGTAGGTGGAACACCTACTGAATTAAAGTGAATCTACACCAAAGTAAGTCTTGTATAGCTTATCACTTTTTTCATTGTTTGCAATCACTTAAAATCCACCACTGCTTACATGAAGGTGGTATCTGCACATTTCTGATACTCTCCCATCCAGCGTATCCAGTGTGAAAATCCTCTCATGCCCTGCCACCATTCTGTCCTACACCGCCATGTTCTTTCTGACATCATAAAGAGGCCAGCTGACTTTTTCTGGTTAAGTGAGCAGGCCTCCAGATGATGCACCGATAGGCTTGGCCCTCCTCCTTTCCTAAATAAAAGGCTATGCCTCCTGGGATATTTTGACGTGCATATCACGGGAGTCACAGAAGGCATTGTGTGTTTAATTTGCCTAAGGCTATTGACATGCATGAGGAGGCAGGGCCGGACAGTTTTTCTTAAAAAAAAGGTAAAAAAAAAAAATTATGTATAAAGGCTGGAAGGAGGGGTGGAGTGGAGGGAACTTGTGGAAGAGGGTGAAGGTCTGTTTTAAAGAGAAGTTAGGTAATTGCATGCCCCACTACCTGAGGTAGATGCAGCAGAATCAATAATCAATGGCCACAGTTACAAATCAAGTGCTGGGCAGGGAGTTCTCTACTGTTCTCTAGAGTGATTTATACTAATCACCAGTGGCATCCAGCCCCTTAATCTACATGCGGAGCTCCGGACGCATGGATTCCAATGGAAGTTTATTTCTTTTTTAAAGCACGTGATTAGAGCCTAAGGCTCTAGAGCAGAGCACTGCGCCCCGAGCCTACCCAGTTGTGTGACAATAGCGAATGAATATTCGCTATTGTCACACTGATTCTCTTCTCAGCCAATCAGGAAGCGGGTCTTGAGACCTGTTTCCTGATTAGCCGAAAGGAGAAGCGATCCTATTGGCCTAGGAGGAGGAGGGAGGAAACATCATGCAGGGAAAGCCGCGGCACCATGAACCAGAAAAAGGGAGAAGCAGTGTGATGCTGCCGCCCGGAGGAAGCCCGTGCCAAAGATGAGGTTAGTGCTTGGCTGCTGACCAACCGACTGGGGGGGTGGGGGAGATCCGACTGAGCAGTGGCGGTGCAGAAGACACGACCGACCGGTGGGGGGGCAGCTGCGGACAGATTGTGCCCCCCCAAAAAAATATACCACCAGCTGCCACTGCTAGTCACTCTGTAACTACAATCATAACACCAACCACCCCTTATCTAAACATAACCTCTGCTGTAATGATCTATACACAAACATATATATAGTTGTGCTCATAAGGTTGTGTAGATGGGTTTGTTACTAGAATGAAATGCAAACTAGATTCTGTGTAACGAGAGGACACTGAGCAGCTGTTTTCACATCTGGACACTGGAGCACTAGTGTGGGACACAAGAACACCATTTTTATTAGGGGGGCCACACAGGTGCTCCAGTGTATACTATAGGAGGGTCTCCATCTGTGAAGCTTGTACTAAACAGGTAAAGTATTGAAGCTTGACAAAGGACACTGAAAATGCTACATCTTGGAACTCTGCCAAAATAGACAATTGTACCCCACTTCCAAGCAATGTTTCCTATGTATAGTTCTGCCATCAAATATCTGTGTGCTAAGTATACCATTTTTGTTTTACATAGAGGAGAAAAGACTCGGAGGACACCCCTCATCCGAGGAGACCAGAGCCCCCCCTCTGGAAGAAGGGGAAATACCCCCAACACAAGAAGAGCAGGAGGAAGAAGACATGGTGGAACTAGTCACCACAACAGGTGAGTGTCTGCGACCACAGGCTCAGGTAAGAGATGGATGCCGGCATATTTATAATACATGTTTTTTTTTGGTTTTCTTTTTAGGTGATCAGGATGTTGTGGATCCAGATCCTTTCACCTCTGAAAGTGCCCAGATCCTGATCGGGGAGATCATGGGGTGTAATTTAGCATTGGAAAACCTCAAGAAAAACATCAATGATGTTATTAAAAAAAATAAGAACATCATTGATGTTTTGGGGAGAGTTTAAAATCCCTCCAAATCCCTTTGTTTTTTTGTGTGCTACAATGTTCAAAATGTTTTAGCAATTTTTAGAAAAGCCAAATTTGGAGGATGCACACAGTGTGTCAACATGTGCTATCTGCCATCACGGGAGATCAATAGACGCGTTTTGGGGGTGCAACCCCTTCGTCAATAATAAAGTAGCTGTGAGGAAGGGGTTGCTCCCCCAAAACACGTCCCTTGATCTCCCGTGATCAAACACAGTTCCTAAATACTCATGTCTGATATTGCCTTCAAGTTCTACCAAATGTAAACTTTGTAAGTTTAAGATTTGTGTCTTTCTTGTTGTTTTGAAACATGTCTGTTTTATCTTAAATGGACATTTCTATTTTTGATAATGCCACCCCAAAAATTGTTATACAACAAACATGTTGGTTTGCTTTTCTAAATGCACATGTGATTGTGCAGGTATTAAAAAGATTGTTAATCAAGAATGTGTGGATTATTTTCTCAACACTACAACACTTTTGTGGTGACGTAATTGCTGCTTTCTGTGACAATGGGGGTTATTTCCTAAGGGCAAATCCACTTTGCACTATAAGTGCAGTTTCAGTGCAGTTTCAAGTGCACTTGTAGTGCAAAGTTTCACTGCCTTTAGTAAATAACACCCAACAGTGCTTTGTATAAGGTTACACAATCACGCCATTTTCTGGACTCACCACATTTCTGTCAGGGTCAGCTAAAACAAACACAAGCAGTAAATGTCACCAAAGATTTGCGTACATTTTTTTTATTTGATCAAGGTTTCACAAATTGTCTGGCATATTGATGGCCCCCCTACCCGCAAAGAACTCAAGGTATCTTAACCGGACATCACGGGCACTCAGGGAGGGCAAGCCAGGATGGCCACTTTTAAGCGCCGTCAGGGTTGTTTCATATATAATTCCGGCCTCAGGCCAAACTGAGCCAGCATAGTTGGCCAAATGTTGCCGTAAAAAAGTTGTGTAGAACACAGCACGCCAGGATTATATGATTCAGTTTATACTCCGCCATATGGATGGGTGTAAGAAATAGGTGCAGCCGGTAATTAAAAACCCTCTGTTCCGGGGTGAGGGTCCTCATCGGGAATGGCCCCAGTGGTCCCCCAGCGCAAAGGCTTCATCTGCAACGAAGACAAATGGGAGTCCATCCACATTCTCTTCTGGAGGTGGCAAGTCCAAGCTGCCATTCTGGAGACGCCTGTAAAACTCTGTCTGGGCGATGACTCCACCATCGGACATCCGGCCATTCTTCCCCACATCCACATACAGGAACTTATAATTAGCCGACACCACCGCCAACATCACAATACTATTGAACCCCTTGTAATTATAATAGTATGACCCCGAGTTGGGTGGTGGGACGATGTGGACGTGTTTCCCATCAATTGCCCCTCCGCAGTTAGGAAAGTCCCACCGCTGGGCAAAGTGCGAGGCCACAGTCTGCCATTCCTGTGGCGTGGAAGGAAACTGTTGAGGAAAAAAAATACAAATTAGTCTTTTTGCACATTAAAACATGGGAAGCAGATTATGTCATGAGAGGGTTTACCCGTTGGTGGCGCTATCGGCCTCTTGGATCGCAGTACCAGTGTCCACCAGCGGGTGTCTTCCAACACCTGGGACCTGCAGTAAGAGGTCTCTCCTGCTGGTGGCACTGTTGCATCCTTGGGCCGTAGTACCGGTGTCCACCAGCGGGTGCACTCCGGCATTGTGGAGCAAACAGCACACTCTGCGATCAGCTGTGACATGAGGTCAATTACCACAACCTTATAAATACCCGGCAAACCCTCATAGGCTTGCCTTGGTATCTTCCTTCCTTGCGCCCTGACCTGTTATCCTGTAACCTGTATCGGACCCTGAACCTGTTCCTGAGCCTGTATCCTATCCTATCCATTATCTCCCGTTCCCAACCTGCCCTTGTTCAGTTGCTGATCTCCTGTGTATGACCTTGGCTTGGCTAACGTTTATGTTTCTGGTATATCCCTTGTTCCTACTGACCTGCTGTGTATGACCCTGGCCTGGCTGACATCTGTGATTCCGGTATTGCCCCTTGCTGTATATATTATCTGTTGTCTGTGGCTTTCTGTCGGTTGATTGAGCACTATTTGTATTTGGGGTGTTGTTTATTTATATTACTTATCTTAAATAAACATTATTCTTATTTCACTTTACATGCGTTTTGGTTTCCTCTTTGCAGTCCACACAATCTGGTCACACCTGTTCATGACAGTATACCGAAGGCCATCTCTGACCAGAAATGGCTGCACAGGGGAACCATCTCGGTTCTGTTGCACATTACTGGGATGAATTCAGATATAATTGCTTATTATGCTCTGCTGGCAACAGAGAGTTCTGAATATCTCCGCCAGACATTGGAAGGGTGGTCCAGCGATCAGCTGCTGGAGATTATCCATTTAGCTCACTCTGTGGTCGATCAGGGCAGTATACGGTTTGAGGATGTTCAGCCTTTGATTGGAATGTGTACAGAGCTGGCTCTGCCTTGTATCCCAAAGAGCCATGATGACTTTTTTCCCCCCTTCAGCATTAACCAGGTTGCGTCCTTAGTATGGCTGTTGGAGGATGACTCTGCATCCTTTTTTGAGCATTACTCGGTTTGTCCCAAACAGTTGTTGAAGGATTGTATAGATGAAGTGCAGTCGCTGGTCAGACAGAGGGAATGTGAGGCCACTTTTGTGCTACCTGTACTTCAGGCATGGTTAGACCTGTTATGCCCAGCTTCTGTCAGCTCTCCACAAACCAGACCTGCTACTAAATACCTGCCTGCTCAGATGTCCTTTCTCCCATCACCCCTGGCAACCTCAGCTGCAGTCCAATATACCCTGCTCCCCACCAAGTATCAATGCCCTGTTTCTACTTCCTGCACCTATCCTGCCTTTAACCCACCTGCCTCTTCTCTAATACCTGCAACTTCCCCACAAGAACTCCCTCTGGCCGCTGTTCCCCCTTCCTTGCCATATCCCAGCCCTTCCTTTCAGTATGCCTCACCTCCTGTCTACAGTCCTACAGCTACCTACAGATCTCCAGCAGTTAAGCCAAAGAAGAAACGGAAGTTCTTCCCCACTCACACAATCCTGCCAGTAACCCAACCTGCTCCCACTTTCCAGTCTGATGTGCCGGCTTCCCAGTCTGATGTCTTGATGCCTGCCTATCAGCCTGATGTTCCAGCTTCCCAGCCTGATGTTCCAGCTTCCCAGCCTGATGTTCCAGCTTCCCAGCCTGATGTTCCAGCTTCCCAGTCTGATGTTCCAGCTTCCCAGTCTGATGTTTCAGCTTCCCAGTCTGATGTGCCAGCTTCCCAGCCTGATGTCTCGATGCCTGCCTACCAGCCTGATGTGCCTGCCTTTCAGTCTGATGTGCCAGCTTCCCAGACGGATGTGCCAGCTTCCCAGACGGATGTGCCAGCTTCCCAGACGGATGTGCCAGCTTCTCAGACGGATGTGCCAGCTTCCCAGTCTGATGTGCCAGCTTCCCAGTCTGATGTGCCAGCTTCCCAGTCTGATGTGCCAGCTTCCCAGTTTGATGTGCCAGCTTCCCAGCCTGATGTCTTGCAGCTTGCCTTCCAGCCTGATGTCTCGAAGATTGCCTCCCAGTCTGATGTGCCAGCTTCCCAGTCTGATGTGCCAGCTTCCCAGTCTATTGTCCCAGTGCCTGCCTTCCAGCCTGATGTCTCAGTGCCAGCTTCCCAGACTGATGTGCCAGCTTCCCAGACTGATGTGCCAGCTTCCCAGACTGATGTGCCAGCTTCCCAGACTGACGTGCCTGCTGCCCAGCTCGAAGTGCCCATGCCCGCTGCCCAGCCTGATGTGCCTGCTGCCCAGCTCGAAGTGCCTGCTGCCCAGCTCGAAGTGCCCGTGCCTGCTGCCCAGCCTGATGCGCCTGCTGCCCAGCTCGAAGTGCCCATGCCTGCTGCCCAGCCTGATGTGCCTGCTGCCCAGCTCGAAGTGCCCATGCCTGCTGCCCAGCCTGATGTTCCTGCTGCCCAGCTCGAAGTGCCCATGCCCGCTGCCCAGCCTGATGTGCCTGCTGCCCAGCTCGAAGTGCCCATGCCCGCTGCCCAGCCTGATGTGCCTGCTGCCCAGCTCGAAGTGCCCATGCCCGCTGCCCAGCTCGAAGTGCCTGCTGCCAAGCTCGAAGTGCCCGTGCCTGCTGCCCAGCCTGATGCGCCTGCTGCCCAGCTCGAAGTGCCCATGCCTGCTGCCCAGCCTGATGTGCCTGCTGCCCAGCTCGAAGTGCCCATGCCTGCTGCCCAGCCTGATGTGCCTGCTGCCCAGCTCGAAGTGCCCATGCCTGCTGCCCAGCCTGATGTGCCTGCTGCCCAGCTCTAAGTGCCCGTGCCTGCTGCCCAGCCTGATACGCCTGCTGCCCAGCTCGAAGAGCCCGCTGTCCAGCTTGGTATGTTCCTGCCCGCTGTCATCTCGGATGTGTCCGCTGTCATCTCGGATGTGCCCGCTGTCATCTCGGATGTGCCCGCTGTCATCTCGGATGTGCACGCTGCCTGCTCGGATGTGCCCGCTGTCTTCTCAGACGTACCCACTGTCCAGTTTGATGTACCCGATGCCCAGCCTGATGTGCCCTCATCTGTTCGGTTGGAGGCCATGAACTTTGGACAATTGCACCTTGTTAGAGCGTCCGGAGGCCGCTCCTTTAGGGGGGGGGGTAGTGTCATGAGAGGGTTTACCCGTTGGTGGCGCTATCGGCCTCTTGGATCGCAGTACCAGTGTCCACCAGCGGGTGTCTTCCAACACCTGGGACCTGCAGTAAGAGGTCTCTCCTGCTGGTGGCACTGTTGCATCCTTGGGCCGTCGTAACGGTGTCCACCAGCGGGTGCACTCCGGCAGTGTGGAGCAAACAGCACACTCTGCGATCAGCTGTGACATGAGGTCAATTACCACAACCTTATAAATACCCGGCAAGCCCTCATAGGCTTGCCTTGGTATCTTCCTTCCTTGTGCCCTGACCTGTTATCCTGTAACCTGTATCGGACCCTGAACCTGTTCCTGAGCCTGTATCCTATCCCATCCATTATCTCCCGTTCCCAACCTGCCCTTGTTCAGTTGCTGATCTCCTGTGTATGACCTTGGCTTGGCTAACGTTTATGTTTCTGGTATATCCCTTGTTCCTGCTGACCTGCTGTGTATGACCCTGGCCTGGCTGACATCTGTGATTCCGGTATTGCCCCTTGCTGTATATATTATCTGTTGTCTGTGGGTTTCTGTCGGTTGGTTGAGCACTATTTGTATTTGGGGTGTTGTTTATTTATATTACTTATCTTAAATAAACATTATTCTTATTTCACTTTACATGCGTTTTGGTTTCCTCTTTGCAGTCCACACAATCTGGTCACACCTGTTCATGACAGATTAGACACAAACATTCTTGGCCAACATCCAGATAACATTTATTAAGGGGAATTTTACAACACCAAAGTATAAGGTACACCTATCATATTCCCCCTCCCCCCTCTCATGGGCTATTTCTAACATTATAGGGGGGTGACTCTTGGACAGGTAACCATCTCCACTTCATTGAGAGATGAATGCCTAAATAATGGGTATTACTTGGAACAGCCCCTCCTTAGTTACACTATTGGCAGCCCACTGGACAGGTAAGTGTCATAATACAAATATATAAATACACATTGTACACATTTTAGCACATTTGGACATTCTGCTATTACCTATCAAGAGAATAATAGGATACAAAAACTTTAAACAGTACCATTTGAAAGTATACCGGCAGGCCCTTGCACTACATGCTTTGGGGAATTCATCCATAAATATGACCAGAAAAGAGATGGGTATAGTGTGTATGGGTTTGGCAAAGTCACCAGATAGATGATTGAGGATAGATAGAGAATTGGGATCAGCTGACTTAGCAGTTGGGGGGGAGGGTTAAAAATGATTTGGGGACACTACAAAAAAAAGCCTCTGGCACTCTGCCTGAATTTTAAACACAAATCAGATTTCTAAACATTTTAGGGGGTGTTTGGGGTAAAGCACTACTATGGAGCTGATAAAATACATTGTTAAGTGACTACATGAGGTGAATATAGGGGCAGGAGACCACGCTGGGGAAGTAAGTGAAGGCAAATATGTATGAAGGACAAAAAAATAATTACATAAAAATCCAGCATGCATGAGGACAAAGGGGACATTAACAGCATATTCCAATCATGGTCATTAGGGAATGAGGAAAGAAATACTATATATTATCAAACATTATATACAATAAAATGTGATATTAAAGGATAAAAATCTTACCTTCATATACTCCTTCTGCAGGACCTGGATGATGGCAGAACAGGTCTCCGGGATAATGATCCCCAGAGCCTGGGGGGAGATGCCTGTCGAGAACTTCAAGTCCTGCAGGCTTCTCCCTGTCGCCAAGTACCGCAGGGTAGCGACTAGCCTCTGCTCCGGAGTGATGGCTTGCCTCATGCAGGGGGTCAGCGAAGCCAACAAACGGTGAAATACAGGGTCCGTCATCCGGAGAATGTTCCTGAAATCATCAGAATTATTCTCATGGATCTCACGGAGCAAAGGCATATGAGAGAACTGGTCACGCTGAAGCAACCAATTCTTGGTCCATGAACTCCTCCCCACCCTGTTCATGAACTGGACTTGTGTCAAGGTCAGGACCCCAACACCAAGCCCCCGCACAGCACGAACTCTACGAGGAGTACGTATACGCAACATGGCTAGAAAACAGTCGGCTGCTCAGAACGAAGAAACAGAACGCAATGAAGAACAGCAAGGCCTGTAAAGAGCGACCTGAAAAACAGCAACAAACGAACAAGAACACAATGACAAAGTCACGCGTAGCTTGCTTGCACGCACTGAAGAGCAGATACAAACCCACAAGCACAAACTGAACCACAGAAAACGATCTGAAAGCCACGAGTCTGAAAAAGTGCGAATCGTCTCTCACCAAACTTTTACTAACACGAGATTAGCAAGAGGAGCCCAAAGGGTGCTGCGCTTGGTTCTGAACTGGCCTTTTCTAGTCTTGTCATACGTGGTTGACGTCACCGCATTCTTGGCTAACGGAAATTCCGACAACTTTGTGCGACCGTGTGTACGTAAAACAAGTTTGAGCCAACATCCGTCGGAAAAAATCCTAGGATTTTGTTGTCGGAATGTGTGTGTATGGGGCATAAGAATGGGATGACATTAAAGTTCATGTGCGTGTAAAGGCAGGTGTCCCACTACTTTTGGAAACATAGTGTATATATTTGCAGATGTGGACAGCATTCAACCAAGACCGACCAAAATTTATAGAAGAATTAAAAGCAGGTGTTGCATAGCTCCAAACATCAAATTTACTGTCAAATCAGCAAAAGAATGTCATTTAACAAATCAATAACTGCTTTGAGCATATTTATTTCAGTCCTTCATTAAGCCAAGTGCATATCTATGAACAATATATCATATAAGCATTAAATGTCTTGAGGGCAGAAATGACATAAGTAACCATAGCAACTCTTTAAGCCAAGTGACAAAATAATATAAATGCAACTCAGAGAAATTCACCACAATAGGGTATGCTCACCATTTTGAGAGTAGTATGGATACTAGGAAAGATTTTTAGGTTTGAGTTGAGCATGGATTCAAAGCAAACTCAACTTGTTCTCAGTCTGTAAACCCAGCACACTAATGTAAACATTTGTCACTTTAGCAACCAACTGACAATAAAGCACTTCCTCCTACTGTGGCTAACTGGTTTAGAAGGGCCAATAATGGGAGTTCTTCTATGTATTAGCCCCCTCCCTTCCATCAGCTTTTTGTCAGCGTGTGATGGAGTAAATATAGTGAGCTGACCCAAATTACCACACTACTAAGTGCACCAAAGCACCACATCCTCGTACCCCCTTTTGCCATAACTAGTAATTACATTAGGAAACCTCCCGCATTTATGTCAAGTAGGCTTAAAGGTAGAGACTGAGGCTCTGCATGCATAGCTAGTAGGAGGCAGGCAGGTTCTGTTTTTGCAAATGAAAAAATGTGCCACTTATAAGAGGGGCTGCAAAAGAACCCTTTTTTTTTTTTGCTAAAAAGGGCACATAAGCAGCACTAACATAGCTATGCACCCTTGAGGAGAGGGTGTGCATGCCTTTTGCTCCCAATTTGTCTCATTGAGAGTCTGCTCCCGCTGAGCTCTTTGATGCCATGTAGCCATGTGTTTCCCATGTGTATTAGACATGTGCGGTTCGTTTTGTTACAAATAAATAATCTGGCAAATTTTTTATTATTCGGAGATTCGGATATATCCGAATACCCAAATTACAGTATAAACAAAGTTTACCGAATGCTCCGAACAACTAAACAAAATTAGTCAGAATTTCTGAAGGTTCTAATTGAAATTTGAATCGAATTTACATCGAATTCCAGTCAGATTTACAAGACCTGAATTAGGCCATATTTCTTCAAAAATCTGCCTAGATAATTGTCTCAAACGACTACAGCATTTGACCCATTCCCCTGGGAGGATTATGTTGTAATTATGATGAAGAAATAATACATTTCATAAACTTCAGGTGGAGATGTAAAGTCACTTAGGCCTTAACACAGCGGTGAACTAAAGGTCACCATGACTTCATACATTTCCCAATTTTAAATGGATCAACCATCCTAGTTTACACAACCAAACTAATTGTGAAGCAGAAACCAAAAGATATTTACATGTCTTTGGTGGGTAGATAAAGAGAGACACAACACTGCAATAAAGGATTACTCGTATACCCGAATGAATTGTTCTCAAAAGACAAATCAAACCCCATTTTTTCCCAGGTGAGACAAGCCATTATCAAACAAAGTCTTCAACAAAACTTATTGTGAGGACCCCGGGAGTGTGTATACAGCCGGACTCTATCTAAAAACAAATTGAGCCTGCCCAAAGTTAATTTCAAACATTTCTGAGAGACATCAGAATTCTGTCTATTCACTGATTCTTTAAAATACATATGATTATAAGTCATTCAAATGATATATTATATTCCAGGTCATAGATACAATTATGATTTTAGAGTCTGCTGACCCAATGATAATGCTGTCATAAGGTAAAAATATAATATTTTGATGTAGAACAAATTAGAAGTAAGAATTGTTTTAAGATACCAATCATTGTTATGAAAGACATATAAATCATGACTATATCTGCATAAAAATATACATATAGCATGTGTTTTTCCTAGATAAATAAATATTTATAGGATATACAAGAATTCTACATTTATCCATATAGATAATTATTTTATGTGATATTGATTAATCAAAATTATACTGAGTGTATTGTATATTGTACCGGGTACCAGAGTCTCTGAATAATATATACCGTATTTATCCGTAACATGCACTTTTTCCCCCTGAAAATAGGGGGCAAACCACGAGTGAGTGTTATACGCTGATAGTGTACCTCGGAGGGGAGGAGGGGGACGAGCGCCGCCAAAATTCACCACGCCATCATCTCCTGTTTACTCTCTCACTCAGCTCTCACGTCACACACACGGTCCCGCCTCCACCACCGGCATTGGACCAGTGTTCTGTCTATCACAGGAACTGGTCCAATGTCGATGGTGGAGGTGGGACTGTGTGTGTGAGAGCCGAGTAAACAGGAGATAACAGCTCGGTGATTTCCTGCATGGTTCAGGCAGCTTTGATGGGAGATGGTGAGGCAGCAGATAGGCATTGAGGTTGAAAAACAGCATTAATCAGGCTACATTAATGGGAGATGGGCTGCAGATGGTCATTGATCAGGCTGCAGATGGACATTGATCAGGCTGCAGATGCGCATTGATCAGGCTGCATTCATGGACATTGACCCTTAATTTGCTATAAAGATTTTTCCTGAAATTTCCCTCTTGAAATGAAGGTAACAAACATCTAATTTTTATTTCACATTGTTAACTACTTACCTGCAGTATAGTAAAGGTTGAATTTGTGAAATACAGACATTCTGTCTAATTGTCATTTTTACAAGGTTAATGATTCTACAGGGAAGTCTATCATTTCTGTGTCATTTAATAGTACAACACTCCCATTAGCGGGTGTTTCAATTGAGATTCCTAATTTTATGTAGCACAATCGGTATTTTTTATTTTATTTTAATTTTGTTTGTGTCAACCAATAGATATATAACTATTTTGAATGAATACATGTCAGGTGAATAAACCTCCTATTTTTAGACTGTGGTCATAGCGATTGATTCTGTATCTTATTAAATATTATCGTTTAAAAATGACTCAATCATAATTCCCTGCCAGTGACATTTATACAGTAATCAGTGGCTATTTTTAACTCTGATCGCTGTATAAATGTCACTGGTCCCAAAAAAGTGTCAAAAGCGTCTGTCCGCCGCAATGTTGCAGTCCTGCTTAAAATTGCAGGTCGCCGCCATTACTAGTAAAAAATAAATAAATTATAAAAATGCCATAAATCTATCCCCTATTTTGTAGACGCTATAACTTTTCGGCAAACCAATCCATCTACGCTTATTGCAATTTTTTTTTTATTTTTATTTTTTTGGATATTTATTATAGCAAAAACTAAAAAAAAAAAACAATATATATATATATATATATATATATATATATATATATATAATTTTTTTTTGAATTGTCGCTCTTTTTTTGTTTATAGCACCAAAACTAAAAACCGCAGAGGTGATCAAATATCAGCAAAAGAAAGCTCTATTTGTGGGGGAAAAAAAGACATAAGTTTTGTTTGTGTATGACGTCACATGACCGCGCAATTGTCAATTAAAAACGACGCAGTGCCTTATTGCAAAAAAATGGCCTGGTCCTTAAGGGGGCAAATCCTTCCGGTCTTTAAGTGGTTGATTGAACAAGCTGAAGTTAGAAGCTGATTGGCTACCATGCACAGCTGCACCAGATTCTGAGTTCTCACGATTTAGTAAATCTCCCACCATCTATACAAAACACATACCTATTCCTATTCTTTTGGATGATACACCCATCCTCTCACACAAATCAAAACTCAGACTTCATATGTCATATGACAAAGGGAAAAAAATGTCCTAAAAAAAGTAGTGTCATCCTTCTTATAATAGCATTATGCTATGCTGCCATTTTAGGTAAAAATACAGTTTTGCAAAGTTCCTGCTTAATTTTAATTTATAAAGGTCCATCGGTGTACTCGATCCATGGCTAAGATTTACATTCTATACTGTGCAGCTGATAATTTAATAGAGTGTGACCAAAAATTAATTTACTGCGAGTCAATTCTGGGAAGAAGAATGTCTGCATTCAGGACATGTACGGAATAGCACTCCTTTATCTGACCTCTTCAGTTTTTCATCCAATAATGATGTTTCTGGTGTGATATCATTGTCAGTACATTATTCACTCCAGATCTTGGCCAGCATCCACATGCTTTCAAAGTAACTTGCTCAGGCAAAAAAAGAATGGTGCAGCTAGAATGAAATTTTCCTGGAGGGCATTGTAGCAATTAGATAGATGAATGACCATAAGTTTTAATTAGAACGCTAGGTACACACTCCATATCATTACTCCTGGAAACAAAGCTAATGCAGTGTTGAGAGGCACAGTTCTATAGAGCAGTCGATAACCCGCAGATACGGAATGCTTAGCTGAATATAATTTTTTAATGCTGCTGCTTTTTTACTGTGTCCAAACATAAAAACAGTTGTTTAGTGCTTTCCATTTAAAGGTACATCTTGGTGAAAAATGAAAATTGGGCATTAGAAGGTGCCCCGTAGAGGATAATAATGCAATCATATAAAGTCTCTGCTGGGTGGTAGGCACCAGAAAATCCAGATCACGACTTTTTGATAAATTAAGACTTCCAATCCTCCTTTGTAAATGCTAACTGTTTAAAGGTCTTTATTTATGTAGGTTATACTATAAAAAACCGAGCAGGTACACCATGCACCATCAAGAATTAATTAGCAATTTTTTTAGGAGTGTACATTAACTTCCATACCGGGCCAATTCTGGCATTCCTCTCCTACATGTAAACATCATAACTTTTTTGCTAAAAAATTACTCAGAACCCCAAACATTATATATATATATTTTTTTAGCATAGACCCTAGCGAATAAAATGGTGATCGTTGCAATTTGTTTTGTCGCACGGTATTTGCACAGCAATTTTTCAAACGCAGTTTAATAAAACAAAAAAAAAAACACTTTCATGAATAAAAAAAAAAAACACAATATTTTCCCCAATTTTTTTTGTATAATGTAATAAAAATAATGTGAAGACATGTCATACTTTAAAATTGCACACAATGGTGGAATGGCACCAAAGTTCGGTGCTTAAAAATATCCATAGGCTACGCCTTAACATTTTTTACAGGTTACCAGTTTAGAGTTACAGAGGGGTTCTTGTGGTAAAATACATAAATAATACTGTGCTTCTGCTTGTGTAAGTAGTGCTCAAACATACAGTAAAAACAGCTGCAACATAAAATTGTGAGAAAAAAACCACAACAAAATTGTGAAAAAGAACAAATATGTTGCGCTACTAAAAAATCAACAAAAATCAACAAAAATTATCATATAAAGTCTCCAATGTCCAAAGACACAATGCCTTATGAGTAGCTAAGACAAGTGAAAAAGAAATTCTTCTTGGTAGAGAGGAGCTAAAGAGGAGACATTGGTAGAAGTGGCAGCAGAGGAGAGACCAGATTATTAGGAGCTGTATGCGGGCATATTAACAACTCTTGCCTCCCCTGACTTCCCTGGAATGGTGGATACTCAAAGGCTCTTATGACCCTCCATAATTAGAGGGTCTATGTTCTGGGGTAGGAGTACATATTAACTTCTGTGTCGGTGGTGTGTCACATGGGGGAGGACTTTTCTTCTAAATCATTTACGCATTTTTGTGATGTGTTTTTGTCTGTTTCACTTATCTTGACTACTCATAAGCCATTGTGTCTTTGGACATTAGAGACTTTATATGATAATTTTTGTTGATTTTGGTTCTTGTGGTAGCAATATTGCTCTCACTCTAACGTTTGCAGCGATACCTCACATGTGTGGTTCGAACTCCGTTTACATATGTAAGCACAACCTATATATGCGTTCACTTCTGCGTGTGAGCACTAGGGGACGGGGAACTTTAAAACTTTTTTTTATACTGTCCCTTTAATTTTCTTTTTTTTTGTATCACTTTTATGTAAACATCCCTTGTAATAGAAATAAGGCATGACAGGTCCTCTTTAGGGAGACATCTGGGATCAATGAGACCTCAGATATCTCCTCCACCCTGGAAAGCATGAGATCAAAAAAAAACAAAACATTGATCTCTGCTTTCCAGGTAAAAAAACTGTCCGTTTACATTTTGGGGACTTTATACTATTTGCCACAACCTTTTTTTTTCTGAATGAGTAGGTACTATGTATGTACCCCATACTCATTCACATGCGAGGGGGGGTGCCAGTATCTGTGTGCCCCCCTTAGTGGGCTTCCAGATCTCATTAAGCCCTACCCAGCCACAGACCCCCACAACTCATGAGCAAGGGTTGTGGGGGAAGTCAAGGAGCTTTGTCAGGAAGGTCCCAACTGGAAGGGTATTCCTCTATGCAGGACCGGGGTAAGAGGGGGGGATAGAGGGGGCATCTGCCCTTGGCGCTGGCTGTATGTGCAGTGGGGGGCGCACTGGGAGCTCCCCTCTCTCTTCCCCTCACTGACAGGAGTAATTGCAGTGTCACTTCTGTCAGCAGGGATTTTCTCCGTCTGGAGCACAGTGACACTCTGTGGCTATGACTAAGGCTACACACCGAAACGCGTAAGCCCTTTATTATTCTGTAACACACGGATTAATAAATGTATTCTTGTGGAAGATCGAGCTGCCGGCTTTCTTTTATCTACTCTGAACCACCACAGAAGTGGCTTCCTAGACCAATTTTGTGTTTACATATGACACAGAGCACCTCAAGTGAAAGTGCCTTCTCCGTTCAGGAGAGGCACCTGCTAGGAGGCTTGGCATAGAGCGCTCTGCAGTAGTTCTGTACTGGCGGTCGCAGGAGGAAGGGAGAGCTCTGTTTACTTGGTGGCCGCAGGATGAGGGGAAATTTCTATGTATTGGGGGGCTAGGAGGTGGGCAGGAGCTCTGTGTACTTGGAGTGCTAGGAGTTGTGGGGAAGCTCTGTGTAATGGATGGTGCTAGGAGGTAGGGGGGAGCACTGTGTATTGGGGGATGCTGGGAGATGGGGGGGGCTTTGTGTATTGCGGGGTTCTAGGAGGTGGGGATAGCTCTGTGTATTGGGAGGGTGCTAGGAGGTAGGGGGAGCTTTGTGTATTGGGGGCTAGGAGGTGGGGGTAGCTCTGTGGACTTGGAGTGCTGGGAAGTGTAGGGAAGCTCTGTGTATTGGGAAGTGCTAGGAGGTGGTGGGAGCTCTGTGTACTGGGGATGCTAGGAGGTAGGGGGAGCTCTGAGTATTGGAGAGTGCTAGGAGGTGGGGGAGCTCTGTGTATTGGGAGGGTGCTAGGATGTGTGGGGGGTTGGGCTCTGTGTGTTTGGAGGGTGCTAGGAGGTGGAGGGAGCTCTGTGTATTGAGGGGGTGCTAGGAGGTGGGGGTATTGGGGGCTAATATAAGTGGGGGAACTTTATGTATTAGGGGGGTGTTAGGAGTTGGGGGGGTCTGTGTATTGGGGGGTGCTAGAAGGTGTGGGGAGATCTGTGTATTGGGGAGTTCTGGGAGGTGGGGAAGCTAGGAGATCAGGGAAATCTGTATATTGAGGGTGCTACTGGGTGGGGTAGCTCTGCACTGGGGTAGAAGGGGGGACCACTGTTCTAGGTGGGGCTAGAGGTGGGGGGAGCTCTGTACTGGGGGGTGGGAGGAGGGGTGAGCTTTGTGTACTGGGGGGTGAGAGAAGGGGAGAGCTCTGCACCCATGCAGTGAGGGGGGGTGCAGTTCCCATCTTTGCCTTGGGCATCTATTGACCTTGTCCCGGCCTCTATGTTGAGGGCATGTGGCTTAGTGCAGTTTGGAAGGGGTAGGGGGGCACATGCTTGTTTCCCCCCTTTCCTGGTCAGCAGGTTGCATGCTGGGATTAAGGCTCTGGTATGGATTTTGAGGGGACCCCATGCATTTTTTTTCACAAGCATCACTTACCATTATCCTAATGCCGCGTACACACGAGCGGACTTTACGGCAGACTTTGCCCGGCGGACGGGATTTGGTCGGACAATTCGATCGTGTGTGGGCTCCAGCGGACTTTGTTTTCTCAAAAGTTGGACAGACTTAGATTTGAAACATGTTTTAAATTAATCCGTCGAAATCGAGTCCGGTCGAAAAGTCCGCCGTCTGTATGCTAGTTCGACGGACAAAAAGCCACGCTAGGGCAGCTATTGGCTACTGGCTATGAACTTCCTTGTTTTAGTCCGGTTGTACGTCATCACGTACGAATTCGACGGACTTTGGTGGATTGTGTGTAGGCAAGTCCGTTCATTCAGAAAGTCTGTCGTAAAGTACGTTGAAAAGTCCGCCGGGCAAAGTCTGCCGTAAAGTCCGCTCGTGTGTACGCGGCATTAGGCTCCAACACCAACAATTTATTTCGGTAATAAAGCGCTGGTTGGTTGCTATCAGTTATAATACTGCGTACCTGTATGTGTCAGACTTACCTTTTTTGACCCCGTTCTAGAAAATATAATAAAATAAATTGTCGCACACAATCATTATATTCATATTTCAATCAGCTCATTTTGGTATTTATATTCTATGGCTGCAGTTCATCGCCTCATGCTATCATACTTTCAAATCTTCCGTATTAAAACTTTTTTTTAAGCGTAAGATAGAATGTTATTACAATCACAGGATTAGCTTAGGCAAAGGGTAAAAAGGAATCATCATTGGCTACAGCACAAATGGCAGAGATGGTTTGTGGGAAGCCAACCTTCAGGAGGTAAATTACATGACAAAGATTTAATAGAGAGAAGTCACACATTGCGAGGGATTAATAGTCACAATACATGACATGTCTTTGAAGTTCGCGCTGGAATGATTTTACTTTTTACCCTGGAATACTGAACTAATTTTAAAACGAAATCAACATAAAAGGCAAAATATATACTATATGTCTCTATGCTTCCATAAAAAAAGACATACAGTAACTGGATGGAGGAAAGATTAAAGGGAATCTGTCATTAACAAAAGAGCTATTGAATATGCAGCAGTTTACTAATTGAAGTCGCATCTTTCCTCTGAGTCTGTCCATTTTAGATGAATATTACAGCGGGATTCTAACCACTTAACCCTTTCAAGCCTAATGCCGCATACACACGATTGGACTTTCTGGCATACTTGGTCCGGCACACTTTCCGACACACTTTCCGACAGACTTTGTCCGCCAGGTGCGCCGGACTTTAAAACGGACGGACTTGCCCACACACGACCGGACTTTCCGGCGGGCTAAATCCGCCCGTCTTTCCGACGGACTTTCGCCGGAGTTACGGCAGACTTTCAGAATGAACGGACTTGCCCACACATGGACAAGTCCATTCATTTTGAACGTGACTCAGGTACGACGGGATTAGAAAAGGAAGTCAATCTTGCCGCTTTTATCGGCGAGATTGACACCTTGTAAGCCCCGTCGTGGGTCATACCAGGCCCTTAGGTCTGGTATGGGTTATAAAGGGAACCCCCCCTACGCCGAAAAAACGGCGTGGGGTCCCCCCTAAAATCCATACGACCCCGATCCGAGCATGCAGCCCGGCCAGTCAGGAAAGCGGGTGGGGACGAGCGAGTGCCCCCCCCCTCCTGAACCGTACCAGGCCACATGCCCTCAATGTGGGGGGGGTGCTTTGGGGGAGGGGCAGGGCCCCCCCCACCCCAAAGCACCTTGTCCCCATGTTGATGAGGACAAGGGCCTCTTCCTGACAACCCTGGTTGTTGGTTGTCGGGGTCTGCGGGCGGGGGGCTTATCGGAATCCGGGAGCCCCCTATAATAAGAGGGCCGGACCAAGTATGCCGGAAAGTCCGCTCGTGTGTACGCGGCATAAGCCTATTTCTGACATTTGTTGCTTACAAGTTAAAATCGGTTTTTAAATAGTGTGCTGACACAAAAAAAATTGTACCAATACCAAACACTGGTAATATATCACAACAAGTACTAAAAAACATGAAAAATGAATTACATGCTGGCAGTAAATGTATACATAAAAATTATTAAACAATCAAAAAAAAAAAATATATTAAATAGTAAAGTGAATCATCATATACGTGAGTCATAAAGGCAAAAAGTCCTTAAATGGGAGGATATAAATTACCATATATACTCGAGTATAAGCCGACCCGAATATAAGCTGAGGCACCTAATTTTACCACAAAAAACTGGGAAAACTTATTGACTCGAATATAAGCCTAGGGTGAGAAATGCACAGCTACTGTAAGTGGAAAAGAGCGTCAACAATGCCCATTTGCAGCCTCACTGTGCCCATTTGCAGCCATAAGTCCCTTGAACTTCAAACTCGGTAGTTAAGGGTTCCTAGATGCCCCCTAGCTGCAGCCAAAATTTGGGGTCTCTGGACCCAAAGGGTCCCGAAATGACATTGCTGCAGATGGACACAGTTGACCGAATTTGGGGCCCCGTATCTCGGGGCCACATGGTGCTAAGAACCCCAAATTTGGTGTTGAATTAGCTCTACAACATATCCAAAGCTGGGGTTCCTAGCACCAAGTGGCCCCGAGATGCGGGGCCCCAAAGTCGGTTCGGAAAATGTCAAGCACTTTTCAGCAGCAGAGAATGACATTTTCTGAACTGACTTTGGGGCCCGTATCTTGGGCCTGTATCTTCCACTGGGTTTGCACACCAAATTTGGGGTTCCTAGCACCAAGTGACCCTGAGATACGGGGCCCCGAAGTCGGTTTAGAAAATGTCATTCTCTGCTGCAGAAAAGTGCTTGACTCGAGTATAAGCCGAGGGAGGCATTTTCAGCACAAAAAAAGTGCTGAAAAACTCGGCTTATACTCGAGTATATACAGTAATATAAACTAATTCCCCCTTCGTGATAACAACTTGAATGGAGTGTTCAGAAAAGAATAAACATCACTGTGTACCAGTGTTTCTAGTGGACGGGCGTTCATGCACAGTTAGCCGGCCTTTACTGCTGTTTTGTTTTAAACTTATTGTAAGTGCGATTTTTTAATTCGCCATTAAACCTTTTATACCGGTATGACGTTATGGTGAGCCTTTCTTTTTTGGGTCCTATATGACCGCTTGATGGAGATCCTTGGCTTAGATTTGATTACCCACAATATCCAGTGGAACGTTGATCCCCCTGAGACACTTGCCCTGTCTCTAGGACACCAGACCAGGGATTAAAGTTACCTGTTCACCTTGGGATAGAGGCCCTGACCAGGTTTGAGGTCACAGGCTTTCTTTGCTTGCTATTTGGTAAGCTTGCATTTCTTATGGTGGTCACCTTTTTGATGCGGTGGTGGATTTGTCACAAAATTATCACTTTATTCATTTTTGTGAACTTTTTATTTTTTTCTGAACACCCCATTCAAGTTGTTATCACGAAGGGGGAATTCATTTATATTAATTTTTTTACATTACATTTTATTTATTTTTACATGGTATTTGCGCAGTGGTCGTTCAAACGCATTTTTTGGGGAAAAAGACACTTTCATAAAAATTAAAAACAAAAAACAAAAAACTAAACAGTAAAGTTAGCCCAATTTTTTTGTATAATTTCAAAGATGATGTTACGCCGAGTAAATAGATACCTAACATGTCACGCTTTGAAATTGCGCACACTTGTGGAATGGCGGCATGGTCACACAAAGTTGTCGGAAAATCCGATCGTTCTGAACGCGGTGACGTAAAACACGTACGTCGGGACTATAAACGGGGCAGTAGCCAATAGCTTTCGTTTCTTAATTTATTCTGAGCATGCGTGGCACTTTGTGCGTCAGATTTGTGTACACACGATCGGAATTTCCGACAACTGATTTTGATGTGGGAAAATTTTATAGCTAGCTCTCAAACTTTGTGTGTCGGAAATTCCGATGGAAAATGTGTGATGGAGCCCACACACGGTCGGAATTTCCGACAACAAAGTCCTATCATACATTTTCTATCGGAAAATCCTATCGTGTGTACAGGGCATTAGGGTTACAGAGGAGATCTTTTGCTAGAATTATTGCTCTCACTCTGACGATTGCGGCGATACCTCACATTTACATTTACATTTGCGGGCGCGACTTACGTATGCGTTTTCTTTGTTGCGCAAGCACGCCGGGACGGAGGCGCTTTACATTTTTTATTTTTCTTTCTTATTTATTTATTTATTTATTTATTTTTTTACATTGTCCCTTAAAAAAAAAAAAAAAAAAATCTGATCACTTTTTTTGCTGTCCCAAGGAATGTAAACATCCCTTGTGACAGTAATAGGTGGTGATAGGTACTCTTTATGGGGACACAGGAGGGGATCAGCTGGAATATCAGTCCCCAACCAGGGGAAGACGCAGCCAAGTCGGCAGAATTACGTTTGCACCACCATCCACTGAGCGGTTTGTGGACTTCTAATGGAGAATTAACCTGTCAAGGTCCGGACCAGGATATCCCCAGGCAATGTGGCGATTAGATCGGCTGGGTGTTAGCCACAGGCAAACTCTGTCTGTGCAGCTGGTGAAAAACCTTTTTTGTTTTTCATTTTCTTTATGGGGGTTTGGGGGTCTAAAAGACCCCAAATCCCTCCTTTGCACTTGAAGTTATTAAGACCGCCAAAATTGGCGATTCTGAATACTGTCATTTTTTTTTAAATCAGCGCCATTGGCAGCCGAGTAAACTGGAAATGACACGCCGGCTGGTGTCTCGGGTCTCTCAGTGGAACGGGAGGCCCGGGAAGAGCAGCCAAAGGTGGCGGGAGGGGGGACGTCCTCCTGCTCCTTTAGGATAACAGCCGAGCAGCTTTTAGCCGCATAGGTTGTTATCACTAAAGAGCCAGCTGCCCGCTCTAAAAAAGGGTACTGGGGTGATGCCTGCAGCTGCAGGCATCATTCCAGTATAACCTCTTCAAGCCATGAACGCAAATTTGCGTACGGTCTGAGTGAAGGGGTTAAAGACCAAGCCTATTTCTAACATTTGTTGCTTACAAGTTAAAATCTGTATTTTTTGCTAGAAAATTACTTAGACCCCCTCAAACATTATATATATATATTTTTAGCAAAGATAAAAAAAATGGCGGTTGTTGCAATATTTTTTGTCACACTGTATTTGCGCAGCTGTCTTTTAAGCGCAATTTTTATGGGAAAAAATATTCTTCAATGAATAAAAAAAAATAAACAGTAAAGTTAGCCCAATTTTTTTGTATAATGTGAAAGATAATGTTACGCCAAGTAAATTGATACCTAACATGTCATGCTTTGAAATTGCGCACACTCGTGGAATGGCGACAAACTATGTTACTTAAAAATCTCCATAGGTAGTTACAGAGGTCTGGTGCTAGAATTATTTCTCTCGCTCTAACGTTCATGGCAATACCTCACATGTGTGATTTGAACACTGTTTACATTTGCGGGTGCGACTTACGTATGCGTTTACCCAAACGTGTAATAGATACTAAGTTTAAATGGTTCTTTGTGACCGAATTTTCTGTACAACATAAGCAAATAAAAGATATTTTTAATCGCCATTGGAAGATACTCAAGAACGATCGGGTGTTAGGTCCTGCTCTTCCAGATCATGCTGGAGTAATTTATAGAGGAGCTCCATCTTTGAGGGGCCAGATTGCCCCAAACGTTATTGATCCCCCAACCAGACCTTCTTTTTTTCCACAATCTCAAGGGATATTATCCTTGTCACAAATGCAATGTATGTATGCATAATGCATGTGGGAGGAGGAAGTCTGAGTCGTCTGAGTCTACTTCTACTTCTGTAACGTATCAGATGAAGCATGTTACCACCTGTGCCACCTGGCATATTGTGGGACGGACCATCAGATCTTTTCCAGTCAGGGTGAATGAACACATCGCCAGTATTAAAAAAGACCGCATCAATCATAGTGTACCCAGACACTACCTTCATCACCACAATAAGAACCCATTAAGTACAAAATTTCAGGTCATAAATTTGTCCCTCATTGGAGAGGAGATTCTTGTCTACGAGGTATTTCACGTCTAGAGACATTCTGGATACACCAGCTTAGATCTTATTCACCCTATGGAATGAGTTGACTGGGACTAGGGATGAGCTTCGTGTTCGAGTCGAACCCATGTTTGACTCGAACATCGGCTGTTCGACCGTCCGTCGAATTGCGAACGATATGGGCCGTTCGCGCCAAATTCGTGTGGCGCACCACGGCCCATAATTCACTGCGGCATCGCAGTGCATTGCTGGCTGATGATTGGCCAAGCATGCACTATGACCCGCATGCTTGGCCAATCACACCGCCGTCAGTAGAGAGAGCTGTAATTGGCCAAAGCCAGGGTGGCTTTGGCCAATTATGGCTCAGGGGATTTAGTACACGCCCCACACTATATAAGGCCGCCTGCACGGCGGCCCTGTGTAGTGTGTGTTCCGGTGTGCTGAGAGATAGAGAGAGAGAGAGACAGTGTCATTTGATTTGAGTTAGATAGATTAGGCAGAACAGTCAGTCAGTTAGCTGCACTTACAGTGTATTGTGTATATATATGCATCCCAGCTGTTGCATATATATATATACACTGTATTCAGTTTAGCTAGATCCGTTCCTGTTATCTTCTAGACTATTTACATTTAGTGCAGTGCGTCCTGCTCACAGTGTTCAGCTAGATCCGTTCCTGTTATCTTCTAGACTATTTACATTTAGTGCAGTGCGTCCTGCTCACAGTGTTCAGCTAGATCCGTTCCTGTTATCTTCTAGACTATTTACATTTAGTGCAGTGCGTCCTGCTCACAGTGTTCAGCTAGATCCGTTCCTGTTATCTTCTAGACTATTTACAGTTAGTGCAGTGCGTCCTGCTCACAGTGTTCAGCTAGATCCGTTCCTGTTATCTTCTAGACTATTTACATTTAGTGCAGTGCGTCCTGCTCACAGTGTTCAGCTAGATCCGTTCCTGTTATCTTCTAGACTATTTACATTTAGTGCAGTGCGTCCTGCTCACAGTGTTCAGCTAGATCCGTTCCTGTTATCTTCTAGACTATTTACATTTAGTGCAGTGCGTCCTGCTCACAGTGTTCAGCTAGATCCGTTCCTGTTATCTTCTAGACTATTTACATTTAGTGCAGTGCGTCCTGCTCACAGTGTTCAGCTAGATCCGTTCCTGTTATCTTCCTACTGACAGGCAGGCTTGTCTGGTTACAGTATATAAAGCTACCTGAAGAAAATTACAGGTGTTCTATTTGATCCTATTAGTACCACGGTCAGGCAGCTAGACTATTTACATTTAGTACAGTGCGTCCTGCTCACAGTGTTCAGCTAGATCCGTTCCTGTTATCTTCCTACTGACAGGCAGGCTTGTCTGGTTACAGTATATAAAGCTACCTGAAGAAAATTACAGGTGTTCTATTTGATCCTATTAGTACCACGGTCAGGCAGCTAGACTATTTACATTTAGTACAGTGCGTCCTGCTCACAGTGTTCAGCTAGATCCGTTCCTGTTATCTTCCTACTGACAGGCAGGCTTGTCTGGTTACAGTATATAAAGCTACCTGAAGAAAATTACAGGTGTTCTATTTGATCCTATTAGTACCACGGTCAGGCAGCTAGACTATTTACATTTAGTACAGTGCGTCCTGCTCACAGTGTTCAGCTAGATCCGTTCCTGTTATCTTCCTACTGACAGGCAGGCTTGTCTGGTTACAGTATATAAAGCTACCTGAAGAAAATTACAGGTGTTCTATTTGATCCTATTAGTACCACGGTCAGGCAGCTAGACTATTTACATTTAGTACAGTGCGTCCTGCTCACAGTGTTCAGCTAGATCCGTTCCTGTTATCTTCCCACTGACAGGCAGGCTTGTCTGGTTACAGTATATAAAGCTACCTGAAGAAAATTACTGGTGTTCTATCCCAGCTTAGTGCAGCTACAGGCCATTAGTATGTCTGGAAGGCCAAGAAGGAGAGGCAGACAGTCACAAGCCAATAAGAGAGGGCAAGCAGGCTCTGTGTCTAGTGCTGGTCGTGGAGACGGTGCATCCTCATCAGCACGTGGCCATGGGACACGCTTGGCCTTTTTTTCGGCAGCTGGCCGTGTTGAGCCGCAACATGTGGAAGACTTGGTCGAGTGGATGACCAAGCCATCCTCATCCTCCTCATCCTCTCTCACCCAGGGTGCTTTGTCTGGCAAAGCAGCGGCCTCTTCCCTCAGCTCAATGTCATCAGTGACTCCTTCCCTAGCTCCACCATGTCCTCCTGAGGATTCCCTCGAACTGTTTGACCACAGTGTTGGGTACATGCTCCAGGAGGATGCCCAGCGTTTGGAAGGCTCTGATGATGATACTGAGCTCGATGAAGGCAGTAACATGAGCACGGACAGAGGGGGTGCCCAAGAAGGACAGCAATCTGGCAGTCATGATCCCCCTGCTGCAGCATACTGCCAGGTTTGCTCCAGTGATGAGGAGGGAGGGGATGATGAGGTCACTGACTCAACGTGGGTGCCTGATAGGAGAGAGGAGGAGGAGGAGGAGGAGGAGGAGGCGGCACATTACCAACGAGGCAGGATGCCCTCCAGGGGCCAGCCTAAGGGCAGCACATTGACTGCATCACACCCCAAAGCTCCACATGTGCAGGGCGCTGCAGTCTCTGCGCGTTATTCAAAAAGTTCTTTGGTGTGGGCCTTTTTTGAGACGAGTGCATCAGATCGCACCGCTGCTATTTGCAACATATGTCTCAAGCGTATCTCGCGTGGCCAAAACATCTCCCGCTTGGGTACCACATGCTTGACCAGACATATGTTGACCTGCCATGCAGTTCGTTGGCAAGCGTATCTAAAAGACCCACACCAAAGAACAAAGAGGATCTCTCCTTGCTCCTCATCAGCTGAGATTTCCAACCCCACTAGACCTCCAGTCCTCTCTGAGACCTGCAGTGAGAGAAATGAAGGTGTAGATGTAGGTGTGTCACAGCCAAGTACTTGTGGGTAGGGATGAGCTTCGTGTTCGAGTCGAACCCATGTTCGACTCGAACATCGGCTGTTCGACCGTCCGTCGAATTGCGAACGATATGGGCCGTTCGCGCCAAATTCGTGTGGCGCGTCACGGCCCATAATTCACTGCGGCATCGCAGTGCATTGCTGGCTGATGATTGGCCAAGCATGCACTATGACCCGCATGCTTGGCCAATCACAGCGCCGTCAGTAGAGAGAGCTGTAATTGGCCAAAGCCAGGGTGGCTTTGGCCAATTATGGCTCAGGGGATTTAGTACACACCCCACACTATATAAGGCCGCCTGCACGGCGGCCCTGTGTAGTGTGTGTTCCGGTGTGCTGAGAGATAGAGAGAGAGAGAGACAGTGTCATTTGATTTGAGTTAGATAGATTAGGCAGAACAGTCAGTCAGTTAGCTGCACTTACAGTGTATTGTGTATATATATGCATCCCAGGTGTTGCATATATATATATACACTGTATTCAGTTTAGCTAGATCCGTTCCTGTTATCTTCTATCTAGACTATTTAGTGCAGTGCGTCCTGCTCACAGTGTTCAGCTAGATCCGTTCCTGCTATTTACATTCAGTGCAGTGCGTCCTGCTCACAGTGTTCAGCTAGATCCGTTCCTGCTATTTACATTCAGTGCAGTGCGTCCTGCTCACAGTGTTCAGCTAGATCCGTTCCTGCTATTTACATTCAGTGCAGTGCGTCCTGCTCACAGTGTTCAGCTAGATCCGTTCCTGCTATTTACATTCAGTGCAGTGCGTCCTGCTCACAGTGTTCAGCTAGATCCGTTCCTGCTATTTACATTCAGTGCAGTGCGTCCTGCTCACAGTGTTCAGCTAGATCCGTTCCTGCTATTTACATTCAGTGCAGTGCGTCCTGCTCACAGTGTTCAGCTAGATCCGTTCCTGGTATTTACATTTAGTGCAGTGCGTCCTGCTCACAGTGTTCAGCTAGATCCGTTCCTGCTATTTACATTCAGTGCAGTGCGTCCTGCTCACAGTGTTCAGCTAGATCCGTTCCTGCTATATACATTTAGTGCAGTACGTCCTGCTCACAGTGTTCAGCTAGATCCGTTCCTGCTATTTACATTCAGTGCAGTGCGTCCTGCTCACAGTGTTCAGCTAGATCCGTTCCTGCTATTTACATTCAGTGCAGTGCGTCCTGCTCACAGTGTTCAGCTAGATCCGTTCCTGCTATTTACATTCAGTGCAGTGCGTCCTGCTCACAGTGTTCAGCTAGATCCGTTCCTGCTATTTACATTCAGTGCAGTGCGTCCTGCTCACAGTGTTCAGCTAGATCCGTTCCTGGTATTTACATTTAGTGCAGTGCGTCCTGCTCACAGTGTTCAGCTAGATCCGTTCCTGCTATTTACATTCAGTGCAGTGCGTCCTGCTCACAGTGTTCAGCTAGATCCGTTCCTGCTATATACATTTAGTGCAGTACGTCCTGCTCACAGTGTTCAGCTAGATCCGTTCCTGTTATCTTCCTACTGACAGGCAGGCTTGTCTGGTTACAGTATATAAAGCTACCTGAAGAAAATTACAGGTGTTCTTTTTGATCCTATTAGTACCACGGTCAGGCAGCTAGACTATTTACATTTAGTACAGTGTGTCCTGCTCACAGTGTTCAGCTAGATCCGTTCCTGTTATCTTCCTACTGACAGGCAGGCTTGTCTGGTTACAGTATATAAAGCTACCTGAAGAAAATTACAGGTGTTCTTTTTGATCCTATTAGTACCACGGTCAGGCAGCTAGACTATTTACATTTAGTACAGTGTGTCCTGCTCACAGTGTTCAGCTAGATCCGTTCCTGTTATCTTCCTACTGACAGGCAGGCTTGTCTGGTTACAGTATATAAAGCTACCTTAAGAAAATTACAGGTGTTCTTTTTGATCCTATTAGTACCACGGTCAGGCAGCTAGACTATTTACATTTAGTACAGTGCGTCCTGCTCACAGTGTTCAGCTAGATCCGTTCCTGCTATATACATTTAGTGCAGTACGTCCTGCTCACAGTGTTCAGCTAGATCCGTTCCTGTTATCTTCCTACTGACAGGCAGGCTTGTCTGGTTACAGTATATAAAGCTACCTGAAGAAAATTACAGGTGTTCTATCCCAGCTTAGTGCAGCTACAGGCCATTAGTATGTCTGGAAGGCCAAGAAGGAGAGGCAGACAGTCACAAGCCAATAAGAGAGGGCAAGCAGGCTCTGTGTCTAGTGCTGGTCGTGGAGACGGTGCATCCTCATCAGCACGTGGCCATGGGACACGCTTGGCCTTTTTTTCGGCAGCTGGCCGTGTTGAGCCGCAACATGCGGAAGACTTGGTCGAGTGGATGACCAAGCCGTCCTCATCCTCCTCATCCTCTCTCACCCATGCCCAGGGTGCTTTGTCTGGCAAAGCAGCGGCCTCTTCCCTCAGCTCAATGTCATCAGTGACTCCTTCCCTAGCTCCACCATGTCCTCATGAGGATTCCCTCGAACTGTTTGACCACAGTGTTGGGTACATGCTCCAGGAGGATGCCCAGCGTTTGGAAGGCTCTGATGATGATACTGAGCTCAATGAAGGCAGTAACATGAGCACGGACAGAGGGGGTGCCCAAGAAGGACAGCAATCTGGCAGTCATGCTCCCCCTGCTGCAGCATACTGCCAGGTTTGCTCCAGTGATGAGGAGGGAGGGGATGATGAGGTCACTGACTGTCATGAAGATCCTGCCAGTAACAGGCAGAGTAGACCCATCGGTGCACGATTGCGGGCGTCTATGCGCACGCGCACATGCACTCGTTAGTGTCTGGCGGGTTATTTAAACCTGTCTGGCACTTGCATCATTGCTGTTTGCTCTGCAGCTCTGTGTATGTGTTCCCTGAAAACCTGATATCTGCTTCTGTTTTGACCCGGCTTGCTTTGAGACTATTCCTGTTATCTGCCTGTACCTGATCCCTGGCTTGTTTGACGATCCCTCTGCCTGCTCCTCTTGTACCTCTGCTGCCAGCCTGCTTACCGACCCGGCCTGTCTGACGATCCTGGACTTTCATCCAGTCTGCTGAGCCATCCAGGCTGTTCACCTGTCTGCTGACCATCCAGTCTGCTGAGCCATCCAGGCTGTTCACCTGTCTGCTGATCATCCAGTCTGCTGAGCCATCCAGGCTGTTCACCTGTCTGCTGATCATCCAGTCTGCTGAGCCTGTCTGCTGAGCCATCCAGGCTGCTCACCTGTCTGCCTGATCCATCCAGTCTGCTGTTCTGTCTGCTGAGTCATCCAGTCTGCAGTTCCTGTGTACTGATCCATCCCATCAGCTGTGCCGGCCATCTGATCCTTCTGCTGTTGATCCTGCCAGGCACTCATACCACTCCGCACTCCTGCACCCCTGTCACCACTATCAGGGGCTCTCGAGTCGGAGGCGTAGGAGAGGCCATCCTCTGCAATTCGGGCTCACCCTTTAGGTACGTAACAGTAGCAAACAGCCATGTCTGAGCCCGAGCAGGGAACCTCTCCTATGCAGGAACTTTGTTTGCACTTAGCAGGCCTGACCCAGGCTGTCAAAAGCCTTCAGGAAGGATACACCCGGTTGGAGGAACGGGTCCAAGCACTGTCTTCTCCCACTGGAATTCAAGGAACCCCTCAAGTCTCTACCTCTTCTACAGGCACCGCATCCTCTCCTACAGTGGTGATGCTTCCGCCCGAACCACGTGTCCCCACACCCGAAAAATTTGCTGGGGAGCGTAGCAAATTCAGGGCGTTTCGCAATTCCTGTGAACTGTACTTTGCCCTCCAGCCACGTACCTTCTCCTTGGAAGCCACCAAGGTGGGCTTTGTCGTCTCTTTACTTTCGGGTGAACCTCAAACCTGGGCCCATCGCCTCCTGGAACAGAAAGCCGATGTGTTGACCAACCTTACCACCTTCTTTAATACCATGGCTCAACTGTATGAAGACCCTCAGCTTTCTGCAACTGCCGAAGCCGCACTGCACGCCCTTCAGCAAGGGCGCCAGGCGGCGGAAGATTATGTGGCTGAATTTCGGCGGTGGAGCGCAGACACTGACTGGAATGACGCTGCGCTCCGTTACCAGTTTCGCATGGGACTGTCTGACCCCTTGAAGGACGAGCTAGCCCGAGTTGGTGTACCCCAGACCCTAGACGCATTAATCAATCTTGCTATACAGATTGACCGGCGCCTGAGGGAACGTAGGTCGGAAAAATTTTCCCGACCAACCTGGATGTTACCTAGAGTGCCCAGTCACCTGCATCCGGCCCCTACCTCTCAGTCCACTTCTACAACGGACACTTCGGAACCCATGCAGTTGGGGGTGCTTCGCCCTTCTCTTACTATGGAAGAGCGCCAACATCGCCGGGCAAATAATCTATGTCTCTACTGCGGGGAACCCGGTCACTATGTTAAGAATTGCCCTACTAAACTTCGTAAGTGTTTCCGAAAATCTCCCGAACATGTGCTTACTGGAATCCAGACCTCTTCTCATCTTGCCCTCTCTATCTCTTTGCAGCTTCCAGGAAAGACTCTGTCAGTGCCCGCCATTATTGATTCAGGAGCCTGCAGCTGCTTTATGGACTCATCTTTTGCAACAAGGCATCAGATTCCTCTGCTTCCTAGGGCCCAAAGACTGTCCATTCACCTGGCTGATGGGTCCACTATTAAATCTGGGCCGGTTATCCAAGAGACTTCCCCTTTGCCAGTCACCATTGCCGGTGCCCACCACGAACTGCTTCGTATGGACATTATCTCCTCACCTCTGTTTCCTGTAATTCTTGGAATGCCTTGGCTTCAAGCCCACAATCCTGGTGTCAACTGGGCCACAGGGGAGGTCACCTTTTCCTCTCCTTATTGCCAGCAATTCTGTGCCTCAAAGGACCCCCATGGGCCCTTTCCTTTGCTATGTCTGGACACTGAAGCTGAGCTATGCCAAACTGTCCCGAAAGCCTACCATGACTTCATTGATGTGTTCAGCAAGAAAGGAGCAGAAACTCTACCTCCCCATCGGGCGTATGATTGCCCTATCGAGCTCCTTCCAGGAGCCGAAATTCCCTTCGGAAGAATCTTCCCGTTAACCGAGTTAGAACAGGCGGCCCTTAAGGACTATATCGATGAAAACTTAAAGAAGGGTTTCATTCGTCCATCCACTTCCCCAGCAGGTGCGGGTATCTTTTTTGTAGAGAAGAAGGATCACACACTTCGGCCTTGCATAGACTACCGTGAGCTAAATAAAATTACCGTCAAGAACAGGTACCCCCTTCCCTTGGTCCCCGAGTTATTCCAGAGACTGGGAACAGCTACTATCTTTACTAAACTTGATCTTCGAGGAGCCTATAACTTGGTCCGCATCAGGGAAGGAGATGAGTGGAAAACGGCGTTCCGCACCCGTTTTGGGCACTTTGAGTACCTAGTCATGCCCTTCGGGTTATGTAACGCTCCTGCCACGTTCCAGTATTTTATTAACGATGTTTTCCGGGATTATTTAGATCTGTTTGTCATCGTCTACTTAGACGATATTCTAATTTTTTCTTCCTCCCTAGATGCTCATCGCAGACACGTCAGGTGTGTTTTGACACGACTTCGACAGCATGGCCTGTACGCGAAGTCTGAAAAATGTGAATTTGAACAAGAGAGTATACCATTCCTGGGATTAATCATCTCCATAGAAGGTATCAAGATGGATCCGCAGAAGATCGCTGCAATACTTGACTGGCCAGTTCCTGTTGACAAAAAAGGAATCCAACGTTTCGTTGGATTCGCTAATTTCTACCGGAAATTCATTAAGGGGTTTTCTGCCATCATTGCCCCTATTACCCAATTAACCAAACTGGGGGTTCGCTTCCATTGGACCCCAGAAGCTCAAGTTGCCTTTGAATCTCTCAAAGAATTGTTTACATCTGCCTCCGTTCTAAAACACCCTGATTCCGCCCTGCCATTTGTACTTGAGGTAGATGCTTCTGAGATTGCTGTTGGAGCAGTACTCTCCCAACGCCAAGGAACCAAGGCACTGCTCCACCCAGTAGCCTTCTTCTCCCGCAAACTTTCGGCTGCCGAAAGGAATTACGATGTGGGGGATCGGGAACTGCTGGCAATCAAATCGGCACTTGAAGAATGGCGGTACTTACTTGAAGGAGCAACTCACCCAATCTTAATCTTCACTGATCATAAGAACTTGGAGTACTTGAGGTCGGCAAAGAGGTTGAAGCCACGGCAAGCCAGATGGGCGTTGTTTTTCTCCAGGTTCTCTTTTCATGTTACGTACCGGCCAGGCTCTAAGAATACAAAACCTGACGCCCTGTCCAGAATGTTTCACAAATCCAAAGAAATGACTTCCCCCGATACCATCCTTTCTCCAGGGAATTTTCTTCTGCTGCAGGAAGATTTGCTCTCCCGGATCAAACAGGCTACTCTGGGGTGGACGCCCCCCGCTAAATTGGAACTACGAGCAAAAGACGGGTTGTTCTGGTACAGAGACAAGATTTTTGCACCTGAAAGCGTACGAGTCCCTGTATTAGAACTCTGTCACGATCACGCACTAGCTGGACATTTTGGCATAACTAAAACCACCGATTTGGTACAACGTACCTTCTGGTGGCCTCAGGTAGGCAGAGACTGCAAGAAGTTTGTGGAATCCTGTGTCACTTGCATTAGGAACAAGAGCAGTAGAGCCAAGGCCTGGGGATTATTGAGACCACTGTCTGTTCCGGATAGACCCTGGAAGATGTTATCCATAGACTTCATTGTAGAGTTACCCCCAGCAGAGGACCATACCACCATCTTCGTGGTGGTAGACCGGTTGTCAAAAATGGCACACTTTATCCCTATGAAAGGCACTCCCTCTGCTTCTGAGACGGCACAGGTATTCATCAGAGAAATTATCAGACTCCATGGAGTACCGGCCAACATTGTCTCAGATCGGGGGGTACAATTTACTTCCCGATTCTGGAGGTCCTTATGCAAAGCTTTGAAGATCGAGCTATCTTTCTCTTCCGCTTATCACCCCCAGACAAATGGGCAAACAGAGAGGACCAACCAAACCCTCGAACAATACCTCCGCTGCTTTTCTTCATTTACTCAAGATGACTGGATCTCTTTGCTTCCGCTAGCTGAATTCGCCTACAACAATTCTACACACTCTGCTACAAAACAAACCCCATTTTTTGCCAATTATGGCTTCCATCCATCATTCCTGCCCAGCTCCATCCCAGAATGTCCTGTACCAGCAGTTCATGAAACAATTAATTTTTTTTCTCTCAACAATCAGCTCTTGCAAGAAACTATGGCCAAGACACAGGAACACAATAAAGAAGTTTTCGATAAAAAGAAACGTGGAGAACTGTTACTGGCACCCGGTAATCTAGTTTGGTTGTCTACACTGAACCTGAAGATGGCATGCCCTTCGAAAAAGCTGGGTCCTAAATTCATAGGCCCATTTCCTGTGAAGAGGAAAATCAATGAAGTGGCTTACGAGTTGGAACTACCTGAGTCACTTAAAATTCATCCTGTTTTCCACGTAACACTATTAAAACCCTCTGTTGCTAATCCCTTTCCTGGCCGAAGCTCTGACCCTCCTGATCCTGTATTAGTAGATGGGGAAGAGGAGTTTGAGGTAGAAGCAATAGTGGATTGCAGGAGGAGAAACAATCAAACTCAATTCCTGATCAAATGGAAGGGCTATGGGCCCGAGGAGAATTCATGGGAACCTGAAGAAAACATCCACGCTGAGAGTCTGGTTCAATCCTTCAAAAGGTCCCATCCTGAAAAATTGGCTCGGATGGGCATCCGGAGGCTGCCCCTTGGGGGGGGGCAATGTCATGAAGATCCTGCCAGTAACAGGCAGAGTAGACCCATCGGTGCACGATTGCGGGCGTCTATGCGCACGCGCACATGCACTCGTTAGTGTCTGGCGGGTTATTTAAACCTGTCTGGCACTTGCATCATTGCTGTTTGCTCTGCAGCTCTGTGTATGTGTTCCCTGAAAACCTGATATCTGCTTCTGTTTTGACCCGGCTTGCTTTGAGACTATTCCTGTTATCTGCCTGTACCTGATCCCTGGCTTGTTTGACGATCCCTCTGCCTGCTCCTCTTGTACCTCTGCTGCCAGCCTGCTTACCGACCCGGCCTGTCTGACGATCCTGGACTTTCATCCAGTCTGCTGAGCCATCCAGGCTGTTCACCTGTCTGCTGACCATCCAGTCTGCTGAGCCATCCAGGCTGTTCACCTGTCTGCTGATCATCCAGTCTGCTGAGCCATCCAGGCTGTTCACCTGTCTGCTGATCATCCAGTCTGCTGAGCCTGTCTGCTGAGCCATCCAGGCTGCTCACCTGTCTGCCTGATCCATCCAGTCTGCTGTTCTGTCTGCTGAGTCATCCAGTCTGCAGTTCCTGTGTACTGATCCATCCCATCAGCTGTGCCGGCCATCTGATCCTTCTGCTGTTGATCCTGCCAGGCACTCATACCACTCCGCACTCCTGCACCCCTGTCACCACTATCAGGGGCTCTCGAGTCGGAGGCGTAGGAGAGGCCATCCTCTGCAATTCGGGCTCACCCTTTAGGTACGTAACACTGACTCAACGTGGGTGCCTGATAGGAGAGAGGAGGAGGAGGAGGAGGAGGAGGTGGCACATCACCAACTAGGCAGGATGCCCTCCAGGGGCCAGCCTAAGGGCAGCACATTGACTGCATCACACCCCAAAGCTCCACATGTGCAGGGCGCTGCAGTCTCTGCGTGTTATTCAAAAAGTTCTTTGGTGTGGGCCTTTTTTGAGACGAGTGCATCAGATCGCACCGCTGCTATTTGCAACATATGTCTCAAGCGTATCTCGCGTGGCCAAAACATCTCCCGCTTGGGTACCACATGCTTGACCAGACATATGTTGACCTGCCATGCAGTTCGTTGGCAAGCGTATCTGAAAGACCCACACCAAAGAACAAAGAGGATCTCTCCTTGCTCCTCATCAGCTGAGATTTCCAACCCCACTAGACCTTCAGTCCTCTCTGAGACCTGCAGTGAGAGGAATGAAGGTGTAGAATTAGGTGTGTCACAGCCAAGTACTTGTGGGCAATCTGCTTTTGGTACACCGACGTCAGATTGTACCAGGCAAATTTCCCTGCCCCAGCTGCTGCACCGCCGAAAGAAGTTTGCTCCCAGCCATCCACATGCCCAGCGGTTGAATGCTAGCTTGGCAAAATTGCTAGCACTTCAACTGCTGCCTTTTCAGTTGGTAGACTCTGCCCCCTTCCGTGAGTTTGTGGAATGTGCGGTTCCTCAGTGGCAGGTACCCAAACGCCACTTTTTCTCACGGAAGGCGATTCCGGCTCTCTACCGGCATGTGGAAGGCAATGTCCATGCCTCGCTGGACAGGGCGGTCAGCGGTAAGGTGCATATTACCGCTGACTCATGGTCCAGCAGGCATGGACAGGGACGTTACTTAAGTTTCACGGCGCATTGGGTGACTCTGCTGGCAGCTGGGAAGGATGCAGGACAAGGTGCAGTAGTGTTGGAGGTTGTTCCGCCACCACGCCTCCAAAATGCTGATTGTGACACACCTCTCTCCTCCACCCCCTCCTCTTCTTCTTCCTCCATGGCCTCTTCCTCGGAACCAGCGGTGCTCCGTAGGCGTTCAAGGGGCTACGCAAGTACGCAGGCCAAAAGATGCCATGCGGTGCTTGAGCTGGTGTGCTTGGGGGACAGGAGCCACACTGGGGCAGAGGTTCTGTCAGCTCTGCAGGGGCAGGTTCAGAGGTGGTTGACGCCACGCCAACTTAAGGCAGGAATGGTGGTTTGCGACAATGGCACCAACCTCCTCTCTGCCCTCCGACAGGGACAACTGACCCATGTGCCCTGTTTGGCTCACGTCCTTAACTTGGTGGTGCAGCGGTTCTTGGGCAGGTACCCGGGCTTACAGGATGTCCTGAGGCAGGCCAGGAAAGTCTCTGTGCATTTCCGCCGGTCATATAATGCCAGTGCTCGGCTGACGGACCTCCAAAAGGAGTTTAACCTGCCCAAGAACCGCCTAATCTGTGACATGCCCACCAGGTGGAACTCGACGTTGGCCATGCTGCAGCGGCTGCACACGCAGCAGAGGGCCATCAATGAGTACCTGTGCGACTATGGCACCAGGACAGGGTCAGGGGACCTTGGTTTTTTTTCCCCACGCCAGTGGGCCATGATCAGGGATGCATGTACTGTCCTGTCACCATTCGAGGAGGCCACGAGGATGGTGAGCACTGACAGTGCATGCATCAGTGACACTGTCCCCCTTGTCCACCTGTTGGAGCACACGCTGCGTGGAATAATGGACAGGGCACTTGAGGCAGAACAGAGGCAGGAAGAGGAGGACTTCCTTAGCTCTCAAGGCCCCCTTTATCCAGACAGTGTTCCTGCGTGCCCGCCGATCACACAGGAAGAGGACGAGGAGGAGGAGGAGGAGGAGGAGGAAGATTGTGTCAGTATGGAGGTGGAGCCTGGCACTCAGCATCAGCAGTCTTTAAGGGATCAGTCCCAAGGAACACATGGACTTGTACGTGGCTGGGAGGAGGTGGCTGCGGACGTTGTTGTCCTTAGTGACCCAGAGGACTCCGGACCGAATGCCTCAGCAAACCTACGCTGCATGGCCTCCCTGATCCTGCAAAGCCTGCGTAAGGATCCTCGTATTCGTGGTATCAAGGAGAAGGACCAATACTGGCTGGCAACCCTCCTTGATCCACGTTACAAGGGTAAGGTTGCGGACCTTATCTTGCCATCGCAGAGGGAGCAGAGGATGAAACATCTTCGGGAGGCCTTGCAGAAAGGTCTGTGCAACGCGTTCCCAGAGACTGGGAGGTTACAAACTCCTGTTTCTGGACAACGTGTTGCTGAGGCTTCGGTCAGTCAAAGAAGGAGCGGTGGAGAAGGTGGCCGTCTGACCGATGCGTTCAGACAATTTTTTGGTCCGCAGCCCCAAGGTATGATCGGTTCCAGCAACCATCGCCAGCGTCTGTTTTACATGGTGCAGGAATACCTAGGGGCAAGATCAGACTTGGACACCTTTCCCACCGAAAATCCTCTGGGTTACTGGGTCTTGAGGATGGATCACTGGCCAGAGCTTGCACAGTATGCAATTGAGCTACTGGCCTGTCCTGCATCCAGCGTTCTTTCGGAACGTACATTCAGTGCTGCTGGAGGCGTGGTAACCGATCACAGGGTGCGTCTGTCCACTGACTCGGTCGATCGGCTGACCTTCATAAAAATGAATCAGTCTTGGATCACCACCAGCTACCAAGCACCTGATGCTGATGTAACTGAATAATTTTTTTCAGATCCCTTCAAAGACTGCCTATGCTGATGCTGAGTGATTATCCCTGAGTAATTATCCTCTTCCTCCTCAATCATCACGCTGATAGCTTGTAAGAACATTTTTGGTTCTGGGCGCCACCACCAGTGCCTAAGGCACAATTTTTCAGCCCCTGTATAACAGGGGCGTGTAATTTCAATTTTTGATGTAATACTTTGCAGCACGGCTCGTTCCTGCATTCCAACTAGAGTGTCTGTGAGGGGTTGCAGTGTTGTGGCACCAGCACCAGTGCCTAAGGCCCAATTTTTCTGCCCCTGTCTAACAGGGGCGTGAAATTACAATTTTTGATGCAATACTTTGCAGCAGGGCTCGTTCCTGCGTTCCAACTAGAGTGTCTGTGAGGGGTTGCAGTGTTGTGGCACCAGCACCAGTGCCTAAGGCCCAATTTTTCTGCCCCTGTCTAACAGGGGCGTGAAATTACAATTTTTGATGCAATACTTTGCAGCAGGGCTCGTTCCTGCGTTCCAACTAGAGTGTCTGTGAGGGGTTGCAGTGTTGTGGCACCAGCACCAGTGCCTAAGGCCCAATTTTTCTGCCCCTGTCTAACAGGGGCGTGAAATTACAATTTTTGATGCAATACTTTGCAGCAGGGCTCGTTCCTGCATTCCAACTAGAGTGTCTGTGAGGGGTTGCAGTGTTGTGGCACCAGCACCAGTGCCTAAGGCCCAATTTTTCTGCCCCTGTCTAACAGGGGCGTGTAATTACAATTTTTGATGCAATACTTTGCAGCAGTGCTCGTTCCTGCGTTCCAACTAGAGTGTCTGTGAGGGGTTGCAGTGTTGTGGCACCAGCACCAGTGCCTAAGGCCCAATTTTTCTGCCCCTGTCTAACAGGGGCGTGTAATTACAATTTTTGATGCAATACTTTGCAGCAGGGCTCGTTCCTGCGTTCCAACTAGAGTGTCTGTGAGGGGTTGCAGTGTTGTGGCACCAGCACCAGTGCCTAAGGCCTAATTTTTCAGCTCCTGTTCAACAGGGGCATGTAATTACAATTCTTGATCTAATATTTCACAGCAGGGCCCTGTGAGGGCTTACAGTGTTTTGGCCACAGCAACACCTAAGGCCCAAATTTCTGCTGAGTATATAGGGCAGGACCCTACTTTCAAACATCTAACTTACAAACGACTCCTACTTGCAAACGGAAGGAGACAACAGGAAGTGAGATGAAATCTACCCATAGGAAGGGAAATTCTCTCATGTAAGAGTTAATATGGGAAAACAATTTCTCCTTTCCACTGATGCTTTCCAATCCTTGTTCCACAAAAAAACCCAAATTTTCAAAAAACATTTTTCATTGGGACAAAAAAGTGAGGTGAAATCTTCTGAAGAGGAGGAAAGACGCAAAACAAATGTCACAGGGGTGATAACCCTTCCCTATGTTTTCCAAAAAGCTTAGAAAAGATTTTTTGGCTGGAGCTAAACACATTAAAAATGTTCAAAATTACAAACAGATTCTACTTAACAACAAACCTACAGTCCCTGTCTTGTTTGCACCGCCTGTATACTGCTGTTCAGAGTATATAGGGACCTTTCCTTATTTTAATTTGGGTGCGGGGTTCCCCTTAATATCCATACAAGACCCAAAGGGCCTGGTAATGGACTGGGGGGTACCCATGCCGTTTGTCTCACTGATTTTCATCCATATTGCCAGGACCCGACATGACATTAAACCCGCAAGCAGTTTTAAATGAGATTTTTTCCTTTAAAAATGACATTTGGTGCAGGGACTGTTCTAAACATGGGAAACACGCGTCACTTTACAGGCATACTATAGACACCCCCCAGGTACGATATTTAAAGGAATATTTCACTTTTTTTTTTTACTTTAAGCATCATTAAAATCACTGCTCCCGAAAAAACGGCCGTTTTTAAAAGTTTTTTTTGCATTGATACATGTCCCCTGGGGTAGGACCCGGGTCCCCAAACCCTTTTTAGGACAATACCATGCAAATTAGCCTTTAAAATGAGCACTTTTGATGTCGAACGTTCGAGTCCCATAGACGTCAATGGGGTTCTAACGTTCGTGCGAACTTGCGGTCCGTTCGCGGGTTCTGGTGCGAACCGAACCGGGGGGTGTTCGGCTCATCCCTACTTGTGGGCAATCTGCTTTTGGTACACCAACGTCAGATTGTACCAGGCAAATTTCCCTGCCCCAGCTGCTGCACCGCGAAAAAAGTTTGCTCCCAGCCATCCACATGCCCAGCGGTTGAATGCTAGCTTGGCAAAATTGCTAGCACTTCAACTGCTGCCTTTTCAGTTGGTAGACTCTGCCCCCTTCCGTGAGTTTGTGGAATGTGCGGTTCCTCAGTGGCAGGTACCCAAACGCCACTTTTTCTCACGGAAGGCGATTCCGGCTCTCTACCGGCATGTGGAAGGCAATGTCCATGCCTCGCTGGACAGGGCGGTCAGCGGTAAGGTGCATATTACCGCTGACTCATGGTCCAGCAGGCATGGACAGGGACGTTACCTAAGTTTCACGGCGCATTGGGTGACTCTGCTGGCAGCTGGGAAGGATGCAGGACAAGGTGCAGTAGTGTTGGAGGTTGTTCCGCCACCATGCCTCCAAAATGCTGATTGTGGCACACCTCTCTCCTCCACCCCCTCCTCTTCTTCTTCCTCCATGGCCTCTTCCTCGGAACCAGCGGTGCTCCGTAGGCGTTCAAGGGGCTACGCAAGTACGCAGGCCAAAAGATGCCATGCGGTGCTTGAGCTGGTGTGCTTGGGGGACAGGAGCCACACTGGGGCAGAGGTTCTGTCAGCTCTGCAGGGGCAGGTTCAGAGGTGGTTGACGCCACGCCAACTTAAGGCAGGAATGGTGGTTTGCGACAATGGCACCAACCTCCTCTCTGCCCTCCGACAGGGACAAATGACCCATGTGCCCTGTTTGGCTCGCGTCCTTAACTTGGTGGTGCAGCGGTTCTTGGGCAGGTACCCGGGCTTACAGGATGTCCTGAGGCAGGCCAGGAAAGTCTGTGTGCATTTCTGCCGGTCATATAATGCCAGTGCTCGGCTGACGGACCTCCAAAAGGAGTTTAACCTGCCCAAGAACCGCCTAATCTGTGACATGCCCACCAGGTGGAACTCAACGTTGGCCATGCTGCAGCGGCTGCACACGCAGCAGAGGGCCATCAATGAGTACCTGTGCGACTATGGCACCAGGACAGGGTCAGGGGAGCTTGGTTTTTTTTCCCCACGCCAGTGGGCCATGATCAGGGATGCATGCACTGTCCTGTCACCATTCGAGGAGGCCACAAGGATGGTGAGCAGTGACAGTGCATGCATCAGTGACACTGTCCCCCTTGTCCACCTGTTGGAGCACACGCTGCGTGGAATAATGGACAGGGCACTTGAGACAGAACAGAGGCAGGAAGAGGAGGACTTCCTTAGCTCTCAAGGCCCCCTTTATCCAGACAGTGTTCCTGCGTGCCCGCCGATCACACAGGAAGAGGACGAGGAGGAGGAGGAGGAGGAAGATTGTGTCAGTATGGAGGTGGAGCCTGGCACTCAGCATCAGCAGCAGTCTTTAAGGGATCAGTCCCAAGAAACACATGGACTTGTACGTGGCTGGGAGGAGGTGGCTGCGGACGTTGTCGTCCTTAGTGACCCAGAGGACTCCGGACCGAATGCCTCAGCAAACCTACGCTGCATGGCCTCCCTGATCCTGCAAAGCCTGCGTAAGGATCCTCGTATTCGTGGTATCAAGGAGAAGGACCAATACCAACTGGCAACCCTCCTTGATCCACGTTACAAGGGTAAGGTTGCGGACCTTATCTTGCTATCGCAGAGGGAGCAGAGGATGAAACATCTTCGGGAGGCCTTGCAGAAAGGTCTGTGCAATGCGTTCCCAGAGACTGGGAGGTTACAAACTCCTGTTTCTGGACAACGTGTTGCTGAGGCTTCGGTCAGTCAAAGAAGGAGCGGTGGAGAAGGTGGCCGTCTGACCGATGCGTTCAGATAATTTTTTGGTCCGCAGCCCCAAGGTATGATTGGTTCCAGCAACCATCGCCAGCGTCTGTTTTACATGTATAATTGTTAGAGGGCGGGGACAGTTAACTCATTAGCACCACATCCCTGATAGAGTATATACAGAAAGAAAGGGGGTTGGGGTATGGGATACCCCTGGGATTTTTAAGGTGCTTATTCAAAATTTAATTGGGTAGATCAATAAAGAAGTGTTACAACCTCAAGAAAAGAAAAAATTCAAAAGAAAAAATCACTGTATGCAAATTGCCAAACTGACTAATATCGTTTCTTAATTGAATATCTTTAATGATTACAAAAAATGACAAAACACATCATCTAAAAACATGCACAATCTTAGACAAACATGGTCAGATAGTGACATAATTTAAAATTTGAAACCACTTTGCGATACCAATCTCAACATGTTTCGCTCAATAATCTGAGCTTCGTCAGGAGTTTTTTGGTACAGATGTGGCATACTAAAGTTAAAAAGAGAAAAAGAGACAAAACAAAAATATATATAAATACAATGCTTGCAAAACACTTAAAGATACTCATTTATCAAAGAGATCGAATTAAATTTAATATTGCTAAAAAAGCATCAACTGGTATAGATATATCTGCATACAGACAATATATATATATATATATGGGTAAATTTCACAAATTACCCCACAGGTCTATAACTCATAACAATCTGGTCAATCTAAGTAGAAAAATAGAAATTTAATGAAATAGTTTGTAATAATTTGTTTGTTTCCAGGTCCACAAAGGGAAAAGGGGCACCCATGTGGGCCTAGAAACAATAAAAAACAACATAAAAGAGAGAAAACAAAACAAAACAAAAAACAAAAAAGTAGGGGTTTGCTTACCAAAGGCCAACACAGATTCAAAGGTGCATAGTAGACACACAAGTGGTGAACGTATATGTAATGCCGTGGCTGCTAATGAAAAAAATGCGTCTCAACCGTCTCGGGCCTTCCCAACCCGTTTTTTGGTCCACAGAGGGGCCCAAGTGTAAAGTAAACTGAAATAGAGTATTGGAGAAAAATCATAAAGTATTTCTAAGTGAATAGACTCATAACAGAGAACTAGAGCAGTAAATGAGGTAGAGTGGTGAAAATCAGAAAATTTGAAAGTTCAAAAAGACTTTCAAGGAAATTACCTTCTAAGTTGAATCAAGGGTAAAAGTTCAGGGCTAATGAAAGCCGTATGAACAGAAGTATGAAGGAGAACAATACTCCAGTTTCGCCACACGGTGGCAGTCCAAAGGGATAACCCTTGAAAGGCGGATCTGGAAGATCCCAGTGTATACTGCCCCAGTAAACTAGAAAAAAATGAATAAGTAAGGATAATAAATTAAATGCTCTGAGGAGCATTATCTTAATATCAAAATACCATTAAGTCAATCCTCAGAAAGGGGGGAGTGTATAGCCCCCTTTAAATAGAGAATTTTGCTTACCTGAGAGGTGGGGTGGATGTATACGGAGGGGGAGAGCGGCATATACCTCCCCCTGCAGCCTCAGCGCCACTGTCAGAGGATGGCGGCTGAGCAGCCGAACTAAGTAGGCCCCTCCGATCAGATGGCGTCTGACGTCACCATCGGAACGCGGACGTGTTGTGAGGTAACTCCCCCAGGATTTGTATAGCCAATGGGTGATCAAGGGGCGAGACCAGGCATCCGCCCACAGCGACCCCAGCCTGGACTGACGTCAAACCACCCGTCGCTCCTTTCGACGGTGTGGATTGGCGCATGCGCACGCCGGAGAGGAACGTCACTCGAGCCCTAGTTAACGCGCAGGCGCATTGCAGACCGGAACGAGGGCTAAATAAACACGGCCCTACAAAGCCCAATAGTGTCAAGAGGAAAAAACCCCTAGTCAGCCATGTTGACTAAGGGAAAAAGGAAGGGATGGGACAAAAAGGAATGTATGAAAAACTGTATAATGTACACTATACACCTTTTGAACAAAACTTTTCGACAAACTTAATTAAATATATTGCTAGATAGCCCGCCGACTAATGCAAAGCCTGTCTGATATATTCAATACCTATGGGTTGTATAGATTGTCCCAGTTTAGCAGATTCACAGAAAAAAGAAGAAATAAATAATAATTAAAAATAAATACATAAATAGGGGAAATGGAGGTTAAGTAAAGATATCTCGCTAAATTGGCCACCAGGTACACGCATCCAAGAGGGGAGTCAAAAGACCTCTAGGGCCCCCAGGGGGGGGCAATTGATTACTTACCCCACCCTCTAGGTGCCCGTAGCGTCCGTGCGGACCAAAACAAGGAACGGGGATGAGGAGGGAAAACCAAAATGACGGAGAGACAAAAAATAATTAATTAACTTGGTCTGGAGGGTATATATATATATATTAAGTATATTGAAAAAGGGGACAATACCGTCTGTGTCCGTGTTGGCTTGGAAGGAAAGACCCCACTTTTGTATGAAAACAACCTAAGGATAATCACATACAAGGAAGACATATGAGATGTTACAAAAATTGTATATAGATGGAATTATGTATTGTAAAAGCTCAAAAACATTTAGAAAGCAAGGCCAAGGAAAACTAAAGAAATGGTTTGAAACTCAACGCATCATTGAGGCCTGGAGGTTTTAAAGCAGACAGAGTATGTATCCACCGGGTCTCGCGTTGTAAAAGTATTCTGTCATAGTTCCCCCCACGTTCCCCTGGGGGGACATGTTCCAGTGCAAAGAAATGCATTTTATTGCTGTCAAAATCATGATGCAGCCCCATATGTCTACTAATGGGCGTCTCCATTTTCTTTTTTCGAACCAGGGACACATGGTCCCTGATCCTACAAAAGAAAGGACGTTTAGTTTTGCCTATGTAAAATCCCTGGCATTCACACATCATGATGTATACAATCCCAATGGATTGACACGTCACCGAAAAGTTAGGTTTATAGTGACGACCATTGGGGAGCATAATACCTCTCGCAGAGTGGATAAATCTACAGAAGGGGCATTTATGACAGGGTCTGCACCCCTTGCGGAATTCTGTTCTTGATTGTATGGCACTGTCATAATGACTATGTACTAAAGTATCCCTCAGGGATTTTGATCTTCTAAAAGTAATCTCCGGATATGGTTTTAAATGTTTAGATACTTTCTCATCTCCCATTAGGAGGTACCAATGTTTTTGAATGATCTCACGGACTTGTTTTTGTTGGCCTGAAAATCTAGTAATTAGTCTGACATTCGAGTCTGTCTTAGTAGGTCTGGCTTGATGTATAAGTAGGGATCTCTTTTGGCTCTTGGCTTTTAAATAGGCCCTTTTTAGACACTTTTTACTGTAGCCTCGTTGGCTCAGACGGGACTGCAATAGTTTGGCTTGGTGTTCAAAATCTAATTCAGTGCTACAATTGCGTCTTAACCTAAGATATTGCCCATAAGGTAGATTGTTAATTAATGGACTAGGGTGTGAGCTTGTGGCATGTAATACCGTATTACCCGCTGAGGGTTTTCGGTATAGAGTGGTTCCAATGTTGCCTTCATTGTCTACCAATATTTGAACGTCTAGAAAGGTCAACCGATGTTGGTTCATTTCAAAGGTGAATTTCAAATTATATCTGTTGACCTTGAGACCTTCAAGGAAGGCAAGGAGGTTGGATTTGCTACCCTGCCAAATGAAAAAGACGTCATCGATAAATCGCTTCCATGTTAGGACATGCTCAAAAAACACCTGCATGTCCTCCCTAAAAAACAGCTCACGCTCCCACCCCCCCAGATACAGGTTGGCATATGCAGGGGCACACTTAGTCCCCATAGCCACTCCCTGTATCTGGAGGTAGTGGGAGCCTCCGAATAAAAAAACATTATTGGACAAGATGAAAAATAGAAGGTCCAAGATGAATCGGTTGTAGTCCCCCGAAGCATCCGGATCCTCAGATAGGAAGCCCCCCACAACTTCCACCCCCAATTCATGAGGGATAGAATTGTAGAGGGCTTCCACATCAAGAGCCACCAGCCAAGAGCCCGGGGGTATGGCAACCCCATCCAGAGCACGGAGGAGATCCCCCGTGTCCTGAAGGTAGGACGTCAGACCCTCCACGTGGGGCCTCAAGAAATCGTCCACTAATTTACTTGCCGTCTCTGTAAGGGAACCATTTCCCGACACAATTGGTCTGCCGGGAGGCATTTTGGGATTTTTATGTATCTTCGGAAGGGCATAAAGGGTTGGAGTACGTGGGGCATCTACATTTAGGAAATCGTAAGTGTTTTTTGTGATTAAACCTTTGTGGTAGGCCGAGCCTATCAAGTGCTTATATCGAGTCGCTATCGGGGTTAGATGGCTAGGGGGAACCTTACGATACCATTGATTGTTACTAACTATGGCCACAACCATAGTCTCATAATGAGCTTTGTCCATAATGACCAAATTTCCTCCCTTATCAGAAGGTTTGATCACTATATCCGTGTTGTTCTGCAGAAGTTTAAGGGCCTCTAGTTGAGAAGAGGATAAATTTGATCTAGATATATTCTTCCATTTGGTTTGAGAGATTTCATTCGTAACCTGTTTGGTGAATGCCCAAACATTGGGGTTGCCCTGAAGAGTCGGGAAGGTGCGGGATTTGGGCTTGTATTCCCTAGGTTTAAATGCAGGACGTGGATAGGAAAAAGATGAGGAGGATGGAGGTGGGGGAGGAGTGGGGTCTGAACCAGTCAGGAGAGAATCTGCCTCCATTAGATCACTCTCCTCAAGACCACCCTCCTCCCACAGCTCCATCAACTCCTCTAGAGCTTTTATGTCTGCAATGGTCATGTCACGCCATGCAGGGTCCCCAAGGGACTGATCATTGGGAGATTTTTTTCTAGTTTACTGGGGCAGTATACACTGGGATCTTCCAGATCCGCCTTTCAAGGGTTATCCCTTTGGACTGCCACCGTGTGGCGAAACTGGAGTATTGTTCTCCTTCATACTTCTGTTCATACGGCTTTCATTAGCCCTGAACTTTTACCCTTGATTCAACTTAGAAGGTAATTTCCTTGAAAGTCTTTTTGAACTTTCAAATTTTCTGATTTTCACCACTCTACCTCATTTACTGCTCTAGTTCTCTGTTATGAGTCTATTCACTTAGAAATACTTTATGATTTTTCTCCAATACTCTATTTCAGTTTACTTTACACTTGGGCCCCTCTGTGGACCAAAAAACGGGTTGGGAAGGCCCGAGACGGTTGAGACGCATTTTTTTCATTAGCAGCCACGGCATTACATATACGTTCACCACTTGTGTGTCTACTATGCACCTTTGAATCTGTGTTGGCCTTTGGTAAGCAAACCCCTACTTTTTTGTTTTTTGTTTTGTTTTGTTTTCTCTCTTTTATGTTGTTTTTTATTGTTTCTAGGCCCACATGGGTGCCCCTTTTCCCTTTGTGGACCTGGAAACAAACAAATTATTACAAACTATTTCATTAAATTTCTATTTTTCTACTTAGATTGACCAGATTGTTATGAGTTATAGACCTGTGGGGTAATTTGTGAAATTTACCCATATATATATATATATATTGTCTGTATGCAGATATATCTATACCAGTTGATGCTTTTTTAGCAATATTAAATTTAATTCGATCTCTTTGATAAATGAGTATCTTTAAGTGTTTTGCAAGCATTGTATTTATATATATTTTTGTTTTGTCTCTTTTTCTCTTTTTAACTTTAGTATGCCACATCTGTACCAAAAAACTCCTGACGAAGCTCAGATTATTGAGCGAAACATGTTGAGATTGGTATCGCAAAGTGGTTTCAAATTTTAAATTATGTCACTATCTGACCATGTTTGTCTAAGATTGTGCATGTTTTTAGATGATGTGTTTTGTCATTTTTTGTAATCATTAAAGATATTCAATTAAGAAACGATATTAGTCAGTTTGGCAATTTGCATACAGTGATTTTTTCTTTTGAATTTTTTCTTTTCTTGAGGTTGTAACACTTCTTTATTGATCTACCCAATTAAATTTTGAATAAGCACCTTAAAAATCCCAGGGGTATCCCATACCCCAACCCCCTTTCTTTCTGTATATACTCTATCAGGGATGTGGTGCTAATGAGTTAACTGTCCCCGCCCTCTAACAATTATTCCTTTACCTTTTGGGGTGTTACCCACCCATCTTCGCTTGAGGTCACGGACAGTTCCCAACGTTTATCCCATTTTTCTTCCTTTATGGAATAACTTTCCCGTAGTGGAACTATTTTGTCGCCATTAGGGCATCTTTTGTCTAAATCCCATTTATATTTGTATGATCTGCAACTTGGATAATCATTATTCATTTTTCTTATTCTTGGAAATATAGTATCTCTTTATGTGTTATTGATTTATCTACAACTTGGGGTCTTTTTAGTCCTCTTTGATACCTCCAGTCCATTGAGTAGGTTTGATCTTGTTGGGTGCTTTTCATCCATTAGCTGGAGGGAACAATGACCAACTACTGTGGGAGTGCTTTTGATGGCCTCATGAATCATATTCATAGATCCCAAAATGCCTCTATGGGAGGTTTGACCATGGACCGTTTTTTCTCGAGACTCCAGAGGATGCTCGAGAAAAAATCTAGAATATTCTGGAACAAATGGTATTTCCTCAAATATATTGAGGATCGTGTTGTCCCTTGGGGGCTTAGAATTCAGATTTTCCCCTCTAATGGCAATGTAGATATAGACTTCCGGAAAGAATGGGAGGAAAACCTACAGGCTTGTTCATTTAAAATGATGGAGCTCCTCTGTGGAGAATATTCAAAAGAGTTGATTTTGGTAGACAGAGAGATTGAAAAGCTATATGGTGAGAACCAAATTATCACCACTAGTGACTTGTTCCCCACGCGAGAAGGTACCCTAAAAACAGACTTAGAGGGATACGTCACCGAAATTTTAAAAACCAAGGAGAAAAAGTTTGTGAGAGACAAACTTGCTTATGACAACAACCAAGCCTACCACTGGGGTCAAAAAAACAGCAAAACAAAGAGACGTACCTACCAAACACGCAGCTTTAGACAACAACAAGGGGGGGAACCAAGTGAATCAGATTCATCTATGTCCTCTGCTTCCTCCTCCCAGGCACGTAGCACCAGAAGCTCCACCAGCCATGAGACAACAAAGGGCATGAAAGACCATACCAACACGGGCACAGTAAAACGCACTCCGCACACAAAAGCCCCAATGGTTACTCGAGCCAACTCGGCAAAAGGTTCGTCCACCTGCGCACCGAGCCACCTGGAAACTTACATGAGCACCCCCTCTACGAACACTCCTTCCCTCCCCTTGTCTCCTAAGCTACAAGTAAGTAATATCGTTTCTGCACCTACACATGTGGATTTTCGTCCAGCACCGATATTTACCCAACCAGTGACGGACGTCAAAAAGGCAGGGCCTTTGGAGACACCGGCGAAAGGGTCGCGGACAATTTCGAAGTAATTAATCTATCGTCCCATAGTCTTTCAGCTGAACAAATATCAGTTCTTAAGTTAGGTCTGACCTTCTGCCCTACACAGAGGGTCGACCAATTTGAATTGATTAAGGACATCAATCTTTTTTCACGAAGGTTAATGTTCAAGATAATTTTTGATAAACCAAGTCGGTCTCCCAATGATCAGTCCCTTGGGGACCCTGCATGGCGTGACATGACCATTGCAGACATAAAAGCTCTAGAGGAGTTGATGGAGCTGTGGGAGGAGGGTGGTCTTGAGGAGAGTGATCTAATGGAGGCAGATTCTCTCCTGACTGGTTCAGACCCCACTCCTCCCCCACCTCCATCCTCCTCATCTTTTTCCTATCCACGTCCTGCATTTAAACCTAGGGAATACAAGCCCAAATCCCGCACCTTCCCGACTCTTCAGGGCAACCCCAATGTTTGGGCATTCACCAAACAGGTTACGAATGAAATCTCTCAAACCAAATGGAAGAATATATCTAGATCAAATTTATCCTCTTCTCAACTAGAGGCCCTTAAACTTCTGCAGAACAACACGGATATAGTGATCAAACCTTCTGATAAGGGAGGAAATTTGGTCATTATGGACAAAGCTCATTATGAGACTATGGTTGTGGCCATAGTTAGTAACAATCAATGGTATCGTAAGGTTCCCCCTAGCCATCTAACCCTGATAGCGACTCGATATAAGCACTTGATAGGCTCGGCCTACCACAAAGGTTTAATCACAAAAAACACTTACGATTTCCTAAATGTAGATGCCCCACGTACTCCAACCCTTTATGCCCTTCCGAAGATCCATAAAAATCCCAAAATGCCTCCCGGCAGACCAATTGTGTCGGGAAATGGTTCCCTTACAGAGACGGCAAGTAAATTAGTGGACGATTTCTTGAGGCCCCACGTGGAGGGTCTGACGTCCTACCTTCAGGACACGGGGGATCTCCTCCGTGCTCTGGATGGGGTTGCCATACCCCCGGGCTCTTGGCTGGTGGCTCTTGATGTGGAAGCCCTCTACAATTCTATCCCTCATGAATTGGGGGTGGAAGTTGTGGGGGGCTTCCTATCTGAGGATCCGGATGCTTCGGGGGACTACAACCGATTCATCTTGGACCTTCTATTTTTCATCTTGTCCAATAATGTTTTTTTATTCGGAGGCTCCCACTACCTCCAGATACAGGGAGTGGCTATGGGGACTAAGTGTGCCCCTGCATATGCCAACCTGTATCTGGGGGGGTGGGAGCGTGAGCTGTTTTTTAGGGAGGACATGCAGGTGTTTTTTGAGCATGTCCTAACATGGAAGCGATTTATCGATGACGTCTTTTTCATTTGGCAGGGTAGCAAATCCAACCTCCTTGCCTTCCTTGAAGGTCTCAAGGTCAACAGATATAATTTGAAATTCACCTTTGAAATGAACCAACATCGGTTGACCTTTCTAGACGTTCAAATATTGGTAGACAATGAAGGCAACATTGGAACCACTCTATACCGAAAACCCTCAGCGGGTAATACGGTATTACATGCCACAAGCTCACACCCTAGTCCATTAATTAACAATCTACCTTATGGGCAATATCTTAGGTTAAGACGCAATTGTAGCACTGAATTAGATTTTGAACACCAAGCCAAACTATTGCAGTCCCGTCTGAGCCAACGAGGCTACAGTAAAAAGTGTCTAAAAAGGGCCTATTTAAAAGCCAAGAGCCAAAAGAGATCCCTACTTATACATCAAGCCAGACCTACTAAGACAGACTCGAATGTCAGACTAATTACTAGATTTTCAGGCCAACAAAAACAAGTCCGTGAGATCATTCAAAAACATTGGTACCTCCTAATGGGAGATGAGAAAGTATCTAAACATTTAAAACCATATCCGGAGATTACTTTTTGAAGATCAAAATCCCTGAGGGATACTTTAGTACATAGTCATTATGACAGTGCCATACAATCAAGAACAGAATTCCGCAAGGGGTGCAGACCCTGTCATAAATGCCCCTTCTGTAGATTTATCCACTCTGCGAGAGGTATTATGCTCCCCAATGGTCGTCACTATAAACCTAACTTTTCGGTGACGTGTCAATCCATTGGGATTGTATACATCATGATGTGTGAATGCCAGGGATTTTACATAGGCAAAACTAAACGTCCTTTCTTTTGTAGGATCAGGGACCATGTGTCCCTGGTTCGAAAAAAGAAAATGGAGACGCCCATTAGTAGACATATGGGGCTGCATCATGATTTTGACAGCAATAAAATGCATTTCTTTGCACTGGAACATGTCCCCCCAGGGGAACGTGGGGGGAACTATGACAGAATACTTTTACAACGCGAGACCCGGTGGATACATACTCTGTCCGCTTTAAAACCTCCAGGCCTCAATGATGCGTTGAGTTTCAAACCATTTCTTTAGTTTTCCTTGGCCTTGCTTTCTAAATGTTTTTGAGCTTTTACAATACATAATTCCATCTATATACAATTTTTGTAACATCTCATATGTCTTCCTTGTATGTGATTATCCTTAGGTTGTTTTCATACAAAAGTGGGGTCTTTCCTTCCAAGCCAACACGGACACAGACGGTATTGTCCCCTTTTTCAATATACTTAATATATATATATACCCTCCAGACCAAGTTAATTAATTATTTTTTGTCTCTCCGTCATTTTGGTTTTCCCTCCTCATCCCCGTTCCTTGTTTTGGTCCGCACGGACGCTACGGGCACCTAGAGGGTGGGGTAAGTAATCAATTGCCCCCCCCTGGGGGCCCTAGAGGTCTTTTGACTCCCCTCTTGGATGCGTGTACCTGGTGGCCAATTTAGCGAGATATCTTTACTTAACCTCCATTTCCCCTATTTATGTATTTATTTTTAATTATTATTTATTTCTTCTTTTTTCTGTGAATCTGCTAAACTGGGACAATCTATACAACCCATAGGTATTGAATATATCAGACAGGCTTTGCATTAGTCGGCGGGCTATCTAGCAATATATTTAATTAAGTTTGTCGAAAAGTTTTGTTCAAAAGGTGTATAGTGTACATTATACAGTTTTTCATACATTCCTTTTTGTCCCATCCCTTCCTTTTTCCCTTAGTCAACATGGCTGACTAGGGATTTTTTCCTCTTGACACTATTGGGCTTTGTAGGGCCGTGTTTATTTAGCCCTCGTTCCGGTCTGCAATGCGCCTGCGCGTTAACTAGGGCTCGAGTGACGTTCCTCTCCGGCGTGCGCATGCGCCAATCCACACCGTCGAAAGGAGCGACGGGTGGTTTGACGTCAGTCCAGGCTGGGGTCGCTGTGGGCGGATGCCTGGTCTCGCCCCTTGATCACCCATTGGCTATACAAATCCTGGGGGAGTTACCTCACAACACGTCCGCGTTCCGATGGTGACGTCAGACGCCATCTGATCGGAGGGGCCTACTTAGTTCGGCTGCTCAGCCGCCATCCTCTGACAGTGGCGCTGAGGCTGCAGGGGGAGGTATATGCCGCTCTCCCCCTCCGTATACATCCACCCCACCTCTCAGGTAAGCAAAATTCTCTATTTAAAGGGGGCTATACACTCCCCCCTTTCTGAGGATTGACTTAATGGTATTTTGATATTAAGATAATGCTCCTCAGAGCATTTAATTTATTATCCTTACTTATTCATTTTTTTCTAGTTTACTGGGGCAGTATACACTGGGATCTTCCAGATCCGCCTTTCAAGGGTTATCCCTTTGGACTGCCACCATGTGGCGAAACTGGAGTATTGTTCTCCTTCATACTTCTGTTCATACGGCTTTCATTAGCCCTGAACTTTTACCCTTGATTCAACTTAGAAGGTAATTTCCTTGAAAGTCTTTTTGAACTTTCAAATTTTCTGATTTTCACCACTCTACCTCATTTACTGCTCTAGTTCTCTGTTATGAGTCTATTCACTTAGAAATACTTTATGATTTTTCTCCAATACTCTATTTCAGTTTACTTTACACTTGGGCCCCTCTGTGGACCAAAAAACGGGTTGGGAAGGCCCGAGACGGTTGAGACGCATTTTTTTCATTAGCAGCCACGGCATAACATATACGTTCACCACTTGTGTGTCTACTATGCACCTTTGAATCTGTGTTGGCCTTTGGTAAGCAAACCCCTACTTTTTTGTTTTTTGTTTTGTTTTGTTTTCTCTCTTTTATGTTGTTTTTTATTGTTTCTAGGCCCACATGGGTGCCCCTTTTCCCTTTGTGGACCTGGAAACAAACAAATTATTACAAACTATTTCATTAAATTTCTATTTTTCTACTTAGATTGACCAGATTGTTATGAGTTATAGACCTGTGGGGTAATTTGTGAAATTTACCCATATATATATATATATATTGTCTGTATGCAGATATATCTATACCAGTTGATGCTTTTTTAGCAATATTAAATTTAATTCGATCTCTTTGATAAATGAGTATCTTTAAGTGTTTTGCAAGCATTGTATTTATATATATTTTTGTTTTGTCTCTTTTTCTCTTTTTAACTTTAGTATGCCACATCTGTACCAAAAAACTCCTGACGAAGCTCAGATTATTGAGCGAAACATGTTGAGATTGGTATCGCAAAGTGGTTTCAAATTTTAAATTATGTCACTATCTGACCATGTTTGTCTAAGATTGTGCATGTTTTTAGATGATGTGTTTTGTCATTTTTTGTAATCATTAAAGATATTCAATTAAGAAACGATATTAGTCAGTTTGGCAATTTGCATACAGTGATTTTTTCTTTTGAATTTTTTCTTTTCTTGAGGTTGTAACACTTCTTTATTGATCTACCCAATTAAATTTTGAATAAGCACCTTAAAATCCCAGGGGTATCCCATACCCCAACCCCCTTTCTTTCTGTCTGTTTTACATGGTGCAGGAATACCTAGGGGCAAGATCAGACTTGGACACCTTTCCCACCGAAAATCCTCTGGGTTACTGGGTCTTGAGGATGGCCTGTCCTGCATCCAGCGTTCTTTCGGAACGCACATTCAGTGCTGCTGGAGGCGTGGTAACCGATCACAGGGTGCGTCTGTCCACCGACTCGGTCGATCGGCTGACCTTCATAAAAATGAATCAGTCTTGGATCACCACCAGCTACCAAGCACCTGATGCTGATGTAACCGTATAATTTTTTTTGAAATCTCAGATCCCTTCAAAGACGCTGAGTGACTATCCCTGAGTAATTATCCTCTTCCTCCTCAATCATCACGCTGATAGCTTGTAAGAACATTTTTGGTTCTGGGCGCCACCACCAGTGCCTAAGGCACAATTTTTCAGCCCCTGTCTAACAGGGGCGTGTAATTACAATTTTTGATGCAATACTTTGCAGCAGGGCTCGTTCCTGCATTCCAACTAGAGTGTCTGTGAGGGGTTGCAGTGTTGTGGCACCAGCACCAGTGCCTAAGGCCTAATTTTTCAGCTCCTGTTCAACAGGGGCATGTAATTACAATTCTTGATCTAATATTTCACAGCAGGGCCCTGTGAGGGCTTACAGTGTTGTGGCCACAGCAACACCTAAGGCCCAAATTTCTGCTGAGTATATAGGGCAGGACCCTACTTTCAAGCATCTAACTTACAAACGACTCCTACTTGCAAACGGAAGGAGACAACAGGAAGTGAGATGAAATCTACCCCTAGGAAGGGAAATTCTCTCCTGTAAGAGTTAATATGGGAAAACAATTTCTCCTTTCCACTGATGCTTTCCAATCCTTGTTCCACAAAAAAACCCAAATTTTCAAAAAACATTTTTCATTGGGACAAAAAAGTGAGGTGAAATCTTCTGAAGAGGAGGAAAGACAGCAAAACAAATGTCACAGGGGTGATAACCCTTCCCTATGTTTTCCAAAAAGCTTAAAAAAGATTTTTTGGCTGGAGCTAAACACGTTAAAAATGTACCCGTTCAAAATTACAAAGAGATTCTACTTAACAACAAACCTACAGTCCCTGTCTTGTTTGCACCGCCTGTATACTGCTGTTCAGAGTATATAGGGCCTGGTGGCCCCACACCTTTCCTTATTTTAATTTGGGTGCGGGGTTCCCCTTAATATCCATACAAGACCCAAAGGGCCTGGTAATGGACTGGGGGGTACCCATGCCGTTTGTCTCACTGATTTTCATCCATATTGCCATGACCCGACATGACATTAAACCCGCAAGCAGTTTTAAATGAGATTTTTTCCTTTAAAAATGACATTTGGTGCAGGGACTGTTCTAAACACGGGAAACACGCGTCACTTTACAGGCATACTATAGACACCCCCCAGGTACGATATTTAAAGGAATATTTCACTTTTTTTTTTTACTTTAAGCATCATTAAAATCACTGCTCCCGAAAAAACGGCCGTTTTTAAACGTTTTTTTTGCATTGATACATGTCCCCTGGGGTAGGACCCGGGTCCCCAAACCCTTTTTAGGACAATACCATGCAAATTAGCCTTTAAAATGAGCACTTTTGATTTTGAACGTTCGAGTCCCATAAACGTCAATGGGGTTCTAACGTTCGTGCGAACTTTCGGTCCGTTCGCGGGTTCTGGTGCGAACCGAACCGGGGGGTGTTCGGCTCATCCCTAACTGGGACATTAATGCTTTTATCAATAAAGCCTAAATTTTTTTTTTTAATTTTTTGATTATCCCCCTATCTAGCCCTTTATCCATGTGTTATGATTTTTCATTTATTGACATTTTTTACATTTGCATGTTTCAAGTGTTTATGTATCTATACATGGTCATGATGATATTGTGTAATATTAGAGATTATGAATACTTGTTTCACTTTATGGCGCTTGACCAGTTGTATAACCAGTATTGTTTTTAATAACTCTCTTTTGGTCGTGATTATTACTGGTCATTATTTGATGAGGCTGTGTGCTGGTCGTATGTTTTTTTTACACCCATTTATTTGCTAGTTGGGGATACACACGAGTTGGGCTTGTATGATGTGAGTCATGACCTTGTGAATGTCATTGACCTATCACGCTCTGGTGTGTGTCCCCTTGGTGTATTGCCATTCACGCACTCACAGCATCATAAGATTTGGACGTTGATTACAACCTTCGCCCAGACAATGACGCTCGTCACGTGATTCTATGACATGGCTTGCGTAGCCTCAACCAATGCACACGTGATTGGCGAGCAGAAGCGAGGCATGATACCCATGCCATTTGTCGTGATAATGTGATCCCGGCGCCAAGCTCCCATGATTGGTGAGTCAAAGCGAGAGGAGTAATGCACGCCATTCGACAAGGGTTGCATAGCCTAGACCAATGCACGCATGATTGGCAAGCAGAATCAAAACATGAAACGCACGCCATGTGTCGTGATGACGTGATCCCGACGCTAAACTCCCAGGATTGGTGAGTCAAAGCGAGGGGAGTAACGCACGCCATTTGCCAAGTTAAGCCAATAATTAAGCATTTGAATTTTTGTTCAGTTAAGTTATTATTGCTCTTATATATATAGTGCAATGTGTGACAGCAGGCTCATACCCCAGTCGAAGTCCCATTGGACGAAACGTGTCGGGTACATAGCCTGCTAGGCACCATACGCTGCACCTGTTTGACTAGTGATGACATGTGACATGTGACATTTTATGCCCACATCTTGAGTGCTGTTTGTACCTTTTTTTTAATCATTAAATACGATATGTTTTGATCTGCGCTATGTGGAAGCCTTCCTTTTTTTCTTCTATGATTCTTATTTTTACCTGATGGGAGGAGAACTACATGTACCAGGAATATCGTGGTTGAGTACCTGTTTTCTGGATCGCTGTCCTGTCGCATTGCTGCAGGTGTACGTTCACACCAGTCCAACTATAAGAGTCCATGGCTTGAGATCCTGACTTCCGTCCATGCCTGTTTGACGCCGCTGGCGCGTGTGTCCACATCTTAGGGTTAGAGTACCTACCCCTCCCCTGGGTGTTGGAAGCACAGTCCTAGATGCCTTGTGTGAATATCACCTTGCATGCCTCAGAGACTCATCAACATTCGGGATCCATGCCATGCTTGGGTCATGTTAGAGGAATCCACTATGCTATTTACATTTTGATGGACTTTGCACTGTCTCATTGAGTCTAAAGTTTATATGTATATTTCCTCTTTTTTTTATAAAACATCACACCTGTCATTGGTTGTTATATATATTTGTTATATGAAAGTATTAATGAACCATGTAGTTATATGAAAGTATTAATAGATCATGTGGTGTCATTTGACTTTTTGACATTAGTGATCTCACTGGGTTTTGTTTTGGTGCACATAACACTCACGTTTTTATAACACTTTTAAATATTTTGAGTAGTTTTTGCACTTTTTAGCACAACTATTCATTGTACTCATTTTTACCTAGGTGTACATCTGGGGCACATTAATGTTTTCAGCGCTGCACTTTTACCTCCATATTTTATATGCAATTAATTATATGTAACTGCTGGTGCTAGCAGCTTATTTTCTCTTTATATTAGTAGCACAATAATTTTCTATATTACCAGTAGGCAGGGCTTTTTTTTCTCAGACAATAGGTGCAGGAACTCCCCCTTTCCGAGTCACCCCTTTTCTCCGCCCCTACCCACCTCCCAGTACCGTCCCTTTTAGACAATATAGAGCCAAGTATCATTTTGAGGTGCTAAGTAATTTGTATGGAATTTGGTAATGATATCAAGAAAAGCAGTAAAATAGATCCCCTGCAGCCAGCAACAATCGATCACCCCAACAGCAATGGACCAACCACAACAAAATTTCCCCGCCAGCAACAATAGATTCCCGGCAGCATCAACAGATCTCCGCACAGCCAGCATTAATATTCTGTCTGGCTGCCATCAACAATAGACCCCTCCCCCAACAGTAGATCTCTTTCAGCAACAACTGACCCCCCCAGCAACATAAGACCTCCCCCAGCAACAATAGGTCCCCCACCAGCAACAATAGACCTCCCCAGCAACAATAGACCCCCAATGCAAAAATAGATCCCCAGCAGTGAGCATTAATACCCTGCAGCACACCGCAGCACCCCTTGCCATTACATACAGTCAGTCCAAGAGGTGCCGGAATTGCGTTCCCCTGCGTTCCCGCTGAAAAAAAAGCCCTGCCAGTAGGGGGTGAAACATGTTAAAGAGGAGCTCCTGAGTGGAATGTCTGTGTTTGTACATGTGCTGAACAGTAAAGTTGGTTTTCCTCTTTGCAAGCAGTATGTGGCTCTGGCACATAAATGCTTTTGGTCTTTGCCTGTATTTAAAGCAGAGTTCGGAGTACAATTAAAAGTCAGCAGCTACAAATACTGTAGCTGCTGACTATTACTATTAGGGCACTTACCTGTCCAGGCATCAAGCAGTGTCCTCACCCAAGCCAGTTCTTGAATCGGCTCACGGGTGCTGGCGCTGCCATCTCGGCTAAGGAAAACCAGCAGTAAAGCCTTGCCGCGGAAAACTCAGCCAGAAGTGGGAGCGGGTACCTGTCAAAACCAGGTACCCGCTCCCCACCAAAAGGTGCCAAACGTGTCAGCGGAGGGAGGAGGAGGCACACAAGAGGAGCTTCCCCTTTTGGGTGGAGCTCTGGTTTAAACTTGTTTGTATGACAAAATATACATGTTTTTTTTCTTTTTTGGTAAAGGATATAATCACGTGGCTATATTGTCATGACATCACTAAAAATAATATACCCCCACCATGTATTGTTTCATTGTCTAAAGTAGAAGCTAAAGAGGAGCTACGGTCTCCTAATTAAAAATGAGATAAAAAGATCCATGTGCAGCTTAAAAAACACTTATTCAAATTTGGATATCATAGTCCATCAAGTTCTTACTTGCCAAATCTGCGGTTTTCTTGACCTGATGAAATGCAGCCGGCGGCCATCTTAGGTGAGGGCATCCTAAGCCGATGCTAGTAATTTTTTAGTGCAGCTGGTTTACCCAGCATGCAGCTCCAGATCTTGTGCATGCGCTCCAGTACCATTCCCCATGGACAGTGTTGTCCACAGGTTGCTAAAGCAATTGCGACGGCGGAAGTTCCCGCCCTCTCGTTCACAACAAAGGAACCAAAAGGAGCAGAGGCAAGTAAGGAGTCTAACTCCGCCTGGCATCGTGTCATTTCTGGTTTTGAAATAGTGCAAATATAATAAAAGTGTACACTGCGCTAAATTGAAAAAAATATATGGTGTGGAGCAGCTACTTACAAGGTGACAACAACCAAAGAAACATGTGAAAATAAAAAGTAGCGCATAGATTGTGCCAAAAGTCTTCAATCAAGAAAACAACTGAAAAAAACAGATATCCACAAATAATAAACATAACAGTGAAAAAACTTATAAGTCTCTCAATAAGGGTGAATAAAGTCCTATCGGTGAATGGGGAACAAATGACATGGAACGTCCCACTGAAAACCATGCGTGGATACGGTGAGGCAGATGTTATAACACGGGTGAATCAACAAATCATCCCCAAGTTGTATCTCACAACGACATGCGACTTGGTAAAGATGGTGTGTAAGAAACTCTTACCAGATAGGATGGACTCCCTTGTCAGCGACAGGGAGTCACTCGAGCGGGTTGCCTCTCAGGGCTAGTGAACGGACATCACAGCTCTGCGAACCTTCTGGGTCAAACTCTGCGCGGATCTCCCGGGGCCGCCAGGTGGGTCCTCCCAAAGGATGGCCGAGGTGCGGATCAGAGGGAACAGTGCGTCACGTACAAAAACTGGATTGAAGGCTGGTTGAATCTCTCAGTAAATATGTGGAGAAAAAATAAACAAGCTCCACATAGTGTAGATGAGCAAAAATAGGATTTTTATTGCTAAAAACGCTAGATAACAATAAAATGTGATCACAGAGTATAAAATCAAAAATGGGCAACAAGAAGGATGCTGATGAAGAGGAGGAGCCAGGAGCACCGCCAGGGGACCCCAGAAAAGGAGGAACAAGGCTGCTCTGTGCAAAACCCTTACACAGAGCAGGTAAGTATGACATGTTATTTGATGGAATCGATCGCTGCCTCCCTGATGAAGCCTGCCGAAAGTTTTAGCTCGTCCAGAACCTTTATTATATCATCTTTGGGGACATCTTGAAGAATTGCCACTTCTACATTTTCTGTCCAAACACGCACCGCATTGGACACAGATGTCAAAGCTATTGCTGGCTTACATGCGTTTCCAGCCATCAGATAGGTCTTCTTTAGATCCATATCTATCCTTCTATCTAAAGGATCTTTAAATGAAGCTGATTCGTCCATAGGAAGCGTGATGTTTTTTTGCCAGGCGCACTACCGCTGCGTCCACCACCGGTGGGCCATCCAAAAGAGTGGAATCTGATTCGGCTAGGGGGTACAGCTTTGACAAAAGATTAATTGGAAATCTCTTTTCTGTCTTATTCCATTCTTCTTCGATGACACCTCTGATTTCCTCCATCAAAGGAAAAAAGGAGACTTGCTTTTTTAGAAAGGGAAAATAACTTTTTGACTTCTTAGAAGGTGCATCAGTCTCCTCCCAGCCGATAGCCAGCTTCACTGCCTGAACATAAGGCTGTACTAGGGAAAAGCTAAACCCTGAGGTCTCTAGAGGCACCGGGCCCAGCCTGAGAAGGCTCCACCATAGAAGGGCCAGGGAGAGAGATGTTTTCAGTCTCCACCTGAGGTGGTGACTGTATCTGTTGTGTTGGGACAGAGAACAATAATTCCGCAAGAGAGTTCTTCACCACTTTTTTAAGCAAGTCGGTCACTTGTTGACCCTCAGAATCCCTGTCAGCTGCATATTCTCTGAAGCAGCCTTTAAAGACTAGTTTGCCTGGCAGTGGAGTTGCGCCACAGGCTTGACACCTTGTGGACCTTGGGCGTGGGGAATGAGAAGATCGTTTTCTCTTGGAGGATGACTTTCCCCTGCTTGGACGGTGTCTAGACCTGGAAGATCTAGCTGGGCTGGGGCTTGAGTCCTCCCGACGCCCCGAGGTCCTCTTGGACATCTTCTGGCGTACAGGGCTGAAATACATAAATGTACCAGCATAAGTGCATAACTTATTTTTTTTTTTTAAGACATACCTGGCCGTAGGTCGCTTACCTTAAGAGAGAAGTAGGGTCTTGCTCAGATGGTGCATGGCTCATTGTGATGGTTAGTGGAAGAAGCAGCTAAGAAAAAGGTAAAGAGAATTTTGAGAAAAAAAAAGTTAAGGAATAGAACCCTTCCTTTCACCCACTCATCCTCTATTAGCTACATACCCTTTTTTTTTTTTTTTTAAGGAACAAAAAGGAGAATTCTGGGGGTGCTCGAACGCTATTCTTTTATAATATTCACTGATCCTGAGGGAGGAGCCAAGGCGGAGCTTGTCATAGGTATGCTGCCATGGAGGCACCAGGAAAAAATGTTGCCTTTAGTTCTACATAGATATCCACCACCTAATAAACCTCCTGATCAAAATGTAAAGTCACATCTAAGGCCGTTGTACACTTTCATAGGAGTAAAAGTTAAACGCAGAATGATTAATCTTATAGGACACCGGTGTATTAATATTAATACAATGTCTCATTTCTTGCATAATGAACTCATTCGTATTAATAGTGTCATCCTCTCTAAACTAACACGCACACAGTATAAAGGCTGAACACACTAGTCCAGTTCACACGCTGCATATTAAATAAAAAAAAATGTTTGTTTAATCGAGGTTCATAAAATATGACGAGGAGGAGAAATAATAGAACAATTGCCTAAATCTGTTAATAATATATCCCTGGGATGGTAATAAGAATCTTCTAAAGATAGCTTTAAATGTATGAATCTAGGTTATACCACCCACATAAAGGAATGCCTTATTAGCACCTGTAAAACTATTTTTGTCAAATGCGAAAAAGATGATGAGAATGTTCTTCTTGCAAAATCGGCAGTTTGTCGTTTTAAACTATTAGCCCCTTCCTAAGTTTACCTCTTAATACATTATGACACCATAAACATAAAGTGCAGAGTCTGCAGATCCTTTTTTTAAAAATCAGATAGCAATTGGATGGAGAATATACAATATGTCATGTTTTAACAGATAAGATTTGTAGAAAAGTGCTTTGCATTTTATTGAAATCTGGTTTCTCATTCATGTAATATATTCATATTTTAGGTTTACGAGTCCTGTAAATCATTCTTTCTTCTTCTATTTTTCTTCATTATATTATGTTCTCTTTTATAATTTGGGATGTTTGCCACTTGTCAAGTGTCCCCAAGTGTTTATTATATTATCTAGGTACTCCCAAAAGTCAGTGCAATTTATTGGAAGTTTCCAAAAGTATATATATGTACACTGTGTAGATAGATAGATAGATAGATAGATAGATAGATAGATAGATAGATAGATAGATAGATAGATAGATAGATAGATAGATATAGATATAGATATAGATATAGATATAGATCTATATATATATAGATATATATCTATATATATCTATATCTATATATATATTTATATATATTTATGTGTGTGTATATATATATATATATATATATATATATATATATATATATATATATATAAAACACTATATTGTCAAAAGTATTGGAACGCCTGCCTTTACATGCACATGAACTTTAACCACTCCAGCTCCTGGAAGTTTTTACCCCATTCCGGACCAGGCCATTTTTTTGCTATATGGCACTGCATTGCTTTTACCGACAATTGCGCGGTTCTGCGACACTGTGCCCAATTGATGCCCCTTTTCCCACAAATAGAGCTTTCTTTTGGTGGTATTTGATCACCTCTGCGCTTTTTTTTTTTTTTTTTTGCGCTATAAACAAGAAAAGAAAAACAATTTAAAAAAATATATTTATATTTTTTACTTTCTGCTATAAAACAGATCCAATTAAAAAATATTTAAAAAATCAAATTTCTTCATCAATATAGGCCAATATGCATTCTTCTACATGTTTTTGGTAAAACAAATCCCAATAAGCGTATATTGGTTTCCACAAAAGTTATAGCGTCTACAAACTATGGAATAGATTTATGGACTTTTTATTTCTTTTATTGTTTTTACTAGTAATGGCGGTGATCAGCGATTTATAGTGGGACTGTGACATTGCGGTAGACAAATCTGACCCTAAGTGAAACTTTTTGGGGACCAGTGACACCAACACAGTGATCAATGCTTAAAAAAATGCCTTGTTACTGTATAAATGACACTGGCAGGGAAGGGGTTAACATCAGTGGCGATCAAAGCGTTAAGTGTGCTCCTAGGGACTGCTTTCTAACTGTGGGAGGAATGCTGTGACTGGAGGAAAACAGAGATCCATGTTTCTGCTTAGCAGAAACACAAGATCTTGATTTTCCTCTCTCACAGAACGGCGGTCTGCCTTGTTTACAAAGACAGACTGCCGTTCTGCCTCTAATGTGAATGATTGTGGGTGGTCAGCGGCCATCGCAGCCGCTGGACCCGCTGCTTGGTACCTGCTATGTCCAATCACAGCGGGAGCGGGGCTCCACCGCCACCCACACCAGAGCCAAGGAGAGAAATCACGTACAGGTATGTGATTTTGCGCTTAAGGGCCGCCCTGCCGCAGTACGTGGGGCGGTCCTAAAGCGGTTAATGGCATCGCAGTCTTAGTCCATATAGTTCAATATTGAGTTGGCCCACCCTTTGCAGCTATAACAGCTTCAACTCTTCTGGGAAGGCTGTACACAAGGTTTAGGAGTGTGTCTATGGGAATTTTTGACCATTCTTTCAGAAGCGCATTTGTGAGGTCAGGCACTGATGTTGGATGAGACTTCATTCCAAAGGTGTTTTATCGGGTTGCGGTCAGGACTCTGTGCAGGTCAGTCAAATTCCTCCACCCCAAACTCGCTCATCCGTGTCTTTATGGACCTTGCTTTGGGCACTGGTGCGCAGTCACGTTGGAACAGGAAGGGGCCATCTCCAAACTGTTCCCACAATTTTGAGAGCATGAAATTGTCCAAAATGTCTTGAGTTTCCTCAACTGGAACTAAGGGGCCAAGCCCAACCCCTGAAAAACAACCTCACACCATAGTTCCCCCTCCACCAAATGATTTTGACCAGTGCACAATGCAAGGTCCATAAAAACATGAATAAGTGAGTTTGCAGTGTAGGAACTTGACTGGCCTCAACCTGATAGAACACCTTTGGGATGAATTAGAGCGGAGACTGTGAGCCAGAAGCGCATTTGGTGGGCCAACTTAATATTGAATCCTACGGACTAAAGCTGGGATGCCATTAAAACCACTTCCCGTCCGTCATATGACGTCCTGGGCTTTGAGCGGGTATATCTAAATGATGCCTGTAGTTACAGACATCATTCAGATTTTGCTGGTTTCAGCCGGCGAATCTCTACACCATAGGAATGATCATAACGGCCGTTCCACCACTTGATCATTCTTACGGGAGGCAAGAGGGGATGTCCCCCCTCCCGCCACCCTCCGGTGCTTGTTCTGACTCACCGTTACGATCGGTAAGGCGGAGAGCGGTTCCACCGGCGCCGGATGTAGATCATAGAGATTCTCTATGATCATCGGAGGCCGGGCGCGATGTTATGACGTCACGCCCGGCCTCTCCATTCAAAAAAACGGCGCTGATTCGGCTAGGAAGCAGTGATCATTTCTTTTTTTTTTTTTTCAGGCTTTCCAGCCTAGTGGTGAGATATGGGGTCTTATTGACCCCATATCTCACTATTAAGAGGACCTGTCATGTCATATTCCTATTAGAAGGGATGTTTACATTCCTTGTAATAGGAATAAAAGTGATCAATTTTCTTTTTTTCCAATAAGTGTCAAAATAAAAAAAAGAAAATATAATTAACAATAAAATTTTTTTTTTTTAAAGCGCCGCTGTCCCCGTGTGCTCACACGCAGAAGCGAATGCATACGTAAGTCCCGCCCACATATGAAAACGGTGTTCAAACCATACATGTGAGGTATCGCCGCGAACGTTGGAGCAAGAGCAATCATTTTGTCCCTAGACCTCCTCTGTAACTCAAAACATGTAACCAGTAAAAAATTTCAAGCGTCGCCTATGGGGATTTTTAAGTACCGAACATTGGCGCCATTCCACAAGCGTGTGCAATTTTGAAGCATGACATGTTAGGTATCTATTTACTCATCGTAACTTCCTCTTTCACAATATGCAAAAACATTGGGCTAACTTTACTGTTTTTTTTTTTTTAAACACAAAACTGTTTTTTTCCCAAAAAAAAACGCATTCGAAAAATTCCTGCGCAAATACTGTGTGAGATAAAACGTTCCAACAACCGCCATTGTATTCTCTAGGGTCTTTGCTAAAAAAACATATATAATATTTTGGGGTTCTATGTAATTTTCTAGCAAAAAAATTATGATTTTTACATGTAGGAGAGAAATGTCAGAATTGGCCTGGTAGGGAAGTGGTTAAAGTTTATGTTTAATTTTAAAGGCAGGAGTCCCAATACTTTTGGCAATATAGTATAAATACACACACATGCACACACATATAAGTGTGCATTTGCTATTCTAAGACAGTGGTCTCCAAACTGTGGCCAGATGCAGCCCTTTGCTCACTTTAATCTGGCCCTTGGGGCACTATTTCATCCACTGATACCAACAATCGGGCATAATCCCCCCACTGACCCCAATGAAGAAGCACAATTCCTCCCAATGACACCAATGATGGGGCTCAATTTCTCCCAATGACACCAAAAATGGGGTGCATTTCCTCCTACTGACACTTAACACGGGGCATTGTTTTTTTCCCATTGATTTTGGGACCTTTTCTACTCCCAAGGGCCACAGTCTGGCCCCCAGTAGTCTGAAGGACAGTAAACTGGCCCTTTGTTTAGAAAGTTTGGAGACCCCTGTTCTAAGAGGTTATTATTATTATTATTATTCAGGATTTATATAACACCAGCAGTTTGTGCAGTGCTTTACAATGTAAAGGGGGGCAGTACAAATACAATACAGTTCAATACAGAAGGAATAAGAGGGCTCTGCTCATGGAGCGTATAGTCTAAAGGGAGGGGGGGGGGAATACAAAGGGTAATAGCTACAGGGGGATAATCTGATGGAGGTTACGCAAGTACAGTTTTTAAGTGGAGGTATGGAAGGATTCCCTAAATAAATGAGTCTTCAAGGATCGAATAAAGGTGGACAGGGATGGAGCTAACCGGACATACTGAGGTAGGGAGTCCCAGAGGATGGAAAAGGTTCTGAAGTCCTAAAAGTGAGCATGGGAGGAGGTAACAAAGGAGCTAGAGAGCAAGATGTCTTGGGATGAGCCGAGAGGACAATTTGGGCGATATCTCAAGATGAGGGTTGTAATGTAGCTGGGGCCAGTAGTGGAAGCCAATGAAAAGATTGGCAGAGGGGGGCAGCAGTCACAGATCATTTAGTAAGGTGAATATACATAATAGAATGAATGGGGGATAGCCTGTGTAAAGGTAGGACAGTGAAATAACCAGGGGGTGAATAAGTTGTTTTGTGGTGTCATTAGTTAGGAAGGGGTGAAGTCTGGAAATGTTGCAGAAGTTAAAGTGGTTGTAAACTCAGGAAAAAAAAACCTGCAAGACAAAGGCATAATGAGCTAGTATGCATCGCATACTAGCTCGTTACAAAATACTTACCTTGGATCGAAGCTGATGCAGCGGTCTCCGCACACCGCTGTGACTGGCGACATGTTACCGGAGTTATTTCCGGGGTTTCAGGCTCCGGCGCTGTGATTGACTGGAGCAGGTCACGGAATGGCTACTGAGGAAATGGCACGAGCAGGCCGTTTTTTCAGTGCGCATGTGCCGATGACGTTGGCACATGCGGATACAGTGAATATCTCCTAAACTGTGCAAGTTTATGAGATATTCACAGTAACAATAGGTAAGCCTTATTACAGGCTTACCTGTAGTGAAAAGTGGTGTAACAACCACTTTAAGGCGGCAAGATTTAGCCAGTGATTGGACGTGGGGCCTGAAAGAGATGTCAGAGTCTAGGAATATACCCGGCACCCTGGCATATATGGAGGGACCAATAAATGTGCTGTTGATCTCAATGGTAAAGTCATGGGGGTCAGGGAGAAGGCTTATGCTTTAAAGCCTAAGTGCAGCCAAAATAACAACAGAAAAATCAGAACAAGGGGAAAAACTTACAGTCGGTAGGATGTGTCCCTTGTGCTGATGTCTCTTCTTTTCTTCTTTTAGATGAAATCACCCTACATCCATGTCCCCCCTTCCACCCCCACCTCTATGGGGCTCTCACAGGCTCTCATTATAAGAACTTGACTATGCCAAAACTCTCCACCCAGCTCTGCTATTCATAGAAGTCACACTACAGCTTCTATTATTAAAACACGAACTATGAATAGAGAATGGGCAGATGATGGAAAGTTCCTCCCACTCCCTTCATAGATTGAGTTTTATTCATAAAAGCTGTAGTATGACTTTTATGAATGGAGCGTGAATGGGTGAAAAGAGCGGGCATAGTTGGGCACTCTTGATGAGAGCCTGTGACAGCCACTTAGTTGTATTAAACCTCACTGCACTAGAAAATTACGATGATGTGGGGGGGGGGGGGGGCATGGATTGAGGAGGATTTTAACTAAAAGAAGAGACATCAGCACAAATGACACATCCTATTGTGTTATGTCACTTGTGCTTATTTTTTTGGTTTTCTATTTTGGCTGTTCATAGGCATTAATGGCATTGCAATATAACTTTTTGAGTGTGTTTTGTATAATATAGATTTAAAAGTGGACCTGAACTTAAAAAGTGAATATTTGATATGTTATAGGGAGCAAGAATCTTGAAACTGATTTAATTGTGCCTCAGCAGTAGTCCATTTGCCCTAAATTCCTCCTGAAAATTAGCAGTGCCCTTCTTCCTAGCCAATCCTGTGGCTTGATCTTCATATAAAGTATTCTGACCCCCTTAAATTTTCTCTTTATAACTCTTTGTTATATTGCAGCCATTTGCTAAAATCATTTAAGTTCATTTTTTTCCTCATTAATGTACAAACAGCACCCCATATTGACAGAAAAAGACAGAATTATTGACATTTTTGCAGATTTGTTAAAAAAGAAAAACTGAAATATTACATGGTCCTAAGTATTCAGACCCTTTGCTGTGACACTCATATATTTAACTCAGGTGCTGTCCTTCTTCGGGTCATCCTTGAGATGGTTCTACACCTTCATTTGAGTCCAGCTGTGTTTGATTATACTTACACACCCCAATCTATGCTGACAGTCGTTTTTTCCTTCTTAGAAATAGTGGCCTATTCAAACAGGCTTTAAAAGTTGTGAGTGAAATTTGTATTTTTCCAATTTCAAACAAGACACAAATTTTTTCACTTTGAGGTGCAATATGTCTGCTTAAAGTGATTGTATACCCTGCTAGGTGATTTTTACCTACAGGTAAGCCTGCAAGGTTTAGGAGATATTGACCCTGCATGCAGCCTCTGAAATCAGCAGCGCATGCGCTCTGCAGGTCCGGCATATCCTGCCAGAACTTGGCGGAACAAAGGATTCCTGCTCAAGGGAGTGATGACATTGTGGCTCTGGCCACTTACAGCGTCAGAGCCAGTGATCCCGGAAGAAACGCCAAGGGAACATGTCAGCTCCCTCAGTGGTGACCAGGCACCGCTTCAGGGCTTAGTTCTAAAGTAAGTATTTCATAATGTGCGAGTATGCAATGCATGCTCACACATTATGCTATTATCTTTTTTAGCGGTTTACTACCGCTTTATTCCCTCAAATTATGCCCTGAGCAAAACTGTTTACTAGCTGTAATACAAATCAGTATTTTTTTTCCATCTTCAGTCTCCAAAAAAAGACACTTATTTTTTTATTTCCAGATACAACTTAGGTGCTCTCCTTATCAGAAATACTGGCCTGTCAAAAATAATTAAAAGCTGTGCTACAAATATATACAATGTTTTGGTTTTCATTCTGTGAAAAAAGAACCCAATTTTTTATCACAGGATGCAATCTGTTAGCCTTTTCACTCAGCAACAGCAAACTGACTACACAGGCTGTAAAACTGTGCTGAAAATCTGTAAAATGTTACTGCTATCTGATGCAATATGCTTACTCAGTCCCTCCGAAATTGCAGCCTGGGCAAAAAGGTTTAATAGCTGTGGTGCAAATTTGTAACATTATTCCATTTTCATTCTTTAAAAAAAAAAACTCACTATTTATTTCCAGATACAGTCTATCTGCTCTCTCCCTCAGAAATACCAACCTCAATCTAATATTAAAATACCCCCATTTTTTTAGTTCCAAATACAAGATGTCTGCTCAGTCCCTCAGAAATTATGACCTGTCCAAAATGAATGAATAGCTGCGGTGCAAAAAAATTCTCTGTCTTCAATCTCAGAAAAAAGCATGCCGATTTTTTTATGTCCAAATGAGATCTACTTGCTCTTTCACTCTAAAATAGAGGCTTAATAAAAGAAAAAGAAAGACTGTGGGGTTGATTTACTAAAACTGGAGAGTACAAAATTGAATGCAGCTGTGCATGGTAGCCAATCAGATTTATCTTCAGCGTGTTAAATTAAGCTTTTACAAAAAAATGGAAGATGATTAGTTTCTATGCAGAGCTGCACCAGATTTTACACTCTTCAGTTTTAGTAAATCAATCCCTGTATCAAAAATCTACAATTTTTCTGTCTTAAATCTCAAAAATATAGAAAAAAATGTATCTCCTGATGAAATCTTCTTGCTTTCTCCCTCTGAAATTGCAGATGATCAAAAAGGATGAAAGTTGGTTGCAAATCTGTAAACTTTTTCTGTCTTCTATTTCAGAAAAAATGCACAAATTGTTGATTTCTGGATGAAATGTGCTTGCTTTCTCCCTCTGGAATCACAAATAGGATAAAGGGCTTTGCTACAAATCTGTAAAAAAATTTTTGTCTCAAGTCTCAGGAAAAAAAAAACACAAACTCTTTTGTTTCCATATTAAATCTGCTTGCTCTCTTCCTCTAAAATAGCATACTAGCAAAAGAGGGTACATACTGCCTGCCAAATCTGTACAAACTTTCTGTTTACACAGTGTCAAAAAATATGCTACAATTTCATAATAAGTCCCTTCCTTTTCAATAATAACTTAGTAAAAATGTTTTCATGTTATGCAGCGTGTTGGTGTACTATTTCTGGCTCCTGACATAATAAACTGTAATTTTTTTTCTCAATGAAAGTGAAAAATGGCTCCCACTGCAATCTATCAGTGAGGAAAGAGAGAGCTGAGAGAGACGCTGCTCTTAGGCACAGCATTGGATTGATCAGGCTCAAGTAAAAATAAGGGGAGGGCTGGGACAGGATCCCTCCTATGGCACAGAAACCCCTAAGTAGGTATGGGCCGAATGACCCCCTGTTCGGTTCACACCAGAACTTTCTAACATTGCGAAAGTTCAGAACCGAATAACAAACCCCATTGAAGTCTATGGGACCCGAACTGTAGAAATCAAAAGTGACCAATTTGAAGGCTTATATGCAAGTAATTGGGCATACAATGGTCATGGGGGTCCGGGTACTGCCCTGGGGGACATTAATCAATGAAAAAAAGTTTGTAAAAAACATAATTTTTAAATGAGCAGTGATTCATTGATGCTTAAAATGAAAGCATAAAAATGAAAAATTCCGTTCAATATAGTGCCGGGGGGGGGGGGGGGTCCCCCTTAGTCCACCTGTAAAGTGGCACATATGTACTGTGTATAGAAGCTGCTGCAGCAATAATTGCATTTATAAAGCCCAAAAAATGACATTTTCCCTGCAAGTTTTCTTTATTTTGTAAGCAACGGCTTGAGGAGCCAGTCTGTATGATGAGGCCACAATGTAGTGCACTGGGAACAGGATTAGAGATTTGTTGGATAAATTCTGGTGTCTCTTCCACAGACTTTGAATAGAAATAACAGCTGCAGAAAAATTAGTCTTTGGGTGTCGGTGGCACCTTCACATCGTAACCCTATAAGAGTTACTCTTGATGAAAGCAAGAATTGGCCTTGCTGTCAAAAATTGAAATGATATGCACCTGTCAAACAGGTGCACAAAAATGGGTCTCTGGGTATTAATTGTGCCCATAAAACCTACTCCAAAAACATTCTTACAGATGAAATCAACACCCACAACACTAGGCAGCCTAGAAGTCCTATAGAAATTCCACACACCAAAAACACTTAATCAGCGACATCGACATCAGCGGATTCATAGCTGCTGGTAATCCAGGATTGATTTATTTTGATAAATGTCAGGCAGTCCACGGAGATTGTGGACAGGTACGTACTATAATCCTTTCCAAAACCTCCAGCAGCACTGAATGCCCATTCTGAAAGTACTTTGGATGCAGGGCAGCCCAGCAGCTCAATTGCATACCGGGTAAGATCTGGCCAGTGGTCTATTCTCATGACCCAGTAAGCCAGTGGTCCATCGACTGGAAAGTTCTCTGTCTCTGTTTTTGCCCCTAGATAATCGTCCATCATGTGATGCAAGCACTGCTGATTGGATGTGGAAGCTGACAGCCCTGGGCAGTGGGGACTAAAAAAATTGTGAAATGCATCACTTAGGCGACTGCTTTCTATACCGCTCCTCTCTTGACCAACAGAAGCCTCAAAACTATAATTTCCATGACACTGTAACCTACCAGAGTCAGGAAAAGCATTTGATAAACTCCTCTTTAATATGCCCTTAAGATATTTCATCTCCTGCACTCTCTGTGGGGACAGGATGAGTTCTGAGACTTTCCTCTTGTAACGGTGGTCAAGGAGGGTTGCCAACCAATGGTGATCCTTCTCCTTTATGCCACGTTTTCTTGCGTCCTTTCGCAGGCTTTGAAGCATGAGGGAGCCCATGCACTGCAAATTTGCGGAGGCATGAGAAGCAGACTCCTCGGGGTCACTCAGGATTATAGTATCTGGAACTGCCTCCTCCCAGCCACGTACTACTCCCAAGGGTTCTGGGGATGGCAAACCATCTCTTACTGTTTGACGTCTGTCTTCCTCTGCTTTAATGCCTCCAAAACTGCCAGAATCCCCCTCCTCCCTCTCCTCTTGTGTGTTCTGTGGTGTAGGAACAATGGTGTCTGCATAAAGTGGGTCTTGAAAGGAAAGGAAGTGCTCCTCTTCCTCCCGCTGCTCTGCCTTGAGTGCCCTGTCCATAATGCCATGCTGAGTCTGCTCCAGCAGGAACACAACAGGGATTGTGTCATTGATGCATGCATTGTCACGGCTCACCATCCTTGTGGCCTCCTCAAATGGTGACAGTACAGTGCATGCATCCTTTATGAGCAGCCATTGGAGTGGGGAAAAAAGCCGAGCCGGCCTGATCCTGTCGTTGTGCCATACTCACACAGGTACTCGTTGATGGCCCTCTGCTGCATGTGCAGCCGCTGCAGCATTGCCAAAGTCGAGTTCCACCTGGTGGGCATGTCACAAATGAAGCATTTTATGGTAGGTGGAATTCCTGCTGAATTTCAGCCAACCAAGCACTGGCTGTGTATGACCGCCTGAAATGGCTACAGACTCTTCTGGCCTGCTTTAGCAGATCTTCCAACCCTTGGTACCTATATAGGAAACGCTGCACCACAAAATTGAGGACATGTGCCAGGCATGGCACATGTGTCAACTGTCCCTGTCTAAGGGCAGACAGGAGGTTTGTGCCATTATCGCACACCACTATTCCTGGCTCCAGCTGGCATGGCGTGAACCACCTCTGGCCCCTTTTAGCCTGCCTCATTGAATAGCCCCTGGAATGGTTAGGGGGTACTTGTGGTTCATAGAACAATTCAGAAGAGGAGGGCATGGATGAGGAGGAGGAGGGGATGGAGCTGACTAATCTAGCATCATCACCACTAGCTGTATGGAGACTTGGGGGCACAACAAGCTGCACCACTGAGCCCTGTCCTGCATCCTTCCGAGTTGCAAGCAGAGTTACCCAGTGTGTGGTGAACGAAATATATTGTCCCTGACCATGCTTGCTGGACCACGTGTCAGCAGTTATATGGACTTTGCGGATGACTGCCTTAGCCCAACAATGCCACAACATTGCCTTCCACGTGATGGTACAGAGCTGAAAAGGCCTTATGTGAAAAGAAATAGTGACTGGAAACCTGCCATTGTGGTACAGCACATTCTTCAAATTCACGGAAGGGGGCAGAATCCACCAGAGGTTGTAGAGCCAGCAGCTTTGACAAGCTTGCATTTAGATGCTGGGCATGTGGGAGGCAGTGACTGTACTTTTTTTTTCGCTGCAGCAGATGGGGCAGAGAAATTTTCCAGCTATAGTCTACAGCTGGTGGTGTGCTGCTGGCAGATGTGCTGCAAGAACCTGGGACACCCTGCACTAAACCATTATCATGAGGTATAGCGGGGGCAGACTGAGGTGAGTAAGGAGGAGGAACAGATTTTCACCCCTTTTGTCTGGCTTTCAGGTGCTCTTGCCAACAGGCTGAGTGGTGGGTGGTTTAATGCCTTGTCAAGCATGTGGTACCCAAATGGCTGGTGGCATGCTTGATGTACTTGAGACAAAGTTTGCAAATTGCAACAGTGTGATCGGCTGCACATGTGCTAAAAAAAGCCCAGACAGCTGAGCTGTAGGAAGTGGGCCGGAAGATAATAGCTCCACAATGGTATGGAATAGGGTGGCTGCTCTCTACTCTTGCATGGTGGCTGCCTCATTTGGGTTGTGCCTCACCTTTACTTTCCTCCACTGCTCTCTCTGGCACCCATATGGCATCAGTGACCTCGTCATCATCATCATCTCCTTGATCCTTATTACCACTGGAGACAACTTGGCAATACAGTGCGGCTGGGGGAACATGACTGCCAATTTGTGTGCCAGTGTTCTCCCCTCTCTGTAGGTATATGTTCCTGCCTTCCTCAACCTCAGAACCAACATCTGAATCAAGCAATGGCTGTGCATCGTCAAGGAGCAAGTGGCTGACGCTGTGTTCAAATAACTGACTCCTCCATGCCTAATGCTGGGGCTATGGCAGTAAAAGTTGAGGACAAGGAGGCAGGTTTAGCCACTCTGGCAGCTGCAGTGGACTGTGCACTAATCTCTGCTTGGGTGATGGAGAATGAGGTCGGTTTAGTAAGCCAGTCCACCACCTCCTCTGCATGCAGAGGCTGGATAGCACGGGGAACATCAGTAAACAGAGGAAATGATGCCCCGCCTGAGGACTGACCTCATCCACCTTTGCCTGTGGACACATATGCTGCTGCACCCCTCACAGTGCCATGGGAACATCTGCCTCTCCTTGTTGTCCTCCCAGACATGATGGGGGGGTGCTTATTAATAAAATGTAACAAAGATGTGTAAATATGTACATGGATGCACTTTAATCAATGGAAAGTGGTGTTTGGTGCACTTTAACTTGAGTATTTACTACACAGACACACTCCACTTATACACTATATTATACTGCAGTAAAACAGCACTGACACACTGCAATATACTGCATCAAACATGCAGTAACGCACAGAAATATACTGCGCTAAACGCGCAGTAACGCACTGAAAGAATGGAGTTAAACTTGCAGTAACACACTGAAATATACTTCGTTAAACTTTCAGTAACGCACAGAAATATACGGCGTTAAACGGGCACTAACATACTGAAATATACGGCGTTAAACTTGCAGTAACACACTAACATATACAGCGTTAAGCGTGCGCTAATGCACAGAAATGTTTTGCATTAAATGGCACAAAACGCAATGAAATATACAGCATTTAACTTGCAGTAACGCACTGAACTATACTGCGTTAAACGGAAGGTAGCGCACTGAAATTTACGGCGTTAAGCTTGTAGTAATGCACTGAAATATACTATATTAAATGGAAGGTAACGCGCTGATGTATACGGTGTTAAACTTGCAGTAACACATTGAAATATAATAAACTAAACATGCACTGCATTTTTGTTGTTTGGCGGGCCGAACAAACAGTTGAACGCCCCAATAATTTGGAGTGTTCGTTGAATGTGCGAACAGCCAATGTTCAGCCTGAACTCATGCTAGCCTGAAAAATGGCTAGAGGCCTTGTATTTCATAAACATTTTCTTATTAGAGAACCAAGAACTTACAGAAATTAGGTTGAAAAAATACCAAAAGTATCACAAGGCAAAGAGAAATATATCTATGTTTCTAATATGGCACGTTATCAGTTGTAATTGAATCACCTATAAGTACTCTATAATAAGTGTATCGTTTTAATATTGTGAACGCTGCTGTAGCTATAATCTCTATAGGATGGAACAGCCCTATCCTTGGAACCGTGCAGACACAGATTAGTCAAATAAATCATATTAGAGAGATAGAATAATAAACTTTCACATCATGAATAGGCTTGAGGTCTTAATCAACACAATTCCATGAGCAGAAGTCATAGGATCAGATACTGTAAGTCTATTAATGCAAGGACAAGAGCTTTACAATTGAGAATGGAAAAAAAGGAGTAAAGCGATGTATATGTAATTTGTAACAATTTTCATGTACATGTTGGAGAAGCACATAAAGGGTCTAATTTGGAGACACAATTACTTGCATCTCTAAACATATTTGTAAGTATGTTACACTGTATTCAATTGTTTTGTGTATTTTCCTTTTTTTATGTTTTTAAGACATGATCAATCTTGATTTACTGTGCAGAAGACGCAAAGAGGTTTAGGAGTGGATGGTAGTTACATATGACCATCCACAGCAAGTAAATTGGTGCAATTACCCATCTCTAACTACAGATAGCTAAACAAATCACTTTTCCTGTTGGGGAGGGGATGGAGCATTATTATTATAGTACTGGATTGTAGCAATCATCACAAACACAAGATATAAGGTCTACTAATTAATGAATTTCCTCAACACATGCAGGCAAATAAAGTAGTCTGTTTCTTTAACCAGTTCCCCTCTAGAGCATTTTTTAGAGCATTTATTTCTCTCCCACATGTCAAAGATGAGTGCTTCCAGCTCCAATTAATAGATATTTTTTCAATCAACTCCTGCTGTTACATTGTGAAAGCACCTGATGTTGTCCTTGGCTTCTGAGAAGAACAGGAAGGCACAAACACCACGGAGGTGGGGGGAATGGTGTCCCCCCCCCTTTCCCCTGCCCCGTGCCTCTTTCCCTTTTCCCATCTCTTTTTTTTCCCCTCTTTCCCTCTCTTCTTCCATTCGTTTTTTCCTTCTTTCTCTCCCCCCATCTCTCACCCTCCCTCTTCTTCCTGGATCCCTGATCCCTCCTTTTCTTCCTTTTTCTTCCCCACTTCCTCTTTTCCTCTCCCTCTCTCCTCCCCCCCATTTCCCTTTCCCCCTCTCTTTCTTTTCCCCTTTTTACCTCTCTTCTTCCTTTCATTTTTTCCTTCTTTCCCTCCCACCTCTTCCCCCTATCCCTCATCCTCCCTCTTCTTCCCAAATACCTGATCCCTCTCTTTCCCTTTTTTCCTTTTTCTTTCCCCCTCCCCTTCCACTCCCCCCCCCCCCCCCCACTTTCCCTCTTTATTTCCCCTTTTCCCCCTTCTTTCTTTTCCCAGTTTCTTCTCTCTCTCTCTCATTCAAAATGCTGGGCACATACATGAATATTATAGTGAAATTCTTTAACATCCAGATTGATGGCATTGTCCATGCTAGAATGTGGACATTTCTCTTTGGGGGTTTGGAGATATTCCACATGGGCTCTTCAGGCTATCTTTTGCCAGCTTTGACACAATATTACACAGGTGACCCTTTTCATAGTGCAGTTGCTACTACTTTTCTGGTGGTGTACACAGTACACAATACAGTGCACCCATAGTTGCTATTAGACTTCTGGTGGTGTACTCAGTACTGTGCACCCATATTGCAGTTGCTACTACTTTTCGGGTGGTGTACACAGCAAGCAATGCAGTGCACCCATAGTTGTTATTACACTTCTGTTGGTGTACACAGTACTGTGCACCCATAGTGCAGTTGCTACTACTTTTCTGGTGGTGTACACAGTACACAATACAGTGCACCCATAGTTTTTATTACACTTCTGTTGGTGTACACAGTACTGTGCACCCATAGTGCAGTTGCTACTACTTTTCTGGTGGTGTACACAGTACACAATACAGTGCACCCATAGTTGTTATTACACTTCTGTTGGTGTACACAGTACCGTGCACCCATAGTCTAGTTGCTGCTACTTTTCTGGTGGTGCACACAGTACACAATACAGTGCACCCATAGTTGCTATTAGACTTCTGGTGGTGTACACAATACCGTGCACCCCTAGTGCAGTTGCTACTACTTTTCTGGTGGTGTACACAGTACACAATACAGTGCACCCATAATTGTTATTACACTTCTGTTGGTGTACACAATACCGTGCACCCATAGTGCAGTTGGTACTACTTTTCTGGTGGTGTACACAGTACACAATACAGTGCACCCATAGTTGCTATTAGACTTCTGGCGGTGTACACAGTACCGTGCACCCATAGTGCAGTTGCTTCTACTTTTCTGGTGGTGTACACAGTAGTGTGGTTTTGCTAAACAAAATTTACAGCATGTCCGGAAGGCCACCAAGGAGAGGCAGACGCTCACAGGCCACTAAAAGAGGACAAGCAGGCTCTGTGTCTACAGTCAACAGTATTATTAAAGTTGTTGCTCTTTGGCAGATGGAATTTTATAAAAATGTTTGATTTGCTACATGTTCCCCAGAGTACTGCCCATCCCACGATGCCATTTGTTGGACAACCCTTTATCCTAGAAACTATCCATTACTGTTTAACATTTAGCTCTGATTGACTTCAGTGGGGTTCAGATTCAATACACAAACTTTAGTAACATTCAGCGAACCTTCCTTTGAACCAGACTCAGGTGAGTTCGGCTCATTCCTACCCAAAAGTCCAGAGCCCCTGACACTAAAGCTCATTATTAAATTAAAGTTATTACATTATTAAAAAAGTTAAAACAATCCAAAATTATAATAATAAACTACTGCAGCTCTTTGGGTGTACTGTGTATATTTATCCCTTTCATGACTAAGCCTATTTCTGACATTTGGTGTTTACAAGTTAAAATCTGTATTTTTTGCTAGAAAATTACTTAGAACCCCAAAACATTATGTATATTTTTAGCAGAGAATCTATAGAATAAAATAGTGATTGTTGCAATATTTTATGTCACACGGTATTTGTGCAGCGGTCTTTTAAACGCAACTTTTTGGGGAAAAAGACACTTTCATGAATTTTAAAAAACGAAACAGTAAAGTTAGCCCAATTTTTTTGTATAATGTGAAAGACGATGTTACGCTGAGTAAATAGATACCAAACATGTCACGCTTTAAAATTGCACACACTCGTGGAATGGCGACAAACTACGGTACCTAAAAATCTCCATAAAATCTCTATAGGCGACATTTAAATAAGAAATAACGGTTACCAGGTTAGAGTTACAGAGGAGGTCTAGTACTAGAATTATTGCTCTCACTCTGACGATCGCGGCAATACCTCACATGTGTGATTTGAACACCATTTACATATGCGGGCGCGACTTCCGTATGCGTTTTCTTTGCTGCGTGAGCTCGCAGGGACGGGGGCGCTTTAAAAAAAATTTTTTCTTTTTAAATTTCATTTATTTTTATTTTTTTTACATTGTGTTTAAAAAAAGAAAAAACATTTTGATCACTTTTATTGCTTTCACAAGGAATGTAAACATCCCTTGTGACAGTAATAGGTGGTGACAGGTACTCTTTATGGAGGGATTGGGGGTCTAAAAGACCTCCAATCCCTCCTTTGCACTTCAAAGTATTCAGGTCACCATTTTCGGCTATTCTAAATACTGTATATTTTTTAAAAATCGGTGCCATTGGCAGCCGAGTAAACAGGAAGTGACATTGTGACGTCACTTCTGTGTGTACAGAGAGAAGACTGGCATGAAGCTGTTTCTGGCTTCGTGCCAGTCTCTCTCTAGCTGCCAGAAGAGGCGGATCAATGATCGAGACTCCCGGTGGGTCGGGAAGCTCGGTAAGAGCAGCGGAAGGCGGCGGGAAGGGGGGATGTCCCCTCCCGCTCCTCCGGGATAACAACCGAACAACTTTTAGCCGAATCGGTTGTTATCCCTGGATAGCTGATCGCCCGCTCTAGAAAAAAGTACCAGGATGATGCCTGCAGCTGTGGGCATCATCCTGGTATAACCCCCAAAACCTGAGGCCGCGTATCTGCGTATGCTTGGCGGCAAGGGGTTATTCACTTATCTTTAATAAATCATATATTTTCACCTTACCTGCGTTTGTTCCTCTGTTGCTGTCCACACAGCACTGGTCACACCTGATACTTGACAGAATACCAAGGCCATCCCTGACCAGAAGTGGCTGCACAGAGGAACATCCCGGTTCTGTTTACTTCTGTGAGAAGAATTCGGATTTTATTAGTTTACTATGCTCTGCTGGCATCAGAGAGGGGTGAATATCTCCGCCAGACACTGAAGGAGTGGACTAGTGACCAGCTGTTTGAAATCATGCGTTTAGCTCACTCTCTGGTGGATCAGGGTTGTTTGCTGTTTGGGGATGTGCAGTCTTTAATTCAAATATGTACAGAGCTGGCCCTGCCCAATATTTCCAAAGGTCGTGATGACTTTTCTCCACCCTTTAGTGTGAATCAGGTCGTATCTTTAGTATGGCTTTTGGAAGATGACTCCACTTGCTTTTTTGAACATGTTTTGAACCTAGCTTGTTCAAAACATGTGATAAAAGAGTGTGTTGATTCGGTACAGTCCCTTGTCAGACAGGCAGAATGTAAACTGCAGTTTGTCCAACCAGTGCTCCAAGCATGGTCTAATATCTTGTAATCAACCTCAGCCAGCCCACAACAAACCATCTCTGCTACCAGACACCTGCCTGCCCAAGAGTCTTTTCCTCCATCACCCATGGCAACCTCAGTTTCAGCCCAATATACTCTACTCCCCACCAAATATCAATGCCCTGTTTCTTCCTGCTGCACCTATATGCCTTTAACCACTTGAGCCCCGGACCTTTATGCTGCCTAAGGACCAGAGGTCTTTTTCCAATTTGGCACTGCGTCGCTTTAACTGCTAATTGCGCGGTCATGCAATGCTGTACCCAAACGAAATTTGCGTCCTTTTCTTCCCACAAATAGAGCTTTCTTTTGATGGTATTTGATCACCTCTGCGGTTTTTATTTTTTGCGCTATAAACGGAAAAAGACCGAAAATTTTGAAAAAAAATGATATTTTCTACTTTTTGTTCTAAAAAAAATCCAATAAACTAAATTTTAGTCATACATTTAGGCCAAAATGTATTCGGCCACATGTCTTTGGTAAAAAAAATGTCAATAAGCGTATATTTATTGGTTTGCGCAAAAGTTATAGCGTCTACAAACTAGGGTACATTTTCTGGAATTTACACAGCTTTTAGTTTATGACTGCCTATGTCATTTCTTGAGGTGCTAAAATGGCAGGGCAGTACAAAAGCCCCCCAAATGACCCCATTTTGGAAAGTAGACACCCCAAGGAAATTGCTGAGAGGCATGTTGAACCCATTGAATATTTATTTTTTTTGTCCCAAGTGATTGAAAAATGACAAAAAAAAAAAAAAAAAAAAATATTTACAAAAAGTGGTCACTAAATGATATATTGCTCACACAGGCCATGGGCCTATGTGGAATTGCACCCCAAAATACATTTAGCTGCTTCTCCTGAGTATGGGGATACCACATGTGTGGGACTTTTTGGGAGCCTAGCCGCGTACGGGGCCCCGAAAACCAATCACCGCCTTCAGGATTTCTAAGGGTGTAAATTTTTGCTTTCACTCTTCACTGCCTATCACAGTTTCGGAGGCCATGGAATGCCAAGATGGCACAAAACCCCCCAAAATGACCCCATTTTGGAAAGTAGACACCCCAAGCTATTTGCTGAGAGGCATATTGAGTCCATGGAATATTTTATATTTTGACACAAGTTGCGGGAAAGTGACACTTTTATTTTTATTTTTTTTTTTTTTTCATAAAGTTGTCACTAAATGATATATTGCTCACACAGGCCATGGGCATATGTGGAATTGCACCCCAAAATACATTTAGCTGCTTCTCCTGAGTATGGGGATACCACATGTGTGGGACTTTTTGGGAGCCTAGCCGCGTACTGGACCCCGAAAACCAATCACTGCCTTCAGGATTTCTAAGGGTGAAAATTTTTGATTTCACTCTTTACTGCCTATCACAGTTTCGGAGGCCATGGAATGCCCAGGTGGCACAAAACCCCCCCAAATGACCCCATTTTGGAAAGTAGACACCCCAAGCTATTTGCTGAAAGGCATGGTGAGTATTTTGCAGCTCTCATTTGTTTTTGAAAATGAAGAAAGACAAGAAAAAACATTTTTTTTTTTCTTTTTTCAATTTTCAAAACTTTGTGACAAAAAGTGAGGTCTGCAAAATACTCACTATACCTCTCAGCAAATAGCTTGGGGTGTCTACTTTCCAAAATGGGGTCATTTGGGGGGGTTTTGTGCCACCTGGGCATTCCATGGCCTCCGAAACTGTGATAGGCAGTGAAGAGTGAAATCAAAAATTCACGCCCTTAGAAAGCCTGAAGGCGGTGCTTGGTTTTCGGGGTCCCGTACGCGGCTAGGCTCCCAAAAAGTCTCACGCATGTGGTATCCCCGTACTCAGGAGAAGCAGCAGAATGTATTTTGGGGTGTAATTTCACATATTTCCATGGCATGTTTGAGCAATATATCATTTAGTGACAACTTTGTGCAAAAAAAAAAAAAAAAAAAAAAAATTTGTCTCTTTCCCGCAACTTGTGTCGCAATATAAAATATTCCATGGACTCGACATGCCTCTCAGCAAATAGCTTGGGGTGTCTACTTTCCAAAATGGGGTCATTTGGGGGGGTTTTGAACTGTCCTGGCATTTTATGCACAACATTTAGAAGCTTATGTCACACATCACCCACTCTTCTAACCACCTGAAGACAAAGCCCTTTCTGACACTTATTGTTTACATGAAAAAGTTTTTTTTTTTTTGCAAAAAAATTACTTTGAACCCCCAAACATTATATATTTTTTTAAAGCAAATGCCCTACAGATTAAAATGGTGGGTGTTTCATTTTTTTTTTTCACACAGTAATTGCGCAGCGATTTTTCAAACGCATTTTTTGGGGAAAAAACACACTTTTTTTAATTTTAATGCACTAAAACACGCTATATTGCCCAAATGTTTGATGAAATAAAAAAGATGATCTTAGGCCGAGTACATGGATACCAAACATGACATGCTTTAAAATTGCGCACAAACGTGCAGTGGCAACAAAATAAATACATGTTTAAAAGCCTTCAAAAGCCTTTACAGGTTACCACTTTAGATTTACAGAGGAGGTCTACTGGAAAAATTACTGCACTCGATCTGGCCTTCGCGGTGATACCTCACATGCATGGTGCAATTGCTGTTTACGTTTGACGACAGACCGCCGCTTGCGTTCGCCTTAGCGCGAGAGCAGGGGGCGACAGGGGTGTTTTTTTTTTTGTTTTTTTTTTCTTTATTATTTTTTTGCTTTTTTAATCTTACTTTTAAACTGTTCCTTTCATATTTTTTTTTTTAATCATTTTTATTGTTATCTCGGGGAATGTAAATATCCCCTATGATAGCAATAGGTAGTGACAGGTACTCTTTTTTGAAAAAATTGTGGTCTATTAGACCCTAGATCTCTCCTCTGCCCTCAAAGCATCTGACCACACCAAGATCGGTGTGATAAAATGCTTCCCCAATTTCCCAATGGCGCTATTTACATCCGGCGAAATCTAAGTCATGAAATACTCGTAGCTTCCGGTTTCTTAGGCCATAGAGATGTTTGGAGCCACTCTGGTCTCTGATCAGCTCTATGGTCAGCTGGCTGAATCACCGGCTGCATTCTCAGGTTCCCTGTTGAGACAGGAGAGCCAGAGAAAAACACGGAAGACGGTGGGGGGGGGGGGGCATTCCCTCCCACGGCTTGTAAAAGCAGTCTAGAGGCTAATTAGCCGCTAGGATTGCTTTTACATGAAAGCCGACCGCTGGCTGAAAAGAATGATACCAAGATGATACCTAAACCTGCAGGCATCATTCTGGTATAACCACTCAAAGTCGTGAATGGCGTACCTGAAGACAAAAAAATGGTTAACAATGGTTAACAATAAAGCACAGTAAAGTGTAAATAATTACACACCTGAAAAACAAACATGATAAAACATAATAACAATAACAATAAAACATTGCAGAATAGAATACAGTAAAAAAGAGCAGAACAATAGAGAGAGAGAATAGAGAGAGAGAGAACAATAAAACAACTATTTTTTTTTATTTCATATTTTTTTTTTTTTTACACTTTTTTTGTAACTAACTTTTATAACGGTACCCGGTTCCAGGTTCGGGTCTCTCAAAATGCGATGGCATCTTGGGAGACCCTGTGAAAGTGCGCCTAGTCTGTGCAATGCTGTACCCTACGCTAATACTCAACTAGTGAATGGTAGCGTTCAAAACATTCACCAATGCAAAGACCAGGATTGTCAGGACAGGAGGGACAATAATAGCGGGTGTCACGCCTATATCCGCGCTAGCTGCAGACACAACATCTTTTTGGGGGCGTTCGCTGGGTAGGGGTACTCGGGAGGACATAAAAATGCCTCTCATGCAGCCGACTGCATTTGGTTGGGGATGTGAATGGGGGAAGTACGGGCGCTGCAGAAGCGGTGGGTTCCCAATTAGGATTGGCGAATGCAGCAGGAAGGGCATTATGGGCACGACGGGCCTGTGTTTGTCTTTCTGGTGGCAGCGGGACACTACTTGTGCTTGCCATCTCGCCAGCTTGAACTGCACTTATGGGACTCGCCACGTCACCACGTGTTACTGCAGTGCTGGTTTGACTACGACCGGGGTGTACTAGGCCGCTGGCGCTTGCCAGTTCACCAAAACGCTACCAAAAAACTGTTAGCGATCGCAGGGATCAGGCCTGACTCTGCGAACGCTGCAGTTATGCTTTTAGTGTTTTGTAAGTGACAGTGATCGATCGATACTGCACTTGGGTGGGCTGGGCCGGGCGGAGGGGCAAAACGCAGGTGCTAGCAGGTATCTGGGCTGATCCCGCTAACACTGCGTTTTTGGGAACCCTAAACTGCTGGTGACGCTAGTATAGATCTGATCGGATCAGATATTGATGCGATCAGATACTATACCACTAAGGGTGGTGTACGGTGCGTGCGTGGGTGTTAGCGGTACTGGCGCTAATCTGACGCTGCCTGGGGCTGGTGCTTGCCAGTTCACCAAAATACTACCAAAAAAACTGTTAGCGATCGCAGGGATCAGGCATGACTCTGCGAACGCTGCAGTTATGCGTTTAGTGTTTTGTAAGTGTCAGTGATCGATCGATACTGCACTTGGGTGGGCTGGGCCGGGCGGAGGCGCAAAACGCAGGTGCTAGCAGGTATCTGGGCTGATCCCGCTAACACTGCGTTTTTGGGAACCCTAAACTGCTGGGGACGCTAGTATAGATCTGATCGGATCAGATATTGATCCGTTCAGATACTATACCACTAAGGGAGGCGTATGCTGCGTGCGTGGGTGTTAGCGGTACTGGCGCTAACCTGACGCCTGGGGCTGGTGCTTGCCAGTTCACCAAAATGCTACCAAAAAAACTGTTAGCGATCGCAGGGATCAGGCCTGACTCTGCGAACGCTGCAGTTATGCGTTTAGTGTTTTGTAAGTGACAGTGATCGATCGATACTGCACTTGGGTGGGCTGGGCGGAGGCGCAAAACGCAGGTGCTAGCAGGTATCTGGGCTGATCCCGCTAACACTGCGTTTTTGGGAACCCTAAACTGCTGGGGACGCTAGTATAGTATCTGATCGGATCAGATATTGATCCGATCAGATACTATACCACTAAGGGAGGCGCATGCTGCGTGCGTCAGTGTTAGCGGTACTGGCGCTAATCTGACGCTGCCTGGGGCGACGCATATCACCGCCGGGCGATCGGGGGGCTAAACCTTTATTCGGTAATAAACGGCGGGTGCCCTGACACTATAAAAAATAAACAAACTAACCAGCGTTAACCGTAACGGTTATACGGTGATCAGTGGTGAAAGGGTTAACTAGGGGGCAATCAAGGGGTTAAAACATTTATCAGATAGTATAGGGGGGTCCCTGACGCTATAAAACGCTGACGGCGAACCTAAATATTTACCTCACTAACTAGCGTCACCAGCGACACTAATACAGCGATCAGAAAAATGATCGCTTAGTGACACTGGTGAGGGGGGGTGATCAAGGGGTTAAAACTTTATTAGGGGGGGGTTAGGGGGGTACCCTAGACCTACAGGGGGGTAACAGTATCTGTCCCAACACTGTAACTGTCACAAACTGACACCATGCAGTAATCAGAAAAAAAAAAAAAAAAAAAAAAAAAAAAACTGCTGGTGTCAGTTTGTGACAGGGGGGGGGGGGTGATTGGGGGGGGATCGGGGGGCGATCGGGGGGGGGATCGGGGTGTTTTGTGTGCCTGGCATGTTCTACTGTGTGTGTGTGTGTTGGTGCACTCACATTGATGTCTTCTCTCCTCGGGCCGGAACGGAAAATACCGACCCGAGGGGAGATGACATCATTTCCTTTGCTGCTGTTTAGCATACAGCAGCAAAGGAAGATTCTCATTGGCCGGCGGCGATCGCGAGGGGGGGGCCACGAACGGATGGTCTCCCCCTCATCACCGATCGCCGCTGGACAAAAGACGACCGCCTCGGGCACCGGGGGGGGGTCCGATCGGACCCCCCACCCGCGGAAGGCAAATCACGTACACTGTACGTGATTTTGCCTGTCCGTGCCACTTTGCCGACGTACATCGGCGTGAGGCGGTCGTCAAGTGGTTAATCCACCTCCCTCTTTCCCGCTGCCTACAATCTCTCAAGAACTCCCCCCAGCTACTGTTACTTCTTCCCTGCCATATTCCAACCCTCCTCCCCAGTCTGCTTCATCCCCTACCTACAGTCCTGCAGTTACCTACAGGACTTCAGTAGCTAAGTCTAAAAAAGGACGGATCAATCTTGATTTACTGTGCAGAAGACGCAAAGAGGTTTAGGAGTGGATGGTAGTTACACATGACCATCCACAGCAAGTAAATTGGTGCAATTACCCATCTCTAACTACAGATAGCTAAACAAATCACTTTTTCTGTTGGGTAGGGGATGGGGCATTATTATTATAGTACTGGATTGTAGCAATCATCACAAACACAGGATATAAGGTCTACTAATAGATGAATTTCCTCAACACATGCAGGCAAATAAAGTAGTCTGTTTCTTTAACCAGTTCCCCTCTAGATCATTTTTTAGAGCATTTATTTCTTTCCCACATGTCAAAGATGAGTGCTTCCAGCTCCAATTAATAAATATTTTTTCAATCAACTCCTGCTGTTACATTGTGAAAGCACTTGATGTTATCCTGGGCTTCTGAGAAGAACAGGAAGGCACAGACAGCATGGAGGTGGGGGGAGTGGTGTTACCCCCCTTTCCCCTCCCCCGTCCCTCCTTCCCTTTTCCCATCTCTTTCTTTTCCCCTCTTTCCCTTTCTTCTTCCATTCGTTTTTTCCTTCTTTCTCTCCCCCATCCCTCATCCTCCCTCTTCTTCCCGGATCCCTGATCCCTCTCTTTCCCTTTTTCCCTATTTCCTTTTCTTCCTTTTTCTTCCCCCCTTCCCCTTCTCCTCTCCCTCTCCCCCCCCCCCCTCTTCCCCCTTTCCCCTCTCTTTCTTTTCCCCTTTTTACGTCTCTTCTTCCTTTCATTTTTTCCTTGTTTCCTTCCCACCTCTTCCCCCTATCCCTCATCCTCCCTCTTCTTCCCAAATCCCTGATCCCTCTCTTTCCCTTTTTCCTTTTTCTTTCCCCCTTCCCTTCCCCTTCTCTCCCCCACCCCCACCTTTCCCTCTTTTTTTCCCCTTTCCCCCCTTCTTTCTTTTCCCCTGTTTCTTCTCTCTCTCTCTCTCTCATTCAAAATGCTGGGCACATACAGGTATATTATAGTGAAATTCTTTAACATTCAGATTGATGGCATTGTCCATGTTAGAATGTGGACATTTCTCTTTGGGGGTTTGGAGATATTCACCATGGGCTCTTCAGGCTATCTTTTGCCAGCTTTGACACAATATTACATAGGTGACCCTTTTAATATAAATTTATTTGATAATGTTATAATCTATATACGTAAACTGTTTTATATCACAGAATGTTATTTACCTTTCCTTTGTGAAATGCCACAGTGGATAGAATTTGCAAATCATTACTAGAAAATGCTCTTTGTAACTAAATACAGTATAGATGTGATCTATTATTAAAAATTGATTGTTCTACATGTAAAATGTTTTTCTGTATATTGTTACAGTACATTACAGGATCTGAGGCCCTAACGAAATGGGACAACAAATAATCAGGTCTCAAGTCCAGGATACCCTTAAAGAAGTCACGTGTGTTGTGACGCAACTAATCGGGAGGAGCTTGGTGACTTCACTTCCGGCTACGGCCGTGACCGGAAGTCTTTTCATTTGTTTGACACGTTTTTTTGTTGCCTGGCCTGCTGTTGCCATTTTTATTGTAAAGGAGTTTTTAGATTTTTTTTAATAAACCACTTTTGAACCTTTAAACCTACTACACTATGGAGAGTCTTCTTTTTTATCTTCTATCTTGCGGATTTGGAGAAACTTTTTTCTAGGAAAGGACCGTGAAGACCGGAGAAAAAGTTACAGCAATCCCTTGGACCTTGTGAGGAAACCTTCAACAACAGGCTGGTTGTTTACTGTTGCCCCACCTATAGGATTGGGAGAAAACTTTCTTCTAGGAAAAGACTGTGGAGACCGGACAAAAGCTGCAGTGATCCCTTGAAAGCTGTGGGGAAAGCTTCAACAACAGGCTGGTCGTTCACTGTTGCCCCATTAGACCCGTTGGGGTCTATCTATAAGGTGAGAGGCGAGCACTACTGGGGGAGGATTGCAGAAAGACATGTTTACCATATCACATTTTGAATTTGGATTCTTTCACCTGTCCTTATCCCCCTTATCTACTCTGATTTATATTTTTAACTTTGGAACTGATCATCTCTCTGAGTCACCTGATTTTTTTTGGATGCTGATTACTCCTGGGAAACAATTTACTTTTAGTTTAGTTTTATCTGATACACTTTACGGGATTTCATTGCATTATTGCTCAGATATATATTATGGGATGCACCTTTTAGGACTTTGAACACTTTTATATGAGTTTATATTTGCCATGAGCATCTTAGAAATTCCTTTATATATATACATATATTTTTTTTTTATGTGCTATATTAGCGCTACTTCACTACACGATATACAAGTCCAGGATAACAGCACCCTGGACAACTAGTTTGTTAATTTGCTTTTAAACAAACCTCTTTTTAAGATACTGTATAATACTTTGAATAAAGATATTTGAAAAATTAATATATAACTATGTGGTCAAGTGATTATTGAAACCAAGGAGGTACATGAAAATTCCCAAATTTTGTTGTAGTTTCATTATTGTTCCTCGAAGGGATGGTATCTCCTCAGGGTTTTTATCAATTCACACTCTGCCTCCACATACCAAAAGTTTGTGTGGGGGGTGGACAATGTGGTCAATGACATTCACCCAATCATTTTTACATGACAGCTGGAAGCCATGGCTGCTATGGCATCCATGAGCTTGTTTTACACTATCCACTCTCTAGGCATACACAGTACACCCAAAGAGCTGCAGTAGTTTAGTATTATACCTTTAGATTGTTTTAACCTTTTTAATAATGTTTGAGCCCTTGAGCTTTAGTGTCAGGGGCTCTGGACTGTTGGGTAGGAATAAGCCAAACTTACCTGAGTCTGGTTCAAAGGAAGGTTCACTGAATGTTACTAAAGTTTGGGTGCTGAATCTGAACCCCTCTGAAGTCAATCAGAGCAAAATGTTAAACAGTAATGGCTAGTTTCTAGGGTAAGGGGTTGTCCAACAAATTGCATCGGGGGATGGGCAGTACTGTGGGGAACATGTAGCAAAGCAAACATTTTTTTTAAATTCCAATTGCCAAAGAGCAACAACTTTAATAATACTGAAACATTGAAAATGTGAAATATTCTGTATTTGTGGCATGCTTGAGTGATCCCCCTGAATCAGCTGGTTCTAGTAAAACTGACATTATGCCAGCTTTCTAACAACCAGCCTCAGGGGAAGCTGTCACATTTAGCAGTGGCAGCAATACCATTGCTAAATGTTTTACTTCCTACTGCCATTGGAAGTTCGATTTAATTGGTTGTTTGCCAGACCACCAAATTGGCAAAATTAGGTCCCAACCACGGTTCTGACCTAACTGGCAGCTCGACCCTAATGTTGGGAGCAAAGCAGTGTGTAGGTATTAGTAATCAAGTGTTATTAGGTATAAGAGGATGTTTCAGGCAACTGGCCCATAAAAAAGGGTCTGTAAATGGGTTTAGCTAAGAGTGGTGCGCGTGTGGGGTTACAGTCTCCTGAAGACAGGACCTTTTCAGCCTTAGACCATCTTCCCTCCTTCTCTCTATCCCCATATTGACTTGTCACAGCTTTATTGGCAGAGTTTTATCTTGCCACCGAATATTGGTGCCCAATTAATCTCCTCATTGAGTTTACTTTAGCTGGGGTCATTCCCACAGTGACTACAGTGCATCTATGGCTGGCACTGGTTTGGGTTGTCAACTGCAAGTCAACAGTCTGTGATTTTAGCCGCGCTTTAGCGCTGTTTAAGTTGCGCTTTTACACCACTTTTCGGCCGCTGGTGGGGCGCTTTTTGCCCCCAAAAAAGGTTGAAAATTCCAGTTTTGCAGTGCTTTCAAAGCTCTTTTAAGGCGCTTTGAAAGCGCTGTCCATTCATTCAAATTGACAGGGCGTTGTGGGAGCACTAAATACACTGCACCTCCTCCATTCACAGAACATGACGCGGGAGTGTGGTAATATGAGCTCTGTGAATGGCGGCAGAATGGTGAAGTTGGGCAGCACAACTCTTCTCAGTAGCTGCTGTTAACCTTCACAGCTCCAGAAGACAGGCACTCAGGGCAGTATTCAGCAGCTGTGAAGGAGACACTGCAGGAATATTTTCTACCAGGAGCAGCTGCCAGCAGGTAATGGAATACACATACCTAATGTTTAGTTACCAAAAAAAATAAATACTGAACTTAAAGAGGTTGTTAATCGACTGTACAAAGTACATGCAATCCCCTCTGTTAGAAAGTGTCCTATTCTGCAGTGTATGCGCTTTGTAAAAAAATATGCCCATTTCTACCCAAATTCACAACGCAACTCGGCGCTCACATGTCTCCTCGCTGCTCCCTCTCCTGATCTGACAGCTAGAGCAGGAGGGGCCGAGAATCCCCCGCTGATGTCAGTCGAGAGTAGGGGAGGAGAGGAGGAGAGAGCCGAGATGTCAGCTGGGGAGGACGGGAGCAGCGAGGAGTCAGGTGAGTGCTGAGCGACGCTGTGAATTCAGGTAGAAATGGGCATATTTTTAATAAAGCACAGACACTGCAACATACGATGCTTTCTAACAGAGGGGATTGCATGTACGGTAAGTTACACTGTAATTTCAGCAGCAAGAAGGGGAGGGGGGGGGGACACTGTCACTAACTCACAGGCAGGAGGAGAGGAGACAGAGCAGAGAGGAGAGCTGTGGATGACAGAGGGACGTAAACTGACTACAGTGTCAGGGTTCAGCGGCTATGATAAACTGTGGTCAGTTTACAGGGGGGAGGGCATAGCCAGGCATGATCAGCCAGGTGTTTCAGGTGTTACAGGGGGGCAAATTACACAGCACAAACACTGTGCTGTTTAACATGCTTTAAAATAAGAGGATCCATTTATTTTTATTTTTTTTTTAGGGTTAGACATGCTTTAAATTATATCAATCAATAATTAGTAGTATATCCGGACGTGATTACTTAGCACCATGACCAGTGGAGGATTAAGGTGGTCATGGGCCCCTAGGCGACTTTTTGTGTGCCCCCCCCCTAAGCATGCTTTACCAGAAAATAAATTATTTAGTGCCATGTGTAAAAGGGTAGACCTATATTACACGCCTCAAGTGCAACTCTCAGGTCTACAGCCCAAACACATTCAGACATGAGCCTACTATAAACAGCAATGCCACAGAAAAAAAGCATTCAAAATACACCTGCAAGCTGGTAACAGATTTTACCTTTCTAAACCAACAGTTAGGCCAAAAACGTCTGCAGCAGCTCCTGTTTAACTGAGGCAAAATCACAACATCCTGACAGAGACCTGTGTAATATTCCAATAAAATAAAAGCCATACAAATACCATAAACAGCAGCAGCAGTACATAAAAGCAAGCAATAATCAACAGCAGAACAATCATACGTTCCAACGGCAGGAAGTGCCAGCATCCATCGGCGCAGCCTGTCCATCGGACACCACTGCAATTCAAGAAACGGACCAGACTCACTCCCAGGATATCCGGCAGCTTTTGCCAACATGCTTGTTCACTATGTACCTTTGTGAGTACCTTTTTACAGTTTTATTAAACTCCATGTTTTTTACTGCACTTAGAGTGGCTCCTTTGTTTCATTTCCAGAGTGCATATAACACGCACCCTAACATTAAGAGGGAAGTTTCAGGAAAAAAAAACTTCCCACAGCCCCCTGCACAGTACACAGCCCCCAGCACAGTACACAGCCCCCCTTCACAGTACACAACCGCCTGCACAGTACACAGCCCCCCTGCACAGTACACAGACCCCTTTCCCTGCACAGTACACAACCCTCTGCACAGTACACAGACCCCCTGCACTTAACACAGCCCCCTTTCCCTGCACAGTACACAGACCCCCTGCACATAACACAGCCCCCTTTCACTGCACAGTACACAGACCCCTTTCCCTGCACAGTACACAGACATCTGCACAGTACACAGACCCCTTTGCCTGCATATCACACAGGTCTCTTTCATTATAAAGCCCCCCTGCACTCCCAGGAGACCCCCAGTCTCCTGGGAAAGAATACTCTAAAGTTGAGAAAACATCACTGCCAGCCCTTTCTCATACACCGCTCCTCCTGTGCCACCCATTGTAAATCAAAGCTTCTAAATACCTCAATTAACGCCGTTCATCATGACCCGGTCATGTGACTGCTCTCCTCTGCTGTTTGATTGACGGTCACATGACCGCTCTCCTCCTGCAATCAAAGGCTACACTCGGGAAGGAGGTGGAGCGGGAGGAGGAGAGCGGCCAGACAGAGCGTCTTTAATTGAGGTATTAAGAGACTTCCATTCACATTGAGAGTGACACACGAGGAGCTGTGCATGAGAAAGGGCTGGCAGTAATGTTTTCTCAACTTTAAAATATGCTGGCAGTGCTGTCCCAGGGCCAGGAGGGGCTGGCCTGACACCCCCCCCCCAATGGGTGGCACCCGGGGCGGACCGCCCGATCCCCGCCCCCTGTTGGTAAAAAAACATTTATCACGCTGCCATGGTTTTTATTCTACATATACATAAATATATCAAAATTAATAAAAATATCATGGCCAATCGGGGCCTTTGCACACGTGGGGCCCTAGGCTGCAGCCTAGACCAGCCTGTGCATTAATCCGCCCCTGACCATGACCCTCTTCAGCAATGGGATTATCTTTCCTACTCACTTTTAGATCACTTCTCAAACAGAGGCAGACACCACCACCTTTTCTGTTTACCCCATCCTTCTGAAAGAAAGTATAGCCAGGAATATTTACATCTCAATCACATAAAGACTCAAACCATGATTCTGCAAAGCCAAACAATTCACAGAGTTCTTTGAGCACCAAACTTCAAGCTCTCCCATTTTGCTTGCCTGACTTCTAGACTGTGAACAGACACTTTAAACTTCTATCTCATTTGCATTTAGATTTACAGTATTATTTTTTGTTGTACACTTTGAGCTACATACTTCATCTCTTCCCTTTAATCAAGACACTCGGAGACAGTGAAAGAAACAAGTATTCTAAAAAGTGACAGAAACTTACATCAAAATCAAGAAGGAAAAACACAATCAAAGGTTACTTTGTTGTTTTTCTTTTTGGAGGCCCGGAAATCCAGTATATCTTCTTACATATTGTGAATTTAGGTAGAGATATCTCATCATTGGAGTCCTCTAGAGAACAGGGGCTTATTCAACCTGCTACATCCACAATAATCTGATCATCAGATTTAAAGCAAGCTGAACTCCAGTCAATCTGCTAAGTACCCAGTTAAGGTTGAGTTCACACATGCGGTGGCTGCGGCTCAGAGAAGGGGGTCCGGTGGGTCCCTGTTCACTTATTCAGGTGCGAATCAGGTCCAAATTTCTGCCTGAATTTGCACCTAAATCGGAACCAAAGACACACACAGGATCCTTCCCAAATGCAGACCGCGGCCGCCCCGGAGGTGTGTTAACCAGCTCCATTGAGAGCCAGTCAGTCTCCTGTTGGGTAATTGGATGCGGGGAAACCCACATCCAATTTGCATAGGTGTGAACCCAGCCTTAAAGCAGAGTTCCACCCAAAAATGGAACTTCTGCTTTTCGGAATCCTCCCCCCCTTCCGGTGTCACATTTGGCACCTTTCAGGGGGGAGGGGGGAGCAGATACCTGTCTAATACAGGTTTTTTGCTCCCACTTCCGGGCATAGATAGCCAAGCCACTTCCAGCACCTTCTCCATCTCCCCCCCCCCCCATTGTCTTCTAGGAGACACACAGGTCCCAGAAGACAGCAGGGACCAGTGGGATAGCGCAGCGCGAGTCGTACATGCGCAGTAGGGGACCAGGAAGTGAAGCTGCAAGGCTTCACTTCCTGATTCCCTTACCAGGGCCGGACTGGGAATAACATCCAGCCCTGGAAAAAATTTCATACCAGCCCCACAGCATTATTATACCACCGCAACAGCATAACGTCATTGATTTCTTGTTCATGAAAGGGAAAACCATAAAATGCACATTTGAAGAGTGTATTATATATAGATAAGACAGATATGAAATCACATAGGGCTTTATATTTATATATATATATACATACATATATATATATATATAAAAGCAAATTCCAGTTAAAAGTGGTAAGTGATCAATCATCAAGGGGGACCCCAGGAACTCAGAACGTGGGAGGGGGGGGATCACCTTCCAGAGAAAGAATACACTAAGGTAAGGGGGGGTGGGTTACTGATATAAGGCTGTGCTTTATATCGGTGCCCCCTTACATTATCGTATTCACTCCCCCCTTACATCAGTGACCCCCCCCCCCTTCAGACTGGCCTAGCGGTGCTGTCACTGACCTCCTCTCAGGTGCACCGTGTAGGGCTCAGTCAGTCGGCTCCAGCTCGATGGCTCTGGTTTTATCCTATAGTCTCCTCTCCACAGTCCACACTTGTCTGACTTCTCCCATGACCCCCATCCCGGCGGTGCTCCCACTCTTGACTCCTCTGCAGACTCCCTCAGAGACTGCAGACATGATACAGGAGATGGTCAGAGACTGCAGACATGATACAGGAGCTCAATGCAGCCTCACCAGTGCCCATCAAATGCAGCCTCACCAGAGCCCATCAAATGCAGCCTCATCAGTACCAATCAAATGCAGCCTCACTGTACCCATCAATGCAGCCTCACTGTGCCCATCAATGCAGCCTCACTGTGCCCATCAATGCAGCCTCACTGTGCCCATCAATGCAGCCTCACTGTGCTCATCAAATGCAGCCTCACTGTGCTCATCAAATGCAGCCTCACTGTGCTCATCAAATGCAGCCTCACTGTGCTCATCAAATGCAGCTTTACTCTGCCCGTGAATGCAGTCTCACTGTGCCCATGAATGCGGCCTCACTGTGCCCACCATTGCAGCCTCACTGTGCCCATCATTGCAGCCTCACTGTGCCCATCATTGCAGTCTCACTGTGCCCATCAATGCAGCCTCACTGTGCCCATCAATGCAGCCTCACTGTGCCCATCAATGCAGCCTCACTGTGCCCATCAAATGCAGTCTCACTGTGCCAGTGAATGCAATCTCACTGTGCCCGTGAATGCAGTCTCACTGTGCCCAGAAATGCAGCTTCACTGTGCCCATCATTGCAGCCCCTCCTGTGCCCCATGGCCCAGTCAGCAGTCCCTGTCTGTGGGAAGGTGTGTTGTTGATGCTCGGTACGGTACCTTGCATGCCAGCAGGATATCCATGATGGCCAACAGCAGGCAGGGTCTGTTCTCGTTTTGGATGGGGACAGTGCTCCTTCCAGAGGATCTGTTTGCTGTGAGATGGAGTGGTCCCTGGCCACCTGCACCCTCAGCCATCCTCATTTTCCGGCCCCAGTCAGCCTGTCCTCTGGTCCTGGGGAAGTGGATTGCACTGGGTGGGAGCTGGAAAGAAGGGGAGCAGAGAGTACTGGCGGGGTTGGAGAGCACATGGGTGGGGGCAAAGAGCAGGGGGGAGTGGAGATCACAGGGATGGGGAGTGGAGAGCGCTGGGGGGGGGACTTGAGAGCACTGGGGGTACAAAAAGAACAGAGGTGGAGAGCAATGTGGGGGCTAAGAGTGTGGGGTGGCGAAGAGCACTGGGGGAGGGGCAGAAAAACAGGGGTGGAGAGCAATGGGGGGAGCTTGAAAGCACCAGTGGGGGAGGGGCAGAAAAACAGGGGTGGAGAGCACTGGGGGGGTACAAAGAGCAGGGGGGAGTGGAGAGCAATGGGGGGGAGCTTGAAAGCACCAGTGGGGGCCAGAAAGAACAGGGGTGGAAAGCATGGGGGACTGGAGAGCACTGGCGGGGGTTTGAGAGCACATGGGTGGGGGCAAAATGCAGGGGGGAGTGGAGAGTACAGGGGTGGGGAGCGGAGAGTGCTGGGGGGGAAGCTTGAGAGCACTGGAAGGGGAGCCAAAAAAAAACAGGGGTGGAGAGCATGGGGGGCAAAGAGCACGGGGGGGGCTGGAGAGCGATGGGTGGAGCTTGAGAGCACCGGGGGGGGGACCGAAAACAGGGGTGCGGAGAATGGGGGGCTGGAGAGCACTGTGGGGGGCGAGAGCACTGGGGTGGGGGCTGGAGAGTGATGGGGAGAGCTGAAGAGCACTGGGGGGGGGGAGAAAGAACATGGGTGGAGAGCACTGGGGGAGTGAAGAGCACTGGGATGGTGGCTAGAGTAGGATGGGGAGAGCTGGAGAGCAGGGGGGGCAGAAAAAACAGGGGTGGAGAGAACTGTGAGGGGGGGGGGGGCTGGAGAGTGTGGTGAGGGGAGGAGAGCATGGGGGGGAGCCAGGGAGCACAAGGAGAACTGGGGGGGCCAGTAAAAGAAGTTGGATAGGAGGATCGGCGGGGGGCCACATATATAGAGGAAAAATGCTTTCTATATTCCTCTATGCAGCCGCTGAATACTTGATTCTCCTCCTCTCCCTCCTGCAAGTATTCAGCGGCTGCATGGAGGAATATAGAAAGCTCATTTCTTCTATATGCGCCCCCCCCCCCCGCCGATCCTCCTATCCAGGCACACAGGGCGGACTGTACGGGCGGGCATCTACTGGATCCCTCTCTCCTGCTCCTTTGTGTGTCACGGAGCTGGCTGGGTCTGTGTTCGGCGGCCGCGCTGTAACACGGTCCCGCCCCCCTAGACCGGCTCGTGTGATAGGCGGAACACTGATTCTATCTACTATCACACAAGCCGGTCTAGGGGGGCGGGACCGTGTTACAGCGCGGCCGCCGAACACAGACCCAGTCAGCTCCGTGACACACAGGAGCAGGAGAGAGGGGAGCACTGCAGCCGCAACTCAGACAGCCTACCGACAGTCCGGCCCTGTCCCTTACCGAAGATGGCAACGCTTCCACCCGAGAGCCGAGGGACGGGTCGTCTTCGGGTGTCGACATTGCAGACGCCCTAGACAGGTAAGTGTTCTTATTTTAAAAGTCAGCAGCAGTATTTGTAACTGCTGACTTAAAAAAAAAAATAGGCGGAACTCCGCTTTAAACACATATACTTTGGATCTAAGCTTTCTTACCTGCAAAAGGTTTGTATTTCTGTCCAACCAATCCTGAGATTTACACGGCCCTACTGCACAGCACAGTTGTATTGGTGACCTGAACTGTCTCTACTACATCTAAGCAAAATGAAAAGATCACCTTTGACCGTGTGGTTAGACTATATAAAGGACCTTTAACAGGCCAATGAGGTCAGTTCTCAGCTCTGTCCTACTTTCAGTGTGTTGTTTGTCGAAAATTGAAGGACAACTGACTGGTCCCAAAAGTGGTTTTGTTTTTATTGTTAATAAATACATAACTGTGCTCATTGGTGTTTTATTAATATCCACTTGAAATTCAGCTTTAATTTCAAGCATAGATGAAGATCAGCAAATTTACTTCACTTGTCCCTACTATACAAATATTTCTCTTTTCTCTCATCCTCAGTGCTCTTTAATGGATTTTGAGATGCATCCCTTGGCTGAACATAGCAGGTAACAGCCTCCAAACTGCTGACACTAGGTAAAAATGCCTTTTGAAATGGAATTCTCTGTGTTATCCAACCGCAAATGTGAACTGTAAAGTATCTTGGCTTCATTATTTCTTTTACAGCAGGTTGTGCCTTACTGTTAATATGGGTGCCAGGCTATTGGACTTCTCTTTAAAGCCCATGTTGAGACCAGATGGTCTGTAACCCTGACTCCACATTCACGTCAGTTCTCTCGTGTTATATATATATAGATATATCTATATATATATATATATATATATATATATATATATATATATATATATATATATATATACTCAGTAACTAGGCAAGAATAGTAAACTATTAAGGTAGGAACATTAGCCTAAAAATCCCTGCTTCTGGTCTGGATTAGCAACATTTCTTCCATGGGAACACGTGGTCTTAGATCCTCTCCTTCTCTCTTTTACTTTCTCTCTCTGGGGTTTTCAATTCAGCCACCAGGGAAAAAAGTGATGTACATAACTAACTCTATAACATTAAGTAGCACAAACACTTGCAAATTCAGACAGTAGAGGGCAGCAGATCCCTATACAAGCAGGGGTTATACACAAAGAAGAAAGATAAACCTAGAACATGGACATTCCTGAACAGGAAGTCTACTGCAAAAGAAGCAAGAGACCTCAACTTACTAGGACATTATACAGCTGTGCTCATAAGTTTGCATATCCTAGCAGAATTTATGATTTCTTGGCCATTTTTCAGAGAATATGAATGGTAACACAAAAACGTTTCTTTCACTCATGATTAGTGTTTGGCTGAAGCCATTTATTATCAATCAACTGCGTTTACTCTTTTTAAATCATAATCACAACAGAGACTACCCAAATGACCCTGATCAAAAGTTTACATACCCTGGTGATTTTGGCCTGATAACATGCACACCAATTGACACAAAGGGGTTTGAATGGCTATTAAAGGTAACCATCCTTACCTGTGATCTGTTTTCTTGTAATTAGTGTGTGTGTATAAAAGGTCAATGAGTTTCTGGACTCCTGACAGACCCTTGCATCTTCCATCCAGTGCTGCACTGACATTTATGGATTCTGAGTCATGGGGAAAGCAAAAGAATGGTCAAATAATCTGTGGGAAAAGGTAGTTGAACTGTATAAAACAGGAAAGGGATATAAAAAGATATCCAAGGAATTGAGAATGCCAATTAGCGGTGTCCAAACTCTCATCAAGAAGTGGAAAATGAGGGGTTCTGTTGAAACCAAACCACGGTCAGATAGAACAACTAAAATTTCAGCCACAACTGCCAGGAAAATAGTTTGGGATGCAAAGAAAAACCCACAAATAATTTCAGGTGAAATACAGGACTCTCTGAAAACATGTGGTGTGGCTGTTTCAAGATGCACAAATAGGAGGTACTTGAAGAAAGATGAGCTGCATGGTCCAGTCACCAGAAGAAAGACATTAATACGCGAATGCCACAAAGTATCCCGCTTACAATACACCAAACAGCACAGAGACAAGCCTTAAACCTTCTGGCACAAAGTCATTTGGAGTGGTGAGACAAAAATTGAGCTTTTTGGCCACAACCATAAATGCTTCATTTGGAGAGGAGTCAACAAGGCCTATGATGAAAGGTCCACCATTCCTACTGTGAAACACGGAGGTGGATCGCTGATGTTTTGGGGATGTGTGAGCTACAAAGGCACAGGAAATTTGGTCAAAATTGATGGCAAGATGAATGCAGTATGTTGTTATCAAAAAATACTGGAGGAACATTTGCATTCATCAGCCAGGAAGCTGTGCATGGGACGTACTTGGATATTCCAACATAACAATGATCCAAAACACAAGCCCAAGTCGACCTGTCATTGGCTACAGCAGAATAAAGTGAAGGTTCTGGAGTGGCCATCTCAGTCTCCTGACCTCAATATCATTGAGCCACTCTGGGGAGATCTTAAACATGCAGTTCATGCAAGACAGCCCAAGAATTTACAGGAACTGGAGGCTTTTTGCCAAGAGAAATGGGCAGCTTTACCATCTGAGAAGATAAAGAGCCTCATCCACAAATATCACAAAAGACTTCAAGCTGTCATTGATGTTCAAGGGGGAAATACACGGTATTAAGAACTGGGGTATGTAAACGTTTGATCAGGGTCATTTGAGTAGTTTCTGTTGTCATTATGATTTAAAAAGAGTAAACACAGTTGATTGATAATAAATGGCTTTAGCCAAACACTAACCATGAGTGAAAGAAAAGTTTTTGTGTTATCATTCATATTCTCTGAAAAATGGCCAAGAAATCATAAATTCTGCCAGGGTATGTAAACTTATGAACACAACTGTATGTTAATATATTGCATATATGTAATCTGTACACAGTGTGATTGTGTTAAGGAGGGTATAAGGAGCTGGCCTATGTTGTCACTTATGACTGAAATTCTGCCTTATGTCAACCGATCCTTTAAATCTCACCACAGAGCACATCTATTCCTAATCTGCCTTCCAACAAATTTCTAATCACATTTTATAATTACTTGGCCCCTTTCTTTGTTTTCTTTGTGTTATCTGGTCTGCGTTATATCATGTAGAGCTAATTATTTGGATGTTTTCCAATCACAAAAGAATACATCAGAATAAACTATCTCACATTCCTATTGATGTATTAATACATATTTTAGTATTTCATGTCCATGTTGAACTTAACGACTATGATCAGGTCAGTATGTGTGGCTGATAAAACCTGACAGCTTGATAAAAATGATAGAAGCTGTGGGAGAAAGGGCAACTATTTACATATTTCATTATTATATGCGCCTTAAGCAATCTCTTTCATAAGCCTATTGTGTGTTTCCTTATTACCACTTGTCTGCCAACAGTCTTGTAAATAACACATTTTACTTATATGTACATTAATCATGTCCTGTGTTGTCCAACTCTTGTCTCCATGCTACCCCTCCTCCCCAATAGATCCCCCTCATTCTCTTGCGCCCCCCACTGGCACATAATTCAGCCAGTGGGGGGCGCAAGAGAATGAGGGGGATCTATTGGGGAGGAGGGGTAGCATGGTAGCCAGTCGGGTAATGGGTCTCATGACCCACTTCCTGATTGGCTGGGAGGAGAATCAGTGTTACAATAGCAAATATTTACTTATGTCTATTGTCCCCGAGCACACCCAGTTGACAATAGACAATAGACATAAATAAATATTTGCTATTGTAACACTGATTCTCCTCCCAGCCAATCAGGAAGTGGGTCATGAGACCCATCACCCGACTGGCTTCCATGCTACCCCTACTCCCCCATAGATCCCCCTCATTCTTTTGCGCCCCCCACTGGCTGAATTATGTGTATTCATATTTTTCTGAAATCTTTAGGCTGGTCACATGACACAGCATGGGCCGCCTTTTCTTCACCTCTTCTCCAGGCTGGGTGGTCCTAAGCAGAGAGAGTTGCTGACATCAATACCTTAGCGCTGATCTTTGCATCACTACAGTGTGAATGAAGAATGCCATTGTGATGTATCTTCAAGTGACAGGTCCATGATGTCCTACATTCACAGCATACTGTAGTGCTCAACCTCCTGGGTTGAGTGGTGCTGGGTGTAATTCAACCCATAAAGTCTGAGGACATCTTGTAGAGAAGAAGAGGTCTTGCTGTAGACAGCTATGGCTTAGGGCTGGCCGTACAAAACCAGCAGGTTGAACAAAAGAAAATGACTTTGTTCCCCAATCCACACATTCAAGGTGGATGGGGGAAATCCCACCTGCTGGACTTATCTATTCTAACAGTGGGGAAACCTCCCTGCCATCAGAATACTGGATATAGTCTTTGACACTGATCGAGAGAAAATTTTCCAACAGGCTGGTTGTACACACCTAGATAGATAGATAGATAGATAGATAGATAGATAGATAGATATATAGAGATAGATAGATAGATAGATAGATAGATAGATAGATAGATAGATAGATAGATAGATAGATAGATAGATAGATAGATAGAGCGACTTGTGTACAATCAGCCTGCCCATACAAAGATAAAAATGTGGCTGGTCCCTTCTGAACCGGCCAAATTTCGATCCAGGCAGGGCTGGCTTAACCACTTGCCGACCGCCTTCACATATATACTGCGGCAAGGCGGCTCGGCTGTGCAAACTTACATACCTTTACATCGGTCTGTGCATGTGGTAGTGTAGGCAAGTATGTGCCCGCCGCGTGCAGCAGGAGCTCACCCGTGTCCGCCCGGCCACCCGCGATTGTGGTAAAGAGAGGCAGAACGGGGATCTGCCTATGTAAACAAGGCGGAACCCCGTTCTGACAGGAGACAATACTGAGATCTTCTGTTCCTAGTGATCAAGAACAGGGATCTCTGTGTTATCCCAGTAAGCCCATCCCCCACGCAGTTAGAACACACCCAGCGAACACAGTTAATCCCTTGATCGCCCCCTAGTGTTAAAGCGGAGTTTGGCTTAAAAAAAAGAAAATTAAAAGTCAGCAGCTACAAATACTGCAGCTTTTAATCAGACACTCACCTATCCCAGGGTCCAGCGATGGGGGGGAACGAAGCCCCGCTCATCTCCCCCTCCTCTCGGCGGCACCAACATTGTCACTGTGGGCGCCCAGCTGTGGCTTCACAATATTATATAGTTTTATTCCAGAGTATCCTACTACAAATCCAGTTCCCTATCCAAGTTCCTACAAATTAAAACGACAAAAACAACATCCACTAGACCAGCGGCGGCCCATTCATAAGGGGCGTAGGGGCGCCACCCCCCACATCCAGGCGTCCTGCCCCCTAATCTGAATGCAGGGCGTCGGACCTATGGATTCCATTTTTTTTTTCGTTTTTTTGAAGCATGTAATTAGAGCCAGAGGCTCTAATAGAATTCAAAAAAGGGTGGGCTTGGGGCGCAGAGCACTTCGCCCCGAGCCCACCCAGTTGTGTGACAATAGACATATATAAATATTTGCTATTGTAACACTGATTGTCCTCCCAGCCAATCAGGAAGTGGGTCATGAGACCCATCACCTGACTGGCTGAAAGGACAGGCGATCCTATTAGGCACCTAGGAGGAGGGGGAGGAGACGCACGTCGGAAGCCATCATGATGCCGAGGAGGAGTAGATGCGATGGAAACCGCTGCTTGCTGCACGTAGGAGAGCTGTCCACCTGCAACCTAGATTGGGGAAGGGCGGGGCTGGTTGACCGGCCACATGGGGGTGGGTTGGTTGGCGGGGGTGCCGGCCGGAAAAAAAAAAAAAACAACACCAGCCGCCACTGCCCTAGACTGGTCCTTGATTATATTGAGCCTATGCGTGTGTACCTGGCTGCAGGAAATACCTTGTACCTGGCTGCAGGTGGGGAAGTATTACTCAAGCTGCTCCTACGGGGGTAGCGCTACACATGCCTAGGGGGGTGGGCTATGTGGAGACACTCACTTAACCCCTAAATAGCAAAGTACTTCCAGTCTTCATTTGCTCCAGCTGGAGCTCTCAGACTGACCAATCGATGGTCCAGAAAAAAGATTGATGGAACAATAGATATATAGAGGAAATCGCCCCAGACAGGCCATTAGACCTATTTTCCTAAATGACTACAAATAAGCGTAGACAGCTGTAAACAGATAATATGGCTTCTGACATATCGGAACGCTGTGTGCTGCATGGATCGTTTTATTGCTTGTACTGGCGTATTCAAATGAAGTCATTAATACAATTTGCTTACTTTGTCATCTCAATGCACTGCCTAATATCACATTTGTCAACATTGCAACTATACACCAAAGCTTGTCAGACATCTGGAGAAATTTGGATTACTTCAGTTTAGACTTATAAAACTGATGCATTAAGATTGCCTTTCTATGATCACTTTATTTAACTGTTGTAGTACAGTGGAACCTTGGTTGACGAGTAAAGCGGTTAACGAGCGTTTTGAAAGACGAGCCACTTTTTTATTTTAAATCCTGACTCGGTTTGCGAGTGTTGTCTCGCAAAACGAGCAGAATTCAAGCTAATGAGGTGTGCAGTACCGCATTTGGCCAGAGGTGCGGGGGCGCCGGTGACACTCGGAACGGTTCGGAGCCGTTCGGAAATACTCAGAATCACTCGGAAATACTCTGTTCCCGAGTGTTTTCGAGCCTTTCCAAGGCTTTCTGAGTTCAGCCGAGCTGTCCCCGAGTATTTCCGAGGCTCTCCAGCGCCCCCCCCACCTCTGGCCACATGAGGTATTGCATGCAATAGAAGTCAATGCAGAACAAATTATCTTCATTTCCATTGACTTCTTTGGGGAAACTCGCTTTGATATGCGAGTGCTTTGGATTACAAGCATTCTCCTGGAACGGATTATGCTCCTAATCCAAGGTTCCACTGTATATGTAAACCCTCACCTTGTAAAACAATCCAGTTTAAAATAGAAATGAAAGGCAAAACATTTGTTTGTAGATATAAAAACGTTAAGAATACCTTTTTTCCCCCATTTTTTTAACCACTTGCCTACCGGGCACTTTCACCCCCTTCCTGCCCAGGCCAATTTTCAGATTTCAGCGCTGTTACACTTTGAATGACAATGGGCACTGATTAGTGGCACTGGTGGCTGATTGCTGGTGGCACTTATTGTAATCAGGGCACTGATGATCAGTGCCCTGATTACATATCTCAATGTGCCCTGCGAGGAGATGGCGCCGATCACTCAGTGTGAAGCAATGGGAGCCGATTACCGGCATTTTGGTCTTTACATGTGACCAGCTGTGATTGGACACAGCCAATCACATCACAGCCAATCACATGGTTAACCATTTTCCGACATGCCAATGTACGTCGGCACAATGGCAGCGGTGGGCTAATGGGCGTACCTGTACGTCCCCTTTAATTGGTGGGCCTAGCGGGCGCAGGTGCGCTACTCGATGTCCGCCGGTGTTCCAGCGATCATGTCACGGAGCCGCAGAATGGGTGAGATGCCTATGTAAACAAAGCATTTCCCCGTTCTGCCATGTGACATGACAGAGATCACCGCTCCTTGTCATCGGGAGCGGTGATCGCTGTCATGTGACTAGTAACCCATCCCCCCCACAGTTAGAATCACTCCCTAGGACACACTTAACCCCTTGATCGCCCCCTAGTGTTTAACCCCTTCTCTGCCAGTGTCATTTACACAGTAATCAGTGCATTTTTATAGCACTGATCACTGTATAAATGACAATGGTCCCAAAACATGGTCCCACATCAAAAGTGTCCGATGTGTCCGCCATAATGTCGCAGTCACAATAAAAAACGCAGATCGCCGCCATTACTAATTAAAAAAAAATTGATAATAAAAATGCCATAAAACTACCCCCTATTTTGTAGACGCTTTAACTTTTGCGCAAACCAATCAATATACGCTTATTGCAATTTTTTGTTTAACAATAATATGTAGAAGAATACATATCGGCCTAAACTGAGGAAAAAATTCGTTTTTTTTATATATTTTTGGGAGATATTTATTATAGCAAAAAGTAAAAAATATTGCTTTTTTTCAAAATTGTGGCTCTTTTTTTGTTTATGGCACAAAAAATAAAAACCGCAGAGATGATGAAATACCACCAAAAGAAACCTCTATTTGTGGGGAAAAAAGGATGCCCAATTGTCAGTTAAAGCGGCGCAGTGCCAAATTGCAAAAAGTGCTCTGGTCAAGCAAGGGGGTAAAATCTTCCGGGGCTGAAACGGTTAAAGAGGCGCGGCCCCGGCTCTATACAGAGATCGGGGTCAAGTGATGTCTTAGCAACACGGTGCGACACGCGATCGGCGCTCAGCCTGCCCCCCGCAGGAGCGTGAGAGCGGACATTCTGGGACAACCTCATATCATGTCGTCCCAGAACGAGAGCCGCACCGCCCCTCCGCCATTTGTTGGTGGGAAGGCAGCAAGTTGTTAAATTGATCACATAAGCTCTGTTCTTAGTTGTACGAAGAGCTCTGAGAGCTGGGGGAGGAGAAACAGCAGTGCACTGGTTTTCCCAGTGAATAGTTGTGCGGGAGGGGCGTGTCAGGACAAATCTGACCATTAGAGAAGAGTAGTCTGAGTTCCCGGCATAGCTAGAGAACTGACCAAGCTGTGTTCTCATGCCTAGTGGGGTCAGTTTTTAATAGGAAAGCAGAGGGACTGGCAGGTACACCAGGGATTATACAAAAAGGAAGAAATACAAAGAGAACAGGAGACTTTTTCATACAAGTTCATGGTACAGCAGCCACATATCAGGAATATGAAATGTTGGGCTTACATTTGCTTTAAACACTTTAACTCTGAAAGATTTGACCCCCTTGACTAGGCGATTTTTTGTGATTCAGCACTGAGCTACTTTAACTGGTAATTGCACAGTCATGCAATCTGTTCCCAAATAAAATTCATGTCCCTTTTTCACACAAATAGAGCTTTGTTTTGGTGGCATTTCATCATCTCTGTGTTTTTTTATTTTGTGCGATATAAACATAAAAAGATTGACAATTTTGAAAATAAAACAATATTTTTTACTTTCTGCTATAAAACATATCCAATTAAAAACATGTAAAAAATCGAATTTTCTGTCCCAGTCTGCCCCTAATATATACACTCACCGGCCACTTTATTAGGTACGCCTTGCTAGTACCGGGTTGGACCCTCTTTTGCCTTTAGAACGGCCTTCATTCTTCATGGCATAAATTCAACAAGGTGTTGGAAACATTCCTCAGAGATTTTAGTCCAAAGTCACATGATAACATCACGCATTGGCTGCAGATTTGTTGGCTGCACATCCACGATGCGAATCTCCCGTTCCACCACATCCCAAAGGTGCTCTATTGGATGAGATGTGGTGAGTGTGGAGGCCATTGGAGGACAGGGACCTCATTGTCCAGTGGTGAGATGATTGGATCTTTGTGACATGGTACATTATCCTGCTGGAAGGAGCCATCAGAAGATGGGGACACTGTAGTCATAAAGGGATGGACATGGTCAGCAACAATACTCAGGTAGGCCGTGGTGTTTAAACGATGCTCAATTGGTATTAAGGGGCCCAAAGTGTGCCAAGAAAATATCCCCCACACCATTACATCACCACCAGCCTGAACCATTAATGCAAGGCAGGATGGATCCATGTCTTCATGATGTTTACACCAAATTCTGACCCCACCATCTGAATGTCGCAGCTGAAATCGAGACTCATCAGACCAGGAAACGTTTTTCCAATCTTCTATTGTCCAATTTTGGTGATCCTGTGAGAATTGTAGCCTCAGTGTCCTGTTCTAATCTGACAGAAGTGGCTGGTGGTTTGGTCTTCTGCTGCTGTAGCCCATCTGCCTCAAGGATTGATGTTTTATGAGTTCAGAGATGGTATTCTGCACACCTTGGTTGTAACGAGTGGTTATTTGGGTTACTGTTGCCTTTCTATCATCTGGAACCAGTCTGCCCATTCTCCCCTGACCTCTGACATCAACAAGGCATTTTGCTCCACATAACTGCCGCTCACTGGATATTTTCTCTTTTTCGGACCATTCTCTGTAAACCTGAGAGATGGTTGTGTGTGAAAATCCCAGTATATCAGCAGTTTTTGAAATACTCAGACCAGCCCCTCTGGCACCAACAACCATGCCACGTTCAAAGTCACTTAAATCCCCTTTCTTCCCCATTCTGATGCTCGGTTTGAACTTCAGCAAGTCGTCTTCACCACATCTAGATGCCTAAATGCATTGAGTTGCTGTTATGTGATTGGCTGATTAGCAATTTGTGTTACCAAGCAATTGAACAGGTATACCTAATAAAGTGGCCGATGTGTGTATACACAAGGGCTGTACCGAAAGTAATGCAAAAGTGGGCATAACTTTTTTATCAACTTACGTAGGCCGTTCAAATTTCACACGTTGGTAAAGTAATTCTTACTGTATAGGAACTCTTCTTCTTCTCATTTTTCATTGCAGGTAAATAATGAATTCCAAACATAAGCAAGGCTTCTGACTACATGCACACCACCAGAAATGTGTCCACAATGCCTTACTGAATCACCCCCCCGGTCAGTGGCGGCTGGTGGTGTTTTGTTTGGGGGGGCAGCAAACAACCGAACACCCTCCCTATGCAGCAACTCAAACAACGCCATCCCCCCGCGCACTGTCTGCCGGTCGGTTCACCAGCACTTACCCCCTCTAGGCAGCGGGCATTGGCAGGCATCCGAGGAGCAACGACATGGATCGGGCATCCAGGCATCGCCCAGCGGCTCTTCTCCTCCTTGCTTCCGCCGTGCGTCTCCTCCCCTCCTCCAAGGCATCCAAAAGGAGGGCCTGTCCTTATAGCCAATCGGGTGATGGGTATCAGACCCACTTCATGATTGGCAGGGAGTAGGAACAGTATTGCAACAGCAAATATGCATTCGCTGTTGCAACACACCTGGGTGGGCTCCGATCGCAGGCTCTGTGACCTAAGCCTTCCAAATTTTGAAGCCTATTAGAGCCTCTGGCTCTAATCAGGTGCTTAAAAAAAACTCTGGCTGCTGTAATTCATGCGCCCGGTGCCCTAAAAGGGACTGGACGCATGAACTGGGGGTGGCCACGACAGCCATGGATAGATTTATGCTATGTATGAATCTATCCATTGCATATAGGGGGGGCTTGGAGAGAGGGGGCAGTGCCTGGGCACCCCTAATGGATGGGCCGCCCCTGCCCCACAGTGTGCCTGGTATGTTTCTAGGTACTCACCTAGGCTTATTAACACTGTAGGGTTGATTTACTAAAGGCAAATAGACTGTTTACTTTGCAAGGGAAGTTGCACTTTGTAAGGGAATTTTCCCAAGAGCTAAGTGAATGGGGTGAAGCTCTTCTGAATTCCATCATCCAATTATGCACAAGTAAAAATGCTTTTTTTTTTTTTTTTTCCTTATACATTATTGTTTTTTTTTTTTTTTGCAAAGTCAAATTCTACCATGTTCACTAAGCTCTGGGGAAAATTCCATTTGCAATGTGAACAGCCTAGTTGCCTTCAGTAAATCAACCACTTTGTATACATGCCCTACAAAGAACAGATAAAGACCAGAGAATACTGCTGGCAATAAGTTTATGTATCAGAACAATACAGACAGGAATTGATGTCAGGTACACCCAAACTCTACTGGATCTGGAGGCAGAGGAGAGTTTTCCTCCTGTGAAGTCTGGAGATCATATGACCATCACATTGCCTCCACCTCCATCCCTGATAGAGAATAGAGAAATAAAAAGAAGATTCTAGAAGTCACCAGAGAGATCAACAAGAAGAGGCATTTTTTCTTTGCATAACCTTCCGGACGAGAGTTGCTTTGTGGTCCAGTCGGTCCTTCCACGCCTAAAGTCCAGCCCCGGCATGGTGGTGGTCCTTAACACCTTTTGGAGTCGTGTCTGGAGGCCCTGGGTTTCTTGGAGTTCTGTCGATTTGTCGATCCCGGCATCCATGCCTTTATGATTCGCTGTCGCTGACATTCAAGTCCACCTGTTCCTGTAAGAGTAGATATACTTCCACTTTTTGGTTGAAGATGTACCATCCCTGATCCTTCTCATACCGGACATTGCCAGCGTATTCCATCTCTGATTAGTCATCTTTTGGTGGTTGACGCATATGGCCCTTCTTAGGACCTTCACACTTATTGGACTTTTTCACATTTCCATTTGTGTTATTTCTGTATAATTGTTTTTTTGTATTATTCACTCACATGTTGATATACGAGTTCACTCCCTAGCGCTACATTATTTATCATTTCACTATTTATCAGAACAACACCAGGGCAGCCTAATCCTCTGAAGTGTTTCACGCTGGATAGCACATACTCATAGCCTAAGCATAGTCAGCGCAGTCCAGCGCCGGGGGATTAATAAGCTGCATTGAAGTTGCTCTGATACTGTAAATGATGACTTAAGGTGTTACAAGCAGTATTCTCTGCTACGTGCCTTCATCCGCACTTCATGGAACATGGTTAACTAATGGTGCTGGAAAATGTTGGCTGAGCTTCCATATTGGCGTTTACCATGGACATTAAAAAATTTACCAAGCAAAAAGAAAATTTAAAAAACATTTTAAAGTTTTGAAAAAAAAAGAAAAAACATCTAAAATCCTGGTCTGCAATAAACTCAATTGCAGTCACTGTGCCCATCAAACGCAACTACTAGGCCCATCAAACGCAGCCACTGTGCCCATCAAACGCAGCCACTGTGACTATCAAACGCAGCAATTGTGCCCATCAAACGCAGCCACTGTACCCATAAATTGCTGCCACTGTGCCATCAAATGCAGCCACTGTGCCCATCAAACACAGCCGCTGTGCCATCAAACACAGCCTCTGTACCCATAAATTGCCGCCACTGTGCCATCAAAGGCTGCTACTGTACCCATCAATTGCTGCCAGTGTGCCCATCAATTGCCACTACTGTGCCCCATCAATTGCTGAATGAATGACTTGTATAGCGCTACCTATGCGAACTGAATTGCCTCAGGGCGCTTTGCCGCCAGTGTCCATGGTGCAGTCCTTTACCCCATAGGGTCCCGACGCGCTTACAAACACATACACATATTTTTGGTCAATTTTTTTTAGACAGGGTCTAATTAACCTACCAGCATGTCTTTGGAGTGTGGGAGGAAACTGGAGTACTCGGAGGCACAGGGAGAACATGCAAACTCCAGGCAGATGGTGTCGGGGTCGGGATTTGAACCAGCGACCCTATTGCTGCTAGGTGAAAGTGCTAACCACTACACCACTGTGCTGCCGGTGCGCATTGCCCGGGAGTCGGGACTTACCTGTCTCGCAGTGGGTCACAGCGGCGTCCTCCACGTCCACTCTCCATGATGTCTCCGGTCCTCTCTATCAGGCGTCCAATTACAGTGCCTGTTGTTTCAGCCAATCAGATGACAAGTAACCAGACCCGAGCACCTGATTGGCTGAGACCAGGGTGCCATGACGAGGCTCTGTGGCTTGCGCATGTGTTTGCAAATGAGTGCGGACTAAACCCCTGTTTTTAACGCATACTGTTAGACAGGTTAATTGGTTGTCTGCGAGCTGGTGGTAAGTAGGCTTGGATTATTTCCTGGGCATTCCCCAGGCTTTGTTGGCTTCCTTAAAAAACCCCGCCGGTGTAATTCAGGTGCCCGGCGCCCATCAAGGGGCCGGACACCTGAATAGGGGGCGGCAGCGGCGACCATAGATAGATACATGCAATGCATGAATCTATCTATGGTGTGAGAGAGGTGACAGGAGAGAGGGGGCGGCGCTCCTGCGCCCTTTATGGACGCACCGCCACTGGTGTACACAGCGCTATTGGGTACAGGGGCGTGGCCACCATTGCTGCAAAAGGAGGCAGAAAGAGGACTGTGGACTTTCCTGCTACAGGAATCCACTTGACTACTGTGTGGGAAAACTGTGTACAAGACTCAAGCATGCTGAGTAGGACTGTGCCAAGCTGTGTTGCAGGAGGAAAAGCGCTGCTGCCAGAGACTGCCTGCAGGGAGAAGACCATGCGCTGCATGTGCTACACTGTTGTTCCAGAGTGTTCCTATTATGTCCTGCATTCCAGTGTTCCAGTTGTATCCTGTGTTTAAGTTTTCTAGTTGCCCAGATCAAAAAGTATTCACCTCCTGCTACAGCTACAGAGAGCTGTCTCAAAAGGACCATTCTGGACAGAGATAGGAGTCATCAGTGCATTTGGCTGCCATCGTGTTGTTAACCTTGTAGGTTCTACCATAAGGACCCCATCACCAGCAGGACTTTGTTCAGTTTACCACAGCCAGCGGTGTAGACAGGGCCTCTTGTATTTTAGACATGCTTCCCTGTTTTGTACATCGATATGTCGTTGGGAAGTGCTTTCTTATTGTCTGGTGTCTGCTTGCTCTACTGGGCTTGTACCATTGATCATTCATTTGCTGAGAAAACCGCCAAAAACAAGAAACAGGATTTAACAGGTGGATGGTCTCCCAGAAAAACATAAACAATCAACTTTATTGCATAAATCAATAAAATCAGAGGGGTATATCAACCCCTGTATTATAAAAACATGTACCACAGATGTCAGGAGGAGTATTGCAGAACAACATCCCCAACCAACATATTTCTAAATATTTATATCAGCAGCATCATACACTTCCGCAATGATGCCAGATAAATGGCTATCAAGAGTTTTTAACCACAATTGATGTTAGCAAAGGATCCACAAAGCAAGACTCCAAGGAGTTTCGCCCTAATGGGCTTTTTCAAGAGAATTATGGGGGTTGTTCTTGGTTAGTACTCTTAAAATCCAAAGATCAGCTCACCCACACATGGAGTCCAACTCTTAGTCGAAGCAGTCATGGTCACTGTGGCGTATATCGCTAATCCAAGGATACCCCCCTTAATTGCTTTCTTCTTTAATTAAGTTCTGATTTTGTTGATTTATGCAATAAAGTTGATTGTTTTCTAAGTAATATTTATGTTTTTCTGTAAGACCATCTACCTGTTAAATCCTGCTTTTTGAGATTAGCGTTTTTCTCTGCCAATGAATGATTACAATTACACTATATTGTTAAAAGATTTGGGACACCTGCCTTTACACGCACATGAACTTTAATGGCATCCCAGTCTTAGTCTGTAGAGTTCAACATTGAGTTGGCCCACCCCCTTTGCAGCTATAACAGATTCGACTCTTCTGGGAAGGCTGTCCACAAGGTTTGGGAGTGTGTCTATGGGAATGTTTGACCATTCCTCCAGAAGCGCATTTGTGAGGTCGGGCACTGATGTTGGACAAGAAGGCCAGGGTCACAGTCTCCGCTCTAATTCATGCCAAAGGTGTTCTATCGGGTTGAGGTCAGGATTCTGTGCTGATGAGTCAAGTTCCTCCACCCTAAACTCGCTCATCCATGTCTTTATGGACCTTGCCTTGTGCACTGGTGCCGACCGACCTGAGGATTGTCATCAGGATGCCGGCGCCAGACAGAAACACATGTAACTGACAGTGGCATACTTACTATGTGCTACTGCCATCACTAGGGTTGGTGGCACCTGGTGCAGTAAAACATGGTGTCACCCCCACCACCAAAAAAAAAAAAATGTTTTCCTGTTTTCTCAAAGTGTGCCAAAGATGCAGCATGGGGGACTTTTGGCACACTTTCAGAAAATGCAGAAACAAATTTGCAAACTAATATGAAACTATAGGACTGCAGCTATAACTGCGGGTAAAATGTAGGAAGACCCCCTTTACATTACACAGCTCCGGTACCTCTGGACCCCTTTACATTACACAGCCCCATAACTCTGCACCCCTTTACATTACACAGCCACCACACCTCTGGTCTCTTTTACATTACACAACTCTACTCCTCTAGACTCTTTTACATTACACATCCCCCACACCTCTTGACCCCTTTACATTACACAGCTCTGCACCTCTGGACCCTTTACATTACACAGCCCCCACACCTCTGGACCCCTTTAAATTACACAGACCCCACATCTCTGGACTCTTTTACATTACACAGCCCCCCCCACACCTCTGGCCCTCTTTGAATTACACAGCCCCTACCCCCTTCAGCTCTACCCCTTCCTACCTTATTTGGGCAAGCAGAGGGGAGACACAGGAGAGTGGAGCAGGGAGCAGAGTGGGAGAGAGGAACAGCAGCACTAAATAGACAGCAGGAGCTGCCGGAGTACATTTTCCAAGTTAACCAGCAGGTGATTGGTTCCTAGGTGGCGGAAGCTCTGGCTGTCTACTCAGCACTAATGTTTCTCTCTCCCGTTCTGCCTCCTGCTCCCTGCTCTGCTCTCTTGTGTTAGTGAACGGCGGAGGCAATCCAGCGGCCAGACCTGAATGTCACCCCTCTGCTGGGTGTCACCCGGGTGTGGCCCGCACCCCCATAGCGATGCCACTACTGACACCCCCCAATACGTGGCCCCCGCCGTTGGTACGCCACTAGCTGACATTTTAAGAGTTCCCTTCACTGGAACTAAGGGGCCAAGCTCAACCCCTGAAAAGCAACCCCACACCATAATCTCCCCTCCACCAAATGATTTGGACCAATGCACAAAGCATAAAGACATGGAAGAGTGAGTTTGGGGTGAAGGAACTTCACTGGCCCGCACAGAGTCTTGACGTCAACCCGATAGAACACCTTTGGGATGAATTCAAGCGGAGACTGCGAGTAAGGCCATCTCATCCACATCAGTGCCTGACCTCACAAATGCGCTTCTGGAAGAATGGTCAAACATTAAAATTCATGTGCATGTAAAGGCAGGTGTCTCAATACTTTTGACAATATAGTGTATATTAACGAGATAGTGGATTGTGATAGTTCTTGCCTAAAATTAGGTTAGATTCTTTTACCCATTTTATAAAAAAATAAATGCATTACAATTATGTTCTTAGGTCAAGGACAGGGCAGGTCATCACAGGTGCAGGGCAGAAAGACACCGTACAATCAAGTATCTCCTTTGTGGATGGCGATACATATATTTCAGTATGCACTTTTTTACAGTAAGCACATATCTTATCAATATCTGTGGGTAACGTTATTATTTAACCAGTTGCCACCTGTCCACCGTCAAATGAGGGCAGGGTGGTGCGGCTCTCGTTCTGGGACAGTGTCCTAGAATGGCCGCTCTCGCGCGCCCGCGGGGGCGCGCAGCGATCGTGGCGGCGCAGCACGACAATCATGGCCGTGCCATGTTGCTATGACACGGCATGACTCGCCTCACACTGACAGAGTTTGTGGCGAGGAGAGCCGATCAGTGGCATCTCCACGCAGGGGGACATCTACACATGTAATCAGGGCACTGATCATCAGTGCCCTGATTACAATATAGCGCCAACTGTGTCACCAATGAGTGCCCACAAGTGTCAGCAATCAGTGCACACCACTGCCCACAAGTGCCACCAATCAGTGCCCATTAACGATGCCAGTCAGTGCTGGCTATCAGTGCCGCCTATCAATGCTGCCCATCATTGCCCATCACTGTGTCCATCAATGCCCATCAGTGTCGCCCATCAGTGCCACCCATCAGTGCCCATCAGTACCGCTTATCCGTGCCAACCAGTGCCCCCTATCAGTGCCCACCAGTGCCACCTAACAGTGCCCATCAGTGCGCATATCAGTGCTTATCAGTGCCACATATCAGTGCCCATAAGTGCGGCATATTAGTGCCTCCTCATCAGTGCCACCTAATCAGTGCCCATAAGTGCCACCTCATCAATGCCCACCAGTTCAGCCACATATCAGTGCTCATAAGTGCGGCGAATTAGTGCCTCCTCATCAGTGCCACCTAATCAGTGCCCATCAGTGCCTCCTCATCAGTGCCACCTAATCAGTGCCCATCAGTGCCGCCTCATCAGCGCACATCAGTGAAGGAGAAAAAGTACTTAGTTACAAAATTTACTGACAGAAACTAAGTAAAAAAATGTTTTTTTTCCAAATGTTTGGTCTTTTCTTTTTTTTTTTTGTAAAAAATAAAAAAAAGCAGTGATTAAATACCACCAAAAGAAAGCTCTATTTGTGTGAAGAAAATGATAAAAATTTCATCTGGGTACCAACATGACCGCGCAATTTCCTTCAAAGAGCGACAGCACTGAAAGCTGAAAAAATGGCCTGGACAGGAAGGGGGTGTAAGTGGCCTGTAGGCAAGTGGTTAAAAACACTTTCAAGTGACCTAAAATCATTTTAGGAAATGAAAATAAAAAAAATAAAAAAAGACTAACAAAAAGCCTATTTTATCTTGGTCTTGTACACATCTCTTGATTCCAAAGTAATTATAAATGTCAGGGCATTCATTGTCAATATTTAGCAAATTAGTGTTTCTGTATCCATTAAACTTGAGTGTTCCAATTTATGAAAAAAACGCATTTAGCTATCTCAATGAATAGACCTTCCACATGATAATATGTACATCTCTACATGATCAAAAGAATAGTCCACTCAGGGTCTAATTTGATCAAATATCTAGACCTGCTTGAAAGCTTGATTGCACGATACTTCTCAATGGCACTCACTCCATTAGAGACGCAAACTATTATTTTGTGTGACATGACATTGAATTGTCACCCGGCTCCATATGTCAGTCTTTTGTTGTTTGTTGTACGACTTTGAAACTAGTCTCACGCCATCTTTTCAAATGTAAATAGTTGGAAATGATGAGCGTGCTTCAGCGCCTATAAGCAATGCAAGACTTCTGAAAACTAGGATGCAGCAGTGATCTATAGAGGTCACATGAATTACATGCTTGGCCAACTGGAAAAGAGTGTTTTATTTCTGACCCCAAACAAAACCTTTCTACTTCTCAGGGTTTATCCACAATTCCTGCCCCTTTACACGCATTTGGCTGCAGAAAACATGGAAAAAATAATACAATATAATACAATATTTAACCACTTAAGGACCGAGCCTCTTTCTGAGATTTGGTGTTTACAAGTTAAAAACATTTATTTTTGCTAGAAAATTACTTAGAACCCCCAAACATCATATATGTTTTTTTCTAACACCCTAGAGAATAAAATGAATACTTTATGTCACACCGTATTTGCGCAGCGGTCTTACAAGCGCGCTTTTTTGGAAAAAAATACACTTTTTTAAATTAAAAAATAAGACAACAGTAAAGTTAGCCCAATTTTTTTACACTGTGAAAGATAATGTAATGCCGAGTAAATTGATACCCAACATGTCACGCTTTAAAATTGCGGCCACTCATCGAATGGCAACAAACTTTTACCCTTAAAAATCTCCATAGGTCCATTTGTTTAAAAAATTCTACAGGTTGCATGTTTTGAATTACAGAGGAGGTCTAGGGCTAGAATTATTGCTTTTGCTCTAACGATCGTGGCAATACCTCACATGTGTGGTTTGAATACCGTTTTCATATGCTGGCGTTACTCACGTATGCGTTCGCTTCTGCACGCAAGCTCAACGGGACGGGGCGCGTTTAAAAAAAATAAAAAAATTCTTATTTATTTTACCTTTTATTTTTTATTTTTACTCTGTTCTTTTAAAAAAAATTGTGTCACTTTTATTCCTATTACAAGGAATGTAAAAATCCCTTGTAATAGAAAAAAGCATGACAGGAACTCTTAAATGTGAGATCTGGGGTCAAAAAGACCTCACATCTCATATTTACACTAATATGGATATGGCGACGGGTGGGGGCCATCTTCCCCTCACTCGTCTCCATACCTAACAGGACACGGGACCTGATCACCTCCGCTGCTACTGACAGCTTCGATAAGCGGCACCGGAGCGCAGTGGGAGGGGGGGCCTCTCTTGCCGCCGATAACAGTAATCTTGCGGTGAACCCGCCACAGAGACCACTTTTCTCTGAAAGCGGACCACTCACTCTTGAAGAGGATACTGGGGTTATGGCAGCTAGCTTCTGCCATAACAATGATACTCCTCTTCAAAGTAGCAACGTAAAAGTAGCAACGTAAAACGATGGCGGTTGGTCCGTAAGTAGTTAAGGAAAGATAGGAACAGATAGGCCGCCTAAAAACCATTGAAATTAGTCACTGGAAACAAAGAGCAAGATGAACCTATTAAATATTTCTTTAGCTCTGAGTATACAATGGAACATATCATTGCTATGTACAATAAGATGATGGTGACACAGTTTCAAATGGACTACAACGTTGGGCTTTAAAATAATATATTGGGGCACTATTCCTTCCACTGATATGAGGTACTATTCCTTCCACTGACACCAAAGGCGGAGCACTATTCCTCCAGCTGACAACATTGGGGTACTGTTCCTCCCATTGACCCCAAAGATGGGGAAGTAATTCTACTATAAACACCAGTAATGAGAAAACTATCCCTCCCACTGACACCAATAATGTCATTTTTTTTACTCCCACTAAGCACCAAGCCTATGGCATTGTTTACTCCCAGCGATACTTTTCTACTCCCACTGGCCAAGGTCTGACCCCCCTTAAGTGTGAAGGACAGTAAACTGGCCCTTTGTTTTGAAAGTTTTGAGACCCCTGGGTAAGAGGAATCATAGTGCCCAGCAGGGCGTGCTAGCTGTCAAATAACACCTCTGACTGTATCTCATCAACACAACTGAGACTGGGCTCATTGCCCACTGGACAGATACAGTAAGTATTCAACATGTTCCTTTATGGGGTGTCTCTGTTTGGATCCTTAGACCCATGGGCGTGATGGCGTCAGAACCAGTCCACCTCACAAGACCACTAGATTGCGCGGAGGGGGGATAATCGGGGGTCAGGATCACTGTGAAATGGACCTATGTCCATGGACATTAAACTATTATATTCCCTGACCTCTCAGGATTTTTTTTTAATTTTGAAGTTATTCATTCTTGAAGATCCTCAAAGATCCCAAAAAACAAACTGGTTTCAATAAGTTTCTAAAAGCTTAGACATAGCTCCCAACTGTCCCTGATTTCGAGGGACTGTCCCTAATTTGGAACAATGTCCCTCTGTCCCTCGTTCCTCCTCATTTGTCCCTCATTTTGGTCTGATCTATATAGTTGTATATAAAATGCACTTTTTATCTTTCAAAAAGAGTTTCCCAGTGTAAACCTTCCATCCAAATTCTAAATTGCTGCATTTGTCAATTTTAAAAGCCAAAATAAAGGAATAGTAGTGGTAAAAAAAAGCCCTTGTGGATTAAATAAACATTTTGTTTTGGTTAATTCTCCTTTAAGGGGGTGTGGCAGGGGGTGTGTCCTATGCCTACATACGTTTGCTAGTAAGTGTCCCTCATTCCCATCTCAAAATGTTGGGAGGTATGGCTTAGAAATACCTGGGGGTTGCTTACATTAAAAAGCTGGCATCCTGCCAACAATCTATTCTCATAGAAAAGCATAATGTTTGTGTTGTGAACTTTGTATATGGAATTCCTCACAGTGCTTATAGATACAGAGATGAATGAGGGCTTGTTTTGAAGTACTGTTCACTTTAAGTCTTACACTGATACTGGATAAAATATATAAATCATATATAATAGTATGTGCTAAAGATTAACAACCAGCATGGGTTTATGAGATACAGAATGTCAGACAAATTTTCTTTCTATTTATGAGGAAGTAAGCAAAAACTTGGACAGAGGGGTGGAGTAGCTGATATAGAATATTTGGACTTTGCTAATGTGTTTGATGGGACTAAAAACAGACAATTAATGTGTAAATTGAAGTTTAATTTAATAGAAAATGTAGTTTTCAAATGGATAGAAAGCTATCTTCTGACCATTACTCATTTACCTGTTCATAAGCGAGAGAGTTGGAGATTAAAAGTATTCTTTCTGTGCTTGCAGATGCAACAAAGCTCTATAGCGGAATCAAGTCCTTGTGACATTGACATGTGTATAAGTTAATGGAAAATAGAAAACTATGCTCTGAGATAATAGAAAGCAGCTGAAACTCACTAGACAAATTGTGTAAACAAATAAATAAAAATAATAGTGCAGTGCTTATGGTGTTAGAAATAATACCATGCAATGAACAAGTATTATTGCAATGAATGTGACATGGAAAACCGTTACTATGCACACAAACAGCAAAACCTGAAATGCAACAACAAATTAAAATGTGAATAACGTGCTGTGATCAATAAAGCAAAAATAGTAATGAATGTATAACGTTCAATGACTCCAAAATAAAGTTCATTAAAAATAAAACATTAAAAATAGCCCACCAAGAAATTGAAATCCTTAAGTGAAGATGAAGATACCCATGTGAAGGGAATAGAAAAAACACTGGTCACTGGTTTGTGCAATCCACCAAAGAGTAAAATAGGCACCCTTTACCAGAAAATGTGGACTCATATATTGGTTTGTAATGAGTAAACCAAACATATGTGAGGTAATACCTCAAACTTGTCCAGCTGTATCAGATGGATGGTCTGTATACACCCCGTCACCAGTTGAAGGAAGAGGTTCCACTTTGAACAGACTCCCAACGGACAGCAAACATCAGAAAGTAAGGCCACTCCCGAACATGTATGTAGGGAATAAATGGCCACACATAGTGTAAAACTATATGATAACGTTTTATTGTAAAAACAGGTATGCACTTACACAATGTCAGAAACCATGAATCAGACCGAGATAGAAGTACAGTTAAATCATACTTGTTTAATAATAAAAGTAAATAGAACAAACGTAGTTAAAACATAGACAAAGTTTGGTAACGAGAATGGATAGTCAGACAAACCAGAAAGTCAGGAAGCCAGGAATCAGTGTAGTGGAACAGCAAGCAGGATCTGGAGCCAGAAGGAATGTCAGCCAAGCAAGTCTTTAACAGGAGTGCAGGAGAAAGTCACTGTGATGTTGGCCAAGGCGAAGGCAGAGATCATCTGGGCTGGGCGGCTTAAGTAAGCATGACTGACAAGCAGGCTATCATCAACAGGTGAGTCACTGTGGAGAGATAAGAGCTGGCAATTAGCCGACAGCTGAGCAGCCAGCTCAGAGAAAGAAGGGCTGAGCCCAGCCCCGACAGTACCCCCTCCTCAACGACCCCTCTCCCTCAGAGGGCCACCAGGCTTGAGGGGAAAACGTCTATAGAAATCAAAGAGGACAGGGGCATGTACGTCTGAGGATGAGACCCAAGAGCGCTCCTCCGTACTGTACCCTTTCCAATTCACCAGGTACTGTATGCGCCCACGGAACCTACGGGAGTCAACAATGGACTGTACTTCATACTCCTCATGGTTCTCAACCTGTACGGGGTGAGGACGAGGCACGAGGTGGTAAAGCGGTTTAAGACCAAAGGTTTTAATAAGGAGACATGAAATACATTTGAAATACGCATATTAGAAGGAAGGTCTAATGCGTAAGCCACTGGATTAATCCTGCGAAGAATACGGAAAGGCCCAATAAACTGAGGTGAAAACTTCAGTAAGGGAACACGAAGTTGGAGTTTGCGAGATGACAGCCAGACCCTGTCCCCAGTCTGGTAGGAAGGCGCAGGCAGGCGTCTGTGGTCAGCATAGAGTCTGTACCTATCATTAGTATCTCGCAAAGCCTCTTGGACTTGTGCCCAACTGGAACGAAGACCACGGAGATGCTCCTCTAACGCAGGAATACTCTGCAGAACAAATGAGTCAGGAAACATGGAAGGTTGGAAACCATAGTTCGTCATAAACAGGGACAATCAGGAAGCAGAATTCAAGGCACTATTGTGAACAAACTCTGCCCATGGTAAGAGGTCTGACCAGTTGTAATGATGGTCAGCAACGTAAGAACTTCTCCAAGGACTGATTAGCTTGTTCTGCGGCCCCATTATGCCGCGTACACATGGAAGGACTTTTCGATGGACTTGTTCCGGTGGACTTTTCGACGGACTTTCCGACGGACTTTCCGACAGACTTTCGACTGAATGGACTTGCCTACACACGATCAACTAAAGTCCGACGGATTCGTACGTGATGACGTACGACTGGACTAGAATAAGGAAGTTCCCAGCCAGTAGCCAAGAGCTGCCCTAGCGTCGGTTTTTGTCCGTCGGACTAGCATACAGACGAGCAGACTTTTCGACCGGACTCGAGTCCGTCGGAAAGATTTGAAACATGTTTCATTTCTAGGTCCGTCGAACATTTGGGGAAAAAAGTCCGCTGGTGCCCACACACGATCGAATTATCTGACGGAGTCCGGTCCACCGGACCAAGTCTGCCGTAAAGTCCGGTTGTGTGTACGCGGCATTAGACTGCGGGTGATACGCACTGGAGAAAGCAAGCTGAATTCCCAACTGTGCACAAAAGGTTTGCCAGAACCAAGACACAAACTAACTACCCCTGTCCGAGACAATCACCTTAGATAGGCCATGTTCCAATTTATGAAAAAAACGCATTTAGCTATGTACATCTCTATGTGATCAAAAGAATAGTCCACTCAGGGCCTAATTTGATCAATTATCTAGACCTGCTTGAAAGCTTGATTGCACGATACTTCTCAATGGCACTCACTCCATTAGAGACGCAAACTATTATTTTGTGAGACATGACATTGAATTGTCACCCGGCTCCATATGTCAGTCTTTTGTTGTTTGTTGTATGACTTTGAAACTAGTCTCACGCCATCTTTTCAAATGTAAATAGTTGGAAATGATGAGCGTGCTTCAGCGCCTATAAGCAATGCAAGACTTCTGAAAACTAGGATGCAGCAGTGATCTATAGAGGTCACATGAATTACATGTTTAGCCAACTGGAAAGGAGTGTTTTATTTTTGACCCCAAACAAAACCTTTCTACTTCTCAGGGCTCATTTACAATTCCTGCCCCTTTATATTCATTTGGCTACAGAAAACATGGAAAAAGTATACAATATAATACAATATTTAGGACAAGATAGGAACAGATAGGCCACCTAAAAACCATCAGAATTAGTCACTGGAAATAAAGAGCAAGAGGAACCTATTAAATATTTCTTTAGCTCTGAGTATACAATGGAACATAGCAATGCTATGTACAATAGGATGATGGTGACACAGTTTCAAACGGACTGCAAGGGCTTAACGTTGGGCTAGATAGTTTACAACCACAACCACAAGTCATGAAATGCCTGAATGAGTTTCTAAGGGATCGTTTCCACTTTTTTGAGAATTTTTCAAGCCCAGCTTGTTCCAACACGAAGCAAAAATTGTACCCATATTTAGATAGGTATCCAGGTCCTCAACAAAAAACTGCAGATCTTTAGAGCAAACCTGTTGCTAGCATAAAAAAGCAAACAGAGCCAGCCTGTAAAATAATATATTGGGGCACTATTCCTTCCACTGATATGAGGCACTATTCCTTCCACTGACACCAAAGGCGGAGCACTATTCATCCAACTGACACCAACATTGGGGTACTGTTCCTCCCATTGACCCCAGAAATGAGGAAGTAATTCTCCGATTAACACCAACGATGGGGCACTATTCCTCCCACTGACACCAATGATGTATTTTCTTAACTCCCACTAAGCACCAAGCCTATAGCATTGTTTACTCCCAGCGATACTTTTCTACTCCCACTGTCCAAAGTCCAGCCCCCCTAAAGTTTGAAGGACAGTAAATTGACCCTTTATTTTGAAATTTTTGAGACCCCTGGGCAAGAGAAATCATAGTGCCCAGGAGGGCACGCTATCTGACACACCTGGAATTGTCAAAGAACAGCGTTGACTATATCTCATCAACACAACTGAGACTGGATTCTCTGCCCACTGGACAGATAAGTATGGGGTGGCTCTGTTGGGATTTTTAGACCTATGGGCTTGATGATGTCAGGAACAGTCCACTGTACAAGACCACTAGATTGCGGGGGGGGGGGATCGGGGGTCCTGATCACCGTGAAGTGGACCTATGTCCATGGACATTAAACTATTATTTTCCCTAACCTCTCAGGATTTTTTCAATTTTGAAGTTATTAATTCTTGAAGATCCTCAAGGATCCCAAAAAAAACTGGTTTCAATCAATTTCTAACAGCTTAGAAATACCTGGTGGTTGCTTACATTAGAAAGCTGGCATCCTGCCAACAATCTATTCTCATAGAAAAACATGGTGTTTGTGTTGTGAACTTTGTAAATTGAATTCTTCACAATGCTTATAGATACAGAGATGAATGAGGGCTTGTTTTGAAGTACTGTTCACTTTAAGGCTTATGCCGCATACACACGGTCGGAATTTCCGACAACAAATGTTTGATGGGAGCTTGTTGTCGGAAATTCAGACCATGTGATCTGGATCTCAAATTTTCCGACAACAAAATCGGTTGTCGTAAATTCCGATTGTGTGTACACAATTTCAACGCACAAAATTTCACGCATGCTCAGAATCAAGCAGAAGAGCCGCACTGGCTATTGAACTTCATTTTTCTCGGCTCGTCATATGTGTTGTACGTTACCGCATTCTTGGCGATCAGAATTTCCGACAACATTTGTGTGACCGTGTGGCAAGACAAGTTTGAGCCGACATCTGTCGGAAAAAAAACCATGAATTTTGTTGTCGGAATGTGCGATCGTGTGTATGCGGCATTACACTGATACCGGATAAAATATATAAATCATATATAATAGTGTGTTCTAAAGATTAACAGGCAGCATGGGTTTATGAGATACAGAATGTCAGACAAATTTTCTTTCTATTTATGAGGAAGTAAGCAAAAACTTGGACAGAGTGGTGGAGTAGCTGATATAGAATATTTGGACTTTGCTAATGTGTTTGATGGGACTAAAAACAGACAATTAATGTGTACATTGAAGTTTAATTTATTAGAAAATGTAGTTTCCAAATGGATAGAAAGTTATCTGATCATTACTCATTTACCTGTTCATAAGCGAGAGAGTAGGAGTTTAAAAGTATTCTTTCTGTGCTTGCAGATGCCACAAAGCTCTATAGCGGAATCAAGTCCTTGTGACATTGACATGTGTATAAGTTACAATGAATAATAGAAAACTGTGCTCTGAGATAATAGAAAGCAGCTGACACTCACTAGGCAAATCGTGTAAACAAACAAAATAAAAATAATAGTGCAACGCTTATGGTGTAAGAAATAATACCGTGAATAAACAAGTATTAATGCAATGAATGTGACATGGAAAACCATTACTATATACACAAATAAGGATGAGCTGAACACCCCCGGTTCGGTTTGCACCAGAACATCCGAACAGGCAAAAAATTTGGACGAACAAACGAACATTAATAAAGTCTATGGAACACGAACATGAAAAATCAAAAGTGATAATTTTAAAGGCTTATATGCAAGTTATTGTCATAAAAAGTGTTTGGGGACCCAGGTCCTGCCCCAGGGGACATGTATCAATGCAAAAATAATGCTTTTTAAATAATGCTTAAAGTGAAACAATAAAGATGAACTATTCCTTTAACCGCGTGCTGACCAACCGCCGCAGTTGTACTGCGGCAACATGGCTGCGCGAATTGCCGTCATGTTACGTCGGTAATATAGACGGCCACTAGGGGGCGCCCCCTGCTCGCCCACGGAGCCGATGCGAGTGCCCGGCGGTCGCGATCACCGCCATGCTCCAGCAATCGCTCGGGGCACACAGAGAATCGGGATCTGTATATGTAAACACACAGTTTCCAGTTCTCTGAGGGGAGAACTGACATATCGTCTGTTCATACAGAGTATGAACAGCGATCTGTCATCTCCTCTGCACAGTCCCATGCCCCCTTCAGTTAGAACACACAATAGGACACACTTAACCCCTTCACTGCCCCCTATTGGTTAACCCCTTTACTGCCAGTGACATTTTTACAGTAATCAATGCAATTTTATAGCACTGATCGCTGTAAAAATGCCAGTGGTCCCAAAAATGTGTCAAAATTGTCCGACATGTCCGCCATAATGTTGCAGCCCCGATAAAAATCGCAGATCGCCCCCATTATTAGTAAAAAAAAATAATAATAAAAATGCCATAAATCTATCCCCTATTTTGTAGACGCTATAACTTTTGCGCATACCAATGAATATACGCTTATTGTGATTTTTTTTTACCAAAAATATGTAGAAGAATACAAATTGGCCTAAACTTTATATATTTTTGGGGGATATTTATTATAGCAAAAAGTAAAAAATATTGCGTTTTTTTCAAAATTGACGCTCTTTTTTTGTTTATAGCGCAAAAAAAAAAAACGCAGAGGCGATCAAATACCACCAAAAGAAAGCTCTATTTGTGGGGAAAAAAGGACCCAAAATATCTCAACCTGGTTGAGAAACCCTCTGCATTGGACTGGATCACCCCCAAATCGCTGGGGAAGTGGAGCAGAACCAGACATACCACTGATAGAGATAGTACTCTGTGCCTGCACAGAGACTGGAGATGCAGCAGGGATGGCCTGCAACACATGTTATACCGGAGCAGCCACAGTGGGAGATTCCAGGTGAGCCGTGCTACTCAGGAGTGTTTGTAACGCCATGGCAGGCTGATCCATGAGGTGATCCTGTTCATCCAATCTGGACAAAATATTACCAACAAGTGGATTGACTGCATCTTCTGAATTAATGGCCTTCACCTACTATCAGAAACCATGAATCAGATCAAGACAGAAGTACAGTTAAATCACACTTCTTTAATAGTAAAAGAAAAAAGAACAAATGTAGTCAAAACATAGCCAAAGTTCGGTAACCGGAACAAATAGCCAGACAAGCCAAAAAGTCAGGAACCCAGGAATCAGCGTACTGGAACAGAAGCAGGATCTGGAGCCAGAAGGAATGTCATCCAAGCAAGTCTTTAACAGGAGCGCAGGAGAAAGTCACTGTGATGTTGACCATGGCAAAGGCAGAGATTATCTGGGCTGGACAGCTTAAGTAAGCAGGACTGATGAGCAGAATATCATCAACAGGTGAGTCATTGTGAAGAGATAGGAGCTGGCAATTAGCTGACAGCTGAGCGGCCAGCCCACACAAGGAAGGGCTGAGCCCAGCCCTGACACACAAGTCCACTTGAAAAGCACATATAAAATCCAAAGATGTATCATGAGCATCATCAAATGCGTTTAGTCCTATTGGACATTATCTGGGGTGTTTTTTTTCATTTTTCTTTTTTGATGAACTTTAATTTTGGAGTCATTGAACTTTTTACATTCATTACTATTTTTGCTTTAATGATCAAAGCACGTTATTCACATTTTAATTTGCTGTTGCATTTCGAGTTTTGCTATTTGTGTGTAAAAGTTAGAGTTTGATGCACTTTTTTATTTGAAATGAGGTGTTTTGTTGATTGTATGATGAATGCAACAGTCTAGGGAAAATATAACTAGGTGTATTAACCCCTTCCGTTTGTGCTATAGTCGAAAGACAGCTACAGCTTGGTCATACTTTTCTGGAAGGACAGCCATGGACATCCTCCCATGATCGTGCTGACACCCCCCCCCCCCACGCGCGGCACGCGGGCCTCATGCTCTGTGATTACTGAGTCCTTCAGATGACAGCTGATCATGGATCTAAACACAAGCCAGTTATCTGCTTTCCTTTCCTCACCCTGACAGCATGAGGAAGGGAGAAGAGAGCCGATAACCAGCCTGTAATAAAGGGACATCTACACTGATAATCAGGGCAGTGATTATCAGTGCCCTGATTATCAGTGCAGTCCCAAAAGTGTCCACTAATGCTGCCTTTCAGGGCCCACCAGTGCTGCCAATCAGTGCCCATCAGTACTTTTGACCAGTGCCTATCAGTGCTGCCAATCAGTGCCCATCTGTGTAACCTATCTCTGCTGCCTATCAGTGCCCAAAGGTGCCACCTACAAGTGCGTATCAGTGTCCATCAGTGCCGACTATTAGTGCCGCCTATTAGTGCCCATCAGTTCCACCTATCAGTGCCCATCAGTGCCACCCTTCAGTGCAGCCTCATCAGCGCACATCAGTGAAGGAGAAAAATGACCCGTTTGCAAAATGTTATAACAAACTATGAAAAAAAAAATTCTCAAAATGTTTGCTATTTTTTAGTTTGTTTAGCAAAAAAATAATGGTGATAAAATACTACTAAAAGAAAGCTCTATTGTGTGAAAAAAATAATAAAAATGTTGCATGGGTACAGTGTTGCATGACTGTGCAATTGTCATTCAAAGTGTGACAGCGCTGAAAGCTGAAAATTGGCCTGGGCAGGAAGTCAAAGTGCCCAGTAGCAAATGGTTAATGATGAAGAACGATCTTGATGTTCTGAGAATATCAACTTAAGATGCAATACCAAGTTTCTGAATCATGCAGGTCAAACTCACATTACATATGAGGACCACACCAATCCAGTAAAAAGATTCCAGCAATTTGGTAATTATCAATAAAGTAATAGTAATTCTGGAGTATGTGGCTGTTAAATTATCTAAACAGTTGTAGCATTTATCAGCTGGAGGATAGTGGGTGCCTAAATCATTTTAAATCCTTGAAGCCCAACTCTGGGGAAAAAAAAAGCTTTCCCTTGCAATGGAGCTGTGCCCATGCTGCAAGAGTTAATTGCTCGTTTTTGTCTAAGAGATTGGGGGACGGAGTTATACTTACCTAATCCTCCCTGCACAAGTCCCTGTGGCTCCTGCCCAGATTCCCTCCAGCCCCCTGGACCTGCTAGCCGCCTCAGCTTTTTCAGCCTCCCAGACCCTCTCTTGATCTCCCAGACCTGTGTATATGTCCTGACTTTCCCAGTCCATGAGCAGGGAGTCCCCCCCTAAAAGGGATGCAGTCTACAGCAGGAACCCCCAGCTCTCCTAAAAGGGTTCTGTCTCCAAATGGCAGAAATTCCCCTAGGCTATTCTCAGACTTTAACAAAAAAGTGCAAACTACGTGTATCATCACAGGGTTATACTTTGGATACACAAGCAGCAGTGTGCCAACGTCCCGATATAGTTTGGAAAGAATCAGAGTAGAAACATTATAGAACATTTATAGGCACACGTGTATATTAGGTAAAAAAAAATTAAGTTTTTAATAGGATAAAGTTAAAACCATTGTATTGTATACAATGGTTTTAACTTTATCCTATTAAAAACATTCAATTTTTTACCTAATATACATGTGTGCCTATAAAGTCCATGTTTGTACTCCTATTCTTTCCTTGCTTATTCTCAGACTTTAGATGGACCATGCAAGAAAAACCCAGACACCGGATTGAAGGTTCAGTCCCGCCCAAGACACTTTGGAACCTTCAACCTCTGGGCTCTGATCCTGGTTTACAAATCCTAGGGAAAGCTTAAAGCACAGCTTTCTCCCCTCATTACAAACACTCTTGAGCATGAGTTAATTGCTCATCTTTGTCTAAGAGATTGGTGGATAGAGTTATACTTACCTAATCCTTTGATCCTCCCTGCACAAGACAGATCCCTGTGGCTCCTGCCCAGATTCCCTCCAGCCCTTTGGACTAGCTAGCCACCTAAGCTTTCTTAGCCTTCCAGACCCTGTCTCATTCTCCCATATATGTCCTGGCTTTCCCAGTCCTTGAGCAAGGAATCCCCCCATCAAAGGATGCAGTCTACAGGAGGAACCCCCAGCTCTCCTAACAGGGTTCTGTCTCCCAATGGCATCAACTCCCCTAGGATATTCTCAGACTTGGTTTAGAATGACCCTTGCATCTGTGTACTCACACGCTGCAGGCATGCAAGAAAAACCCAGACACAGGATTGTAGGTTCTGTCCTGCCCAAGACACTTTGGAACCTTCAAGCTCCAAGCCCTGATCCTGCATTACAAAGCCTGTGGAAAGCTTAAAGCACAGCTTTCTCCACTCATAACAAACACTCTTGAGCTTCGCATTAAGCCCTATGCCCCGTACACACGGTCGGATTTTCCGATGGAAAATGTGCGATCGGAGCATGTTGGAAATTCCGACCGTGTGTGGGCTCCATCGGACTTTTTCCATCAGATTTTCCGACACACAAAGTTTGAGAGCAGGCTATAAAATTTTCCAACAACAAAATCCGTTGTCGCAATTTCCGATCGTGTGTACACAAATCCGACGCACAAAGTGCCACGCATGCTTACAATAAATAAAGAGACGAAAGCTATTGGCTACTGCCCCCTTTATAGTCCCGACGTACGTGTTTTACGTCACCGCGTTCAGAATGATCGGATTTTCCGACAACTTTGTGTGACCGTGTGTATGCAAGACAAGTTTGAGCCAACATCCGTCGGAAAAAATCCTAGGATTTTGTTGTCGGAATGTCCGATCAATGTCCGACCGTGTGTACGGGGCATTAAAGGGAATTCTGTGTCATTTCTAACTTAATTATCTAAATTCCCATAGTGACAGGGTCTTGCACTGTCATAACATGCATGTCTTAGTAAGGAAAGACATAAACAAATTACATAAAAAAGGGTGTTTTCAACATTTCCAAAACACATAGATAGGAATGTTAATTCAGGAATAATGTGTGAAAATGTTGCATCTTTTTTTGTTTGTCAACATGTGTATTTTTGATCATGTGTAGCGTAAACGAGTGCCGAGAATTCCTTTCATATATACTATTCCATTGCTTTATATTGTACAAAAAACGGTTGAGTCTGGTAACACTTTTGCATGGAAATTGATATGGAACACAAGTTGGTCATTTTTTAACATTGAATTTTAATTCATTTTAGGAAAGTTTGAGGATGGCATTTGCATTTGCTAATGATCGTGATCATGCATAAATACTCACAGAGTTAAAATAGGCAGAGATATGCAGAGATGTTAAATAAAAGCAATGGATCAATTCTCAGTCATCATCTTTGCAGCTAATATTATCCTTGTGGTCGTTTGTGTATGTATGGTACACAGCTGGCTTTCAGAACTGGTTGAATGTATAAAGAATGTATAAAGAAATGACTGCAGTAACTGATATAGTCAGGATGATTATGAACTTTAAAAAAAAATCAAGAGAGAGAGGAAATATTTTCCAAATTATAATCAATGCAGATATAGTTGCACTGTTTTTAGTGAGAAAATGCATGAAGAAGGTATTTATTTACATGATTAGAATTTTTTTCAAAATGTAATAATACTAATCAGGGTACAGAATTTGGTAGAATGAGACAAAGAGTAGCTGCTACATGCAAAACAGTAGACATGTGCAGTTTGTTTCCTTCCTAATCAAAATTTGGACAATTTTTTTGTTATTTGGGAATTCAGATGTACCCGAATTTCAATTATAATACAATTACAATAGTAACGAATTTAAAGGAATTCGAAAAACCGAAACAAAAAGTTCAGACGAGATTCGGATAGTTTTCAAATTGAATTTGAATTGTTTTCTAATTAAATTCGAATAATTTTCGATATCAAATTTAAATAGTTTTTTAATCGAATTTGAATACTTATTGAATTTGAATTGAAATTTCAGAAGATAATAAAATAGAAGGGAAAGTAAAATAAAGGAAAAGAATAGAAAAGAATATAATAGTATAGAAAATAAAAGAATAAAATATAATAGAGTAAACAGAACAGAATACAAAATAAAGGAATGGAAAAAATTGAATACAAAATAAAGGGATAGAACAAAAAATAAAGGCAAAGGAAATAAAAGAATAGAATATAATAGAGTAAAACAGAACAAAATAGAATAGGAAATAAAGGAATGGTATAGAAAATAAAGCAATAGAATAGAATAAAATAGAACAAATATAACCTTCTTCTGAAATTTTAATTTCAAATAGAAAAAAAAAGAATAGAATAGAAAACAATAGAATAGAAAAAAACAATAGAATAGAAATAGAATAGAAAGAATGTACGGTAACCTTCTTCTAAAAATTCCAAATTTTGAATAGAATAGAAAACAATGAAATTGAAAACGAAATAATTTAAAATAATGTAATAGAAAAAAATTATAGAATAGAAAGAATATAACAACCAAGTTTAGGTTTAGAATAGACTAAATTCAAGTTCGAATAGAATAGAATATAAAATAAAAGAATAGAATATAAATGAATACAACAGAATAGAAAAAAAAACAACAGAATAGAATGGAATAGAAAGAATATAACATTCTTCTGAAATCCAAATTTCGAATAGAATAGAAAACAATAAAATTGAAAATGAAATAATTGAAAATAATATAATAGAAAAAACTATAGAATAGAATAGAAAGAAAATAACAATATAACCATCTTCCGAAGTTTAGGTTTAGAATAGACTAAATTCAAGTTCGAATAGAATAGAATAGAAAATAAAAGAATAGAAAAGAAATGAATACAACAGAATAGAAAAAAACAACAGAATAGAATGGAATAGAAAGAACATAACCATCTTCCAAAATTCTAATTTTGAATAGAATAAATTTGATTTTGAATGGATTTCGAACGGAATTTGAATTGCTTTGAATTTTCCAAATTCGGTTGAATTGAGTTAAAAAAAAAAGAATTCCAAAAACGAATTAAATTATTTAGAAGAATTTAACTAAACGAATATATGTAAATAACGGATCAAAACAAAACATCATTTTTTTTTCGTTCTGCACATTTCTACAAAACAGGGTCAGAATAGTGATGAGCATGCATACAATGCAGAGTAATACAAAACTGATAATGAAAGCGGAACAAATATGGATTTTTCATAGCCTTGTCTCTGGGGCTCCCTCTCAAGTCGTGTATGTAAAAGCCTTCATAATTTCTATAAGTTGATCCCTGGGTATTTCAGAACTCACGTAATCCAGAGGCCAGTTCAGTATGTGTGCTAGACATTCTCCCTCTGCTCCTCGTAAGCATGCTCATGCACATGTGTGATATAATCCTCGGCTATCCAGATTTACTACTGCAGCTTGCCATCAACTACATACAAAAAAGGACCCTCTGAAAGCTTATATTTGCAAAAAACTAACGATTTCCTCCCTGACTTCTAACACAGCAGTGTTTAGAACTGATGATTGGCCATCCAGGCATTGCACTGTATGGAGCAGGGGGTAGTGTACAAATATGCCCCATACCCAGATATATTGTTTTTTTCTAATCTTAAGCTGTGGACTAGGGCTGTAGAAGAGAACTGACAACGTAGACAAAGGCATCTTGTTGTGCATAGCTACAAAGTTTCAGCCTTACTTTTATTATTTTTTGCAAAGTAGAGAATTGCTCATTTTAATATAAACCCAAGAAGACTCTATTAAGGGTGGCCTTAGGCCTAATGTACATGGGACGCTGAGACAACCTCTTCTGAACGATTTTTTTGACAGCTTGAAACCGGCATTTAAAAACGCCAGTTTAGCCGCGTTTAGTCGCGTTTAGTCGCGTTTAGTCGCGTTTAGCCGCGTTTAGACCCGTTTGCGTCTAGGAGCGTTTATTTAAGAAAACATCATAAGATCCTCCCAAAGCACAAAAAACAGTATTATTTAACTATTTCAGCCATTCTGTGAGACCAGAGTGAGTAGCAGCAGCTGAGAGAGCAGCAGTGTACTTGTATCTACCTCAATTTTGGTGCTTTTACTATGGATCCCATAATGAGCATATGTGAGGAAATTAAAAAAGCCAGATATTAAATTAAATGCAATGTTTGATCAAGTCAGGAGTCAAGAGCAATGGTGGGTTCATCTGGTTTAAATCTAACAACATATAGGTCAAATTCCAATTCTACTTTGGCTAACAGCAATGCTAGTGGTGTATTGGATGGGATCATGAATTAGGGGTATATACTGTAAATGGTCTATGAAGCATTGCAAGCAATTACAAGTTTTTAAAATATTTTTTTTGTGTTTTTTCATCATTTGCTATAATTTTTAAGTTTTGTAATGTAAAAATAAATAGGGCGCCTTTAAAAACGCTTCTAAACAAAAATGCGGCTAAACATCGGTACCGCTTTTAGCCGCGTTTAGATGCATTTGGCGTCTGAAATGTCGGAAACTTCGACGTCTGAACTCATTTTTTTGCCCTCAAAGAAAAGCCTCTTAACGCAACTGCCTAAAAACGATATTAAAGGATCCTGTGTACACGTACTGATAAGATAACATTGGATGAGTTCAGGGGCAGCTGAAAAAAGCAACCAGCTGCCTCTGAACGTCCATTTACCAGCAGCAGTGTACATGAGGCCTTACTGATCAATAGGTATGTGTATTAAACAAGCTTTAAAGTGGAATGGCAGTGTATAACACAATCAGCAGGTGCTGAAATTTGGATATTACAGTTTTTCAGGATTGGCTGGGGACAGATTGTCAATAGTGGTTGCTAAGCAGGCACCATGATCTCAAAGCTAAAGTTGATGAATTGCAATTTTCTGCTTGATTTACATGGATTTACAGGTTTCCCTGAGATCAGGGATCTTTCCAAACTTTCTAAACAAAGGGCTAGTTTGTTGTCCTTTAGGGGGCTTGACTGTAGCCAGTGGGAGTAGAAAATGCCCCAATGTCAGTAACTTTGGGGTCAATTCACTAAGAGTTAATTAACAGAGCTCCATAGTTACATAGTTACATAGTAGGTGAGGTTGAAAAAAGACACAAGTCCATCAAGTCCAACCTATGTGTGTGATTATATGTCAGTATTACATTGCATATCCCTGTATGTTGTGGTCGTTCAGGTGCTTATATAATAGTTTTTTGAAACTATTGATGCCCCCCGCTGAGACCAACAGCAAATACAATACAATGCAGTAAAATAGTTTTGAAAGGGCAATTCACTAAGAATTTTGCATTAAATAACGAATGTTGTGTTTGCTCGACTGAGTTTTAATTAGTTCATTACTGCATTTTTTCATGCGGTCATTTATCGCCTAGACCTTGTTGCTAAGGAGCGTCCGGGAAGCCGCCTGGTGCATCCTTAACAACAGATGACTCATTAGCTGTCAGTGGGTTACCCACTGACAGCTAAATGTAAAAAAAACATGTCAACAATTAAAAATTATGAAATAAAAGTGTGGGGGTTCCCCCCCATGCATACCAGGCCCTTCAAGTCTGGTATGGATTTTAAGGGGAACCCCACACCAAAATTTACAAAAACGGTGCCCCCCAAAAGAAATCCATACCAGACCCTTATCCAAGCATGCAGCCTGGCAGGCCAGAAAAGGGGGGGGGGGGCGAGTGAGCGCCCCCCCTCCTGAATCACACCAGGCCACATGCTCTCAACATGGGAGGGTGCTTTGGGGCAAGGGGGCTCTGCTCCCCCCACCCCAAACACCTTGTCCCTATGTTGATGGGGACAAGGGCTTCTTCCCCATTAACCCTGGACTTTGATTGTGAGAGTCCGTGGTGGGGTGCTTATCAGAAACTGGAAGCCCCATTTAACAAGGGGGGCCCCAGATCCTGGCCCACTCCCTATGTTAATGAGCATGGTGTACATTGTGCCCCTACCCATTCTCCAAAAAAGTGTAAAAGTGAATAAAGACAGTACACATTTTTGACAATTCCTTTATTAAAAAATAAAGAAAACTGTCCCCCAATGTAGATGCATCATCAATCACGATATCCGTTTATGCACGAATTGCCATTTACAAGCTTTGGTCACCTTAATAGATCCCATTACTTGTATTTTTCCTTGCTACACAGATAAGCTCAGGTTCAGTATATCTATGTTGAACTTCAGTGCATTAAATTCTTTACAGTTTGTTTTCTCTTAGAGATGGACACCCTCTATTCTAAGCAACATGAAAGGCATAAAAGGCACAGCATGGTAGATTTAGTGATATTAGAGACACAGGTCTGATGTCTTTGAACATTTTAACCTTGTGCAGAATTCCAAGAGAATGACAGAACACAAAATGCCAGTACTGTGGTATGAAGTTTATGCTAAAGAATGGAAGACAGCAAAATGACTATTCTTGCCAATGGCTTCAGAATTCTAGTTCGTGTCTGTAGACTTCTGCTTATAGATAAAAAACATTTGTGGTGTAAAAGGACAACATTTAATTATAGTTTGATACGTTTGTTCCTGAATACCTAAGAACAATTAAAAGCTAGAATCCTTCTAAACACAAGTTAAGCTAAAAAATAATCTTTAAAATTCCATCGGGGTTCGAAAACATGCTACTGGAATTCTGATAACCATATTTCTATAGATAGCAAAAAGTAAAAAACTCTGCGCTAGAGTGTGCTATATTGTGCTAAACAATAAATCAAAATATGTGTGTGTCCATAGACATAACAAAACCTAAATATATCCATGTATTAGATACCCCCACTGGGTGAAACATAAAAATAAAGAATACAGTAATAAATATTATTATTGTGATAAAGATATTAAACAAACTTCTATATATTAAATCATAAATCAGAATAAATGTATATAAGCACACTAAGGTGCAATATACATGAGTCAATTCAAACAAGCATGCTAAAGTGAATAAATAAAAATATTGTTAATAAAATGATTTCAAAAGTGCTTAGTGCCACACAATACACGTGAAGAAAACAGCTCTCAATAAACGATATTATAAGTGATTGTGAAATCTAGTAAATCAATATCAAAAAAAGTGCTTTAGTGTCCAATGATGTTATTTTCCAGCATGCTCATAATTTTCTTTGTGCCGCAAACCATGCTTAGGTGCCCCCCAGGTAATATGCTCACCTCAGGGTGACTCAGCTGCTACACTAAGTCAAATCACGCCTTTGAACCACCCCAGGGCTCAGTGCAGGTCACCGGATCCCAGGTTCCAATGCGGTATGCAAAGATATATGAGAAAAAACACTCGATAGTGTGATATCGTTTTAAAATTTATTAAATCAGTATATAATACACTCCCCAAATGGGGTACTCACAATCTTAAGGTGCGTTAGTGCATTGTTCTAATCGAAGCATACAATCAATGAACCGGTAAAGGAGTATGGTATGCGTCTCATCTCTGGCAGATACACAATCTCTCGCTACGTCCTGGCCCATCCCTACCTGTCACAGTGCAACTGCCTGGCTGTATTGGAGGTACGGCCAGACAGATACACGGACAGTCACATAGACAGGACATATATATATATATATATATATATATATATATATATATATATATATATATATATATATATCTGCTCTTGAAGAGCAGATGCTATTCTTTCAAATTTAAATTAGTTGAAGCTACAGTTCGGCTCAGCTTATTATTACCTAAAGTTACTGGTTTCTGTACCAGTTTGGCTGGACTGTGCAAATTTCCATCTGACCATGGGTGGTGCAGTTACCATTGGTGAATGTTGTAAATACAGTCTGGTTGGACATATTGAATACTCTTTGCCCAGAGACAGTTCGGTGGGAGTGGTTCATCCACCGTACATTCTGGGTAAAGGTATTTAAGGAGCAGACACCATTTTTTAGGGTTGTTCGCACTTCCTGACCTTATGGCCCTCCTGGCCTGGGGGAATTGCTGTTGCCTAAAATTCTGCCTTGGTGTCGACGGACCCAAGGCCCAGCTACTAGAAGAAGGCCCAAAGTTTTAGTGGCCTATTGGTCCATAGGATGGTCTCTTTGCTGTCTTGCCTGCGGGAAGAAGCAAGGGACTGTAGCAACCAGGGGAGGACTCTTCAGGAGAGGACCGAGCATAAGGCTGGTATCTTGAGAAGAGCCCGGGAACTCAGTCGGAGACGCATCTGGGATCAAGCACAGCAATTCGTTTATTCAAGATTGTCAGGTCTGTGGCAGAGACCGTGTCCGAGCATCGCATCGGCTGCTAGGTTGGTGAGAGAGACCTATCCGGTGGTTGCTAAATCCAGCTGTGGAGCTGCTGCTTGCTGCATATAGGAATTATCTCTAACCGCAAAATTCAAGGTACCTGAATCCCTTTTGCCCACTACCCTGCTATTGCATATTTTGTTTCTTCAATAAAACTTGGAAAAAAGGACTAAGCGTTGGAGTCAGTGTCTTCCATTGAATATCTACTATGGGACCCCTGTGATGAACACTGTGAACATGGTAACGGTAAGCCCAAATCTATTCAGCAGCTCCTTGGGGGGTTAGTGCTTCATATATATATATATATATATATATATATATATATATATATATATATATATATATATATATATATATATACACATATTTTTTTACGTGCAAAAAATGTGCATTTATAATTTTTGTTGTAAAGGTGAACTTATCTTTTAAGGGTAGGGTTTTTTTTTCCAATCTACTGTATAACTTCCATGTTATATTGCACTTACAAACACACATACACCACTGTAAGAAACATTTGTGCAACATTATTTATGTACAGGTTTTAGGTTCAATATTGTATGCAGACTTGCAAAACATCAGGTTATTCAAATTTGGATTGTTTTTGATTGTGAGCTGCTGCACAATGTGAGATGAAAGAATTACTTTTCAACAGATGTACAGAATCCCTCATTGCTGTTTAATCAAGCTGCATACTGCGTAATGGCCAGTTCATTGCCTGGATTTCCCAGATGTAGAATGTTGTGTAAGATAGGTTGCATTTCCTGTTCTAGACTAAAAACCTTGTGGAGTAATTTTTATTCTCTTAAAAACAATGCATTTCAAAAAAAGAAAAAAAAATACTTATAATCCTATCAGATTTCACATTCATTATTAACTTTTGTATAAATTGACCCTTCCTTTTTAGATTGTAAGCTCTAACGTAATGTAACTGTAATGTCTGCCCTCATGTTGTAAAGCGCTGCGCAAACTGTTGGCGCTATATAAATCCTGTATAATAATAATAATGATAATAATAATTAATTACAACTAATTTGAAAATGGACAAGATAGATAGATAGTAGAGGTCCAGGCAACCACCTAACTTGTCTTAAAAATGTTCCATCCCCTTTCCTTACACCTATTCTGACCAATCTGTGTAAGAAAGACGTTTAGGCTGCATTCACACCTGAGCGTTTCATTTTCAGGCGGTTTTAGGGCATTATTTCTAGCGTTTGGAGGCAGGCATTTTACATCTGACAACTGCAAGTGGTCCTCCTCTTCCTGGTTTTGTGGGTAGTGTTGGTGTGGTTTGTGAAGGTCAAGTTTCTATGTTCTCAATTATGCCTCAACCCAACAAATATTGATAAATAGTCAACCAAATCATATAGTGAACATAAAGTCAATGGGTATATGAGTGGGTGAGGAGTGTCCCGACACTCGAAACCGTCCGGACTGGACTCTACGTGGATCTCCCGGGACCGCCAGGTGGGTCCTCGCAGTGGAACAAGCTTATTTATACATCCTCCATGTTGCCCATTATTCTTTTTTATTGTGATCACGTTTTTATTGTATAAGGTTTTTTTAGAAATAAAAATACCCCATTTTTTATCTGCACTATGTGGAGGCAATTTTTTTCTTTCCACATACCATCGGATTGAGAACAAGTGCTCACTTCAGTCTTATGAGAGACGTCGCTGCCTTTCTGATCCGCACCTTGGTTGTTCCACTGCGAGGACCCACCTGGCGGCCCCGGGAGATCCACGCAGAGTCCAGTCCGGATGGTTTTGAGTGTCGGGACATCGTTCCTCACGCCCTGAGTGGCACACTGCTCATCTGATTCCCTGTCACTGACAAGGGAATCCACAGGATCCGGTAAGAGTTTTCTACACACCATCCCTCCCATGGTTTCCTTATCTGGTTGATGTGCTTTTCCCTTCGCGGATCCAACTTTCTGCCAACTGTTTGAACACCATCCCCTTTTGGATTACATCCACAATCTCTTTAGTGGGACATTTCACTCCTCACCCACTCATATACCCATTGACTTTATGTTCACTATATGATTTGGTTGACTATTTATTAATATTTGTTGGGTTGAGGCATAATTGAGGACAATTCTTTGTACTTCGATCATACACTTATCTTTGATGCGCTACATTGTTTTCATCATATTTGTATTGTTTTAGTCACATTGTATGTAGCTGCTCCCCCCTTTTTTTGTTTATGGTGTCAGCGCAGTGTTCTTTTCCCTACAAGTTTCTATGTTCTCCTTGTGTGCTCTCCGGTTTTTGGAAGATGTCTGCTAAGAATGGTTTCCACGCATGTGCAGCAGCTGCACTACTGATGTTGGAGGAAGACGAGCAAGGAAACAAGCGCAGATACTGAGTCCAGGCCCGGACTGGCCATAGGGCACACCGGGCATCTGCCCGGTGGGCCGGAGCCTCCAGGCTCAACCTCGGGGCCGTGGGCCGATGCCTGGTAATGACCGGGCTCCGCACAGCGGGAGGTAAGCGGCGACCGCGGCCTGGAGAGGGTTAGGACAGGCCGAGGTCGCTGCTCACCTCCCGCTATGCGGCCATGCCTGTGTCTCCTCTCCAGGCTCTCCTGCCCTGCCGATGATGTCATCTATCAGCAGAGCAGGGGCGGGAGGAGCCGGAGATCTGTACACTAAACAGCGTGAGTGCAGGGATCCGTGGTTGCTAGGCAGCAGGTCAGATCCAATTAAAACAGCTATCGCTGCATGCATACTGCGGCCGGCGACAGCTAGGCAATGGGGGATGCTGCCGGGGCTGGGGCCGCTGATGTCATGGAAGCGTATGACGTCAGAAGACCCCGCCCACCTAGGCAGATTACATCCATTCAAAAAACTAAGGGGCTTGAAGGAGACAGTAAACGTGAGAAGTTTAAGTGCACAGAGAGAAGTGAAGCCATCACATCAGGAGTGCATACAAGGAAAGGAGACACAGAAGGAAAACAGGTAAACAAGAAAAGGCAAACCAAGAAGTAATGGAGGACACAGGAAAGTGTAAATAGATAAAGAGGAATGGTGGCAAAAAGGAGATAAGGAAGGGGGAAGAAGAATGTATAGAAAAAAAGGGTAGATATATAAAGAGAAAAGAAGAGAAAGAGAGAAAAAAAGGAAAAAAGAAACAGAAAAAGAGAGACAAAGGAAAGGAAATTAAGAGGAAAATATGAGTCAAAAATAAAAAAGGATAAAGGCTACTCTGCTGATAGGATGACATTGTTGGAGGGGTGGGAGAGCCAGTAGAGGACACACAGGCTAAATCCTGCCTCTGCCCTGCCAAAGGTATGACTGTGCAGGGGAGGCGGAGAGTAAAAGGGGCCACTGTGATTACAGAGACAAAGGAGGGGGCATGACTTCAAGGGGACCTGTGAAGGGGGGCTGTGATTGGTAAGGGCACTGTGATGAAAAGGGAACTGCACTGTAAAGGGGGACTGTAATCATTACAGTTTCCTTTACAGTGCAGTCCCCTTTATATCACAGTGCCACATTACATTACAGTGCCCTCGCGAACGGGCAGTTGCTGGAAAATTGGCTGCTCGGGCTAAATTGCCCGGGCCTATTTTTTGTCCCAATCCGGGCCTGACTGGGTCCATGTTATTGGCAATAGAGAACAACGTGGCCAGTTCTAGGCAATGTACAGTGATCTCCGAGTGCATGAAGATAAATTCTTTGAGTACACACGGATGACTTTTCAAAGGTAGGTTGATCTCCTCAACCACGCAAATGTTTGTACAATCTCAATGTGTGATAGATTTACCCACTAACTTTTCATATTCCATCCTACAGTTTTAATGAGTTGCTTGGGTTACTCTCTGCACATCTGCATAGAAAAGACACCTATTTTCGGAACAGTATTCCGTCGGTGGAAAGGCTTATCATCACGCTGAGGTAAGCAACAACAACATACCTCCTCACCACACTCACCATACCCTCTTTCCAAACCCCCATCTCCCACTCCCTACCCCTCCCTTCTCTCTGGAACATGTTACATGATCCACCCGATTTGGGAACATGCAACACGTTCCCAATCCTGCATCTGTTGCCCCCCCACATCCCCCGTTCCCCCCGTGGCAGCCATATGGGGAGAATTTCCCTGTAATAGCTGACACTAGCAGTGTGGCAGTGCGGGGCTGCACCCACATGGCCACATCATTCAGCACACAGCTCCATGTGAATGACCACAAGGCCAGGCCAGTGGTAGTTCTCAATGAACTGGGAACTGTATGGGTAAGTGGATACACTGACAGTGTGCCAGAGGGTGCAAAAAGGGAAAAGGGTTTGTTTCTCTGTCCTTTTTTTTTTTTCCCTCCTCTCCCCTGTGGCCCCTGCTGGAGCTTTGAAGCAGGGGACATGGGAGAGAGGCGGGATAATGTATTGAACCCCCCTCTCATCACAGAGTGAGAGTGTTGGTGTGCCCCTGAAGGGGCATGGGTAAGGGTGATGTTTTGATTTTAATATTTTGAGTGGCAAAAGTGGGTTGCTGGTGTTTTTTTTTTTATTGGAACACGATTAACAAACACATGGGGGGAATATTAGAGGTGTTATAATAAACCAAGGAATTAATAATTAAGTGAACACAATAGATGGGATGGATAGAAATAATGAGGGGGAGGGGCGGGAGTAACAAAGGGTGTTATTAAAGAAGAATAGGGATAAAAGGGATAAAGGGATAGGGGAACCCAATGGAGAGAACGATATGTAGTTACACATATACACACATAAATAATTTAAACACGGAAACACAGAAGCGCGGGGGGGGGGGAGGGGGTAGGGGAGCCAAAATTGGGTGAGGCGAGGGGGGGATCAATATATGTTATGGGGGTTTTTTTTGTTTTTGTTTTTGTTTTTTCCTCTCTCTCTCCTTTTCCCTCCCCCTCCCGCCTTCCCTAGTGATAGGGAGGGGTATATTAATAAGTGCACCCCTCTTTTCTTTTTTATGGAGGGGGGGTTGAGGAGTAGACATGCTGAAACAAGATGAATTACCTATATAAAAGCAGATGCGATATGTCGGTAATGCCCTAAAATTAAGGATGTGTTGGATGTATGAATGGATGAATGAAGGGAGAATGAAAATATGGTTACTAAGGGAAGAGAGGAGAAGTAGAGGTCAGGCTTCCTGGTAAAAGAATGATTAAGAATGGGTAGAAATGACTAGTAATTGTACCTTTTTATCTTGGAATGTGAGGGGTATGGGCACGCGAGTAAAACGGGCACAGGTATTTACAGAAGTTAGGAAAACTCAGGCCAAAACAATCTGTATTCAAGAAACACATATGGTTAAAGAGAGACTTGATTACTCATGCCATACAACTTTTTCAAGAGAGGTCTCTCTAATGTTGCATCGATCGGTGGCGTGGGAGTGCATCAGGGTAAGGAGGGATCCAGATGGGCGTTATGTTTTTGTCTTTGCCCTGGTGCACTCACTCCCAGTTGTTATTATGGGGATATATAATCCACCTCCAGCCACATTGGGAGTATTGAAGGAAGCAATGTTATTTATGTCAGAATATCCAGAGGCATATGTTATATGTATGGGAGATTTTAATATGTGGCTGGACCCAAAGATGGATAGATTTGGAAAAAAAAGCCTTGGGAGAGGTGAAGGGTCTAAAACATTGGAAAACTTCTTGAAGGAGGTAGGATGGATTGATCTATGGAGGATTAGAAACCCAGGGGTCAGAGTCTATTCGTGGCATGCACCAGGGAGCATGTCTAGGATAGACCTGGCACTGGGGGAATGAGAAAATACTCCCAATGGTGCACTCGGTTCATATATGCTTAAAGGGGTGTCTGACCACTCTGGGCTGATCTTTGAGTTGAAGATAGGTCCCAGAGGAAGGCGGCCGGGATACAGAATACAGCCCTATTGGCTAGCCCAGATTGGGTCAAATGATCGTATACCGGAGCAAATGGAAATGTTTCTGGAGGCCCATGGGGACAGTATAATGGAAGGTGTAACATGGGATACCTTTAAGGCATATTGAAGAGGGATAGCAAGATCTACAATATCATATATTAAACGTGCTAATAGACAAGAGGAAGAGGAAATGGAAGATTTATGTAAGAAGGCCAAAGCAGAGTTTATTAAAAACCCCTCAATTATGAACCAGATAAAATGGGTAGGAGCGGTGCGTCAATACAAGAATCAATTAATAGTCAAAAATAAAACGCAAGAGGCTCCAGTCAAAGCAAAAAAAACTTTGAGCAAGGATACTACGCCAATAAAATAGTAAATTACCTGATAAAACAGCAAGTATCTACACTGGCTATAACAAAGGTGAGGAATCAGAAGGGGGAGATGGTTAATACAGTGGAGGACATTGGGAGAACTTTCTATAGATACTATGAGAAAATGTATACATCAACACTGACATGCACAGGAGAGGAGATACCTAGAGGATTCAGAGTTCCTGAAATTAACAGAAGAGCAAAAAGGGGAACTGGAGAAAGATATTGAAGTAGAGGAGGTAAAGGAAGCTATTAAGTCTATGGGAAAGGGCAAATCACCGGGACCTGATGGTATCCCATTGGAAATGTACCAGCGGTACGTGGAAATTATTGCTACGATGCTGACTAAGATGTATAGGGGGGCATTTGATCGGGGGGAGATGCCTTCATCCATGTATGAGGCAACAGTAATACCGATACAAAAAACAGAAAAAGACAGAAAAGATTGTGTGTCCTATAGACCAATATCGTTGTTAAATATTGATTATAAAGTATTGGCAAAGATATTGGCTAAGAGTATCAGAAGTATCAGAAGATCAAACAGGATTTATGCCGGGGAAGTCCACTACAAATATAGAAAATATTAGAAGAACTCAGCCGATAGTCCAGCTGAGGGAGTACTTCCCAGAGTCGAGTGCCTTGGCATCGTTGGATACGGCCAAGTCATTCGACTCCATAGAATTGGAGTTCCTGCAGGCAGTGTTGAAAAAAAGTGGATTTGGGAAAGGATTTAGAAAATGGGTGAGAATACTGTATAAACAACCATGCTCTAACCTCTTGATAAATGGAATTTTGTCTCCCACAGTGAAATTGCAAAGGGGAACAAGACAGGGGTGCCCGCTGTCCCCCCAATTGTTCTCATTGGCAATAGAAGCACTAGCTAATAGATTTAGACAATCCAAAATATATAAAGGGATTAGGGTGGGGGATAGGATTGAACACATAGGACTATATGCAGACGACATCATATTATACATGGAGAATGTACATATTTCATTAGGGGAGGCAATGAAAATAATAGAAACATATGGGATACTATCAGGACTTAAAATAAACTGGCAGAAATCCGCATTGATGTTATTAGGGCCAGGAACGGAGAGAAACCCTCAGACCCCATTAAAAATAGTGGAAACATTTAAATATTTAGGAATAAATATCACATTGGAACCAGAAGAAGCTCTTAAAGGAAATATAGACCCCTTGGTAGAATATGTAAAGAATAAAGTGGGAGTATGGAAAAAACTACCATTATCAATGGCAGGGAGAATACAGTTGATCAAATCTATTATACTACCGAAGTGTCTCTATGTGATGACGCATTCGGAGGTAAAGATACCAAAATATATATTTAAAAAATTAAACTCCCAGCTAACTAGGTTCATCTGGGCAAATGGGCGTTGTAAATTAAAGCTTTCTACGTTACAAAGACCTAACACTGCAGCAGGGTTGGCAATACCAGATCTATATTTATATTATCTGGCGGGGCAATTAAAACATTTAAGAACCTGGGTAGTTCAGGAACAAGAAACGAGGGTAGAGAAATATTTGCTAAATAAAATGCAGGTAGGAGATCTACTGGTAGGATTAGAAACAGCAGAATTAAGAAAGATCGGAGTAAAAATTCCCCTTCTAAAGCTGGCCAGGTCAGTTTGGAAGGAGGTAAAAAAACTGACGGGATTTAAGGACATCCCACCAGAAACGGCATTATGGAATAATCCAACGTTCGAAAAATTTGAAATATTTGAAGATAGTAATTATTGGAAACAGAAAAAAGTAAAAACTATTGGCCAGATGTATAATAATAATGTAATATTGACATATGAGAACCTGTGTAAACAATATAACCTCCAGAGTAAACAATTTTATAAGTACCTGCAGCTAAGACATTTACTACAGGAACAGTTTGGAAGAAAATAACCAAAAATCTCTAGATACTCCCTTATAGACATATTAAAATCTCAAGGACCAAAGGGACTGATATCTAAGTTATATTCACACCTATTACAGAGTAAAATAAGTGGGGACCCGGTGGGCGTGAGGGATAGATGGCAGGGGGTCATCCCGGGAATGAGTGATCAGGACTGGGATGAAATCTGTTCCCCGCATTTGAAAGTATCGCCGGCAATGAATAACAGGATAATTCAATTAAATATAATACATCAGACATACTTGGCACCAAACAGACTGTATAGGATGGGGAGGATGCAGGCGCCAGACTGTACAAGATTTGGGGAAGGAGGAGCGGATTTCATCCATGTGATGTGGCAGTGTGGATGTATAGGGCGGTATTGGCAACAGGTGGTCAAGAAATTAGGAAAAGCCTTAAATAAACCTATTACGGCCACTGTGGAACTATGTGTGCTGGGGGTGGTAAAAGAAAGGGGGTGTGGATATACCAGGATATTTTTGCAAGAAGTATTATTCCTGGCTCGAAAACAAATAGTGGAAGAATGGATCCAGCCAAATCCACCTACAATAAATCAATGGGTGAGAGCAGTAAACCAAGTGGTACCACATGAGAAAATAATGTATGAACAAAGAGGAAATATGCAGAAATATGATAAGATTTGGGCAAAGTGGAACAAATCACACTTGACAACAGATATAGGAAGACCAGAAAATATAGTATAAAACGAGTAAAAGGGGAAAGAATTAGTGACCATAAGATGGATGAGAGGGAAGAATGAGTTGTAAGTGTGAATGGGTATGCAAATAAATATATATGTTAAAATTTGTGAAAGAAAAGATAGAGAAATGATAATGGAGATTATGTTAAATAATTTGTAAGTAAACATTTTGTAATAAAGAGTTAAAAAAAAAATGTATTGGTGGTCTTGTTACTATGAGGATGGAGTAGGGGTATAAGAGTTGGGTGGGTAATTAGTGAGGGGAGCAGGTGGTGGTGTGAATGTGTATGATGATGATGGAGCATGGTGATGAGGTGTAGGATAAGGAGGACTTGTACTGTAATGACTTGTTGATGGGACGGGTGGGAGTTGGGAGGGTGTGGTGTTGGGAATGAACGATGAAACGGTGTTCAGCATTGCTCTACACATTTCTACCTGGCTAGATTGGGGGACTAGCATTCCAAACTCGTTCAAGCTTTTCAGAAATAGAATGCTCATGCTATCCTCAATTCTTTGAGAATTCATCCATTATGTCTATGAGACGGTTGAATCTGTCCTGCCCCCTGCCTCAAATGGGCTTGTCAACGAACGGTACACCACTCCAGCCGGAGGGATGACCACTTCAGTTGGTGGGGTGACCGCTTCAGTCGGAGGGGTTACAACATCAGACCGAGGGGTTACATTTTCCCCCCTAAAGAAGAAATAGATTTTCTAGTGGCATGTGAGGCATTGACTGGCTGGCTTCTTCATCAGGGCTCTCATCATGGCATTCTGGATCAGGAGCGGGAGAAGCAGCAGAAACCGCTGTTTCCCATGAATTTTGTGTACTGTAAAAAAAAAGAACCATGCTTTATAATGTCTATATACAGTATTTTATATGACATACTTTCAAAGGAGCATGACTTACCAGCTCATTTCTAAAACCGGTCTCAAGAAAAGCCTTTGCGTGGATGTAGAGAGGGGGATAAACGGCAGCCTGTCCACTTTTCAAATCTCTCACTTGCCTCCTATATCGTTTGTAGGCATCCTTGAGGCTCTTCCATTTTTTTCATAATGATTACTCTAAAAAGATCAAAACAAAAATAATTATTTCTTTCTCCCACAGGTATTTAGCTAGTGGACAATCATTGGCCAGTTTGCACTTTTCTTCCACGGTTGGAAAATTTACAGCGAGCTACATAATACGCGACACGTGCAGTATAATTTGGGATGTGATGCACAATATGGTGATATTAACAAACAAATAAAAGGCGCAATGCTCAGGTACCTCAATATGATTATATATGGTCCATAATAGTCCAGAGGCAGGTGTCAGGGGAGAAATAGGTGAGTCTGTCGGGGCTGCCACCAAGGAGACCAGAAGCAAGTTCCAGTGAAGCTAGGTGAAAAACAAGTAGAGGGGCGCCTCTGAGTATATATCATAAACAATTTATTATAAAAACAATATCCACTCACATGGAAGAAGGTAAAGTTGAGTTTGGGTGCATCTCTGGACTGGAGAGGTGGGACTGCAGGTCAGAGAGTCTGCTTCTAGCTGGCAAAGTGCAGCACATCGGAACCCAGGGAGGATAAGGCATTCTAGTGATGTCACTGCCCTGTGCCACGCTGTTTGCTGTCCAAGCCTCATTCTGGACCTTCACCGCATGGCCGTTTTCCATCATCGCGGTCACCAGACGGGAACTGTGAAGCCGCAGCGCTGCCTCTTTAGCGTTTTGCTAAAGGCGACAAAACGCTCTGATGTGAACAGGTGCCAGTGTGAAAGAACCCAGGGTGCTGGGAGAACCCTATCTGGAGGCCAGGAATGGGCTAGAAGAATTTTTACACGTGTGTACTGTGACAGTGTAAGGCCCTGTCATTGTAAAAATGGTTGGAAAAAAGACACAGTGTTCACATGTGGGCAAGTACAACAGTTTTCTCTGGATTTTGGTATTCCTGGATTGGGCTCTGTAGTTTGGAGATTACAAAGTGTCTTAGAGGAAGGAAATCTCCAACTCAGTGTCCAGGTTTTGTTGAAAACCAGCAGGGTGTTTGTCCAGGTGCACACAGCCCTTATAATGAAAGCTTGAGGATAGTTCAGGATAGCTGATTCTATTCAGAGCCACAGCCATAGTATGAAGATAGTGGTGTGCTTCAACCAGGAAGGGTGACCTACTCAGGAGACAAGACCCTATGTTGGGGAGACTTCTTGCCCACAAGACTGAAAGAGCCAGGACAGCTATGCAGGTCCAGAAAGACTGAAAAAGCTGAAGTGACTAGCGAGTCCAGGATGGGCTGGAGGGAGCCTGAATTCCTGAGAAGTGTGAGAGAACCCTATCTGGAGCCCAGGAGTGGGCTCCGTGCAGCGAGGTGCTATGACAAGTAGGATTAGTGAGGCTTACTGAAGAACCTGTGGTTTAGGAGACCAGTATCAATAGCAGCTGTGCTCCTGAAGTGTAGCCAGGTAGGCTATCATTTTTTTTATTGCACATGGTTGCTGAAGAACCCCTGCGTGGGCAACCATTCTTTACTAAAATTTGTGTTGGACTTTGTATTTTAAATAAATATTTCACAGTACATGTGTAAGCAAGTTTGTATAGGTGTTGTGGTGTTAACCGCTTGACGACCGCTCACTGTATATGTACATCATTTTTTTGAAGATGGATATCTCGGTAGCGGCAGCAGCTGCTGCCACAACCGAGGTATCCATCTTTACAGTGAGCGTTACTGTACACGATAACGGTGGTCTCTGCGGCGGGTTCACCGCGAGATCACCGTTATCGGCGGCGGGAGGGGTGCCACACCCCCTCCCGCCGCTCTCCCGCGCCCTCCGCCGCTTACTGGAGCCGTCGGTAGCGGCGGAGGCGATCGGGTCCTCTCACTTCCTAGATATGGAGACGAGTGAGGCCAAGATGGCCCCCACCCGTCTCTATACCATGTGACGGCCGGAGCGACGTCATTACGACGGCTCCGCCCACTTCTCTTAAAGGCACAATTTTTTGTGTCATTTTTTTAAACGACTTTTTTTTTTTTTTTTTTTTTTTGCATTTTAGTGTAAATATGAGATCTGAGGACTTTTTGACCCCAGATCTCATATTTAAGACCTGTCATGTTTTTTTCTATTACAAGGGATGTTTACATTCCTTGTAATAGGAATAAAAGTGATCCAAATTTTTTTTTTTTAAAACAGTGAAAAAATAAATAAAATAAAGTAAAATAAATAATAAAAAAAAAAAAAAATTTTTAAAGCGCCCTGTCCCGACGAGCTCGCGCGCAGAAGCAAACGCATACGTGAGTAGCTCCCGCATATGAAAACGGTGGTCAAACCACACATGTGAGGTATCGCCGCGACCGGTAGAGCGAGAGCAATAATTCTAGCCCTAGACCTCCTCTGTAACGCAAAACATGCAACCTGTAGAATTTTTTAAACGTCGCCTATGGAGATTTTTAAGGGTAAAAGTTTGACGCTATTCCACGAGCGGGCGCAATTTTGAAGCGTGACATGTTGGGTATCAATTTACTTGGCGTAACATTATATTTCACAATATAAAAAAAATTGGGCTAACTTTACTGTTGTCTTATTTTTTTATTCAAAAAAGTGAATTTTTTCCAAGAAAAGTGCGCTTATAAGACCGCTGCGCAAATACGGTGCAAAAAAAAGTATTGCAATGACCGCCATTTTATTCTCTAGGGTGTTAGAAAAAAACCCATATATAATGTTTGGGGGTTCTAAGTAATTTTCTAGCAAAAAAACCTGTTTTAAACATGTAAACACCTAAAATCCAAAACGAGGCTGGTCCTTAAGTGGTTAAATAAAGTTTACTTTATTTTTGTTGCTGTGATACTGGCAATGCTATACTAATGGTATGAGTAACATGTTACTATTAACCCTGCTGTTATTATGTGAATGTCTATTTCACTGTTCTCTATACAGCAATGCGTTAGTGAGTAACCAGGCTGCCCAGGGAGTTAGGAAGGGGTTAAGGTTGCTAATGTTTGGGTTTTCATGGTCCTGCCTCCATGGTCCATAAATACAAGGGTAGGAAACCTTTACAGGGAAGCTCTTCTAAGATTTAGCACTTCTAGGAACGCATGGGCATCCTTTGGGGTACCCAGTCAGTGTACTAAAGCCAGAACATGGACTCTGATTAGAGGACTCTTCCTTGCTTAAGGGGTATGACAAGGGCAGCCTGAATTAGCTTAGTTAGAATGAACTGGAACTGTGTCTACAATGAACTAGTAAAGACTTTAACGCTGTATTTGCAAGAACCTTCAGTAAAAGTTACTAAGTTACAAGGTGCCCAGTCTGAAATTCTTAAAAGGGGTGCATTAAGGTACATGACGTATCCAAGAGAACAGGGCCTGTAACATCAAGGGGGATGAAAAGGAGAAGTAAGAGAGCCACCATAAAGGGGTTAATCATTGAGTGGAAGGCCAGGAAGATGTTTAACATGTCATTGCTATGAGTAACCAAGATTGGTGGAAAAGCTATAAGAAAAGAGCCAGCGGAAAGGTAGTACCTGTCAGGTCTGCCAGGAGATTCCAACCGTCACTCCAGTTTCCTGGCCGGTAGTCTTGTTATCTCAGTATCAGGTGGAGGGACGGTTGAGATCCTGCAGCCAGTATTAAGTGACCACAATAGATGGTGCAAAAAGCCTGACAAGGAACCGTCACCAAAGAACTCAATAAGTCAGCGGACCAAGGCAGAAGTACACAGGGGTAAACCAGAAGGCGGCATCGGGAACAGGCAGGGTCGGCAACAAGATCAGCGTAAATCCAAGGGTTAAACCAAGAAGCCAGTCAGTCAAGTCAGGAACAAGCTAAGTCAGCAACCAGAAACACATTAACATACCGGAACCTATACCAGGGCGAAGACAGGAAGGGTAAGTGATAATTTATAGGGTCACTAGATCAGGTGACTGCCTACAGCTGGTCAGAGGGTGGAGCCAGCATCCAAACTCAAGGAGTAGAACATACTGTAACAAGGATTCTACCTTAAAAAAGATCCTTGGTGCTTCAGGCAATAGGAAACCGTCCAAAGAATCCCAGGATGAAATCCCAGACACGGTGTGACAGTACCCAGCATGGGTGAAAGTGTCCCCTGGTAGTGAGGGGGTTGGTGGTCCGACTACCCCACCAGCAACTGTATTACTCCTCCTGCTTTAATTGCCAAGTAGACCTTTTGTAGTAGCTTTACTTCATACCCCACATGTGCTTTACTGACCCTAGTTCCTTCATACGGCCAGAACCATCATAACCCCTTTTAGAGGATTTCAGACCAGGCTTAGAACAGTTGACACAACTTTTACTAAAACACTATGGCAATGCTGTCCAATGTGAACATTTACAATAAAGCAAGACCTAGCTATCTCTATTAGGCTGCCCAGGCATACTTCCACAAGGTAATAGTTCATTTTTGGTGTTATTCAGAAATTGGTAGATCCCCATACTCCCGGGGCTTCTGACAGACTGCAAGATTCAGCAATTCTCCTCTGCATCAATCACATCATCCTCTCTCTTGAGCGGCCTGAAGCTCTCTGAACCTGGCCTTCTCTCGTATTTATGTCACAGGTGGGTAGGTTGGGTCCAAACAACCCGGGAACAGCAGCACACAACATTAACCCCTTCCCAAGCCTGGGCCAGCCAACTGTCTTGCTAACATATGGTAGGCAACCTGCCTATATTCCCGGTTTAGGGTGACGTAGGCCCCGACCACAACTTGGCATACAAGCAAAAAAGTGAAAATACGAGCATGAGCTATACAGCCCACCCTCACCTTCCTTTTTTTTCCAGGAATTTCTGCCGTTCAAACATCAGTACCATGTACAAGCACAGTGTTGCCAACCGTCAGTGTTGCCAACCGCCAATAAAAAACAGGCAATTTTCTCCTGCCAGTAAAAGTAAAAGGTTGCAAGTAAAAAATATGGCTGTGACCCTTGGCTTGGTCCGGAGCGGGCTGAGATCATCCAAGTGCCTTCTACAGTGTGATCAGGTGGCTCTGGCAGAGGCAGTGCAATGGAGCCAAGCAGAGCGGCCAGAGCCTCGTGTGCGGGTCTGCAGTATGGGAGCAAGACAGGCTGGGACCGTCAGTGCTGTTTAGACTGGAATGGACTGAAGGGGCCACTTGGCTTGGAGAGAGACTGTCACTCTTACTCAGGAGGGGACGTGTTGTGTCAGTTAGGTCTCATCCTCCTCTGTGCTGCTGCACACTGCTGTCAGTCTCACTGTGGGAGTCAATTTTATGTATGTGTGCCGCCCATTCTAATTTCTTGCCCTCCTTAGTCCTGTCCCTGAGCTACTTACTTACTATATTGAAAATAAAATAATAAATATGTTTTCTTCCTTATTATCTACCTTAAATCATATTGCTAATTGCATATTGTATTTGTTTGTGGCCTAAATACTCTAATTAGCACTTAAAAAATTAATTGTGTAACTTTTGGAAATGCCAGTAAAAACTTGGCTGGGCCAGTAAATGTTTGGTGTTGTGTCAGTAGATTTCAATCTGGTAGGTTGGCAACACTGTGCAAGCACCCTATAAATGTGAACATGCTGCAGAGCATGAATACATGAGAAGTCAACTACATGGAAAGGAACAGTAAAACAAAAAAAACCGGGTTTGCTGAAATAAATGAATGCAGTTCTGGAAATATTTTAAGCATTTTTCAAAATAAAGCTAGTTGTAAAAAATAGCATATGCTCAACTCTACCAAGTCTGGGGAGATTTGCTCTGCTATTCTTGTATAAAGTAACTGTAAAGCGAAGGAAGAGACTTTAATTGCTGTTATGTATTAAAGTGGGTCAGCAAATATTTCATGTATTCACCAGCTCAGATATTTGTTAGTTCAAATATTTCCCTGCTCTGGTTTCCTAGCCATAATGCAAATGAACCAGGGTCTATATAAGGATATAAAACCCCCATTAGCGCTTAGAAGTCATGTATCAAACATACTACATTGTTTATTGTTCCATGTTTAACCATGAACGTTATCAGTGTGGAGCAGTACATCACCTAAAAAGGCACACAGACACAGTATGCCATGCACTGTAAATGGTGCGACTTTACATCAAAATGCAAATGCGGTAAAAATATTTAAAAATAATGAGAAAATCTCAAGGGGGGAAAGGAAGGGAAATAAAAGGAATGCAAATATAAATTTAACATAAAGCTAACAACACATGCTACAGATAAGCCATGCTTGTGAGGGTTGTTTAATAACCCACATCAAAATTTTATTTACAGTCCTTTTAAATTCCTGTTTAATTTTCCATGGGATGTAAGAAGTAGGTGGGAGATGCAGCTGTCTTTGGTAGGGGTCTTGGTTTTGCAGAAGTTTTTTTGTCTTCATCAAAAACAAATTGTGATGAAGTAGAAGAATATTAAAGTTAGTCCAAGTTACTTAGAAAAAAATAAGATTAAACCAAGTCTGTAAGTAAACAGCAAATCTGGGCAGGAGGTACATTTAAAGGAGAACTAAACTGTATCTGAGTAGGGATGAGCTTTCCGTTCGGGTCGAACATGAGTTCGACTCAAACATTGGCTGTTTTCGACTGTTCGTCGAAAACAGAACATTGCCTTTCACCAATCATGGCTCAGGGCGACTAAGTCCACGCCCCACACTATATAAGGCCGCCTGCACGTCGGCCTCGTGTAGTGTGTTGTTGGCGTGGACAGAGAGAGAGTGTCATTTAGATTGAGCAGGCAGGCAGGTTATTCAGTTATCTGCAGTGTATTTAATATATATATATATATATATATATATATATATATATATATATATATATATATATATATATATATATATATATATATACTGTATATGTATATATATATATATATATATATATATATATATATATATCTCTATATCTCTACACTGTATCTAGTTTAGCTATATCTGGCTGCAGGCCGTTCCTGGTGTACTTTTTCTAATATACTTCAGGCTGTGTACACTATGGGTACTCAGTAACAACTATGGGTACACACTATGGGTACACAGTACTGTGTACAAATAGTGCAGTTGCCACTACTTTTCTGGTGGTGTACACAGTACACCCATAGTTGTTATTACACTTCTGTTGGTGTACACAGTACCATGCACCCCTAGTGCTGTTGCTACTACTTTTCTGGTGGTGTACACAGTACACAATACATACAGTGCACCCATAGTTGCTATTAGACTTCTGGTGGTGTACACAATACCGTTCACCCCTGGTGCAGTTGCTTCTACTTTTCTGGTGGTGTACACAATACAGTTCACCCGTAGTTGTTATTACACTTCTGTTGGTGTACACAGTACTGTGCACCCCTAGTGCAGTTACTACTACTTTTCTGGTGGTGTACACAATACATACAGTATATCCATAGTTGTTATTACACTTCTGTTGGTGCACTGTACACAGTACCATGCACCCCTAGTGCAGTTGCTACTACTTTTGTGGTGGTGCACACAATACATACAGTGCACCCATAGTTGCTATTAGACTTCTGGTGGTGTACACAATACCGTTAACCCCTAGTGCAGTTGCTACTACTTTTCTGGTGGTGTACACAATACAATACACCCACAGTTGTTATTACACTTCTGTTAGTGTACACTGTACCATGCACCCCTAGTGCAGTTGCTACTACTTTTCTGGTGTTTTACACAGTACACAATACATACAGTACACCCATAGTTGTTATTACCCTTCTGTTGGTGTACACAGTACCGTGCACCCCTAGTGCAGTTGCTGCTACTTTTCTGGTGGTGTACACAATACAGTACACCCATAGTTGTTATTACCCTTCTGTTGGTGTACACAGTACCGTGCACCCCTAGTGCAGTTGCTGCTACTTTTCTGGTGGTGTACACAATACAGTACACCCATAGTTGTTATTACCCTTCTGTTGGTGTACACTGTACCCTGCACCCCTAGTGCAGTTGCTACTACTTTTCTGGTGGTGTACCTCAGTACACAATACATACAGTACACCCACAGTTGTTATTACACTTCTGCTGTTGTACACAGTACTGTGCACCCCTAGTGCACTTGCTACTACTTTTCTGGTGGTGTACAAACAAAATTTACAGCATATTCAGAAGGCCACCAAGGAGAGGCAGACGCTCACAGGCCACTAAAAGAGGGCAAGCAGGCTCTGTGTCTACAGTCGACAGTGCTGGTCATGGACACAGTTCATCCTCAGCATGTGGCCGTGGGGCACGCTTGTCCTTTTTTTCTGCAGCTGGCCGTGTTATTGAGCCACAACATGCAGAAGAGTTGGTAGAATGTATAACAAAGCCCTCCTCATCCTCCTCATCCTCTATCACCCAGGCTCAGAGTAGTTTGCCTGCCAATTCAGTTGCCAAAGCAGCCTATTCCATCGGCTCCATGACAACAGTCACTCCTTCCCTAGCCCCAGCATCATGCACAGAGGATTCCCTTGAACTATTCGACCACAGTGTCGGGTACATGCTGCAGGAGGATGCACAGCGATTTGAAGGCTCCGATGGTACCCAGGTTGAGGAAGGGAACGTGAGCCTAGAGACAGGGGGTGCCCAAGAAGGTCAAGAAACTGACAGTCATGTTCCCCGAATTGCAGCATACTGCCAAGTTTGCTCCAGTGATGAGGAGGGAGGGGATGATGAGGTCACTGACTCTACTTGGGTGTCTGATAGAAGAGAGGGGGAGGAGGAGGAGGCACATCTCCAACAAGGCAGGATGCTCTCCAGGGGGCAGCTTAAAGGCAGCCACTCTATTGCATCACAACGCAGAGCTAAGCAGGTGCAGGGCTCTGCTGACTCCCCACATATTTTGAAAAGTTCTTTGGTGAGGGCCTTTTTTGACACGTGTGCAGCAGATCACACCATTGCTGTTTGCAACATATGTCTAAAGCGTATCAAGCGTGGCCAAAACAGCAGCCGCTTGGGCACCACATGCTTTACCAGACATATGACGATCTTCCATGCAGTCCATTGGCAACAGCACTTAAAAGACCCACATCAAAGAACAAGGCGGACCTCTCCTTGCTCCTCATCAGCTGGGATCTTCAACCCCACTATACCTCCAGTCCTCTCAGAAACCTGCACTGAGAGGAACAAAGGTATAGAAATAGGTGTCCCAAGTACTTGCGGCCAATCTGCAGTACACCAACATCAGATTTTAGCAGGCAAATTTCCCTACCCCAATTGCTAAACCGTCGAAAGAAATTTGGTCCCAGCCATCCACATGCTCAGCGTCTGAATGCTAGCTTGGCCAAATTGCTAGCACTGTAACTGCTGTCTTTTCAGCTGGTAGACTCTGCTCCCTTTCGTGAATTTGTAGAATGTGCGGTACCTCAGTGGCAGGTTCCCAAACGCCATTTCTTTTCACGGAAGGCCATTCCGGCTCTCTACCAGCATGTGGAAGGCAATGTCTTGGCCTCGTTGGACAGGGCGGTCAGCAGTAAGGTGCATATTACTGCTGACTCATGGTCCAGCAGGTATGGACAGGGACGTTACCTTTCTTTCATGGCGCGCTGGGTAACTCTGCTGGCAGCTGGGAAGGATGCAGGACAGTGTTCAGTATGTTGGAGGTTGTTCCGCCACCACGCCTCCAAAATGCTAGTTGTGATTCTGCCACAGCTCTCTTCTCCACCCCTTCTCTTCTTCTTCCTCTATGTCCTCTTCCTCTGCAGATTTCTCCTCTGAACCAGCGGTGCTCCGTAGGAGTTCAAGGGGCTACGCAAGCACTCTGGCAAAAAGATGCCATGTGGTGCTTGAGTTGGTCTGCTTAGGGGACAGGAGCCACACTGGGGCAGAGATTCTGTCAGCTCTGCCGGGGCAGGCTCAGAGTTGGTTGATGCCACGCCAGCTTCAGCCAGGAATGGTTGTTTGCGACAATGGCACCAACCTCCTCTCTGACAGGGACACTTGACCCATGTTCCCTGTGTAGCGCTGGTAGATTTGCAATCTACCGCATGATAGGTAAATTTAGTAATTTGTTCGTTGGGAAGGTTATGTTTGCCTCTGTCCCAGCTTGGCTGACGTCGTGTGTGTTTCCGTGCTGACCGGTGGGTGTCGCTGTTATCATTGGTTAGTGTTGGAAAGGCAGCGTGAAGTGTTGAAGTGTATGTATTCTCTTCTGTCCCATGGACAACTCGGTGGAGGTGGCCCTCCGAGTTGCATTCTGGGCGAGGGTATTTATGGGACAGACGCCATTTTTTGGGGTTCGTTTTACTGCCACCTGCTGGCCCTCCTGGCCGACAGGTATGCATTAAGGAGCTACCTCGTGGTCTTCCGTTCCGGAGGCCCATGATACTGCGGCGCAGGGGTGGGTCCAGAGGCTTGTCTGGGGCCTACCACCGCGGCCGAGGAATGGTCCTGAGCTGTCGGTCCTATGTGACGAAGCTGGACAACCGAGGAGATCCCAGGGGAGGACCCATCTTGGAGGGATCACGCAGCGTGCTGGTCTATAGAGGGGCCTGGTGACTCGGTTGGAGGACGTATCCGAAAGTAACTATACAGCATAGTGTTGCCGGGTTGGCTTAAAGGTTCAGGCACTGTGACTGACATTCATTACAGAAAATCTGATACATCCTGTGGCAGAGGATCGTACAGATTTTGTTCCCAAGCAAGTCTGTGGCAGAGACTTTGATTCGTGCTGCGTACTGGCTACTAGGCTGGTGAGAGAGGCCTATCCAGACGAGCAAGGAGTGTGTCCCACGAGGGGAGCGCATTCCATACAATATCTGAATTCTACCCGAACATTTGTTAAAAGAACCCTACAAGAAGATGTTTGAGTTTCTTCTGCAGTTTCCTTTCCGCCTCTTTCCTGCTATTTCCTAAGTCAAGTGTTTAATAAAGCATTAAAAACGTACTCCAGTGTTGGTGCGTGTGTCGTCCAGAGGTAAACTCAACGGAACCCTAGACCCGGTGCTGGTGAAACAGAGGGAAGCAGAGTGAAGGTAACAGACCCGCTTAAACCAGCAGCTCCACCGAGAGTTATTGCTACACCTGTTTGGCTCATGTCCTAAATTTGCTGGTGCAGCGGTTCTTGAGCAGGTACCCTTGCTTACAGGATCTCCTGAGGCAGGCCAGGAAAGTCTGTGGTCATTTTCGCTGGTCATATAATGACAGTGCTCTGCTGGCTGACATTCAAAGAGAATGCAACCTGCCAAAGAACCGCCTCATTTGTACATGCCCACCAGGTGAAACTCAACGTTGACAATGCTGCAGCGGCTACACATGCAGCAGAGGGCCATCAATGAGTACCTGTGTGAGTATGGCACCAGGACAGGGTCAGGGGAGGTTGGCTTTTTTTTGCCACGCCAGTGGCTACTGAGCAAGGATGCATACACTGTCCTGTCACCATTTGAGGAGGCCATGAGGATGGTGAGCAGTGACAGTGCATGCATCAGTGATACTGTCCCTCTTGTCTTCCTGTTGGAGCACACGCTTCATGGAATAATGGACAGGGCACTTGAGGCAGAACAGCGGGAGGAAGAGGAGGACTTCCTTACCTCTTAAGGTCCCCTTTGAGGAGGAGGCGGAGGATTGTGTCAGCATGGAGGTGGAGGATAACACTCAGCAACAGTCTTCAAGGGATCGTTTTCAGTCCCCAGAAACCCATGGAGTTGTACGTGGCTGGGAGGAGGTGGTTGAGGATCATGTGATCCTTAGTAACCCAGAGGACTCAGGATCGAATGCCTCTGCAAACTTACGCTGCATGACCTCCCTGATCCTGCAAAGCCTGCAAAAGGACCCTAGGATTTGTGGTATCAAGGAGAGGGATCATTACTGGCTGGCAACCTTTCTTGATCCACATTACAAGGGTAAGGTTGCAGAACTTATCCAGCCTTCGCAGAGTTAGCAGAGGATGAAACATCTTTGGGATGCCTTGCAGAAAGGTTTGTGCAATGCGTTTCCAGAGCCTGGGAGGTTACAATTTCCTTGTGCTGGACATCGGTTTGCTGAGGCTTTGTTCAGTCACAGAAAGAGCAGTGGAGAAGGTGGCCAGCTGGACGATGCCTTCAAACAATTCTTCAGTCCTCAGCGCCCAGGTCTGATCGGTTCCAGAAACCATTGCCAGCATCTGAATTACATGGTGCAGGAATCTAGGGGCAAGATCAGACTTGGAAACCTTTCCACCAGAACATCCACTGGGTTACTGGGTCTTGAGGATGGACCACTGGCCAGAGCTTGCTCAATATGCAATTGAGCTACTGGCCTGTCCTGCATTCAGTGTTCTTTCTAAACGCACATTCAGTGCTGCTGGAGGCTTTGTAACCAATCACAGAGTGCGCCTGTCCACAGATTTTGTTGATCGGCTCACATTCATAAAAATGAATCAGTCTTGGATCACCTGCTACCAAGCACCTGATGCTGGTATAAACGATTGATTTTTCTATGGATGTGGAATCCCTTGAAGACTGCATATGCTGAGTGACTATCCTATTCCTCCTCAATCTTCAAGATGATAGCTTCTAGGAATATTTTCGGTTCAGGGCACCACCACCACTGCCTAAGGCCCAATTTTTCTGCCCCTGTTTAAACAGGGGCTCGTAAATTACAATTTTTGATCTAAAATTTCACAGCAGGGCCTGTTCCTACACTCAACAAAAGTATCTGTGAGGCTTTACAGTGTTGTGCCACCACCACCACCACCTAAGGCCACATTTTTATGCCCCTGTTTAACAGGGGTGCATAATTACAATTCTTGATATAATATTTCACAGCAGGGCCCGTTCCAGTGCCCACTAAGAGTAACTGTGAGGGCTTACAGTGTTCTGGTACCACCAACACCTAAGGCCCAATTTTCCGCAGAGTGTAGAGGGTAGGCCGTATAGTATATACAGGCGGTCCCTTATTTTCAAACATCTAACTTACAAATGACTCCTTAGAAACGGAGGGAGACAACAGGAAGTGGGAGGAAATCTACCCCTAGGAAGGGAAATTCTCTCTTGTAAGAGTTGATATGGGAAAAAGGTGTCTCCAGTCTCCACTGATGCTTTATCACTAATCCTTGTTTCCCTAATAACCTAAAATTTTCTAAATCCAATTGTCATTGGGACAGAAAGTGAGGTGAAATATTCTGAACAGGGTCATAGACAGCAAAACAAATGTTACAGGGGTGTTAACCCTTCCCTATGTTATCCAAAAAGCTTAAAATAGATTTTTATTGGCTGGAGCCACACGTACAAAATGTACCTGTTCCAAATTACAAACAGATTCAACTTAAGAACAAACCTACAGTCCCTGTCTTGTATGTAGTCTGGGGACCACCTGTATACTGCTGTTGTTCAGAATATATAGGGCCTGGGGGCCCCACGCCTTTTTTTTTAAATTTGGGTGTGGGGTTCCCCTTAATATTCATACCAGACCCAGAGGGCCTGGCAATGGGCTTGGGGGGGGGGGGGGGGTTGTCTGTCAACATTACATTACAGCCGCAAGCAGTTTTAAATGACTTTTATTCCTTTAGAAATGTCATTTTGTGCAGGGACTGTTCTAAACATGAGAAAATGCGCCACTTTACAGGCATACTATAGTCACCCCCCAGGTATGATATTTAAAGGAATATTTCACTTTTATTGTTTCACTTTAAGCATTATTAAAATCACTGCTGCCGAAAAAACGTCCGTTTCTAAAAACATTTTTTGCATTGATACATGTCCCCCGGGGCAGGACCCTGGTCCCCAAACACCTTTTATGACAATAACTTAAGCCTTTAAAATTAGCACTTTAGATTTTTCACGTTCGAGTCCTATTGACTTTAACGGTGTTTGCACAAAATTTTTGTTCGCATGTTCTGCCCCAAATCGAACCGGGGGGGTGTTCGGCTCATCCCTATATCTGAGCACTACAAACTGAAAATGGTATTTAACTATAATGTAATATTCAAAGCAAACTTGCCTATCCATCTCTCAATGCTTTATTTTGTTGATTGTGAGGGTAGGTAAAAAGGAGCGCCCGATATCCAATCAGAAGCGAACCGAAAGGTGAATTTGTAATCGTTTTATTGAAAGTAGCGACAAGTTGCTTGGGGGAACAGAGACTCCCCCTTCGGGGCTATCAGAGAAAAAAGTAGAAAAGTAGAGTGTACAGAAACACACACACACACATACATACATATACACACAATATATATATACAAACACACTATATTGTCAAAAGTATTGTGACACCTGCCTTTACACGCACATGAGCTTGAATGGCCTCCCAGTTCGTAGAAATATATGTTGAGTTGGCCCAGCTTTTGCAGCTATTACAGCTTTAACTCTTCTGAGAAGGCTGTCCACAAGGTTTACGAGTGTGTCTATGGAAATGTTTGACCATTCTTCCAGAAGTGCATTTGTGAGGTCAGGCACTGAGGTTGGACGGATGTTGGATGGATGTTGAACGAGAAGGCCTGGCTAGCAGTCTCCGTTATATTTCATCCAAAAGGTGTTCTATTGGGTAGAGGTCAGGACTCTGTGCAGGCCAGTCAAGTTCCTCCACCACAAAATCGCTCATCCATGTCTTTATGGACCTTGCTTTGTGCACTGGTCCAAATCATTTGGTGAAGGGGGAATATGGTGTGGGTTTTTTTTTTCAGGGGTTGGGCTTGGCCCCTTAGCTCCAACATGACTGCGCACCAGTGCACAAAGCAAGGTCCATAAAGACATGGATGAGTGAGTTTGGGGTGGAGGAACGTGACTGGCCTGCACAGAGTCCTGACCTCAACCCGATAGAACACCTTTGTGATGAATTAGAGTGGAGACAGGCATTCCAATACTTTTGGCATTATAGGGCACAATTCACTAAGAAATATTTTACTGCATCAGAGTATGCGGTAAAATAACGCAGAGCGTTACTTTTGGTAATATAGTGTATGTTGGATTAATGTCTGTGTCTTTTGGAAGAGTTGAGATGCCTGTGGATTCTGTCAAATCAATAAGTGGCCATAGTTACTGCACAGAGTAGGTCTAGGAGGTAAGTCATTGTATATATTGGCAATTAAAACAGAACACACACTCTCTCTCTTCCTTTTTCCCTCCCTCTCATTATCTCTCTCTGTTTTGTAATCCCGTTCTTTTGTTGGCCCAGATAGAAATTCTCTGCCTACTGTTCTAAAACGTCTTATTTTGGGGATTTGTGACTGCAATGAGACATGCATATACCTCCTGGTAGACAGACGGCTCTACCATCTTCTCTCTCTCTCTCTCTCTCTCTCTCTCTCTCTCTCTTACCCTCTCTCTTTTGCTCTGTCTTTTTTTGACTCTTTTCCTTTCCCCCAGTCTGAAAGGCAGCAATCTTGCACTAATGCTGCGTACACACGAATGGACATTCCGACAACAAAACCGTGGATTTATTTCCAACGGATGTTGGCTCAAACTTGTCTTGCATACACACGGTCACACAAATCTTGTTGGAAATTCCGAACGTCAAGAACGTGGTGACGTACAACACATGCGACGAGCCGAGAAAAATTAAGTTCAATAGCCAATGCGGCTCTTTTGCTTGATTCCGAGCATGCGTGGAGTTTTGTGCATCGGAATTGTGTACACACGATCGGAATTTCCGACAAAGGATTTTGTTGTCGGAAATTCCGACAGCAAATGTCCGATGGAGCATACACACGGTCGGAATTTCCGACAACAAGCTCACATCGAACATTTGTTGTCGGAAATTCCGACCATGTGTACGCAGCATTAGAGTTCATCTCCATTCATTTAATCCATACTAATGTAGTCTGATGAAAATGTCAAGGTTGCACGAAACAGCATGACTATCAGCAGGCTGCAGCCACACTCAGAAGTAAACAACTATATATGTTTGCATGTGCAACCGATCCTTCGGTGGCACCCATTAATTATGGGCGCTGGCGTTGGGAGAGCCCGTCCCAGATCCATATACACACATAAGCATGGGCGTCCGCAGGCAGGGGCAAGGGGAGGCAAGTGCCCCCCCCCCCCCTGGAATCAGGGATCAGATTAGGAGTTCCCCACTCAGTCTTTATCCTAGCGGCCGGCCCTGCTCGCACCTGTACACAGTTTAGCAAGGCCGGTGACAGCTGATGCGAGGAGGGGTGGGCAGGATGACATCACCCGGTCTACATGGTGCGAACAAGCGGCCCAGAAGATGGACGCCATGGGAAAGGGGAGCAGCAACACGCCAGGAACAGCAGGCACAATGTCCCCGGCACCTCCCAGGGCCTGGAACCCCTGGACTCCTTCAGCCTCCTCATTGCTCCCAGGCCTGGAGGACAGACTGAGCGGCAAGGACAAGCAGGATATGCAAGCAGCCAGGGACCGTTCCATGTCACATCATAGATCCAGTGAAAGGAACAGAGCATCTCCTGTCCTCACCCAGAATGAAAACGGGTCTTGCCAGCTGCTGGCCATCATGGACATCCTACTGGCATGCAAGGCACCGTACTGAGCATTACACACACCACTGGGACATAGGGGCACTTGAGGGACTGCAGACAGGGCTAGGGGGTCCCCCTCTCTGACCCCCCATCAACCCTCTTTGTCACCCCATCTCTCTCTGTCACCCCTCTGTCTTTTTCACCCCCCTCTCTCTCTGCCCCCCTTCCCTCTCAGTCACCCATCTCTGTCTTTTTCTGTCACCCCCTCTCTCTGTCACACCTATTTCTCTCTGTCACCCCCCTCTGTCTCTTTCTGTCACCCCCTCTCACAGTCACCCTCCTTTGTCTCTCTCTGTCACCCCCCACATGTATGCAGTCTTATAGTCTCTTGAGCCATGTATGCAGTTTCTCACAGTCTTTTGGGCCATGTATGCAGTCTCTGACATGCCATGTCTGCAGTCTCTGACCATCTCCTGTACTACATCTGCAGTCTCTGACCGTGCTAATGTTATAATAACATTGTCGAAAAGGATCAGAGCACGGGTGACCTTAAAATGACGCCCTCCCTGAAAAAAGCTCTGTGGACACCCATGCACATAAAGGGAGAAAGACGGAACACCACACTACCATGAAAACAGACCAGGTATAAGTGAAAGAGGCTTCAGCCCAACTCCTCCTAGAGCATGCCCCAACGCATTTTGCCCCACCCACAATCAATAGGATAAGGAAATGATTCCGGACGGCTGCACTTCAAATAATTATTTTTATTGAAGCTAATATGACAAGTGGTAACAGAAGGAGCAGGGGACAAAGAGGTTGATGCGTTTCATACAAATGTTAACTCTAATGCCCCGTACACACGGTCGGACTTTGTTCGGACATTCCGACAACAAAATCCTAGGATTTTTTCCGACGGATGTTGGCTCAAACCTGTCTTGCATACACACGGTCACACAAAGTTGTCGGAAAATCCGATCGTTCTAAAGGCGGTGACGTAAAACACGTACGTCGGGACTATAAACGGGGCAGTAGCCAATAGCTTTCATCTCTTTATTTATTCTGAGCATGCGTGGCACTTTGTCCGTCGGATTTGTGTACACACGATCGGAATTTCCGTCAACGGATTTTGTTGTCGGAAAATTTTATATCCTGCTCTCAAACTTTGTGTGTCAGAAAATCCGATGGAAAATGTGTGATGGAGCCTACACACGGTCGGAATTTCCGACAACAAGGTCCTATCACACATTTTTTGTCGGAAAATCCGACCGTGTGTACGGGGCATTAGTCATTACTTAGGGTAACACTTGCGCGAAATGCGTCCACCTCTTTGTCCCTGCTCCATCTGTCAACCACTTGTCGAATAAAGATTCAATAAAAAGGATTATCGGAAGTGCAGCCGCCCGAAATAATTTCCTTATGATACACAGCATGCGAGCAGGGCTAGCACCTGACTGGTGTGTGTGGGGATTAACCAGAGACTCACTCACCTGGAGTGTTTTTTTTTTTTTTTGGTTTTGTTTCACAATCAATATGAGTGGGTATATGGAGTGGTTGATGTCATTTATGCAGTCAAGTGAAAAAAAGTGAACAAGTAAACTCCATACAAATGGGGCATATAAAAAGGAATAGAATCACTGTAGAATGACCGAACTGCTCCAAATAAAGCACATGTACAAAAGGAACATACGGGCAGAAGAAGTCTAAATTCCTGGCTCATTAGCATTGATTTACTAATGCTAGTGCACACAGAATCTGGTGCAGCTGAGCATGGTAGCCATTCAGCTTCTAACTTCAGCTTGTTCAATTAAGCTTTGACAATAAAAATTGGAAGCAGATTGGTTTCTATGCACAGCTGCACCAGATTTTGCACTCTACAGCTTTAGTAATTCTACCCCAGTGTGTCTACAGCAAATCCTCTGGAAACATAGAAACAATTAAATATGGTTAATTAAGAATGTATAGTTTCTGACATGCGCAGAAATGCAAGGACTGGAATTAGTAAAACAGGGATATTCTGTGTCAATAGCAGTTAGAGGAAAGCCTCATACACACGATCGGATTGTTGGCCAACAAAACCGTGGACTTTTGTCCGAAGGGTGTTGGCCCAAACTTGTCTTGTATACAAACGGCAAGGAATTGTCAGCCAACAAATACGAACGTAGTGACGTACTACGTTGTTTTTCAGCTCTTTAGCGCCACCCTTTGGGCTCCTTCTGCTAATTTCATGTTAGTAGAAGTTTGGTGAGTGTTGACTTGAGCTTTTCATTTCCCGCTTTTCAGTTTGTTTCTGAAAGACCATTCGTCAACCAGCCATGTTGCGGAATCGGAGGAGATAACGTATTATTTATTATTGGCCTTGGAGTTATTGCTTTGACATTATTTTTTTGGTTGAATAATGATTTGAGTTGGTATATTTTCTATATTTTTGGATGCATAGAATGCACTTTTTGGTTAAGTTCTATTGGCAGATAGCATGTCTAATTTTATGTGTTTTCTTTTTTTAGTGCACAATAAACAAATTTTGTAGAATAATACTTGGCTATGTGTTTTACTTCAAATGCCAGTTTGTATTTTTTTTAAATGTAACTGCCTACTCCCAATGTAAAATTGACAAGGGACACCAACATAGTTGTATCTTTGATCTTAAAAACTACGGGATAATGGTGTTGTGGTAACTTGCCCAAATTTAAAAAAAAACAAAAAAAACAAAAACATAATAATATTATTCTTGAAATCACTAGAAAAAAAAGCCTTTGAAAATAGGGATGAGCCGAACACCCCCCTGTTCGGTTCGCACCAGAGCATGCAAACAGGCAAAAAATTTGTTCGAACACGCGAACACCGTTAAAGTCTATTGGACTCGAACATGAATAATCAAAAGTGCTAATTTTAAAGGCTTATATGCAAGTTATTGTCAAAAAAGTGTTTGGGGACCTGGGTCCTGCCCCAGGGGACATGTATCAATGCAAAAAAAAGTTTTAAAAACTGCCGTTTTTTCGGGAGCAGTGTTTTTATTAATGCTTAAAGTGAAACAATAAAAGTGTAATATTCCTTTAAATTTCGTACCTGGGGGGTGTCTACAGTATGCCTGTAAATGGGCACATGTTTCCCGTGTTTAGAACAGACTGACAGCAAAATTACATTTCTAAAGGAATAAAAGTCATTTAAAACTACTCGCGGCTATAATGAATTGTCGGTCTGGCAATACACATAAAGTTCATTGATAAAAACAGCATGGGATTCCCCCACAGGGGAACCCCGAACCAAAATTAAAAAAAATAAAAAATGCGTAGGGGTCCCCCGAAATTCCATACCAGGCCCTTCAGGTCTGGTATGGATTTTAAGGGGAACTCCACACCAAAATGTAAAAAAAATGGCGTGGGGCTCCCCCTAAGAATCCATACCAGACCCTTATCCGAGCATGCAACCTGACAGGCCGCAGGAAAAGAGGGGGGGACGAGAGAGCGCCCCCCCTCCTTAACCATACCAGGCCACATGCCCTCAACATTGGGAGCGTGCTTTGGGGTAGCCCCCCAAAGCACCTTGTCCCCATGTTGAGGGGGACAAGGGCCTCATCCCCACAACCCTTGCCCGGTGGTTGTGGGGGTGTGCGGGCGGGGGGGGGCTTATCGGAATCTGGAAGCCCCTTTTAACAAGGGGACCCCCAGATCCCGCCCCCCGTGTGAAATGGTAACCCCGTGTGAAATGGTAATGGAGTACAAAAGTACCCCTACCATTTCACAAAAAAAGTGTCAAAAATGTTCAAAATGACAAGAGACAGTTTTTGACAATTCCTTTATTTAAAGTCTTCTTCTTTCCATCTTCTTCGGGTCTTCTTCCTTCTTCCTTCCTTTGGTTTCTTCCTCCATCTCCTTCTTCCTCTGGTTCTTCCTCCGATCCTCTGCTTCTTGCTCCGGTGTTCTCGTCCGACATCTTCCTCCACGGCGTCTTCTTCCTCAATTCGTTCTTGGGCCGCATCCATGGGAGGCTCCCGCTGTGTGACACTTCTCTTCTTCTGACACTTCTTATATAATGGAGGGCGGGGCTACCCGGTGACCCCGCCACCTCTGACGCACGGAGACTTGACAAGGACTTCCCTATGGCTTTCACCGTGACGTCAGAGGGGGCCGGGGTCACCCGTTATAGGTCATAGGTGCAACAACTATTCACACATATTATACTGTGATTATTTGTTATGCCACTAGGTGGTGGTGCTATATTTAATGCTTGTATAATGTAATGTTTTGCCTAGTGGAACTGTATGGTTATGATGTAATTTCCTGTCTGTGTTCCTGCTGGTTTTACCAAAAAAAGGGGCCTAGCAATGTGTCTAGCACCTGATCTAACATCTGATTGTTAGTCATATTCTCACTGCAACAAACTTCCAACAAGTTATAGTCCTAACTACAGTCAAAGGAATAAAGTACCATATGCTTGTGCATAGATGATGAGCATGTAGCAAGGTCCCAGGTCTCTATTAATCTGATGAGAACCTCCAGGGCCAGAGATAGCTGACATCCTTCTGTATATAGTGGGTTGTGAAGCATGGTGGGTGTATAGTTGTTAAAGTTAAAGTTATTGGGCGCCAGACACTTCTTGGATGCAAAAGAAAATGTATTTCTCTTAACAAACCTTTTAGCGGGGATAGAGGGTTAGGGCCAGGACATCCTTAGGTAGTTGCAAGATTAATTGGCAGACTCTGAGACTTCAATAGGACAGCCATGCAGGGAAAGGCATCCAGCAAGACGCCACATCTGCATGTGCAGGAATGCTGTCCCCTATGGCAACAGTCTTTAACAGTTCCAACACAAGGCTTAACAGTTCCTTCACTTTCACTACAATCCCTGCTTGTAGCTCTTCAATACACTGAGCTCCCAGTCTCTCACTAGACCCACTGATTCACTGTCACTGAATCCCTTGAGCTCCTCCAATCTTCACGGTGGTATCTTCCTCAAGCGCCACCCCCGCTTCTCTGCTGGGTCCCTAGCTTGGCACTCAAGATACTGCTCAGGCTTCACCCCACTGTCCTGCTTGACACACAAGGCTGCTCTGCAAGCGTCACCTCCTCTGGCTGGGTCCCTAGCTTGATTCCCACAGAAGTTTCCCGATAATTCACCATTACGGGTTGGTGACAATACTGCTCCGATACTTGCTTCAGTTACTTACTGTGGTCCCCGGTAATTAGTCCCTCACCGTTGACAGCTTCCCCTCTACCTCTGACCATGACAGGTTCTCCGGCTGGTTGAACAGTCACTTCTGGTTGGACTGCAAGCCGCAATCCCAACCCTGCGCTGCTCTCTTGCTTCTGGATAGGCCCTCAGACAGCCTAGCAACCAGATGTGCCTGGGATAGGCCCAATCTCCGGCCTAGCAGCCTGGGCGATACAACACATGTCCACCCAAACAGCCGTCCAGGTGGCACAGAACATAGATCACCTGACTCCACCCATAGGCTCTCCCAGCAGGCCAAGGGATTCAAGAAAACCCCTGCCCATTGGCTGAGATACCCCATATACCCAAAACCTGTCCTTGCGTTGCCCTTCTCATATCTAGCACCACCAAGTACCTGATTACCTAGTGGTAGAAGAGAAAATTGCAACAAGGCCAAACTTAAGGAGAAATCAATAGCTCTCTATCAACCAGGATAACTACTCCTGGCAAGTAAATTTGTGAGGAGCAACCCTGCCTAAATTCCAGGGTGCTACAAGCAAATTGTGCACTTATGCAAGAGTCAAACTACAAAATAAGTGTGGGAGGAGCTACAGAAAGTACATTAGAGAGCAATTCTTAGCAATAAACTTTACTTAATTAGAAAGCTACATCAGATTTAGGTATTTTCATTATTTGTTATTGAGTTTTCAAGTACAAAATTTTGCGTAACATGTGAAAACTTGGCTGATGTTCCAGCTGGAACATAACAATAGGTGGTATAAGAGAAACCTTATAACAGTGGTATAGTAAGTAAATTCAAAACATATATGTACAGGGGATATAAAAAGTCTACACACCCCTATTAAAATGTCAGGCTTCTGTGATATAAAAAAATGAGACAAAGATAAATCATTTCAGAACTTTTTCCACCTTTAATGTGACCTATAAACTATACAACTCACTTGAACAAGAAACTGAAATCTTTTAGGGGGGGGGGGGGGGGGGCGGGTGGGGATTACAAATGAAAAAATAAAATAATGTGGTTACATAAATGTGCACATCCTCTTATAACTGGGGACGTAGCTGTGTTCAGAATTAAGCAATCACATTCAAACTAATGTTAAATAGGAGTCAGTATGCTTTAAAAAAAGGTCTGGATTCTTTCCTAAATGTACACACCATAACTGAGTACTAACATTTATAGGTAAAGTTGATCCGGGGAAAATCCAATTTTCCTCATGGGGGATCAGGAAGGAATTTTTTCCCTGCTGTAGCAAATTGGAGCATGCTTTGTTTTTTTTTTTTTGCCTTCCTCTGTGGGTATATGTTTGTGTATATGGGATTATATTTTTATTTATTTTTTGGTTGAATCTGATGGACTTTTTGCAACCTGACTAACTATGTAAGTACACACCTGACATCATTTAAAGTGCCTCTGATTAACCCCAAATAAAGTTCAGCTGTTCTAGTAAGTCTTTCCTGACATTTTCATAGTAGCATCCTAGAGCAAAAGTCATGGTCCGCAGAGAACTTCCAAAGCATCAGTGAGATCTCATTGTTTAAAAGGTAATAGTCAGGAGAAGGGTACAAAATAATTTCCAAGGCATTAGATATACCATGGAACATAGTGAAGACAGTCATCATCAAGTGGAGAAAATATGGCACAACAGTGACATTACCAAGACCTGGACGTCCCTCCAAAATTGATGAAAAGACGAGAAGAAAACTGGTCAGGGAGGCTGCCAATAGGCCTACAGCAACATTAAAAGAGCTGCAGGAATATCTGGCAAGTACTGCAGGAATATCTGGCAAGTACTGGCTTTGTGGTACATGTGACAACAATCTCCCGTATTCTTCAGTCTGGGCTATGGGGTAGAGTGGCAAGATGGAAGCCTTTTCTTACGAAGAAAAACATCCAAGCCAGGCTAAATTTTGCAAAAACACATCTGAAGTCTCCCAAAAGCATGTGGGAAAATGTGTTATAGTCTGCTGAAACCAAGGTTGAACTTTTTGGCCATAATTCCAAAAGATATGTTTGGCACAAAAACAACACTGCACGTCACCAAAAGAACACCATACTCACCGTAAAGCATGGTGGTGGCAGCATCATGCTTTGGGGCTGTTTTTCTTCAGCTGGCACAGGGGCCTTAGTCAAGGTAGAGGGAATTATGAACAGTTCCAAATACCAGTCAATATTGGCACAAAACCTTCAGGCTTCTGCTAGAAAGCTGAACATGAAGAGGAACTTCATATTTCAGCATTAAAACAGACCCAAAGCATACATCCAAATCAATAAAGGAATGGCTTCACCAGAAGATTAAAGTTTTGGAATGGCCCAGACCTGAATCTGATTGAAAATCTGTGGGGGTGATCTGAAGAGGGCTGTGCACAGGAGGTGACCTCGCAATCTGACAGATTGACCTAAAAGATTTCAGTTTGTTGTTAAACTAAGTTGTACAGTTTATAGGTTACATTAAAGGTGGACAAAAGTTCTGAAATGATTTATCTTTGTATCATTTTTTTACATCACAGAAACCTGACATTTTAACAGCGGTGTGTAGACTTTTTATATCCACTCTATATGTGTTCTACATCTGGAGGTAGTGGCGGAAGGGCTCCAGAGGAAGAGGGGGGGGGGGCTGGGAAGGGGGAGTGAGAAGAGGGGGGGTGGAGGGGGGAAAAGCAGAGGAGGGACGGGGTACCAACAACTTACTCAGGGAGGTACATTACGACAACCGTTCAACTAGGGACATGAAGCTTGTACATTCAACATAGGTATTAAACTTGTGCATTCAACATACATGATTAAACTTGTACAGTACATCCGGGGTGGGACAGCCAAAAGGACCATTTGTAGAGGAATTTGTTCATAACTAGATTTTTCCTAGCTACTGCTCAAAAGCACTGTGGTAGTTCATTGAGAACTACAAGCTGACAGCCACAAGGGCTTCCGCACCTTGTAGTTTTCCCATTCACAGAACACCAGTGTTATAGGAGGAGTCCTTTCAGTTCTCCCATAAAGAGTAGTTTGTCTCCCATGTGGTTGAGACGCAGGATCTTTCATTCTATTCCTAGTGTAGGACTCACTGATAATGGGGTACTTTGAAGCAGTAAGTGGGCTTAGCACTATATGGCCATATAGTATGACCAAATCCCTATATTTTTTAATATGTTCAGGTGTTTTTACTTGATTTGATTGTAAATAATGGCCTGAATTTAGATATTGGTTTCCTTACCCATTATACTAAAGTTTTACAACCCCCTCTGTGACTAGTATCCCCCCCCCCCCTCCATTCTATAGCTCTCCCTCTGTCTTATCTCACTAACTCTGCTGCTATCTTTATTACCATTGATTTGTATGTGTTTGTTTTTCTCTTTTTTTTTTTCTTTTTTCTTTAACATTCTGCTTAAAAATTTGTGAATCAGTACTGCAGGCACCTCAATTTTCTCAGGTGTTTTTAAATAGCCTTGCAGGTTTTAAATGTAATTTTTGTATGTGTGCGCTATAATCTATTTTGTTCTGTTTTCGGTCTTATAGCAGCACCATCTTGAATGTAAACGCATTTTCAGGGTGTACCCCCAAGTCTGTTTGCACTGTGAATGAGTGATGCAGCTGGGCGGGCGGAGCCTTGTACGGCCGTGTTCTCTGCAGATTCTGGCAGAGAGCGCGGGGGAGAATATTCCCCGCCACACGTGACATCGGGGAGCCGGGGAGGTGCATGAATATGGGTGTAAGATGTAACATATTACAAAAGATTAACTTATCCTTTAAATCCTTAAAGAGGAGCTGCAGCTGCTGACTTTTTATATATAGACACTTACTTGTCCAGGGAGTCCGTGATTTCGGCACCCCAGCTGATCTTCGGATTGGCTGTCGGGTGCAGCCGCCACCATTCCTGGTAAGGGAAACCCGGCAGTGAAGCCTTTCGGCTTCACAGCCGGGTTCCCTATTGCGCATGCGCAAAGCGCGCTGCGCTTTCTAATTGGCCCGGCGGAGGAAGGAAGAGGGGGGACGAACTTTCGAGAGACGGTGCCACGGTGCTGTTTCTGGAAGTCGGGAATGATACCTGTCAAAAACAGGTACCCATTCCCCCCTCCCCTCTGAAAGGTGGCAAATGTGGCACCGGAGGGGGGAGGAGACGGGTAAGCGGAAGTTCCACTTTTGAGTGGAACTCCGGTTTAATTTTATTTGCACTGGTACATTTTCTCCAGGGCGTGATGACGCTGAGGGACAGTCCAACACTGGAGCATGAGGAGCACCCTCAGCTAAGAAAAAAATATTTTACTCTCCCCTAGACCTAAACCAGCAGGTAACCCTTGCAGTGCAGGTGGAGTCCCACTTAAAAGGAGGAATTTTCAGATTTCCCGGAGTTGGGTGTTATAGAAGTGGGAGATGCTTCAGATACTGAGTGTGCCTTTTACGCCAAAGAGGGCACTTTATAATTTCTTCACCTGGTGCATTGACTCTAGGGCTACAAGTCATATGATCTGCTGTAAAAATCACCTTTATCAAAGCAAGACAGAAATAATTACAATAGCTAATGGACAGTATATGATCTTAAAAGGAAAAGGGGAAGGTTTTATATACTGTCCTAACTGTAGCACAGAGTACACAAGTGGTAAAACACAAGCCTGAGAAACACTGAGAAAGCATAGAATGATGTTTTAGCAGGGCTTTTTTTCTCAGAGAATATGTGCAGGAACTGTCCCCTTCTGAGTCACTTCTTATCTCCGCCCCCTACCCACCTCTGAGCACCGTTCCTTGGTTTCATCCCCTACCCACCTCTCAGTACTGCTCCTTTTAGAGAGTACAGAGCCAAGTATAATTGTGTGGTGCTAAGTAATTTGTATGAAATGTGTTAATGATAGCAAGAAAAGTAGTAAAATAGATTCCCCACAGCCAGCAGCAACAATAGATTCACTGAGAAACAATAGACCCCCCTAGCAACAATTGACCTCCACAACAAAATACCACCCAGCAGCAACAACAGATCTCCCAGCAGCCAGAAACAATAGACCCCCCTCCATCAATAGTAGATCTATTCCAGCACTAATTGACCCATCATCAATGGACCGCCACTCAAAAATAGATCCGATCCAGCAACAGTAGAAGCTCCTGCCCACCTCAGCACCCCTTCCCATTACATACATTCAGTGCTGGAGGTGCCAGAACTGCGTTCCCCCGCGTTCCCGCTGAAAAAATGCCCTGTGTTCTAGACTACTGTACCATACAACCCAAAACAAAATGATGCTACAGAGAGAATGCATGCCACTTCATGTAAAAGTGGCAGATGCATGCCTTTGATTTGGATATGCTCACAACATTCTGGGCAGAGGTTTTCCAGGCAGTCAAACTGGCTGAATCCAAATTCATGGTTATTTTTCCAAAAAGACAAAAAGGGCTTAGCCATGTGTCCAGCAGATCTGTCAAGGTCAGGGGTCAGGCTCGGAGACCAGCAGCTATAGCAGTAGAGATGCATTCTGTGAGGGTAGTAATCCTTTCACCAAGCGATACACCACGTGCTGGGGTCCCCAATGAAAACTCACTCACCAGAAATCAGATCAATAAAAGCCTTGATTAATAGTAGTAAATCTGCATCAATATCCAAAGCGACCACCAGATGTCAGTATTATTCCCAGTAGTTCCAATAGGATATGTAGAAGAAACAAAAATGCTCACATAGCGTGATACTGCTAAACATTTTTATTTGAACCATCCAAACATCCCCTTAAAACCATGCGTACCAAAATTTAATAAACATTGAGCAAAGATAACAAAGTGCACTGTGCCTGATTGCGTCCTCCAGTCGTGAAAAGCTGTCAGGAGCGCTCCCTGTGTGTAACCACAGTCACACGCTTCCTGGTTCCTCGGTTGGTGGAGCACATGCGTCACTTCCTGTGCGACACGTCCCTAACGTTTCGTCACTTCCTGGACTTCTTCTGAGGGCGTGACACACAAGAAAGGAGGCCGGTATTTATATAAGTGGCAGGCGGAACAGCCAATCAGCAGAAGCAGACGCCCGGATGACTCACACATCCCCGCCCCTAATGCTAAATACTGTCAGCAATGTGTGAAATAACATCATCCGGACATTCTGCTCCCACAGGTCGTATTAAGCATGACAATACCGGTTCTAGTGGAAAATGACCTAATGCATAAAAAACAGTTCTCTGCTGCTATGGACGTCCTACGGTATTTAAGTAATAGGCACATTGATGTGGACGCTTTGTTCACCAGTTATGAACCGACCACCACACAAACCAATTACAATGGAGCAATGTCAGCACTGGGCCATGTGTTAGAAAAACAAGTACGGACTTGGTGGGACATATGTAGTCTTGAACAATACATCAAGGAAAAAGTCATCATTAGGAGTCTTAGATGGGATGTCACCCCACAGGATGGGTTGGATGACCAAGGTTCCATGCAAGAATGGTTGGACTTTTTTAACGGTGTGGGTTTCAAGCTACAACAGTTAGTCCTACAAAGAAAAAAACGCAAAATGGCCAATTTGGAGTCAAGAATCAATAATCTACAACAGCAATTAGACCCAATAAAAGATAGTCAACAAATTATAGAGTTTAATGCCAGAATACAAAAGAAATTGGAAAAAGTTGATAGAGAGACACAAAAAAAGAAACTGAAGAAATACCATAGGGATTTGGAGGACTTCAAAAAGAATTCCATTTACTCGTGGCAACAAGTGCCTTGTAGAAATGAGGCAGGAGATCAATCTATACAAGAGCCTTCTGCACCTCCACAGCAGATCCGGCGACTGATACCAGGATTACCATCGGTTAACTATCCGGTATCTACGAATGATCGTGCAGGGAACACCTCGTATGCAAATTCACCGATTAGATGTTCCACTCCCATACAGAAAGGAGGAAGGAAACTAAAGGGGAATGGAAGACGTTCTAATCAGAACGGTTATTCACAACCCAACACCTATGACATACCCACACACAACAGGTTTCAGCCCCTGCAGGAATATCGAAATAATCAAGAGAATTATGCTAACAATCACCCACACCCCCATCCTTTTTTAGGGAGAGGAAGGGGTCGCTCGTCCAGAGGTCGGAACCAACCCCGACGCGGAGGGAGACCCCACCCGTGGGTTCAATACAGGGACCAGCAACCCCAGAACAACCCCAATACCCCACACTGGAAGACTCAACATCCGCAACGAAAGAGGGACCCGCCGCAATATCCACAATCAAAGGAAGAAAATATTGTGGTTGCAGAGCAGGATCTAGGACCCAAAAAAAGAAGAAGGGAGTCGGAGTAGAGGGCATCTTCAATCTGACTGACAAACAACTAACACACAAAGAGATGAATATTCTGAATCTAGGCTTAAAATGTGGCTTGAAAAAACCAATCAATAAGTTCGACGTCTTCATTGACATCCACAAATATATTAGGAAGATAAATATTAAAAAGTATTTTTTGGGATGCACCCCTAATATATCAGCGGTAACTCATAAGCCAGGGGAGGTGGTCAATAGTGGTCTTAAAAATAAGTCCCTATTTAACCCCCTCAACAATCCCAACCATCAAGTTGAGGTATTCAAAGGGTTAATACTACGAGATCTGGAACGTCTGAAACCCGATAAACAAATGAATGTAAGGCATATCAGTGAGGGGATTACCATGTTGGAGAAACGAAAAGATATCATCATAAGACCAGCCGATAAGGGGGGTGGGGTAGTAATACTCTCAAAGGAGTTCTATCATAACCAGATTATGGAGATGCTCTCAGATGAAGTAACATATAAACGTCTGAAGAATGACCCCACCCTGCCCTATAGGGATGAATTGGATATTCTAGTACACATGGGTTCAAAAAGCGGTGTACTAACGGACAAAGAGAAAAGGTTCCTGTTACCCACCAGCAGTCGGATCCCCACGCTCTACACCTTGCCGAAGATTCACAAAGACCCCTCTAATCCTCCAGCAAGACCTATTGTCAACAGTATTGATTCGGTCTCTGCCAGATTGGGTCAGTACTTGGACCGGTTCTTGCAAAAGAGTGTCACAAATACCCGTTCATATATAAGGGACACTAAGAATTTTTTAAATTGTTTGCAGGATGTGAGCCTGATAGGAAGAGAGCAGGCAATTTTGGTCACAGCCGACGTCTCCTCTCTTTACTCCATCATACAGCATGATGATGCCTTATTGGCGCTCAATTGGGCCCTTAGTCAAAGAGAGGATCTCCCCCACAACCAAAAGATTTTCCTTAGGAATGCCTTGGATTTCTGCCTTAATCATAACTATTTTTGGTATGACGGTACATTCTACTCACAACAAAGAGGCGTTGCGATGGGCGCGAAATTCGCGCCCAGCATAGCCAATTTGTTCATGGCGGAGTGGGAGGATAAGACCATTTTTAGAGAACAAAGGCCGGAACTTATATTTTACAAACGCTTCATTGATGACCTGTTTTTTATCTGGAATGGTACATCTGAGTCGTTAGGAGCATTTATACAGGCCTTGAATAATAATAATAACAATATTAAGCTTACTTCAGAATGGCATAAAGAAGAAATAAACTTTTTAGACGTCACCATTTATAGGGTGAACGATAAATTAGAAACAAGAGTTTATTTTAAAAAAACAGACAGGAACAGTTATTTGCCCATCTCAAGCGGTCATCATCCATTATGGCTCCGGAATATCCCAAAAGGACAGATTATGAGAGTAAGAAGAAACTGCTCTGAAGATACACAGTTCTGGATTCAATCTAAAGTCCTTACAGAGAGATTTGAAGCCAAGGGATATGACCCGAAGAAACTGAAGAAGGTGGTGGAGGAAGTGGCTGAAATACCTAGAATCACATGCTTACAAGAATCACGGCCGGTGGGTTCTGAGGTAGCACCAACAGAAAAAAATCGTAATAAAGAGTGGGGCTTTATTTCTTTATTTCTCAATTTCATACTCAATACAAGGAAGTGGAGGAGATCTTCAGAAGACACTGGCATATACTCCGGTTAGATAAGAAACTCACCACTGTATTACCTTCTGAGCCACAGTTCATTTATAGAAAAACCATGAGTTTTGGAGACAGAGTGGTGAAGAAAGTGATTGACCCTCCTAAACGTCCTCCGACATTTTGGGATCGCAACGGCTTTTTTGCGTGCAGGAGATGCAAAGCCTGCAGGGAGGTCTCCAGACCTCTTAGAGGAATTGATAGTTTCCTTTCCCCGATTAATAATCGCAGTTTTGGGATTAAACAATTCATTACATGCAACAGCACCTTTGTGGTGTACGCATTGAAATGTCCTTGCGGTTTAATCTATATAGGCCGTACAAAAAGGCTATTACGGGTGAGAATAGCTGAACACATAAACAACATAAAAATAGGCTATAAGGATCATAACGTCTCACTGCATTTTAAATTAAAACATGATAGTGACCCGACGGGATTGGAATTTTGGGGGGTTGAACATCTCCAATCCCATTGGAGGGGCATAAATCGCATCCGAGAGTTATCCAAACGTGAAACCCATTGGATTTATTCTGTGGATGTGATTGCCCCCAAGGGTCTTAACATAGAGCTTGACATAAATTGTTTTATCAGTGACACATAGACATACCCTGGGGTATGGTTCCAGTTTCATTCTATCACAGTGTAATGTTTTATTATAATGGAATTTTGACTCCTATATGATCACGTTTCATATATAGATGTTTTATATACATATATTTACATGTGGATTGTCATATATTTTATATATGTACATATATACATTTTAGATATACAATTTTAATACATATTTATTTTAATATTTCAACATGTGTTTATCAGGTGCAATTTAGTGTATGCGATTATTCAATACGTGCTAGGAAATCGCTATGCAGTTTTTACCTTTTCATAGGATAAGCAATGTTGGATGTAAAATTGCTAGACAATATATTTATTTTAATATTCCAACATATGTTCATCAGGTGCAATTTAGTGTATGCGATTATTCAATACGTGCTAGGAAATCGCTATGCAGTTTTTATCTTTTCATAGGATAAGCAATGTATGATGTAAAATTGCTAGACAATATATTTATTTTAATATTCCAACATATGTTTATCAGGTGCAATTTAGCGTATGCGATTATTCAATACGTGCTAAGAAATCGCTATGCAGTTTTTATCTTTATTCATAGGATAAGCAATGTATGATGTAAAATTGCTAGACAATTCTTGTTTACTGAAAACTTTTATATTTTGAGAGTGAATATTTTAATCAGTTTTAATGAATACCGAAAGTGTGCTTGCTCAATGATAGCGCTGCGGATCAATGTCCGCACCGCATACACTGAATGATTGCAGGTATTCAAGGTACTTGTTTTTTATGCATTAGGTCATTTTCCACTAGAACCGGTATTGTCATGCTTAATACGACCTGTGGGAGCAGAATGTCCGGATGATGTTATTTCACACATTGCTGACAGTATTTAGCATTAGGGGCGGGGATGTGTGAGTCATCCGGGCGTCTGCTTCTGCTGATTGGCTGTTCCGCCTGCCACTTATATAAATACCGGCCTCCTTTCTTGTGTGTCACGCCCTCAGAAGAAGTCCAGGAAGTGACGAAACGTTAGGGACGTGTCGCACAGGAAGTGACGCATGTGCTCCACCAACCGAGGAACCAGGAAGCGTGTGACTGTGGTTACACACAGGGAGCGCTCCTGACAGCTTTTCACGACTGGAGGACGCAATCAGGCACAGTGCACTTTGTTATCTTTGCTCAATGTTTATTAAATTTTGGTACGCATGGTTTTAAGGGGATGTTTGGATGGTTCAAATAAAAATGTTTAGCAGTATCACGCTATGTGAGCATTTTTGTTTCTTCTACATATCCTATTGGAACTACTGGGAATAATACTGACATTTGGTGGTCGCTTTGGATATTGATGCAGATTTACTACTATTAATCAAGGCTTTTATTGATCTGATTTCTGGTGAGTGAGTTTTCATTGGGGACCCCAGCACGTGGTGTATCGCTTGGTGAAAGGATTACTACCCTCACAGAATACATCTTGATTATTTATTGGTGGGACTCTGGCTATCAGATCCGTGTTTGAACTTTCTGAAATAGATTAAGAAAGAGACCCTGTTTAATTGGGGTGCACAGCGCTGCTGCAATACTGAAGAGACACTTTATATATTTATATATTTATAATTGTGTATTTATATATTTATCTAATTTAATTGATTCATTATTGCCTATATACATGTTCTACTATTTAAGCAGCTGCTACTAGTCATATAATTATTTATGTGCCGCACATACACCGTTAGAATATTGTACTAAGCGCAGAGCATTGTTGTTTTTTTGGGACGGGCATATACAACATACATTCACTTATAGCAGTAGAGAGGCTCTGTTAGGATTGAGTTCACCTGCTGGTGGCACTGTGCTGCTCAGGGCTGTTTGCTGCAGCTCCAGTGTCCACCAACAGGTGTCTGCCAACAGGCTGTAATAATCAGCCACACCTGGGTTCAGACATTAGGTGGCTATTTAAGGCTGTTCCTCCATCTGTCACTATTCTGATTGCCTCATTGCTGCCAGTTGTGCCTGATTCCTGTCCCGAACTTTCCTGTATCCCTCTGCCTTGCTCCTGCCTCCCTCTGCCTTGCTCCTGCTCGAGTACCCAGTCGTGATCCCCTCTTCCTTGCAACCTTGCATTCCCTGTACCCTTGTCCCATATATTGCATTTTGTATATAGTCGGTTGTTAGGGTCATCGGTTATTTTTTCTTTGGGGTTTTGCTCTCTGTTTGCTGTGTATGTTTATATGTGTCTGTTCACTGTTAATAAACCTCACTTTAAGGATATATACTTTGTTTGTTTGGTTTCAGTTTCCTTGTTTAGCTACGTGTCTGGTCTCCTTGCTATTGAAACCTGACCGGCTCCCACCGACCAGTAGAATAAGCAAACAAGCAGGTCACCCTGATGGATGATGTGGGTTCCTCCAAGGTACAGGGTCTAAGCGCTAACTGGTATTTCCAGGTTGTGGTCCTCAACCTGGAACTGCTTCCCTGCCTAAGGCTGGCCCTGACATATTGGACTTCCTTTATTCTCCCCTCTCTTGTTTGCCACAACGCACAGCTGTGGAACTACAAGGACTACATAAACTTTAATGTAGCAGGATCTATCATAGTTTTTGTGCCACATATGTATGTCTCTTAGGATCGCCCTACCAGGAGGTGAACAAGCTTGGGTGCAGTAGCAGATTTAGCAGGTAGGGATAAACAGAAGCATAGTCAGTAAACAAGCCAAAGGTCAGTATCGAGTGGTAGTGGAGATAAGGACTCAGGTATCGATCCCAGACCTGACAACATCTCACTGGTAAAAGAGTCATATCTGCAGTAGCTTTCCAAAAAGAAATCATAATTAGCATGCAAGACAAAGTTGTAAGCATTAGCCACAGGACTAACAAGTCAAGATTCACAGACGGAATAAGGCAGAAATCACCCATCCAAGAGTGAAACCTTAAAGGTCTTAATTCTGCCTAATCTCCCAAAAATATCCCTAATATTTCCTGTCTCAAAATAAAAAAAATAGAAAATACATACTTACTAGATCATGGAGTCCAGCGTTGTCTGGCTTGAAACAAAAGTACCCTGTCTCCCCCAACTTTTCTCCAGTGCCACCATCTTTAATGGAGATCTGGAGAATCTGCAGTCACCCCTCGAGTCTCTGCCAGGTCTACAGAACCTGTCAGAGACCCCGAGGCATGTATATGCATGCATCAGATCTCCCTCACATGCAGGGCCGTCTTTAATATTGATTGGACCCTGGGCAAAAATTTTCTTGCCCCCCCCCCCCCCCCCATGCAATTTCACTCTCCGCCTGCTCTGACACATACAATAAATAGCAGCTAGACTCAAAATCAGTTTACTGTATCAGATCAATCAGGCAGTGATTGTGATTGGTTGCTAGAGGTTACAGCATATCCTTACCACTCACTGACTGGTTGCTAGAGGTTACAGCACACATTACGGCTCACTGATTAGTTGCTAGAGGTTACAGCACATGGTTTCTGCTTGTTGATTGGTTGCTAGAGATTACTATACAGTAATACTGCTCACTGATTGGTTGCTAGAGGTTACAGCACATCAACTCCTCACTACCTGCACACTATGGACTGGGGAAGTGAGTGGACCCATCAATAGACAGAAAACTCCTAGGGATACTAGGACTTCTGGGATCAGTGGCAGTGCTGGGGGGAGGGTGTGATCAATGGCAATACTGATTTTTTTTTTACTACCAATATAAAGAGGAGTTTCAACAATGGCCACCAATGTAATAGGGGTTTACACTGACCAATAATATAATAGAAGCATTCACAGTAACCACCAATGTAAGGAGGGATTTACAGTGACCACTAATGTAAGGTGTACATTCACACTAGCCTCTAGTGTGATTGAAAGAATTCTACACCAAGCCCCAATGTAATGAGAAGATTTACTCTGACCACCAATGTAACTGAGTCATTTAGCCTGCGTTCACATTTGAGTGCATTGGGAACGCATGCAAAATCACTTTCCTGACACCACAGAAACATGCTGCCCTTTAGCAGATACACAGCAGTGCTATCAATTGTTAATGATACCCTCACGCATCTGCTGAAATGTGCCTTGGCACCATGTTATTTTGAAAAAGGGTTTGGGACTTTCTTCTGCATTTCTAGCGCATCCCATTGAAATGAATGGGCTGCCCTACACGTGACCTACATCTTTATCCACCCTGTCAGTACACCTTTGCATCCTAAAACCCCTGCTAACCTCTACACCCCAAACCTCCCCCATCCTCTTCACTCCAACCCTCCCTTTAACTCTACCTGCCCCCTCTGCTCATCTTTGCACCCACCTTCCTTTCCTCTATACATCCCCTCCTTGCTCACCTGTGCACTCCAAACTGTAATTCCTTCACTGCCTACCTCTGCGCACCCCAACAATTTGCTTACCTTTGCAGAACAGGCTGATGGTAGGCTTAAAGAGGAAGTAAACTCTCCCACTCTGATGCTTCTTTTCATTTAGTTCATTATAATAAGTAATTATCAAACTATAGCCAATGTAATCCAGCCCAAATCGCATATTACTTACTGTTTAAAGAAAATTTAAAAATTTTGTTTCCAGGGGTAAGGCAGCACCATCTTAAGTATTGTTTTCTGAGTCCACAGTAGAGTGTATTTCCGCCCTTACATTGACAACTTCCTGTACTGTTAACCAAGCCTCCTTCTCAATCCAACATTTCCATGGCAACCCTGCTTCCCTGCTCATAGCTGACTTGTTTTATTTGATAGTATTTACTTGTGCCAATTATCTAGTGTTTGCCTATGTCAGTCTTATCAGCTTCAGCTGATAAGACTGCAGAAATGCTGACCGATGCCCAGGTTTACAGTCCATGTGATGTCACATGGTCACATGGGGTGTAGTAGGAAGCTCTGAGTGATTATGCAGTCTCATGGGATTTCAGTGTTGTGCAGTAGGAAGTCCTGATAATAAACAGACACGCACACCGAGTGTGCCGTAAATCAGGGGATTACAACAATACTAAGCAAGTAAGAAGATATCTACAAGCAGTGTTAATTAGGGTTTCTAAGGCGCCTTTCACACGGACGGCTGTTCTGCCGCAGGTAGAAGCATATAATATGTTCTGTGAAATTCAAGACTCCAGGCACTGCGATCAGCTACATTTGTACAGTTAGATTACCTGTGTTTAGCTGCGTTTACGCGTGGCTGCATTTAGCTGCGTTTGGAACATTCTTGACATTTCTGATGTGCTTCCTGTTGCTTTTCTTTCCTTCTTGCCGCTGCTATCCGCAGGAGAAATAGTACACTGCGATTACCTGCAGTTATGTGCAGATAGCTGCGCTAAATCGCTCCTGGACGCAGTCAATTCTATTTTTTCTATTCGCACAGAACCGCATGTAGCTAAATCGCAGCTAAATGCAGTGTGTGAATGGGGCCATAGGAAAGCGTTGTGTGCTTTTAGCTGCTGTAGAAAACTAGAAAATCCGCAGCTAAAAGCACCATTCTTTCCGTCCGTGTGAAAGGGGCCTTATGCTGATTTACAAGGGACAAAGTTGTGGGGAAGAGTTTACAACCACTTTAATGACCACAGTTGCAGGCAGGACTTTCAAGCCTGCCCCTTACCTCCCCAGTGGGCAGCATTCAGTATAGGTGAAGGTGGATATGACCTCAGGGGGCATGAAATACATATCAATGCTGCCTTTATTTACATATCAATGCTACTGGCCGTCACTATTTACATATGAATGCCGGTTATTTACATGTAAACATAGGGTCTACAGGTGAGTCATCCGTACACAACAATAGGGCAGAGCTGGGCAGCATTAGTAGCAGCACTTCACACTGAGATAGTGGGACACAGCACAGGATTAAAACTTCAAGGAACAAGGGAATTTAAATCAGGATAGTTGGCAAGTATGAGGCAGCTGCTTTGGGCCCCACAACAATGACAGGGCCCAGGGCAGCTGCCCCTTTTTCCCTGCCTTAAAGATGGCCCTGCTCACATGCGAAGATATGCCAAAGGTCTCTGCCAGTTCTCTAGAATAGAGCTTGCGGCATGTGTTCACATGTGCAACGTCTCGCAAACTGCTTCTGGAATGTCTACGTCAGACATCCCACGAGGGATCTACATGCACCAGATTCCACAATGTCATCCTGGCCTAGGCTGAGATTTATGAAGTAAAAAAAAAAAAAATTAAAACGTTTTTACTTTCTAAATAATTATTGGGGGGAAAAATGTAAGGGTGGGGGTGTGAGGTGGCAGGAAAGTGAAAACATAGGTAAAGTTCTGCTTTAATGCAAAAAAAAAGGGAATTACAAGTCAAATTAGCACAGATTAACACAAAATGTCAGGCAATGCACCAGTATCAACAAGCAAAGAGCACATGAGAAATGAACAGAGGCACACAATACATAGACTGCCTGATTAGACCAGAGGAAAACGCACACAAAGCCAGGTAATGAATCAATCAACAGTAAGGGAATTTAAGCATATGCATACTGTAGGCCTATCCTTAGGCAAAAACAACACATATAAAAAACGGGAGGAGGTGCAGACTTACTGAACCATTCTGTCTTTATCTGTCATCACTCTTCTGTGTATACATATTTTAAATCACAATTTTTTTATAAATCTCTCCATTTCCCATTTTATAAATCTGTCCATTTCCTATGCAAAACCCTTTGGATGCCTGGTTCACCCCATTAATATTAAATATATTGTTTTATATCAAATTAAAACGTGTATATATATATATATATATATATATATATATATATATATATATATATATATATATATATATATATATATATATATATATATATATATATACACACACATACACATACTATAGCATATTTTATTGTATGTGTTCATGCTTATATAAAATGGCCTAAATAGTCCTATTACAAACCAAAGCCTGAATATACAGTGCCTTGAAAAAGTATTCACACCCCTTGAAATTTTTCACATTTTGTCATGTTACAACCAAAAACATAAATGTATTTTATTGGGATTTTATGTGATAGACCAACACAAAGTGGCACATAATTGTGAAGTGGAAAGAAAATGATACAGTATCTCACAAAAATGAGAACACCCCTCACATTTTTGTAAATATTTTATTATATCTTTTCCTGTGACAACACTGAAGAAATGACACTTTGCTCAATATAAAGTAGTGAGTGTACAGCTTGTATAACAGTGTAAATGTTCTGTCCCCTTAAAATAACTCAACATACAGGCTGTATGTTGAGTTATTTTAAGGGGACAGAAAATGTATGTATGATACAGCCATTAATGTCTAAACCACTGGCAACAAAAGTGAGTACACCCCTAAGTGAAAATATCCAAATTGGGCCCAAAGTTTCAATATTTTGTGTGGCTACCATTATTTTCCAGCACTGCCTTAACCCTTTTGGGCATGGAGTCCACCAGAACTTCACAGGTTGCCACTGAAGTCCTCTTCCACTCCTCCATGAGGACATCACTGAGCTGGTAGATGTTAGAGACCTTGCACTCCTCCACCTTCCGTTTGAGGATGCCCCACAGATGCTCAATAGGGTTTAGGTCTGGAGACATGCTTGGCCAGTCCATCACCTTTACCCTCAGCTTCTTTAGCAAGGCAGTGGTCATCTTGGAGGTGTGTTTGGGGTCGTTAACATGTTGGAATACTGCCCTGCGGCCCAGTTTCTGAAGGGAGGGGATCATGCTCTGCTTCAGTATGTCACAGTACATGGTTCCCTCAATGAATTTTGGCTCCCCAGTGCCGACAGCACTGATGCAGCCACAGACCATGAAACCCCCACCACCATGCTTGACTGTAGGCAAGACACACTTGTCTTTGTACTAATAACTTGGTTGTTGTCACACACGCTTGACACCATCTGAACCAAATAAGTTTATCTTGGTCCCATCAGAGCACAGGACATGGTTCCAGTAATCCATATCCTTAATCTGCTTGTCTTCAGGAAACTGTTTGCAGGCTTTCTTGTGCATCATCTTTAGAAGAGGCTTCCTTCTGGGATGACAGCCATGCAGACCAATTTGATGCAGTGTGCAGCGTATGGTCTGAGAACTGACAGGCTGACCCCCCACCCCTTCAACCTCTGCAGCAATGCTTACAGCACTCATACATCTATTTCCCAAAGACAACCTCTGGATATGACGCCAAAGCATGTGCACTCAACTTCTTTGGTCGACCATGGCGAGGCCTGTTCTGAGTGGAACCTGTCCTGTATGGTCTTGGCCACTGTGCTGCAGCTCTGTTTTAGGGTCTTGTCAATCTTCTTATAGCCTAGGCCATCTTTATGTAGAGCAACTATTCTTTTTTTTCAGATCCTCAGAGAGTTCTTTGCCATGAGGTGCCATGTTGAACTTCCAGTGACCAGTATGAGAGAGTGAGAGCGATAACACCAAATTTAACACACCTGCTCCCCATTTACACCTGAGACCCTGTAACACTAACGAGTCATATGACATCGGGGAGGGAAAATGGCTAATTGGGCCCAATTTGGACATTTTCACTTAGGGGTGTACTCACTTTTGTTGCCAGCGGTTTAGACATTAATGGCTGTGTGTTGAGTTATTTTGAGGGGAGTTTTTTTCTCTAAAGAAACACATGGAGGAGTACCATACATTTTATCCAGCTGGTGAATTACTGAGAATTTAGGCACTTCTGCCTATTGGAGTTCCTGGTGTGTATCAACTACCCTTCATTGTCCTGGATGTGACCACTGAAGTATACCATCATACCACCTTTGTCTCCCATGAAAGATCTGCTGGATTGAATGGTCCAAATGCTTGTCTGACCCACCGCCATACGGCGTGTGTGTCCATTTTCTGCGGTAAGCGTACCCAATCTTCCTTAACTGTACATGCATATATGTGAATGACATATGGAGAAGCCTATACATTTTCACCTATAATCTGTGAAAGAGGCATCAATCTAATGTTTCCCTCACATGGGACTATACCATACTCTATAGAGGAGCATTGCAATTGAAATTTTTGTTTATCATGGATTGTCTGTTGGTTTTTGTCCACAAAAACCTTATATATTTTTTATCATATTTTTTTCTTTTTTGTTATTCACTGTACACTAATTTTGTGATTCACTTCATGTTATACTCACTGGATACCGGCTTCTCATTCATGAGCAGCCATTGGTCCTATACTTACCCCTGGGGGTCACTCTGGGGATTTTGTATATCACATTAGCGCTGCATTTTTATTATGTTTTTTTTAAGATTGAGCTGTATTTGGCTCCATCCATCTTCCCAACAACTCTGACCAGCTTCCCTGTCTCTGCTGAAGAAAAGCATCCCCACAATATGATGCTGCTACCACCATGTTTCACAGTGGGAATGGTGTGTTCAGGGTGATGTGCAGAGTTAGTTTTCCACCACACATAGCATTTGCTTTTAGGCCAAAAAAAAAACAAGTTAGACTTACCGGTAACTTGTTTTCCAGAAGTCTTTTAGGACAGCACCTGAGAGATAGCGACTCCACCCACCGGAAACAGGAAACACCTTCTTCCTCCAAACTTTAAAGGGAGGCGCCTCCCTACCCTACCTCAGTTGTAATAGAGAAGACCTCTGGCCCCGGCTGGAACACATAAACACATACGTTAGTCACAGCATAGTATATACAATACAATAGGGCGGGATGTTGCTGTCCTGAAAGACTTCTGGAAAACAAGTTACCGGTAAGTCTAACTTGGGCGGGACAACAGCTTGCAGGACCTTTCTGCCAAACGCCTGATCATTAGCAGATGCGAGGTCCAGCCTGTAATGTTTCACGAATGTGTGAAAACTCGACCATGTTGCCGCCTTGCAAATTTGTTCAGGGGTGGCACCAGCTCTCTCTGCCCAAGTGCCTGCTAATGCTCTTGTTGAGTGTGCAGAAATTCCTGCTGGAGGAGACACACCTGCATGCAAATAAGCCTCTGAAATGGCAAGTTTCAGCCACCTTGCTAAAGAAATTTTTGAAGCCTGGCAACCTTTCCTGTTGCCCGAAAATAGCACAAACAGTGAATCTGAACGTCTAAAGAGCTTTGTCCTTTCCAGGTAACATAACAAAACTCTTCTAACATCCAACATGTGAAAACAAGTCTCCTTCTCCCCTGCTGGGTTGGGGCAGAAGGTCGGAAGTACAATGTCCTGAACACAATTCTGTACTGAAGCTACCTTTGGTAAGAATTTCAGATCTGTTCTAAGTATAACCCTGTCTGGAAAGATAGACAAATAGGGTTCCTTAATTGATAAAGCATCAAGCTCACTGATCCTGCGTGCAGAGACCATGGCAATCAGAAATACAGACTTAAAAGTGAGATATCTGAGTGGCGCTTCTTCCAAGGGTTCAAAGGGACTCCTTGTTAGAGACTGAAGGACTATCGACAGATCCCATTTGGGAAACAACTTAAGTGGTGCTGGTCTGGATCTCGTAAGGGATCTGAAAAATCTGGTTACCAACGGATCTGAGGCCACAGTTCTTTCTAGGAACACTGCTAGCGCAGCCACCTGCACCTTCAAGGTACTAACTGCTAGTCCCTTGTCAGCACCAACTTGTAAAAATTCCAGAATGGTAACAAGACTCCCTGGGTCCTGGGCAGATGAATTACACCATGCATTATAAACCTTCCAGACCTTGGAATAGATATTCCTAGTCACCCTTTTCCTACTTGATAATAGTGTTGAGATTAATCGGTTGAAAAAACCTTTGCTCCTTAACAGCTGCTCTTCAGATACCAGGCTGTGAGCGCCAAAGTGGCTACCTCTGGGTGATTTACTGGACCCTGAAATAGTAAATCGTGCCTGAGGGGCAGATGCCAATAAGGCCTGACCGCCATTCTCAGAACGGTTGAAAACCAGGCCCTTCTTGGCCAAAAGGGCGTGATTAGGATAACTGGTACCATTTCCTTTTGAATTTTCCTTAATACTAAGGGAATTAACTGGAATGGGGGAAAGCGTAGCAAAGATGGAATCTCCATGGATACGCCAAGGCATCTGTTCCTAGTGACCCGTCGTGATTGTTTAGGGAAAAAAATTGCGGAACCAAGGCATTCTCTTTTGAGGCGAACAGGTCCACCTCTGGCAGCCCCCACTTTTCGGCAATCATGGCGAAAACCTCTGAGTTCAGTGACCATTCTGCTTCCTGAATGGGGTTTCTGCCCAGGAAATCCGCCACCCTGTTCAGGGATCCCTTTAGATGGACTGCTGATAGAGACAGCAAATGTCCTTCTGCCCATCGGAGAATGCTCATGGCTAGTACTTGCAGCGATTTGCTCCTTGTACCTCCCTGCCTGCTTATATAAGCCACGGCCGTGGCATTGTCTGTTAGTATTTGAACATGCTGGGCCTGAAGCCCCTGAGCAAATGACTTCAGAGCCAAGTCGATCGCCTTGAGCTCTCTCCAGTTTGAGGACTTTGTCGCCTCTTTCCTGGACCAGTTTCCCTAGTGAAACCCTTTCCTAGGTGGGCTCCCCAACCCCAGGAACTGGCATTGGTTGTCAGCCTTTTTTCCGATTGGAAAGGCCCAGACTAACCCCTCCGATAGGATATCCTGCCTTTTCCACCACCATAGTGACCTCTTCACTTGGGTTGGAATTTTTACCTCTGATTCTAGGGATTCCAAATTGTGATCCCAAGATCTCAGAAGAAAGGCCTGCAGGTGTCTGAAGTGTAGTCTTGCCCACTGAACAGCTGGCATTGACGAAGTCAGAACACCCAGAGCTGACATGACCAATCTTACCGTCAGCTGCTGGTTGGTCTGTAAGAAAGACACTGTATCCTGGATTTTTTCTTTCTTCTCTGAAGGAAGAAAAATTCTTTGGCTACCGAATTTATTATATACCCTAGAAACCGAATCTCCTGAGATGGTTCCAGGGAAGATTTTTGGAGATTTAGGATCCAACCTAGAGACTCCAGATGGCTGCATGCTCTGCTTAAATTGCTCCTCAATTCCTCTCTTGAGGGGGCGAAAAATAGCAGATCGTCTAAGTAAGGAATTACTGCGATTCCTTGAAGACGCAGCGGAGCTAGGGCCTCTGCCATTACCTTGGTGAAAATTCGGGGTGCGGATGATAGCCCGAAGGGTAGGGCTCTGAATTGCAGATGCTGAATTCTGCCTTCCATCCTTACCGCCAACCTGAGAAACCTCTGGGACTGGGATGAGATTGGAATATACAGGTATGCATCTTTTAGATCCACTGACGCCATGAAACAACCTGGAGTCAGAAGATTTCTGGCGGTGAAAATTGAGTCCATCTTGAACCTTCTGTATTTGATGGCTTTGTTTAGTGATTTTAAATTGAGAATTAATCGAAATCTTCCTGTTGTTTTTTTTACCAGGAAGACATGCGAATAGAAGCCCTCGTGCCATTCTTCTGGTGGAACTGGGATTACTACACCCTGTTGCATCAGTTCCTCCAGAGAGGACTTCATGGCCAGGGCCATTATTGGATCTCAAGGAGCATTTGTTATCAGAAACCTTCTTGGGGGCTTCTGGAAAACTCGAGAGTATAACCCTGCGAGAGAGTGGTCAGAATAAACTGATTTGAAGTTATCCCTGACCACTGCGGAAGAAACTCTCATAATCTTCCGCCGACCCACAGGGAGGAGTCATTGTGAGTTTTTGGCCTGTGATGGAGGACGGAAGAGAATTCCGCCTTTGCCCTTCGCCTTTTGCGCGGACCAATTTTTCCTCCTGCCCTGAAACTTATTTTCCTGCTGTTGCTGTTGAGTTTTTTTGAGGTCGAAAAAGACGTTTTGGGGTCTGCTTTTTCTTTTTCACCAGGAAGGACTTCTTCTTATCGGCAGTTCTGTCTAGGATATTATCTAGATCAGGGCCAAAAAGAAGGTCACCTGAAAAGGGAATACCACAAAGTTTACTCTTTGAAGCTGTATCAACTGGCCAGGTTTTTAGCCATAAAGCTCTTCTCGCAGCATTTGCTAAAGCTGCAGACCTAGCTGACATTTTGATAGCTTCAGCCGAAGCATCTGCAATATAAGCAACCGCAGAGATCAGGGTAGGAAAGGAATCTAAGATCTCCTGCTTGAGGGAATCTGCCACTATATGAGATCTAAGTTGGTTCACCCAGTATTCCAGATTCCTGGCTACACAAGTTGTGGCCATTGCTGGCTTTAAAATCGCTCATGATTGATTGCCATGATCTCTTGAGCAAAAGATTCATGCGTTTGTCCATTGGATCTCTCAGAACCCCCATGTCTTCAAAAGACAGGTCTGTGGATCTTGAGACTAGGGATGAGCCGAACACCCCCCGGTTCGGTTCGCACCAGAACCCGCGAACGGACCGAAAGTTCGCACGAACGTTAGAACCCCATTGACGTCTATGGGACTCGAACGTTCGAAATCAAAAGTGCTCATTTTAAAGGCTAATTTGCATGGTATTGTCCGAAAAAGGGTTTGGGGACCCGGGTCCTACCCCAGGGGACATGTATCAATGCAAAAAAAACTTTTAAAAACGGCCGTTTTTTCGGGAGCAGTGATTTTAATGATGCTTAAAGTAAAAAAAAAAAAGTGAAATATTCCTTTAAATATCGTACCTGGGGGGTGTCTATAGTATGCCTGTAAAGTGACGCGTGTTTCCCATGTTTAGAACAGTCCCTGCACCAAATGTCATTTTTAAAGGAAAAAATCTCATTTAAAACTGCTTGCGGGTTTAATGTCATGTCGGGTCATGGCAATATGGATGAAAATCAGTGAGACAAACGGCATGGGTACCCCCCCAGTCCATTACCAGGCCCTTTGGGTCCTGTATGGATATTAAGGGGAACCCCGCACCCAAATTAAAATAAGGAAAGGCCCTATATACTCTGAACAGCAGTATACAGGCGGTGCAAACAAGACAGGGACTGTAGGTTTGTTGTTAAGTAGAATCTCTTTGTAATTTTGAACGGGTACATTTTTAACGTGTTTAGCTCCAGCCAAAAAATCTTTTTTAAGCTTTTTGGAAAACATAGGGAAGGGTTATCACCCCTGTGACATTTGTTTTGCTGTCTTTCCTCCTCTTCAGAAGATTTCACCTCACTTTTTTGTCCCAATGAAAAATGTTTTTTGAAAATTTGGGTTTTTTTGTGGAACAAGGATTGGAAAGCATCAGTGGAAAGGAGAAATTGTTTTCCCATATTAACTCTTACAGGAGAGAATTTCCCTTCCTAGGGGTAGATTTCATCTCACTTCCTGTTGTCTCCTTCCGTTTGCAAGTAGGAGTCGTTTGTAAGTTAGATGTTTGAAAGTAGGGTCCTGCCCTATATACTCAGCAGAAATTTGGGCCTTAGGTGTTGCTGTGGCCACAACACTGTAAGCCCTCACAGGGCCCTGCTGTGAAATATTAGATCAAGAATTGTAATTACATGCCCCTGTTGAACAGGAGCTGAAAAATTAGGCCTTAGGCACTGGTGCTGGTGCCACAACACTGCAACCCCTCACAGACACTCTAGTTGGAACGCAGGAACGAGCCCTGCTGCAAAGTATTGCATCAAAAATTGTAATTACACGCCCCTGTTAGACAGGGGCAGAAAAATTGGGCCTTAGGCACTGGTGCTGGTGCCACAACACTGCAACCCCTCACAGACACTCTAGTTGGAATGCAGGAACGAGCCCTGCTGCAAAGTATTGCATCAAAAATTGTAATTACACGCCCCTGTTAGACAGGGGCAGAAAAATTGGGCCTTAGGCACTGGTGCTGGTGCCACAACACTGCAACCCCTCACAGACACTCTAGTTGGAATGCAGGAACGAGCCCTGCTGCAAAGTATTACATCAAAAATTGTAATTACACGCCCCTGTTAAACAGGGGCTGAAAAATTGTGCCTTAGGCACTGGTGGTGGCGCCCAGAACCAAAAATGTTCTTACAAGCTATCAGCGTGATGATTGAGGAGGAAGAGGATAATTACTCAGGGATAGTCACTCAGCATCAGCATAGGCAGTCTTTGAAGGGATCTGAAAAAAATTATTCAGTTACATCAGCATCAGGTGCTTGGTAGCTGGTGGTGATCCAAGACTGATTCATTTTTATGAAGGTCAGCCGATCGACCGAGTCAGTGGACAGACGCACCCTGTGATGGGTTACCACGCCTCCAGCAGCACTGAATGTGCGTTCCGAAAGAACGCTGGATGCAGGACAGGCCAGTAGCTCAATTGCATACTGTGCAAGCTCTGGCCAGTGATCCATCCTCAAGACCCAGTAACCCAGAGGATTTTCGGTGGGAAAGGTGTCCAAGTCTGATCTTGCCCCTAGGTATTCCTGCACCATGTAAAACAGACGCTGGCGATGGTTGCTGGAACCGATCATACCTTGGGGCTGCGGACCAAAAAATTGTCTGAACGCATCGGTCAGACGGCCACCTTCTCCACCGCTCCTTCTTTGACTGACCGAAGCCTCAGCAACACGTTGTCCAGAAACAGGAGTTTGTAACCTCCCAGTCTCTGGGAACGCGTTGCACAGACCTTTCTGCAAGGCCTCCCGAAGATGTTTCATCCTCTGCTCCCTCTGCGATGGCAAGATAAGGTCCGCAACCTTACCCTTGTAACGTGGATCAAGGAGGGTTGCCAGCCAGTATTGGTCCTTCTCCTTGATACCACGAATACGAGGATCCTTACGCAGGCTTTGCAGGATCAGGGAGGCCATGCAGCGTAGGTTTGCTGAGGCATTCGGTCCGGAGTCCTCTGGGTCACTAAGGACAACAACGTCTGCAGCCACCTCCTCCCAGCCACGTACAAGTCCATGTGTTCCTTGGGACTGATCCCTTAAAGACTGCTGATGCTGAGTGCCAGGCTCCACCTCCATACTGACACAATCTTCCTCCTCCTCCTCCTCCTCCTCGTCCTCTTCCTGTGTGATCGGCGGGCACGCAGGAACACTGTCTGGATAAAGGGGGCCTTGAGAGCTAAGGAAGTCCTCCTCTTCCTGCCTCTGTTCTGCCTCAAGTGCCCTGTCCATTATTCCACGCAGCGTGTGCTCCAACAGGTGGACAAGGGGGACAGTGTCACTGATGCATGCACTGTCAGTGCTCACCATCCTCGTGGCCTCCTCGAATGGTGACAGGACAGTGCATGCATCCCTGATCATGGCCCACTGGCGTGGGGAAAAAAAACCAAGGTCCCCTGACCCTGTCCTGGTGCCATAGTCGCACAGGTACTCATTGATGGCCCTCTGCTGCGTGTGCAGCCGCTGCAGCATGGCCAACGTTGAGTTCCACCTGGTGGGCATGTCACAGATTAGGCGGTTCTTGGGCAGGTTAAACTCCTTTTGGAGGTCCGTCAGCCGAGCACTGGCATTATATGACCGGCGGAAATGCACACAGACTTTCCTGGCCTGCCTCAGGACATCCTGTAAGCCCGGGTACCTGCCCAAGAACCGCTGCACCACCAAGTTAAGGACGTGAGCCAAACAGGGCACATGGGTCAGTTGTCCCTGTCGGAGGGCAGAGAGGAGGTTGGTGCCATTGTCGCAAACCACCATTCCTGCCTTAAGTTGGCGTGGCGTCAACCACCTCTGAACCTGCCCCTGCAGAGCTGACAGAACCTCTGCCCCAGTGTGGCTCCTGTCCCCCAAGCACACCAGCTCAAGCACCGCATGGCATCTTTTGGCCTGCGTATTTGCGTAGCCCCTTGAACGCCTACGGAGCACCGCTGGTTCCGAGGAAGAGGCCATGGAGGAAGAAGAAGAGGAGGGGGTGGAGGAGAGAGGTGTGTCACAATCAGCATTTTGGAGGCGTGGTGGCGGAACAACCTCCAACACTACTGCACCTTGTCCTGCATCCTTCCCAGCTGCCAGCAGAGTCACCCAATGCGCCGTGAAACTTAAGTAACGTCCCTGTCCATGCCTGCTGGACCATGAGTCAGCGGTAATATGCACCTTACCGCTGACCGCCCTGTCCAGCGAGGCATGGACATTGCCTTCCACATGCCGGTAGAGAGCCGGAATCGCCTTCCGTGAGAAAAAGTGGCGTTTGGGTACCTGCCACTGAGGAACCGCACATTCCACAAACTCACGGAAGGGGGCAGAGTCTACCAACTGAAAAGGCAGCAGTTGAAGTGCTAGCAATTTTGCCAAGCTAGCATTCAACCGCTGGGCATGTGGATGGCTGGGAGCAAACTTCTTTCGGCGGTGCAGCAGCTGGGGCAGGGAAATTTGCCTGGTACAATCTGACGTCGGTGTACCAAAAGCAGATTGCCCACAAGTACTTGGCTGTGACACACCTAATTCTACACCTTCATTCCTCTCACTGCAGGTCTCAGAGAGGACTGAAGGTCTAGTGGGGTTGGAAATCTCAGCTGATGAGGAGCAAGGAGAGATCCTCTTTGTTCTTTGGTGTGGGTCTTTTAGATATGCTTGCCAACGAACTGCATGGCAGGTCAACATATGTCTGGTCAAGCATGTGGTACCCAAGCGGGAGATGTTTTGGCCACGCGAGATACGCTTGAGACATATGTTGCAAATAGCAGCGGTGCGATCTGATGCACTCGTCTCAAAAAAGGCCCACACCAAAGAACTTTTTGAATAACGCGCAGAGACTGCAGCGCCCTGCACATGTGGAGCTTTGGGGTGTGATGCAGTCAATGTGCTGCCCTTAGGCTGGCCCCTGGAGGGCATCCTGCCTCATTGGTGATGTGCCGCCTCCTCCTCCTCCTCCTCCTCCTCCTCTCTCCTATCAGGCACCCACGTTGAGTCAGTGACCTCATCATCCCCTCCCTCCTCATCACTGGAGCAAACCTGGCAGTATGCTGCAGCAGGGGGAGCATGACTGCCAGATTGCTGTCCTTCTTGGGCACCCCCTCTGTCCGTGCTCATGTTACTGCCTTCATCGAGCTCAGTATCATCATCAGAGCCTTCCAAACGCTGGGCATCCTCCTGGAGCATGTACCCAACACTGTGGTCAAACAGTTCGAGGGAATCCTCAGGAGGACATGGTGGAGCTAGGGAAGGAGTCACTGATGACATTGAGCTGAGGGAAGAGGCCGCTGCTTTGCCAGACAAAGCACCCTGGGCATGGGTGAGAGAGGATGAGGAGGATGAGGACGGCTTGGTCATCCACTCGACCAAGTCTTCCGCATGTTGCGGCTCAACACGGCCAGCTGCCGAAAAAAAGGCCAAGCGTGTCCCATGGCCACGTGCTGATGAGGATGCACCGTCTCCACGACCAGCACTAGACACAGAGCCTGCTTGCCCTCTCTTATTGGCTTGTGACTGTCTGCCTCTCCTTCTTGGCCTTCCAGACATACTAATGGCCTGTAGCTGCACTAAGCTGGGATAGAACACCTGTAATTTTCTTCAGGTAGCTTTATATACTGTAACCAGACAAGCCTGCCTGTCAGTAGGAAGATAACAGGAACGGATCTAGCTGAACACTGTGAGCAGGACGCACTGCACTAAATGTAAATAGCAGGAACGGATCTAGATAAACACTGTGAGCAGGACGCACTGACTGCACTAAATGTAAATAGCAGGAACAGATCTAGCTGAACACTGTGAGCAGGACGCACTGACTGCACTAAATGTAAATAGCAGGAACGGATCTAGCTGAACACTGTGAGCAGGACGCACTGACTGCACTAAATGTAAATAGCAGGAACGGATCTAGCTGAACACTGTGAGCAGGACGCACTGCACTAAATGTAAATAGCAGGAACAGATCTAGCTGAACACTGTGAGCAGGACGCACTGCACTAAATGTAAATAGCAGGAACAGATCTAGCTGAACACTGTGAGCAGGACGCACTGCACTAAATGTAAATAGCAGGAACGGATCTAGCTGAACACTGTGAGCAGGACGCACTGCACTAAATGTAAATAGCAGGAACAGATCTAGCTGAACACTGTGAGCAGGACGCACTGCACTAAATGTAAATAGCAGGAACAGATCTAGCTGAACACTGTGAGCAGGGCGCACTGCACTAAATGTAAATAGCAGGAACGGATCTAGCTGAACACTGTGAGCAGGACGCACTGACTGCACTAAATGTAAATAGCAGGAACGGATCTAGCTGAACACTGTGAGCAGGACGCACTGCACTAAATGTAAATAGCAGGAACAGATCTAGCTGAACACTGTGAGCAGGACGCACTGCACTAAATGTAAATAGCAGGAATGGATCTAGCTGAACACTGTGAGCAGGACGCACTGCACTAAATGTAAATAGCAGGAACAGATCTAGCTGAACACTGTGAGCAGGACGCACTGCACTAAATGTAAATAGCAGGAACAGATCTAGCTGAACACTGTGAGCAGGACGCACTGCACTAAATGCAAATAGCAGGAACGGATCTAGCTGAACACTGTGAGCAGGACGCACTTACTGCACTAAATGTAAATAGCAGGAACGGATCTAGCTGAACACTGTGAGCAGGACGCACTGCACTAAATGTAAATAGCAGGAACAGATCTAGCTGAACACTGTGAGCAGGATGCACTGCACTAAATGTAAATAGCAGGAACAGATCTAGCTGAACACTGTGAGCAGGACGCACTGCACTAAATGTAAATAGCAGGAACGGATCTAGCTGAACACTGTGAGCAGGACGCACTGCACTAAATGTAAATAGCAGGAACAGATCTAGCTGAACACTGTGAGCAGGACGCACTGCACTAAATGTAAATAGCAGGAACGGATCTAGCTGAACACTGTGAGCAGGACGCACTGACTGCACTAAATGTAAATAGCAGGAATGGATCTAGCTGAACACTGTGAGCAGGACGCACTGCACTAAATGTAAATAGCAGGAACAGATCTAGCCTAATCTATCTAACTCAAATCAAATGACACTGTCTGTCTCTCTCTCTCTATCAGCACACCGGAACACACTACACAGGGCCGCCGTGCAGGCGGCCTTATATAGTGTGGGGCGTGTACTAAATCCCCTGAGCCATAATTGGCCAAAGCCACCCTGGCTTTGGCCAATTACAGCTCTCTCTACTGACGGCGCTGTGATTGGCCAAGCATGCGGGTCATAGTGCATGCTTGGCCAATCATCAGCCAGCAATGCACTGCGATGCCGCAGTGAATTATGGGCCGTGATGCGCCACACGAATTTGGCGCGAACGGCCCATAACGTTCGCAATTCGACGGACGGTCGAACAGCCGATGTTCGAGTCGAACATGGGTTCGACTCGAACACGAAGCTCATCCCTACTTGAGACCTGTGAGAATGCCGCATCCAACCTGGGCACCTTATTCCACACCGCAGAAGGGTCCTCCTCAAAAGGGAAGCGCCTTTTGTGGGCTCTGGAAAAAAAGGGCTTTTTCTCTGGATCTTGCCATTCTTTAGTAATGGCGTCAGAAATGACCGAATGGAATGGAAATGTTCGCCCCTTAGGCTCATTTAACCCTGCATACATGCGGTCATGAAGAGATAACTCCTTCTTTTCCTCACTTAAGCCAAGTGTAACATGGATAGCCTTAAGGAGTCCGTCCACCTCCCCTCCATCAATAGTAGATCTATTCCAGCACTAATTGACCCATCATCAATGGACCGCCACTCAAAAATAGATCCGATCCAGCAACAGTAGAAGCTCCTGCCCACCTCAGCACCCCTTCCCATTACATACATTCAGTGCTGGAGGTGCCAGAACTGCGTTCCCCCGCGTTCCCGCTGAAAAAATGCCCTGTGTTCTAGACTACTGTACCATACAACCCAAAACAAAATGATGCTACAGAGAGAATGCATGCCACTTCATGTAAAAGTGGCAGATGCATGCCTTTGATTTGGATATGCTCACAACATTCTGGGCAGAGGTTTTCCAGGCAGTCAAACTGGCTGAATCCAAATTCATGGTTATTTTTCCAAAAAGACAAAAAGGGCTTAGCCATGTGTCCAGCAGATCTGTCAAGGTCAGGGGGCAGGCTCGGAGACCAGCAGCTATAGCAGTAGAGAGGCTCTGTTAGGATTGAGTTCACCTGCTGGTGGCACTGTGCTGCTCAGGGCTGTTTGCTGCAGCTCCAGTGTCCACCAACAGGTGTCTGCCAACAGGCTGTAATAATCAGCCACACCTGAGTTCAGACATTAGGTGGCTATTTAAGGCTGTTCCTCCATCTGTCACTATTCTGATTGCCTCATTGCTGCCAGTTGTGCCTGATTCCTGTCCCGAACTTTCCTGTATCCCTCTGCCTTGCTCCTGCCTCCCTCTGCCTTGCTCCTGCTCGAGTACCCAGTCGTGATCCCCTCTTCCTTGCAACCTTGCATTCCCTGTACCCTTGTCCCATATATTGCATTTTGTATATAGTCAGTTGTTAGGGTCATCGGTTATTTTTTCTTTGGGGTTTTGCTCTCTGTTTGCTGTGTATGTTTATATGTGTCTGTTCACTGTTAATAAACCTCACTTTAAGGATATATACTTTGTTTGTTTGGTTTCAGTTTCCTTGTTTAGCTACGTGTCTGGTCTCCTTGCTATTGAAACCTGACCGGCTCCCACCGACCAGTAGAATAAGCAAACAAGCAGGTCACCCTGATGGATGATGTGGGTTCCTCCAAGGTACAGGGTCTAAGCGCTAACTGGTATTTCCAGGCTGTGGTCCTCAACCTGGAACTGCTTCCCTGCCTAAGGCTGGCCCTGACATATTGGACTTCCTTTATTCTCCCCTCTCTTGTTTGCCACAACGCACAGCTGTGGAACTACAAGGACTACATAAACTTTAATGTAGCAGGATCTATCATAGTTTTTGTGCCACATATGTATGTCTCTTAGGATCGCCCTACCAGGAGGTGAACAAGCTTGGGTGCAGTAGCAGATTTAGCAGGTAGGGATAAACAGAAGCATAGTCAGTAAACAAGCCAAAGGTCAGTATCGAGTGGTAGTGGAGATAAGGACTCGATCCCAGACCTGACAACATCTCACTGGTAAAAGAGTCATATCTGCAGTAGCTTTCCAAAAATAAATCATAATTAGCATGCAAGACAAAGTTGTAAGCATTAGCCACAGGACTAACAAGTCAAGATTCACAGACGGAATAAGGCAGAAATCACCCATCCAAGAGTGAAACCTTAAAGGTCTTAATTCTGCCTAATCTCCCAAAAATATCCCTAATATTTCCTGTCTCAAAATAAAAAAAATAGAAAATACATACTTACTAGATCATGGAGTCCAGCGTTGTCTGGCTTGAAACAAAAGTACCCTCTCTCCCCCAACTTTTCTCCAGTGCCACCATCTTTAATGGAGATCTGGAGAATCTGCAGTCACCCCTCGAGTCTCTGCCAGGTCTACAGAACCTGTCAGAGACCCCGAGGCATGTATATGCATGAATCAGATCTCCCTCACATGCAGGGCCGTCTTTAATATTGATTGGACCCTGGGCAAAAATTTTCTTGCCCCCCCCCCCCCATGCAATTTCACTCTCCGCCTGCTCTGACACATACAATAAATAGCAGCTAGACTCAAAATCAGTTTACTGTATCAGATCAATCAGGCAGTGATTGTGATTGGTTGCTAGAGGTTACAGCATATCCTTACCACTCACTGACTGGTTGCTAGAGGTTACAGCACACATTACGGCTCACTGATTAGTTGCTAGAGGTTACAGCACATGGTTTCTGCTTGTTGATTGGTTGCTAGAGATTACTATACAGTAATACTGCTCACTGATTGGTTGCTAGAGGTTACAGCACATCAACTCCTCACTACCTGCACACTATGGACTGGGGAAGTGAGTGGACCCATCAATAGACAGAAAACTCCTAGGGATACTAGGACTTCTGGGATCAGTGGCAGTGCTGGGGGGAGGGTGTGATCAATGGCAATACTGATTTTTTTTTTACTACCAATATAAAGAGGAGTTTCAACAATGGCCACCAATGTAATAGGGGTTTACACTGACCAATAATATAATAGAAGCATTCACAGTAACCACCAATGTAAGGAGGGATTTACAGTGACCACTAATGTAAGGTGTACATTCACACTAGCCTCTAGTGTGATTGAAAGAATTCTACACCAAGCCCCAATGTAATGAGAAGATTTACTCTGACCACCAATGTAACTGAGTCATTTAGCCTGCGTTCACATTTGAGTGCATTGGGAACGCATGCAAAATCACTTTCCTGACACCACAGAAACATGCTGCCCTTTAGCAGATACACAGCAGTGCTATCAATTGTTAATGATACCCTCACGCATCTGCTGAAATGTGCCTTGGCACCATGTTATTTTGAAAAAGGGTTTGGGACTTTCTTCTGCATTTCTAGCGCATCCCATTGAAATGAATGGGCTGCCCTACACGTGACCTACATCTTTATCCACCCTGTCAGTACACCTTTGCATCCTAAAACCCCTGCTAACCTCTACACCCCAAACCTCCCCCATCCTCTTCACTCCAACCCTCCCTTTAACTCTACCTGCCCCCTCTGCTCATCTTTGCACCCACCTTCCTTTCCTCTATACATCCCCTCCTTGCTCACCTGTGCACTCCAAACTGTAATTCCTTCACTGCCTACCTCTGCGCACCCCAACAATTTGCTTACCTTTGCAGAACAGGCTGATGGTAGGCTTAAAGAGGAAGTAAACTCTCCCACTCTGATGCTTCTTTTCAGTTAGTTCATTATAATAAGTAATTATCAAACTATAGCCAATGTAATCCAGCCCAAATCGCATATTACTTACTGTTTAAAGAAAATTTAAAAATTTTGTTTCCAGGGGTAAGGCAGCACCATCTTAAGTATTGTTTTCTGAGTCCACAGTAGAGTGTATTTCCGCCCTTACATTGAGCACTTCCTGTACTGTTAACCAAGCCTCCTTCTCAATCCAACATTTCCATGGCAACCCTGCTTCCCTGCTCATAGCTGACTTGTTTTATTTGATAGTATTTACTTGTGCCAATTATCTAGTGTTTGCCTATGTCAGTCTTATCAGCTTCAGCTGATAAGACTGCAGAAATGCTGACCGATGCCCAGGTTTACAGTCCATGTGATGTCACATGGTCACATGGGGTGTAGTAGGAAGCTCTGAGTGATTATGCAGTCTCGTGGGATTTCAGTGTTGTGCAGTAGGAAGTCCTGATAATAAACAGACAAGCACACCGAGTGTGCCGTAAATCAGGGGATTACAACAATACTAAGCAAGTAAGAAGATATCTACAAGCAGTGTTAATTAGGGTTTCTAAGGCGCCTTTCACACGGACGGCTGTTCTGCCGCAGGTAGAAGCATATAATATGTTCTGTGAAATTCAAGACTCCAGGCACTGCGATCAGCTACATTTGTACAGTTAGATTACCTGTGTTTAGCTGCGTTTACGCGTGGCTGCATTTAGCTGCGTTTGGAACATTCTTGACATTTCTGATGTGCTTCCTGTTGCTTTTCTTTCCTTCTTGCCGCTGCTATCCGCAGGAGAAATAGTACACTGCGATTACCTGCAGTTATGTGCAGATAGCTGCGCTAAATCGCTCCTGGACGCAGTCAATTCTATTTTTTCTATTCGCACAGAACCGCATGTAGCTAAATCGCAGCTAAATGCAGTGTGTGAATGGGGCCATAGGAAAGCGTTGTGTGCTTTTAGCTGCGGTAGAAAACTAGAAAATCCGCAGCTAAAAGCACCATTCTTTCCGTCCGTGTGAAAGGGGCCTTATGCTGATTTACAAGGGACAAAGTTGTGGGGAAGAGTTTACAACCACTTTAATGACCACAGTTGCAGGCAGGACTTTCAAGCCTGCCCCTTACCTCCCCAGTGGGCAGCATTCAGTATAGGTGAAGGTGGATATGACCTCAGGGGGCATGAAATACATATCAATGCTGCCTTTATTTACATATCAATGCTACTGGCCGTCACTATTTACATATGAATGCCGGTTATTTACATGTAAACATAGGGTCTACAGGTGAGTCATCCGTACACAACAATAGGGCAGAGCTGGGCAGCATTAGTAGCAGCACTTCACACTGAGATAGTGGGACACAGCACAGGATTAAAACTTCAAGGAACAAGGGAATTTAAATCAGGATAGTTGGCAAGTATGAGGCAGCTGCTTTGGGCCCCACAACAATGACAGGGCCCAGGGCAGCTGCCCCTTTTTCCCTGCCTTAAAGATGGCCCTGCTCACATGCGAAGATATGCCAAAGGTCTCTGCCAGTTCTCTAGAATAGAGCTTGCGGCATGTGTTCACATGTGCAACGTCTCGCAAACTGCTTCTGGAATGTCTACGTCAGACATCCCACGAGGGATCCACATGCACCAGATTCCACAATGTCATCCTGGCCTAGGCTGTGATTTATGAAGTAAAAAAAAAAAAAAAAAAAATTAAAACGTTTTTACTTTCTAAATAATTATTGGGGGGAAAAATGTAAGGGTGGGGGTGTGAGGTGGCAGGAAAGTGAAAACATAGGTAAAGTTCTGCTTTAATGCAAAAAAAAAAAGGGAATTACAAGTCAAATTAGCACAGATTAACACAAAATGTCAGGCAATGCACCAGTATCAACAAGCAAAGAGCACATGAGAAATGAACAGAGGCACACAATACATAGACTGCCTGATTAGACCAGAGGAAAACGCACACAAAGCCAGGTAATGAATCAATCAACAGTAAGGGAATTTAAGCATATGCATACTGTAGGCCTATCCTTAGGCAAAAAAAACACATATAAAAAACGGGAGGAGGTGCAGACTTACTGAACCATTCTGTCTTTATCTGTCATCACTCTTCTGTGTATACATATTTTAAATCACAATTTTTTTATAAATCTCTCCATTTCCCATTTTATAAATCTGTCCATTTCCTATGCAAAACCCTTTGGATGCCTGGTTCACCCCATTAATATTAAATATATTGTTTTATATCAAATTAAAACGTATATATATATATATATATATATATATATATATATATATATATATATATATATATATATATATATATATACATATATATACATACACATACACATACTATAGCATATTTTATTGTATGTGTTCATGCTTATATAAAATGGCCTAAATAGTCCTATTACAAACCAAAGCCTGAATATACAGTGCCTTGAAAAAGTATTCACACCCCTTGAAATTTTTCACATTTTGTCATGTTACAACCAAAAACATAAATGTATTTTATTGGGATTTTATGTGATAGACCAACACAAAGTGGCACATAATTGTGAAGTGGAAAGAAAATGATACAGTATCTCACAAAAATGAGAACACCCCTCACATTTTTGTAAATATTTTATTATATCTTTTCCTGTGACAACACTGAAGAAATGACACTTTGCTCAATATAAAGTAGTGAGTGTACAGCTTGTATAACAGTGTAAATGTTCTGTCCCCTTAAAATAACTCAACATACAGGCTGTATGTTGAGTTATTTTAAGGGGACAGAAAATGTATGTATGATACAGCCATTAATGTCTAAACCACTGGCAACAAAAGTGAGTACACCCCTAAGTGAAAATATCCAAATTGGGCCCAAAGTTTCAATATTTTGTGTGGCTACCATTATTTTCCAGCACTGCCTTAACCCTTTTGGGCATGGAGTCCACCAGAACTTCACAGGTTGCCACTGAAGTCCTCTTCCACTCCTCCATGAGGACATCACTGAGCTGGTAGATGTTAGAGACCTTGCACTCCTCCACCTTCCGTTTGAGGATGCCCCACAGATGCTCAATAGGGTTTAGGTCTGGAGACATGCTTGGCCAGTCCATCACCTTTACCCTCAGCTTCTTTAGCAAGGCAGTGGTCATCTTGGAGGTGTGTTTGGGGTCGTTAACATGTTGGAATACTGCCCTGCGGCCCAGTTTCTGAAGGGAGGGGATCATGCTCTGCTTCAGTATGTCACAGTACATGGTTCCCTCAATGAATTTTGGCTCCCCAGTGCCGACAGCACTGATGCAGCCACAGACCATGAAACCCCCACCACCATGCTTGACTGTAGGCAAGACACACTTGTCTTTGTACTAATAACTTGGTTGTTGTCACACACGCTTGACACCATCTGAACCAAATAAGTTTATCTTGGTCCCATCAGAGCACAGGACATGGTTCCAGTAATCCATATCCTTAATCTGCTTGTCTTCAGGAAACTGTTTGCAGGCTTTCTTGTGCATCATCTTTAGAAGAGGCTTCCTTCTGGGATGACAGCCATGCAGACCAATTTGATGCAGTGTGCAGCGTATGGTCTGAGAACTGACAGGCTGACCCCCCACCCCTTCAACCTCTGCAGCAATGCTTACAGCACTCATACATCTATTTCCCAAAGACAACCTCTGGATATGACGCCAAAGCATGTGCACTCAACTTCTTTGGTCGACCATGGCGAGGCCTGTTCTGAGTGGAACCTGTCCTGTATGGTCTTGGCCACTGTGCTGCAGCTCTGTTTTAGGGTCTTGTCAATCTTCTTATAGCCTAGGCCATCTTTATGTAGAGCAACTATTCTTTTTTTTCAGATCCTCAGAGAGTTCTTTGCCATGAGGTGCCATGTTGAACTTCCAGTGACCAGTATGAGAGAGTGAGAGCGATAACACCAAATTTAACACACCTGCTCCCCATTTACACCTGAGACCCTGTAACACTAACGAGTCATATGACATCGGGGAGGGAAAATGGCTAATTGGGCCCAATTTGGACATTTTCACTTAGGGGTGTACTCACTTTTGTTGCCAGCGGTTTAGACATTAATGGCTGTGTGTTGAGTTATTTTGAGGGGAGTTTTTTTCTCTAAAGAAACACATGGAGGAGTACCATACATTTTATCCAGCTGGTGAATTACTGAGAATTTAGGCACATCTGCCTATTGGAGTTCCTGGTGTGTATCAACTACCCTTCATTGTCCTGGATGTGACCGCTGAAGTATACCATCATACCACCTTTGTCTCCCATGAAAGATCTGCTGGATTGAATGGTCCAAATGCTTGTCTGACCCACCGCCATACGGCGTGTGTGTCCATTTTCTGCGGTAAGCGTACCCAATCTTCCTTAACTGTACATGCATATATGTGAATGACATATGGAGAAGCCTATACATTTTCACCTATAATCTGTGAAAGAGGCATCAATCTAATGTTTCCCTCACATGGGACTATACCATACTCTATAGAGGAGCATTGCAATTGAAATTTTTGTTTATCATGGATTGTCTGTTGGTTTTTGTCCACAAAAACCTTATATATTTTTTATCATATTTTTTTCTTTTTTGTTATTCACTGTACACTAATTTTGTGATTCACTTCATGTTATACTCACTGGATACCGGCTTCTCATTCATGAGCAGCCATTGGTCCTATACTTACCCCTGGGGGTCACTCTGGGGATTTTGTATATCACATTAGCGCTGCATTTTTATTATGTTTTTTTTAAGATTGAGCTGTATTTGGCTCCATCCATCTTCCCAACAACTCTGACCAGCTTCCCTGTCTCTGCTGAAGAAAAGCATCCCCACAATATGATGCTGCTACCACCATGTTTCACAGTGGGAATGGTGTGTCCAGGGTGATGTGCAGAGTTAGTTTTCCACCACACATAGCATTTGCTTTTAGGCCAAAAAAAAAACAAGTTAGACTTACCGGTAACTTGTTTTCCAGAAGTCTTTTAGGACAGCACCTGAGAGATAGCGACTCCACCCACCGGAAACAGGAAACACCTTCTTCCTCCAAACTTTAAAGGGAGGCGCCTCCCTACCCTACCTCAGTTGTAATAGAGAAGACCTCTGGCCCCGGCTGGAACACATAAACACATACGTTAGTCACAGCATAGTATATACAATACAATAGGGCGGGATGTTGCTGTCCTGAAAGACTTCTGGAAAGCAAGTTACCGGTAAGTCTAACTTGGGCGGGACAACAGCTTGCAGGACCTTTCTGCCAAACGCCTGATCATTAGCAGATGCGAGGTCCAGCCTGTAATGTTTCACGAATGTGTGAAAACTCGACCATGTTGCCGCCTTGCAAATTTGTTCAGGGGTGGCACCAGCTCTCTCTGCCCAAGTGCTTGCTAATGCTCTTGTTGAGTGTGCAGAAATTCCTGCTGGAGGAGACACACCTGCATGCAAATAAGCCTCTGAAATGGCAAGTTTCAGCCACCTTGCTAAAGAAATTTTTGAAGCCTGGCAACCTTTCCTGTTGCCCGAAAATAGCACAAACAGTGAATCTGAACGTCTAAAGAGCTTTGTCCTTTCCAGGTAACATAACAAAACTCTTCTAACATCCAACATGTGAAAACAAGTCTCCTTCTCCCCTGCTGGGTTGGGGCAGAAGGTCGGAAGTACAATGTCCTGAACACAATTCTGTACTGAAGCTACCTTTGGTAAGAATTTCAGATCTGTTCTAAGTATAACCCTGTCTGGAAAGATAGACAAATAGGGTTCCTTAATTGATAAAGCATCAAGCTCACTGATCCTGCGTGCAGAGACCATGGCAATCAGAAATACAGACTTAAAAGTGAGATATCTGAGTGGCGCTTCTTCCAAGGGTTCAAAGGGACTCCTTGTTAGAGACTGAAGGACTATCGACAGATCCCATTTGGGAAACAACTTAAGTGGTGCTGGTCTGGATCTCGTAAGGGATCTGAAAAATCTGGTTACCAACGGATCTGAGGCCACAGTTCTTTCTAGGAACACTGCTAGCGCAGCCACCTGCACCTTCAAGGTACTAACTGCTAGTCCCTTGTCAGCACCAACTTGTAAAAATTCCAGAATGGTAACAAGACTCCCTGGGTCCTGGGCAGATGAATTACACCATGCATTATAAACCTTCCAGACCTTGGAATAGATATTCCTAGTCACCCTTTTCCTACTTGATAATAGTGTTGAGATTAATCGGTTGAAAAAACCTTTGCTCCTTAACAGCTGCTCTTCAGATACCAGGCTGTGAGCGCCAAAGTGGCTACCTCTGGGTGATTTACTGGACCCTGAAATAGTAAATCGTGCCTGAGGGGCAGATGCCAATAAGGCCTGACCGCCATTCTCAGAACGGTTGAAAACCAGGCCCTTCTTGGCCAAAAGGGCGTGATTAGGATAACTGGTACCATTTCCTTTTGAATTTTCCTTAATACTAAGGGAATTAACTGGAATGGGGGGAAAGCGTAGCAAAGATGGAATCTCCATGGATACGCCAAGGCATCTGTTCCTAGTGACCCGTCGTGATTGTTTAGGGAAAAAAATTGCGGAACCAAGGCATTCTCTTTTGAGGCGAACAGGTCCACCTCTGGCAGCCCCCACTTTTCGGCAATCATGGCGAAAACCTCTGAGTTCAGTGACCATTCTGCTTCCTGAATGGGGTTTCTGCCCAGGAAATCCGCCACCCTGTTCAGGGATCCCTTTAGATGGACTGCTGATAGAGACAGCAAATGTCCTTCTGCCCATCGGAGAATGCTCATGGCTAGTACTTGCAGCGATTTGCTCCTTGTACCTCCCTGCCTGCTTATATAAGCCACGGCCGTGGCATTGTCTGTTAGTATTTGAACATGCTGGGCCTGAAGCCCCTGAGCAAATGACTTCAGAGCCAAGTCGATCGCCTTGAGCTCTCTCCAGTTTGAGGACTTTGTCGCCTCTTTCCTGGACCAGTTTCCCTAGTGAAACCCTTTCCTAGGTGGGCTCCCCAACCCCAGGAACTGGCATTGGTTGTCAGCCTTTTTTCCGATTGGAAAGGCCCAGACTAACCCCTCCGATAGGATATCCTGCCTTTTCCACCACCATAGTGACCTCTTCACTTGGGTTGGAATTTTTACCTCTGATTCTAGGGATTCCAAATTGTGATCCCAAGATCTCAGAAGAAAGGCCTGCAGGTGTCTGAAGTGTAGTCTTGCCCACTGAACAGCTGGCATTGACGAAGTCAGAACACCCAGAGCTGACATGACCAATCTTACCGTCAGCTGCTGGTTGGTCTGTAAGAAAGACACTGTATCCTGGATTTTTTCTTTCTTCTCTGAAGGAAGAAAAATTCTTTGGCTTACCAAATTTATTATATACCCTAGAAACCGAATCTCCTGAGATGGTTCCAGGGAAGATTTTTGGAGATTTAGGATCCAACCTAGAGACTCCAGATGGCTGCATGCTCTGCTTAAATTGCTCCTCAATTCCTCTCTTGAGGGGGCGAAAAATAGCAGATCATCTAAGTAAGGAATTACTGCGATTCCTTGAAGACGCAGCGGAGCTAGGGCCTCTGCCATTACCTTGGTGAAAATTCGGGGTGCGGATGATAGCCCGAAGGGTAGGGCTCTGAATTGCAGATGCTGAATTCTGCCTTCCATCCTTACCGCCAACCTGAGAAACCTCTGGGACTGGGATGAGATTGGAATATGCAGGTATGCATCTTTTAGATCCACTGACGCCATGAAACAACCTGGAGTCAGAAGATTTCTGGCGGTGAAAATTGAGTCCATCTTGAACCTTCTGTATTTGATGGCTTTGTTTAGTGATTTTAAATTGAGAATTAATCGAAATCTTCCTGTTTGTTTTTTTTACCAGGAAGACATGCGAATAGAAGCCCTCGTGCCATTCTTCTGGTGGAACTGGGATTACTACACCCTGTTGCATCAGTTCCTCCAGAGAGGACTTCATGGCCAGGGCCATTATTGGATCTCAAGGAGCATTTGATGGAGGACGGAAGAGAATTCCGCCTTTGCCCTTCGCCTTTTGCGCGGACCAATTTTTCCTCCTGCCCTGAAACTTATTTTCCTGCTGTTGCTGTTGAGTTTTTTTGAGGTCGAAAAAGACGTTTTGGGGTCTGCTTTTTCTTTTTGACCAGGAAGGACTTCTTCTTATCGGCAGTTCTGTCTAGGATATTATCTAGATCAGGGCCAAAAAGAAGGTCACCTGAAAAGGGAATACCACAAAGTTTACTCTTTGAAGCTGTATCAACTGGCCAGGTTTTTAGCCATAAAGCTCTTCTCGCAGCATTTGCTAAAGCTGCAGACCTAGCTGACATTTTGATAGCTTCAGCCGAAGCATCTGCAATATAAGCAACCGCAGAGATCAGGGTAGGAAAGGAATCTAAGATCTCCTGCTTGAGGGAATCTGCCACTATATGAGATCTAAGTTGGTTCACCCAGTATTCCAGATTCCTGGCTACACAAGTTGTGGCCATTGCTGGCTTTAAAATCGCTCATGATTGATTGCCATGATCTCTTGAGCAAAAGATTCATGCGTTTGTCCATTGGATCCCTCAGAACCCCCATGTCTTCAAAAGACAGGTCTGTGGATCTTGAGACCTGTGAGAATGCCGCATCCAACCTGGGCACCTTATTCCACACCGCAGAAGGGTCCTCCTCAAAAGGGAAGCGCCTTTTGTGGGCTCTGGAAAAAAAGGGCTTTTTCTCTGGATCTTGCAATTCTTTAGTAATGGCGTCAGAAATGACCGAATGGAATGGAAATGTTCGCCCCTTAGGCTCATTTAACCCTGCATACATGCGGTCATGAAGAGATAACTCCTTCTTTTCCTCACTTAAGCCAAGTGTAACATGGATAGCCTTAAGGAGTCCGTCCACCTCCTCTAGGGAAAGCTTAAATTTGGAAGGAGCCACCTCTGCCTCCTCACCCTCCTCCTCCGAATCTTTAACGGAAGAAGCAGGGGACTGCTCTTCCCTGATTGAGGGGCCTTCAGGTAAAGATTCTACCATGGGGATAGAAATAGAACCCTGGGAAGCCTCAGAAGTGGATGGCTGACTAGCAGCTGGATTGACTAAAGAGTCACGAAAAGTCTGAATCGTGGCGTATAGTTCCTTCTTTACAGAGGCAACCAGGTCATCACAAACCAAAGCTGATTCCTCCTTAACTAAAGAAGTGATGCATGTACTGCATAAGACTTTTTTCCAATTTTCTCCCATTTTGGCACTGCAAGAAGGACATCTCTTTTTTGGGTCAGAGCTTTTAGCCTGTGAGAGAAAAAACAAAAAGGGGAACAAAAACAGGGGACCTTTTAGTGAGACCCAGTCTCAGCTACACAAGAATCACCCACAGGTGCACTAAGAAGAAACCAGTCAGCCTCTAGTGCCCAGACAGGCCCCTTGCCACTAGGGGGTAGAGAAAAAAAGAAATAGACCAAACCCAGGAAAAGGAAGAAAGGCAGACTTAAACTGCTGCTCCTACCTGAGCTTTACTGGCGCCTGTGCCTGTCCCCACTGCTGCAGACGTTGAGTCCTCCATCTCTGGTGTGCAGCTTTCCACCTGTGGCTTCATATGCCGCTTCCGGACTCCCATAGTGCATCTGCACCAGACCGGAAGCGGAAGTAGGCGCCAGTTCCTGTCCTCCCTCTTCCCCCCTTGCATCAACACCGGAAATGACGTTTTTGCTGACCCAGTGACCCGCCTTGTCACTTCCGGCGCGACTGCTGGCCAAAAACATTGCGGCGGCGCACGCGCACCACCGCTCCTTCAACCGCGCGGGCCACCGGGTCTACGGCTCTCACCGAGCACCAGGAGGGGAAGAGGAGCCCGATTGCTACCGCTGCAAAGGCTTGGGTAGGTCGGGAGGACAGCAGGTCTCCTGAAGGAGGAAAGAGAGGGAAGCCCCGTCTCCCAGAAGCACCTGAGAGACCTTGACTCCCCTCCCAAAAGATGTTCCCTCCGGGCCGGAGGAAACACAAAAACTTAGGTATGGTAGGGAGGCGCCTCCCTTTAAAGTTTGGAGGAAGAAGGTGTTTCTTGTTTCCGGTGGGTGAAGTCGCTATCTCTCAGGTGCTGTCCTGAAAGACGCCTTGGGAAAGTTAAATTTTGGTCTCATCTGACCAGAGCACCTTCTTCCACATGTTTGTTGTGTCACCCACATGGCTTCTCGCACCCTGCAAATGGGACTTTTTATGGCTTTTTTTCAACAATGGCTTTCTTCTTGCCACTCTTCCATAAAGGCCAGATTTGTGGTGTGCACAACTAATAGTCCTGTGGACAAATTGTTCCACCTGAGCTCTGGATTTCTGCGGCTCCTCCAGAGTTACCATTGACCTCTTAGCTGCTTCTCTGATTAATGTTCTCCTTGGCCGGCTTGTCAGTTTAGGTAGACAGCCATGTCTTGGTAGGTTTGCAGTTGTGCCATACTCTTTCCATTTTCAGATGATGGATTAAACAGTGCTCTGTGAGATGTTTAAAGCTCGGAATACTTTTTTATAACCTAACCCTATTTTTTAAATTCTCCACAACTTTATCCCTGACCTGTCTGGTGTGTTTCTTGGCCTTCAATATGCTGTTTATTCACTAAGGTTCTCTAACCAACCTCTGAGGGCTTCACAGAACAGCAATATTCATACTGAGATTAAATTACTAACAGATGGACTCTATTTACTAATTAGGATTTCTGAAGGCAATTGGTTCCACTAGATTTTAGTTGGAGGCATCAGAGTAAAGGGGGCTAAATAAAAATGCACACCACACTTTTCAGATAATTATTTGCAAAAAAAAAAATTAAAACCATTTATCATTTTCCTTCCACTTCACAATTATGTGCCACTTTGTGTTGGTCTATCACATTAAATCCCAATAAAATACATTTACGTTTTTGGTTGCAACATGACAAAATGTGGAAAATGTCAAGGGGTATGAATACTTTTTCAAGGCACTGTACCACCAAACTTAAAGCTTCATACTTTTGGTCTAATTGCATAACGTACAGATTAAGAAGCATCGTTACCGGCATGCATACAAAGTTGATAAACATCAGCATTGTAAAATTAGATTAATGACTCAATCTGCAACAAATACCTTAGCGCTAAGAAAGTTATTCAACCATGCTCATTATATCCGGTGTGTTTTAAAGGACCAACTGTGCAAAACTGGATTTCCCTGTGGTGCCCAAGATGGTTAGCCCTGATGGTTTTAATAATGTCACTGTTTCAATTCTACAGGCCATAGCCAGGGCCGGTACAAGGGGTGGGCGAGAGGGGCGGGTGCCCTGGGCGGAGTGTGAGAGGGGGCGGATTTCTCCCCCTCCCTCTGCTCGCTGACTCTGAGCATAATGTGAGAGCCGCTCCGACCGATCTGCTCCCTCCCCCTCATTGTCAGGGAGGAGAGCGACTTCAGAGGGATTGAACCAGCAGGGGGAGGGGCGGACAAGCCTCCCATTATCTTGGTAACTGTGAGGAAACAGACTGATTTCTCCCGTCCGTAGGATAGGAGAATCAGTCTGTAACATTGTGAGACTGGTGGCTGCAGCTGTGTAAGTGTGTCTGACTGTGACACTTACACAGCCCAGCGAACACATTACCTCCCCCCTCACTGACAGGAGATCAGGGAGGAATACAGCTCTCCTCCTCCTCCCACCTCTGCTCCTCCAGTGACTTCCCGCCCCGCCCACACTATCCCCGACGTGAAGATGTATCTGAAGTGAGGGGATGTGTGGGCGGGAGATATGAAAACAGCAGCTGCAGGCTCCAGATTCCAAAGATGCCTGAGCATCCAGCCTGGACCTGGGTGAGTGAGCAACTGTGTACACCACAGTACAATGTAATCACTGAGCTGTCCTTATCTCCATCTGTCTCCCCCTCACCCTCCCCCCCCCCCCTCATGTTCTTTCAAGATATTCACTAACTTTCACTTTCAGTTAGACAATAGATGGTACAAATTTCTTTCCAGTAACCACAGATTGCAGGAAAGAAATTAACACAATTCCCCTGTCAGCTCAGTCAGTGCTGACAGGGGAATCCCTTCTGCTGAGCAATTGTATTGTCCCCACAAACAGTGATTATCACTAGCAGATATAGCAATCGCTAGTGATAATCATAAGAGAATCCGGCAGGCTGATTGTACCCAATTTGATCGATCAACTTGGTACATTCAGCCTGCCCATTAATGGTTCCAATCTCAGCCAGTTCTCACTGAAACAGCCGACATTTAACCACTTGCTTACCGGGCACTTAAACCCCCCTCCTATCCAGACCAATTCTCAGCTTTCAGCGCTGACGCACTTTGAATGACAATTACGCGGTCATACAACACTGTACCTAAATGAAATTTTTATAATTTTTATCCCCACAAATAGAGCTTTCTTTTGGTGGTATTTGATCACCTCGGCGGTTTTTATTTATTGTTAAAAAAAATGTAAAAAGACCAAATGAAAAAAAAAAAAAATGTTATTATATTTTGTTATAAAATTTTAAAACAGGTAATTTTTCTCCTTCATTGATGTACACTGATGAGGCGGCACTGATGGGCACTGATCAGTTACATTGATAGGTGGCACTTGTGGGCATTAAAAGGTGGCACTCATGGGCATAGGTAGGTGGCACTGGCAGGGGGCACAGATGAGGCATAGCTGCCTCTTCCTCTTCGGAACCGATGTCCCTTGCTGGTGAGCCGGTGATCAGCTTTTTTTTCTCCTCGCGCTGTCAGCGTGAAGAGAAAAAAAAAACGATCACAGAGCTTTTGTTTTGATCATGTGATCAGCTGTCATTGGCTGACAGCTGATCACATTGTAAGGGGCCGGGACTCAGTGACTCGGTGATCACAGCGCGCACAGGGCACGTGCACTCCGAAAATTCAGGTCCGCGCTGTGGCCGTCATTCAGCTATAGCGTGGATGTCAAGAGGTTAAACTATCTTAGTCTTCGCTCTTTGGCAGCCCATACATTGATCACTTTTTTCATTCAACTATTAGGTTGAATGAAAAAATAAAAGAATGTTCCAATTCCCCCATCTACACATTCCAGGTGGAAGGGGGAATCCTCCCACTGTGGACCAGTGGTGGAATCCATTGCGGTGGTGTATAGAGCCAAAAAGATTAGAATTGTGTCAATGTCCCAATATTTATGGACCTGACTGTACATATAATTAAAAGGTGTGAGTGAACTCTGTTTCTATCACAATAAACCTAATTGAATTTGTATTGTTTTAAGTATATCCTTGTTTTGAAATGACATTGATTCTTTCTTAAAAATGGGGGGGGGGGGGGGGGCGCAGTTTGCCATCTTTGCCCTGGGCACCAAATGGCCTTGTCCCAGCACTGGCCATAGCCATTTGTTTTGATCATTCTGATAAGTCCACGCTCTTATTTCCTGAGAGCTATCAAGTTAATCTACATTAGCCCAAGGACAAGAGGTGCCTACTCTGGGAGGTGTCCAAGTTTGTTTTTTGAAGTCAACCACTATAGTTTTCACATTATTTGTTAGGCAAATAATTACTTTTTAATTATAAGAGAAATAATTCATCTTAGCTTTTACTTATTAATTTGCTATTTAATTATTCTTATACTTCATTTTCGATAACATTTTTTTTTTTACTTACAATTTTTTTTTTTTTTTCACTGAATGTACTGTTTTAATAAGCAGAAATATTCATCTTGAACAATTTGTTTTAAACTGGTGGAACTTATAACGTTTATTGTGGCAAAGGGAAATTAATTGGTTTTTATATTGCAAGGAATTTAATTGAGAACAAGAGGCATTTTTTCTAAGCGATTATACTTTAATAAAGACAACACCTTTTTTTTTTTTTTTTTTTTTTTGCTCCAGACTAAATCCTAAGTGTAATTCTCTTACAGTATTACCCAAACATGTCTTATGAGTTATACGGAATCTGTCACTTTCATCGTTGGTTGAGATGATGCTTAAAGGGGTTGTAAAGTCAAAAGGTTTTTTAACTTAATGCATTTTATGCAATAAGATAAAAAGCCTTCTGTGTGCAACAGGCCCCCTCAGCCCTCCCAATTCTTACCGGAGCCCCATCTCTGTCCAGCAATGTCCATGGGTGTCTCAGCCTTCCAGGACTCTCGCTCCTGGTTGGTTGAGACACAGCAGCGGCGCCATTTAGTAAATGCCAAGATCAAGTCAGCCAGTGTTAGACGTTGCTGGGATTTCTCTTTCATTCCTGTTGAGACAGTCCTTCCAAATCTCACGTCGCACCCTCCCATGGAGAGAGTTCCAGTGTCCAAGGTAAGGTAAGGTCTTTGTTTCTCTGAAGTTCTCCCAGTTGTGGTCATCTATGGCAGGGCTCTATTCAGCCATCAGCCCAGTCTCTTTTTTCTCACCTCCTAGCTTTATGACTTTCCCCTCTTTTCTTCTCAGCAGCTTGCAGACACACTCCTCTTGCTTTGTTGTATTACCCACCACCTCAAGGATTGATCCAGACACAGCCAAGACGGCTGCCCACTGCACTGCAGACATCCCATAGATGAGTATTTGTCAGGGAAGAAAATGGAGAAGAACTGGCAGATATGCCAATATCCATTATGGCCGCACAAATCTGCATTAGCAATTGGCGCGTAACGGGGAACGCAAGTTAGCAACAGCTAACGTGCTAATTACCAGTCTTTTGTTGGCCTATATAAGGACTCCAGTTTCTCTCATAAATCACTGGATTATCGTCAGCTCTGTATCCTGTGTTCCTGTGTTTCTTGCTTGATTACCTGTTACCGACCCGGCTTACCCAGACCTGCTCTGTCTTTTCTCCTGGCTCTGAAACCCAGCTTGTTCAACGGACCTGCTCTTGTCTGTTCCAGATTGACTTTCTGTGTTTGACCCCGGCTTGATCACAACTACACCTCCTGCCTCTGCTTCTGACCGACTTCCTGTGTTTGACCCTTGGCCTGGCTTCTGACGACGTCTCTGCTTTTCCACCTGTTAAGATCTGCCAGTACCTCCAGGGACTCATTGGCTGTGACCACCTTCTCTGCTCCTGAGTCTCTGCTCCTGGAACCATCAGACAGCTTCACCGGCAGGCAACCCGTGCATCTCTGGGCATAGCACCCTCTGTCTCCAACTCCAGGGGTACTCTGCACTCAGCCGCAAGGGGATCCCTCTCGTCACCTCAGCCTCCAGCCTGGTACGTGACAGTATTGCAAAGTGGTCTTCTTAAAGATGGCTGCTGCACTTCTGCATTAATGAATATTCAGTTTAACCCTGTCCACACTGCAGAAGGGTAATACAGCAGCAACAAATGAAGAAGTTCCTCAGCAGCTATCAGCTACAGTCCAGGTTACAAATGCAATCTTTATTTATCATTTAGAACAATAAAAGAATACACCCTGAAATACAAAGTGTGTTAACCTCTTCGCGCCCGCGCTATAGCTGAAAGATGGCTGCAGCGCGGACGCTAATTGCCATGAGGCCGTCTCTGGACATCCTCCTGTTTACTTCCGCGATGCGCGCTCCTGCGGGCGCGCACCGGGGAAGTTCTGTGCTGGTCGTGTCCCTTGGACACAGCCAGTCACAGATCGCTGAAAACGGCCAATCATAGCGGCTGTTTTCAGAGCGATCAGCTGTGCCAATGAGAGATGATCTCATATGTAAACATATGAGATCATCTCTCATCGCCGGCTCTCCCTCCTCACAAAGAGACAGCGTACCGCTGTGGCATTAAGTAAAAAAAAGAAAACGAAAAAAAAGTGTCCCCACTGCCATCTGTCCCTGCCATCTGTCCCTACTGTCATGTCCCTGCCATCTGCCCCTACTGTCATATCGATGCCATCTGTCCCTACTGTCATGTCGCTGTCATCTGTCCCCACTGTCATGTCCCTGCCATCTGTCCCCACTGCCATCTGTCCCCAGTGCCACCTGTGCCCACTGCCATCTGTGCCCACTGCCACGTATAAGTGTCATCTGTCATCAGTGTCATCTGTCATCAGTGCCACATATTAGTACCATCTGTCATCAGTGCCACCTGTCAGTGTCACGTGCCATCTGTCATCAGTGTCACGTGTCATCAGTGCCACGTGTCATCAGTGCCACGTATCGGTGCCATCTGTCATCAGTGTGATCAGTGCCACGTATCAGTGCCATCTGTCATCAGTGCCACGTATTAGTGCCATCTGTCATCAGTGCCACGTATTAGTGCCATCTGTCATCAGTGCCACGTATTAGTGCCATCTGTCATCAGTGCCACGTATTAGTGCCATCTGTCATCAGTGCCACGTGTCATCAGTGCCACATATTAGTGTCATCTGTCATCAGTGCCATCTGTCATCAGTGGCACGTGTCGTCAGTGCCACATATTAGTGCCATCTGTCATCAGTGTCACGTGTCATCAGTGCCACGTATTAGTGCCATCTGTCAGTGCCATGTATTAGTGCATCTGTCAGTGCCACGTATTAGTGCCATCTGTCAGTGCCACGTATTAGTGCCATCTGTCATCAGTGTCACGTATTAGTGCCATCTGTCATCAGTGCCACATCAGTGTCAGTGCCATCTGTCATCAGTGCCACATCAGTGCCACGTATCAGTGCCATCTGTCATCAGTGCCACATCAGTGTCACATGTCCTTGTCCTGGTGCTCTAGGGCCTTCAAAAATGTAATAGGTAGTCAACAAGTAAGATGTGTAATTTATGCTCCTAGAACACCTGATGGTGCTCCCTGCATGTTGGGCCTCTCTATGTGGCCAGGCTGTGAAAAAGTCCCACACATGTGGTATCGTAATAGTCAGAAGGAGTAGCAGAATGTATTTTGGGGTGTTATTTGTGGTATATGCATGCCATGTGAGAGAAATAACCTATTACAATGAAAATTTTGTGGGGGGAAAAAAAATCTTCATTTTGCAAAGAATTGTGGGAAAAAATGACAGCATCAAAAAACTCACCATGCATCTTACTAAATACCTTGGAATGTCTACTTTCAAAAAAGGGGTCATTTGGGGGGTATTTGTACTTTCCTGACTTTTTCAGTTTGCAAGAAATGAGATAGGCCACCAGTACATCAGGTGTGATCAATTTTTTATGATTTGCACCATAGTTTGTAGACTAACTTCCACTAATTTGGGTTATTTTTACCAAAGATATGTAGCAGTATAAATTGTGGCCAAAATTTATGAAGAAAAACTACTAATTTGCAAAATTTGCAAAAGAACTCATGGTTCAAGAAAAATTTGTTTTTTTTCAAAATTTTCAGTCTTTTTTCATTTATAGCGCAAAAAATAAAAAACCCAGAGGTGATCAAATACCACCAAAAGAAAGCTCTATTTGTATGAAAAAGAGGGCAAAAAATTCATTTGGGTACAGTATTACATGACTGAGTAATTGTCATTCAAAGTGTGAGAGCACCGAAAGCTGAAAATTGGTCTGGGCAGGAGGGGGGTTTAAGTGCCCAGTTGTCAAGTGGTTAAATAAGTTAGGCATTGTACATGTTCAGTGTCATAATGAATACAACATCGTTGTATACAAAAAGCAAAAAATAAGATACATTTCAGAATCACCTCTAATACCACACGTATTTCAAACATTAAATTAAAATGATACTATTCTTGAATATTCAACAGGAACCTTATTAGGGGGCAGTAAGGAAAGTCCAATAATGAACACAATGTATATCGTCATTGAACAATGAATCCTTCAGAGTATGCCAATGATAAAATAAAAAAAAGAATACTCATACACAGGAAAAACACAGGAAGTTAATAAAGAAGGGAAAGATGGACAGAAGAGACATTTGCGGGGCGAAAAAAAAAAAAAAGAGATCCTTGGGAGGGAATCAAGAAGAGAATGGGAAAAGGGAAGTAGTGGGGACAGGGTACACCATGTGAGGGATCCCAACAGTAAACATCTCTTGAGATGGCCATGTTTCTATTAGTTTGGGGAAGAAGCCCAAACTCCTGGTAAGTCATTTATTAACTTAAAGTGGAGTTCCACCCACTTTTACAACTCTTCAGCATCCCTCACTAAACTGTGCACTGTAAACAAATTGGATATTTTTTTATTTTTTTTCTCAGCACCTATTGTATATCTGCTGTATTCATTTTTCACTTCCTGCTCCCTGGCCGCGGCCCAGCGCATCATTTCCTGTTTGCAATGCCTTCTGGGAAGGGGCGGCAACTTCCTCTGAAACTGCCGTTGCTATGGAAACCTGACCTGAAACCTATTACACTGCTTGTGCTGCACTGAGCATGTGCGAGATCTGCAAGGATGAGATCCAGGAAGAAATACAGAAGAAATACAGTCTGGCTTCAGATGCCCACACTTAAGATGGCCACGGCCTGCTGTAAGTTTATAAAATAACAAACTACTGCTATAAACTAACAAACAGACCTTAGTTTACAGACTAACTTTACTAGAATACATCAAGCTTGTGTATTATAGGGGTATTTTCATTTAAAAAGTAAAATTTCGGCCGGAACACCACTTTAAAGTGGTGTTCCGGCCGAAATTATACTTTTTAAATAAAAATGCCCCTATAATACACAAGCTTAATGTATTCTAGTAAAGTTAGTCTGTAAACTAAGGTCTGTTTTGTTAGTTTATAGCAGTAGTTTGTTATTTTATAAACTTACAGCAGGCTGGGCCATCTTAAGTGTGGGCATTTGAAGCCAGACTGTTTTTCTTCCTGGATCTCATCCTTGCAGATCTCGCACATGCTCAGTGCAGCACAAGCAGTGTAATAGGTTTCAGGTCAGGTTTCCATAGCAACGGCAGTTTCAGGGGAAGTTGCCGCCCCTTCCCAGAAGGCATTGCAAACAGGAAATGATGCGATGGGCCGCGGCCAGGGAGGAGGAAGTGAAAAATGAATACAGCAGATATACAGTAGGTGCTGAGAAAAAAAATTAAAAAATATCCAATTTGTTTACAGTGCACAGTTTAGTGAGGGATGCTGAAGAGTTGTAAAAATGGGTGGAACTCCACTTTAAAAGTTGTCTGAGGTCATCTTTGCATGTAAATTCTTTCCAATAAAACCACATGGCCATGCATTTAGAATGTGTATTCTTTAAAAAGATGGTGAGGCTTTCCATTATCTTGATATCTTGCAATCATCTAATCTATTTCTGGATTGTAGGGGTCAGGATGATTTCCACTGTGCAGGAATACTCACTTAACCTCCGGAAAATTTACCCCCCTTCCTGACCTGGCCATTTTTTGTGATACGTCCACTGAGTTAGTTAAACTGACAATTGCAAAGTTGTGCCACATCGTACCCAAATAAAATCTGCCGTTTTTTTTCCCCACAAATAGAGCTTTCTTTTGGTGGTATTTTATAACCTCCTGTGCTTTGTATTTTTTGCACTATAAACAAAAAAGTCCAAAAATTTTGAAAAAAAAATTTTTTTTTACTTTCTGCTATAAAACATATATAAAAAAAAAAACAATAAAATTAGAATTTACTCATAAATTTAGACCAATATGTTTTCTGCTACATATTTTTGGTAAAAAAATCCCAATAAGCGTATATTGATTGGGTATTGCGAACGTTATAGCGTCTACAAACTATGGGATGTTTTTATTTGTTTATTTATTTATTTAATAGTAATGGTGGTGATCAGCGACCTTTTAACAGTTCTGCAATATTGCAGTGGACAAATCAGACACTAATGCCCTGTACACACGAGCGGACTTTTCGACCGGACTGGTCCGACGGACCGAATCCGGCGGACAATCCGACCGTGTGTGGACTTCATCGGACCTTCAGGGGACTGTTTCTGTCGAAAATCTGACGGACTTTAGATTTGAAACGTTTCAAATCTTTACGTCGGAACTCCGCCGGACCCAGTTCCTATCGAAAAATCCGCTCGTCTGTATGCTAGTCCGACGGATGAAAACTGATGCTAGGGCAACTATCGGCTACTGGCTATCAACTTCCTTATTTTAGTCTGGTTGTATGTCATCACGTACAAATCCATCGGACTTTGGTGTGATCGTGTGTAGGCAAGTCCGTTCGTTCAAAAGTCAGTCGAAAGTCCGTCAGAAAGACTGTCGGACCTTTGTTGCCGAAAAGTCTGCCCGTGTGTACAGGGCATAAGTGACACTTTTTGGAGACCAGTGACACTAATACAGTGATCAGTGCTAAAAATATGCACTGTTACTATACTAATGATAATGGCTGGGAAGGGGTTAACATTAAAAGGTTGACTGTGTGCCCGACCAGTGTTTTTCTAAAACTGTGGGATGTGCTTTTACTAGGGGAATACATGAATCCTAGTCCCTGCTTTGCAGAGTGTACAAGGAAAAGGCGCAAAAAAAGTGGAAAATATCTAGCAACATCACAGTAAGCAGCATACAATTCTAAAAAATACCTGTACAATGTATAAAGGAAAAATCAGCATGAATAGTCCATTAGAGGTCCATGTAACAAGTCTATATGAAAAGGGATAAATGTATAGTCCACAAGCAGGGCTGCCTTCCAGGGAACTGAAACCAAGCTCCAGAATCTATAGAAAAAACACAAGGAAGGGAGGCGCCTCTGGGTGTAGTGACTGTGCACTGTCTATTCTGCAGGGCTATAAACAGAATTTCTAACAGGTTATGGACCCAGGCATAGCCTAGAAACCCACCCAGAGAAAAGCTGAGAACCCAGACACACAATTATAGCCAGCTACAGCAAATAAGAGCAAGATACAACAACGGAAAGAAAATTGCAAAATAATAAAAGAAAATGGCCAAAGCTTTCATTTGCAAATCTGACAAACCAGAACTTTGAAATTTAAGATGAAAACACTGCTAAAAAGAGACGCTTGATGAAGGAGCGCGGCTACCAGAATACCGTAGCCCGTACGCTCAGGAAACGCATAGCGGCCCTGTGACGTCACAGCTGTGCGCTTGCCCTCCATCTGCGTTCCAAGCCTCATCTGGATTTCCATCACTACCGCGGCCGGCATTAGCGGTATACCAGGAGCTACCCGCAGACCTGCCAGCACCACTGTGACCCACTGGATGAACTGCCCCATGATGGATTATTCCTCTGGCTTCCCAGATGCTTTTTTTACACTACCAAAATGTGAGTTGTTTGCATATTGCTTTTAAAAATAAAAAACGGCCTTTTATACTACACCCAGAGGCGCCTCCCTTCCTTGTGTTTGTTCCTGCTTTGCAGAGACACAGGTTCTATGCCTTTCCCCCGTCAGAATGGCAATCTGCCTTCTGTTTACATAGGCAGATAGCAGTTCTGTCTATGTGGCCAATGATCAGCAGGTGCCGGTGGACTTTGAGTCCATGGTATCCCCTGTAAAGCCCCGTACAGACGATCGGACATTCTGACAACAAAATCCATGTTTTTTTCCTGAAGGATGTTGGCTCAAACTTGTCTTGCATACACACGGTCACACAAATCTTGTCGGAAATTCCGAACGTCGAGAACGCGGTGACGTACAACACGTACGACGAGCTGAGAAAAATGAAGTTCAATAGCCAGTGCGGCTCTTCTACTTGATTCCGAGCATGCGTGGAACTTTGTGCGTCGGAATTGTGTACACACGATCGGAATTTACGACAACGGATTTTGTTGTTGGAAAATTTGAGATCCAGATCTCAAATTTTGTGTGACGGAAATTCCGATGGAAAACGTCTGATGGAGCCTACACACGGTCGGAATTTCTGACAACAAGCTCCCATCTAACATTTTCCGTCAGAAAATCCGACCGTGTGTACGGGGCATTAGACTCCCGCTGTGTGTAATCACAGTGGGAGCGAGCTGCCAGCAGCGCACCCCCTACCCGGAAGTGCAGGATCACGTATATATACGGGATCCTGTGCACAGCGGCCACCCTGTAGCAGTAAAACTGCTATAGGGCAGTCGGCAAGTGGATACATAAAGGGGCAGCATTAATCAAAGACGTTAGTCTTGCCTTAGCCAGGTATGCTAGGTAACAACACAGTCCTTTTAGAAGGAGCACAACATTGTTTATAGTGCAAGATTTGACTGACCAACAGTAAGCTGTTAAATGTATGATATCAAGGTAGAGAAATATACAGTACTAATTATATGCATAAACAAAATCTGTCTAAGGTCAGTCAGGTTGCCTATAAAACCAGATTTCCCATTAGACACAGTAGACGTGCCTGCAGATGGCAGGTGTAGAGGTTACTTTTCACTGTAAAGTTCTTCCTGCATCAACACGCTTTACTCTGTAATTAGAAATGCAGCCATCTCATATAAGGATATTTTTATGCATTGCAAAGTCAAGATAGGACCAGTAAAACAAGAAACGGTATAAAAGAGGTAGTTATAAGAGAGGTATGAGGCCTACAGACTCCCCTGATGGGAATCCAACCCTGGGTGGATCTGATCCAAGCAGTAACTGTAATCTACTGGCTTTGTTTGGGTCAGCAACCAAGTATGTGATTGCCTGAAGTTTTTTTTTTTTTTTTCCCACTGGAAAAGATTTTACAACTTGTTTATTAGGATTATTTTCATATAGGACAGAGGAAACATTTTTCACTGCTAAAATATAAAAGTTAACCATTGCTCTAGTCACAGAGAAAAGTCATAATGGGTTTGGTTGAGCATTGATTTCAGCTCTGATGACCTCATCTTTTATGAACTGCAGGCGTACTCACCATACCTGGCCAAGGTAAGGCTAATGTCCTATGCTCTAAGGAATCTTCTTAAAAAAAAAAAAAAATCAAAAGAGTTCTCGCTGAAGCTTAAAGATGAATTGTCATTTATTTTTTTCTGTTTTTACATTAACCGCTTCAGCCCCGGAAGATTTTCCCCCCTTCCTGACCAGAGCACTTTTTGCGATTCCGCACTGCGTTGCTTTAACTGACAATTGCGCGGTCGTGCGACACTGTACCCAAACAAAATTGACATCCTTTTTTCCCCACAAATAGAGCTTTCTTTTGGTGGTATTTGATCACCTCTGCGGTTTTTATTTTTTGCGTTACAAACAAAAGAAAGAAAAAAAATTCAATATTTTTTACTTTTTGCTATAATAAATATCCCCAAAAATATATTTAAAAAAACGATTTTTTTCCTCAGTTTAGGCTGATATGTACTCTTCTACCTATTTTTGGTGGGAAAAAAAAAATCGCAATAAGCGTATATTGATTGGTTAGCGCAAAAGTTATAGCGTCTACAAAATAGGGGATAGTTTTATGGCAGTTTTATTATTTTTTTTTTTTTTTTATTAGTAATAGCGGTGATCTGCAATTTTTATTGGGACTGCGACATTATGGCGGACACATCGGACACTTTTGACACTATTTTGGGACCATTGTCATTTATACAGCGATCAGTGCTATAAAAATGCACTGATTACTGTGTAAGAGACACTGGCAGTGTCATAACCACTAGGGGGGGGGGGGGGCGATCAAGGGGTTAAGTGTCTCCTAGGGAGTGATTCTAACTGTGGGGGGAGGGGCTTCCAGTCACATGACAGCGATCACTGCTCCTGATGACAGGGAGCAGTGATCTCTGTCATGACACAAGCCAGAACGGGGATATGCCTTGTTTACATAGGCACTTCACCGTTCTGCGCTCTGTGACACGATTGCCGTGAGACCGGCGGACATCGAGTCCTCCAGTCCCGCGGGCATGGTCACGCTCCTCCAGCGGCGCACGCACGCCTGCTAGCCCCGCTTTTTTAAAGGGGACCACCGCTGCCATTGTACCAATGTATATTGGTGTGCGGCGGTCGGCAAGTGGTTAATGAGTTCCCAATGGGACAACGTGCATGTGGAAATGTGCCCCATCTTCCTAGGTGCCCTGTAACCATAACTGTGACTTCGGACAGGGCGCCCCTCTTTAGCACATTACCACCCAACACCGCAGATAGCAAGAAGGTACGGAGTACCCCCATCCCTCTGCTTTACTCTTGCTGGTGCTTGCCTTGGGCAAGTGCTGGGAGCCAGGCAAAGGAAAGCAACCATACCCTTTCTAGCTACGGCGTTGGATGGCAATGCACCAAGAGAGCCCCTTGTTCGACATGGTAGCTAGTGTTGCAGGGCACCCTGGGAGATGGGACAAAGTACTAGAAGTACTTTGTCCCATTGAGAACTCAAAAATCTAAAAACAAATTATAATTCTTCTTCAAAAGTTTATCTAAACCCAGAATCAAGAATGCAATATTTATATGTGGTATCTGCATTAGTTATCATCAATTTTTTTTTTTTTTTTGCCTGGTGATCCTGCCAGTGACACACATTGTGCTCTAAGGTGGCAGAACTCACTCACTGTATGTATCTATGTAAGAACATCATTGTCAATCAATGACAGGGAGTGTGTTAGGACTATTGAACACCTCTAACTTTCCTTATCTCTAAACAATCTGGGGGTGTTTTGGAATCCATAGAAGGGAACTGAGCATGGCTGAGAACATTACCATATATACTCGAGTATAAGTCGACCCAAATATAAGCCGAGGCACCTAATTTTACCACAAAAAACTGTGAAAACCTATTGACTCGAGTATAAGCCTAGGGTGAGAAATGCGCAGCTACTGTAAGTAGAAAAGAGGGTCAACAATGCCCATTTGCAGCCTCACTGTGCCCATTTGCAGCCATAGGTCCACCAAACTTCAAACTTGGTAGTTAAGGGTTCCTAGGTGTCCCCTAGCTGCAGCCAAAATTTGGCGTCTCTGGACACAAAATGACATTGCTGCAGACGGACACAGTTGACCGATTTCGGGGCCACTTAGTGCTAGGCACCCCATATTTGGTGTGCAAACCTAGTGGAACTAGCACCATAATATATCCAAAGCTGGGGTTGCTAGCACCAAGTGGCCCTGAGATACAGGGCCCCAAAAATCGGTTCAGAAAATGTCAAGCACTTTTCTGCAGCAGAGAATGCCATTTTTCCGAACCGACTTTGGGGCCCCGTATCTCAGGGCCACTTGATGCTAGAAACCCCAAATTTGGTGTGCAAACCCAGTGGATCTAGCACTACAACATATCCAGCTGGAGTTCCTAGCTCCAAGTGGCCCCGAGATACGGGGCCCCAAAGTTGGTTTGAGAAATGTCATTCTCTGCTGCAGAAAAGTGCTTGGCATTTTCTAAACCGACATTATCCAGCTTTGGATATGTTGTGGTACTAGTTCCCTTGTGTTTGCACATCAAATCTGGAGTTCCTAGCACCAAGGGGCCCCGATATACGGGGCCCCAAATTCGGTTCGGAAAATGACATTTTTTGCTGCAGAAAAGTGCTTGACTCGAGTATGAACTGAAGGGGGCACTTTCGGCACAAAAAAATGTGCTGAAAAACTCGGCTTATACGGTACATTAGTTTTCAGTGCAGCACAACAAATAGTGATTTATGAACACATTCTCCTACTTCCAGACCTTTAAAGTGATTGTAAAGGCAAAATTAAAAAAAAGAAATAACAAACATATCATACTTACAGTACCTCCACTGTGCAGCTCGTTTTGCACAGAGTGGCCCTAAACCTACTCTTCTGGGGTCCCCCGGTGACTCTCGCAGCTCCTCCTCACATCTGATAACCCCCTTGGAGGAGCGCTTCCCCGAGGGGGTTACCTTATGGACGTGCTCCCGAGTCCAGCATTCAGCGTCCATAGAGGCCGATTGCAGGCCTCGGCCCCGCCCCTCGGTGCTCGGGTCATTGGATTTAATTGACAGCAGCGGGAGCCAAAGGCTGCGCTGCAATCAATCTATCCAATCAAGAGCTGAGAACACTGGGCAGAGAGACAGCGTGTCCCTGTGGGCCAAGTTCGAGGGTTCAGGTAAGTAAAACGGGGGGGCGGTCACTGACACGTGTTTTTTCACCTTAATGCATAGGATGCATTAAGGTGAAAAAACACGAAGGTTTACAACCCCTTTAAGCGCCTTTTAACCGTAGCACACCCAGACCTCATCTTGTATGTGCAATGACTACTATTGGGGGAAAAAAATGTATTATGCAACCAGGTTGTATGCCTAGTGTGTTTTAAATCAATGTATTAAAGTATATGTCTGGGCAAAATTATTACATTTAAAATGTAAAATAAGTATTGAACTCGTCACCATTTTTCTAGGTAAATATATTTCTAAAGGTGCTATTAACATGAAACTTTCACCATATGTTGATAACAACCCATGCAATCCATACATACAAAGAACCCAAAGCAAATACGTTCAGAAATTAAGTGTAATAAAAAGGAATGACACAGGGAAAAGGTATTGAACACGTTAACTGAAATGTATTTAATACTACATACAAAATCCTTTGTTGGTTATGAGAGCTTCAAGATGCCTCCTGTATGGAGAAACTAGTCACATGCATTACCCAGGTGTGATTTTGGCCCATTAATCCACACAGTCTTCAAATCTAGAAGGTTCCATGGGCCTCTTCTATGAACTCCGATCTTTAGTACTTTCCATAGATTTTCTATTGGATTCAAGTCAGGTGATTGGCTGGGCCATGCTAGCAGCTTTATTTTCTTTCTTTGAAACCAATTGAGAGTTTCCTTGGCTTTGTGTTTGGGATCGTTGTCTTGCTGAAATGTCCACCCTCATTTTATCTTCATCATCCTGGTAGACAGCAGCAGATTTTTATCAAGAATGTCTTGGTACATTTTTCCATTCATCCTTCCTTCAATGACATGAAGTTTGCGAGTACCGTATGCTGAAAAACAGCCCCACACCATGATGTTCTCACCTCCAAACTTCACTTCTGGTATGAGGATGTTTTTGGAGTGATGTGCAGTGCCATTTGATCTCCAAACATGGTGTGTATTATGGTATCCAAAGAGTTCCATTTCTCATCTGACCAGACTATATTCTCCCAGTATTTCACAGGCTTGTCTAAATGTTCTGCAGCAAGCTTTAAACAAGCTACAACATGCTTTTTTCTTCAGTAATGGAATTGTTGCGTGGTGAGCATGTATACAGACCTTTACAGTTGAAACAATTGTACCTGCTAATTCCATGTCTTTCCGAAGCTCTCTACAAGAGATCCTTGGCTCTTGGACAGCTCTGCTGATAATTATTTTCACTCCTCTGTCAGAAATCTTGCGTGGAGCACCTGGTCGTGGCCGGTTTATGGCGAAATTATGTTCTTTCCACTTCCGGATTATGGCCCCAACAGTGCTCACTGAAAAATTCAGAGGTTTAGAAATCCTCCTGTAACCAATGCCATCAGTATGTTTTGCAACAATAAAGTTGTGAAGGTCTTGAGGGAGCTCTTTGCTTTTACCCATCATGAGATGTTTCTTCTGTGACACCTTGGTAATGAGACACCTTTTTATAGGCCATCAGTTGAGACTTAACCGGCTGATATTAATTTGCACTGATAAGGGGCAGGATTGCTTTCTAATTACGAATAGATTTCAGCTGATGTCTTGGCTTTCCATGCCTTTTTGCACTTCCCTTTCTTCATGTGTTTAATACTCTTTCCCTGTGGCATTCTATTTTATTACACATAACTTAACTTCTGAACTTATTTGTTTTGGTATCTTTGTATATATGGATTGCATGGGTTGTTACCAACATGTGGTAAAAATGTCATGTCAATAGCACCTTTAGAAATATATTAAACTGAGAAAAAAGGTGACATGCTCAGTACTTATTTTACCCACTGTATGAACAGTATATAATATATATATATATATAGATATAGATATAGATATAGATATAGATATAGATATATAGATATATATATATATATAGATATATATATATATATATATATATATATTGTAAGGTATCAGGGGGTGACAAGCCGACTCAGACAGTTCAGTCAACTTAAAAGGCTTTATTCAGCAAAAAGCAACAGAAAATTGACAGGCTTTGTCTTTATAGGCAGTTCAAACGACACAAAAACTCTTCTTAGCAATATAAGACAGTCCTTTTAGCATCCCAGCCACAGCATATAACATATCTAGGTCCCAGTTCAGGCAAGCTCACCCAGCAGGATCAAGTCATAGGTAACAGGGGTCTTCCATCTTCAAGCTCCTCTCAGCCTTAATAGCTCAACAGCCATCTCTCTCCAAACACACTTCTCCCGCTGACATTTTCAACTCAGCTGGCAATAAGCAGATCTGAAGGGAAAGTACCTGCCCTCTTCAATTAACCCCTTCTTAAACCTGCCCCAGGCTAACTCTCCACAATATATATATATATATATATATATATATATGTGTATGTATGTATATACACACACAGATACAGTGCCTTGAAAAAGTATTCGCACCCCTTGAAATTTTCCACATTTTGTCATGTTACAACCAAAAAACGTAAATGTATTTTATTGGGATTTTATGTGATAGACCAACACAAAGCCACACATAATTGTGAAGTGGAAGGTAAATGATAAATGGCACATTTTTTACAAATAAATATGTGAAAAGTGTGGCGTGCATTTGTATTCAGCCCCCCCGAGTCAATACTTTGTAGAACCACCTTTCGTTGCAACTACAACTGCAAGTCTTTTTGGGGATGTCTCTACCAGCTTTGCACATCTAGAGAGTGACGTTTTTGCCCATTCTTCCTTGCAAAATAGCTCAAGCTCTGTCAGATTGGATGGAGAGTGTATGTGAACAGCAATTTTCAAGTCTTGCCACAGATCCTCAATTGAATTTAGGTCTGGACTTTTACTGGGCCATTCAAACACATAAACTTTGATCTAAACCATTCCATTGTAGCTCTGGATGTATGTTTAGGGTCGTTGTCCTGCTGGAAGGTGAACCTCTGCCCCAGTCTCAAGTCCTTTGCAGACTCTAACAAGTTTTCTTCTAAGATTGCCCTGTATCCATCTTCCCATCAACTCTGACCAGCTCCCTGCTGAAGAAAAGCATCCCCACATGTTTCACAGTGGGGATGGTGTGTTCAGGGTGATGTGCAGTGTTAGTTTTCTGCCACACATTGCGTTTTTCTTTTAGGCCAAAAAGGTAAATTTTGGTCTCATCTGACCAGAGCACCTTCTTCCACATGTTTGCTGTGTCCCCCACATGGCTTCTCGCAAACTGCAAACAGGACTTCTTATGGCTTTCTTTCAACAATGGCTTTCTTCTTGCCACTCTTCCATAAAGGTCAGATTTGTGGAGAGCACGACTATTAGTTGTCCTGTGGATAGATTCTCCCACCTGAGCTGTGGATCTCTACAGCTCCTCCAGAGTTACCATGGACCTCTTGGCTGCTTCTCTGATTAATGCTCTCCTTGCCCGGCCAGTCAGTTTAGGTGGACGGCCATGTCTTGGTAGGTTTGCAGTTGTGCCATATTCTTTCCAATTTCAGATGATGGATTGAGATGTTCAAAGCTTTTGATATTTGTTTATAACCTAACCCTACTTTAAACTTCTCCACAACTTTATTCCTGACCTGTCTGGTGTGTTCCTTGGCCTTCATAATGCTGTTTGTTCACCAAGCTTCTCTAACAAACCTCTGAGGGCGTCACAGAACAGCTGTTTTTATACTGAGATTAAATTACACACAGGTAGACTCTGTTTACTAATTAGATGACTTCTAAAGGCAATTGGTTCTACTAGATTTTAGTTAGGGGTATCAAAGTAAAGGGGGCTGAATGCAAATGCACGCCACACTTTTCAAATATTTATTTGTGTAGTGCTGGTAGATTTTTATCTACCGTTGATAGGTAAATTTAGTGGGTCGCTTATTAGAGGAAGTTAGATTTGCCTCTGTTCCAGCTTGGCTGACGTTGCGTGTAGTTCCACATTGTGCCGGTGGGTGTCGTTGTCACCATCGGCTGGTGTTGGAAAAGCAACGTTTTGAAGCGGATGAGTGCTCCTCTGTCCCGGAGATAACTCGGTGGAGGTGATCCTCCGAGTTGCATTCTGGGAAAGGGTATTTATGGGACAGACGCCATGTTTTAGGGTTCGTTTTCAGCCACCTGCTGGCCCTCCTGGCCGACAGGTATGCACTAGGAATACCACCTTGTGGTCCTCCGTTCCGTAGGCCCACGTCGCTGCGGCGTGTGGGTGGGCCCAGAAGCCTGTCTGGGGCCTACCACAGCAGCCGAGGAATGGTCCTGAGCTGTCTATCCTAAGTGAAGAAGCTGGACAACCGAGAAGATCCCAGGGGAGGACCCGTCATGGAAGGATCATGCAGAGTGCTGGTCTGGAGAGGGGCCTGGTGACTCGGTTGGAGGACGTATCCTGAAGTAATCTTAGAGTATAGTACTGCCGGGTTGGCTTAAAGGTTCAAGTACTGTATCTGACTTTCACCAAAAACCAATACATCCTGTGGCAGAGGATCATACGGGTTTTTATCCCAAACAAGTCTGTGGCAGAGACTTTAGTTCGTGCTACGTGCTGGTTGCTAGACCAGTGAGAGGGGTCTATCCAGGCGGGCAAAGATTGAATCCCACAGGGGGAGCGCTTTCAACCACGAGTGATTAATCTCTGAGAAATGTTCTAAAGAATACTAAGAAGAGTATTTGAGCTTCCCTGCAGCTTTCCTTCTACCTCTTTCTTGCTACTTCCCTTGTTCGCTTATTAAAGCGTTGAAAAATATACTCAAGTGTTTGGTGTCTACATCGTCCAGAGGTGAACTCAACGGAACCCTAGACCCGGTGCCGGTGAAACAGAGGTATCGAGAGTGAAGGTAACAAGCCCGCTTAAACCAGCAGCTCCACCGAGAGTTATTGCTACATTTGTAAGACATTTTCAAAACCATTTATCATTTTCTTTCCACTTCACAATTATGTGCTACTTTGTGTTGGTTTTTTAAACGGGGTCAGTAACAGGATCAATGATGCATATCAGGAACTTGATCACAGGAACAAAGCTGAAGTCCATACAGCAAGGAATTACAGCAAAGCTTAAATAGGCTGCTTGGTGGCAGTAAACATGCACACATGTCCATGTGCACATGTATACTCATGCATGCGGGCAATGCATTAGCCAGACAGTATCTTAGCCTGATGGCTGCCACCATGTTTCTTACAGGATCCCAGGTTAACATTTGCACAGGGTGGGCTACTGTAATTGTTGGGAGGATTAAATGATGCAAACAGGGTCAAAATGGAAAATGGATTGGTACACAGTACAGAAAAATGTTAAACAGTTTTATGAATCTGTAAAAGCAGGTGCTTATAAGTGGAATTCCTCTGCAACTCCATAAGGACACTAAGTAGCAGCATAACGCAATTCCTCATGCTATGAGTAAGGCTATAATAGCCTAAACATGTCAGCATTGATCCTGTGTAAATGATGTAGCCAAATAAAGGATAACGCCAAGGAGTTATCGAGTTGCCAGTTTAATTTCTGCTTTTTCTTTGGATGTTCGAAAAGGGGAGTGGGGATCCCCCAGCCTGCGCACAGAATCTCAGCGAGTATTTTTTAATTGTGCGGTTGAGCTTGGCTATCTTCTGCTTGTAAATTATGCAAACAGGGTCAAAATGGCCAAAGGATTGGTACACAATACAGAACAATGTTAAATGGATTATGAAGCTGTAAAAACAGGTGCTTATGAGAGCAATTCCTCTGCAACTCAATAAGGACACTAAGTAGCAGCATAGCACAATCTCTAAAAGGCTCTGTACTGACAGACACTAGAGTGACTACTATTTGAGTAAACACTATGGTACATAAACAGATACCTGCACTTAATCATTGCATCAACATCTCTCGCAGTTAAGTCAAGGGTAGGACTGTATACTCAGGTGAATAGCTGGAAGCCACCACAGGCAAGTGGCTGGAGGATTTGCAGGGCTGGTACCACAGGCAGTGTTCTCTGCAGTGGCTGAGTCTTTAATGGGAGCTACAGTACATGCTAGGGTCTCTACCCTAGCTGCCCACACACTGAATCTGATGGTGTAGGACCAAACACCTAGCAGCAGATCACATGTCCAACCACCTCAACTTATATCCCCTGGGCATGTCCAGGAATTCAGGGGCTTGTAGACGTAGCCCAGGAGATTGTGAGAAAATTAGTTAAAGGAGTCTGCATCTGCATATAAGTAAGGTAAGTAAAGGGGCACTCCGCTACCCTACAGCTAGAGATCCATCTAGACTGATTTAGCTATAATAGTGCCACTACAAGAAAAACAGAAATGGAAGGCGCGCACACCTAGTGCATTACCAAAGATAATTTAATAATAAAAATGTTTTATATAAAAGTTGGTACTCACAAAATGCAACTGACAAAAGGTCATAAAAACAATGCATGGTAATGCACAGAACAAAGGTACAGCTAACGCGTTTCAGGGGCGCACCCCCTTCCTCAGAGCTAGGCTAGAGCCTAGCTCTTGTCAGAGAAATCGTGCTAGCCTACTGAGACAGCCATGTGCACAGGCTCCATTGTGAGACTTTGCACTTAGGGCCATGACCAGACATCTTCATCCAAAAGTGTGCATGTTGCTGTCATTCTAGGTGCACATCAGCATGCATGCACACCTATTGTGGGCCTCCAAAATCAAGTATTTTAAATGCTTACTTGCAGTGTTTTCATAAATTACTTATTGACTTGCAATGTGCCCCTGAACTTGCAAGGATAGTGACACCAGAAAGTATCTATTCCCTAGCACTGTCTCCTCCTGTCTTACACATCATAGCCCTCTTCCTCCCCCTCACTACCCTACACAATATTTTAAGTAGCACCTTGAGAAAAAGCTAAGAGAAATACTACAGACTGTCACGCGAGTGAGAGCTCTAAATCTGCTAGGGTTGCTAACATCACATCCAAAATGACAGTAAATAGCATGCCTAAAATACGTTAAATGCACATGAAATCCTACGGAAAGATTGTTGCTGAAATTATTGGTCTGACAACAGAGTCTCCTCAAGGCTCAGCATAGCTGATGGACAGTGTTGACTGGTCTTCAGCTGTACTCTTGTATTCAAATGTGAATGTCATGCATTGCTGCTGTTCTTGACCTGGCTTTTATTATCAACCCTGCTTTCCGACTCTTCTTTCTTGCTTACCTGTCATTCTCCTGTTCTTCTGACTATTGACATTGCTGCTGTCTCTTGGTCTGCTATCTCAAGGCATACCTCCCAACAGTCCCGGATTGGGCGGGACTTTCCCGCTTTGACACCTTTGTCCCGCTATCCCGCCATACAGGTGATTTGTCCCGCATAATGCTGTTAACTACAAGCTAATTTTTCTCTCAATAGGACCTGCAGCAGTGTGCACATCCTGTACAGCCAGGGATTGGCTAGTAAGTCAGCTGGATGTGCACTGTGCAGCCCCAATGAGAGACTTCACCTGTCAAAAAGAGAGTGTGATGTCGGCTAGGGGCGGGACTGCTATCCAGACCCGCCCCTCTGTCAAACCAGTGCATAGCGAAAGAGCCAGTGACACCACACCGGCATTCATAGATTGCTGGCCAGGATCAGCTATCTATTCCTCTCCCCCAGAGTTTTTTCAGCCTCCATTAGCCCTGCACTCACAGGCAGCTCCCCACTTTCACCTAAATACAGAAGCCTGGCTTCTGCAGTTGAAAGTGAAAGTAACAGCTCGGCTCCTTCAACAGGCTCTCTGCTCTGCAGTCTGCACTAAAGTCGGGACAAAAGTCTGACTGCAGCGTGTTCGAGGAGGGAGGAGGGGGGTGAGCTGCCCCCTAATCCTTATCTCCTTCCTGCTCCAGGAGTCGAAGATACCCAGTGCACTAAAAGGAGAAGGAAGCTGTGGCTGCACTGGATAGAAGACATCTACAGAAAGGTGCTACTTTTACAAAAGTGTGTGTGGTGTGTGTTATGTGTGTGTGTTATGCATGTGTGTGTGTGTTATGCATGTGTGTGTGTGTGGTGTGGTGTGTGTTATATGTGTGTGTTATGGTGTGTGTTATGTGTGTGTTATGTGTGTGGTGTGTGTTATATGTGTGTGTGGGGGGAGGGGGCGGGTTCAGATGTTATAGTTGAGGAGAAGGGCAACAGTGACATGTGGATGGATGACTGCACTCTGTACCTAGCGCTCTTGAACCCTTGCACTCTGTACGCAACGCACTCCAGAACCATGCACTGTGCCAGCACTCTGTACATAACACATGCCAATACCCTGCACTCTATATGTAACTCCAGAACCCTGCACCCTGTGCATAACACACCCCAGAACCCTGCACTCTGTATCTAGCCTTATCCTGAACCCTGCACTCTGTACATAACGCACTTCTGAATCCTTCCACACTTTGTGTAATGCACACTTCCATAGTTTATGCAAAATCATTTGTAATGGAAGCTTTTTATTCTTATTTTTTTAAATGACTTTGCTGGGGTTTTTGTATGCATCAGTGAGAATCTTTCTTTTTGCCGCAGTGCACGTAGCGCGCGGTCAGTCGCTTCCTCCCATAAGTGTCCCTCTTTCTGAAGTTCAAAAGTTGGGAGGTATGTCTCAAGGTCTGCTATCTCACAGCCCACTAATGCTGAACCTGGCATGTCTGCTGCACCTGTTCATCCCCTGGACGCTGCTCTGCCCAATCATTACTGAACTCAGCTTGCTTCTGTCTTTTCTCTTGCCTAAACTGCCACCAGCTACTGACAATCTACCAGTCATTTGCTTCTTATTTGCTTCTTATCTGTGAGGCCCTTGATCAAAGACTATTTACTTTCAACTTTATGGATGTAAGGTAATCTCTTTCAATTACCCTACAGATGCTATTGCCTCTCCATTGCCCTTACTTCTTCTCTTAGTTTATCAGGGGTATCTGGACTAGAGAAGCAAGACAAGTGGTCTTCATAGCCTCTGTGATGACTATTGACATGTTCTTTGCTGCTTAGTTTCTTGACACTTGATCAAAGATAATTCCCCTTCAACTCTACGGGTTTTAGTAGATGGTTATCAATTACCCTGCAGGCACGTTTGCCCCTCCATTGACCTTACCCTTCCTCTTACTTTATCAGGGGAATTTTGACTGGAGAAGCAAGAGAAAATGCTCTTATATCCTAAAGACAGGCTGTCAACCCATTCTTTTGCTTCTTTTGATTCTTGACACTTGATCAAAAACCTTTCCCCTTCAATTCTGAATGTATAAGGTGATCCTTTCAATTACCGTACAGGAACTCTTGCCCTTCCATTGCTCATACTCTTCCTCTTACCTTATTAGAGAAATCTAGACTTGAGAAGCAAGAGCATTTGCCCTCATATCGTAAATGTTGGCTGATGACCCAGTCTTTGCTCCTTGGCTTCTTAACACTTGATCAACGACCATTCTTCTTGAACTCTATGGGTGTATGGTGATCTTTTTCAACTGCAAGCACTCTTGCCCCTCCATTGACCTTACTCTTCCTCTTACCCTTTCAGGGGAATGTCGGCTGGAATAAGGAAGAGTAAATGCCCTTATATCCTAGGGACTGGCTGTCAACCTGCTTTTGCTCCTTGGATTCTTAAAACTTGTCAAAAAACAATCCCCCTTCAGCTCTTATGCCCCGTGCACACGGTCGGACATTGATCGTACATTCCGACAACAAAATCCTAGCATTTTTTCCGACGGATGTTGGCTCAAACTTTTCTTGCCTACAGACGGTCACACAAAGTTGTCCGAAAATCCGATCATTCTGAACGCGGTGATGTAAAACACGTACATCGGGACTAAACGGGGCAGTAGCCAATAGCTTTCACCTCTTTATTTATTCTGAGCATGCGTGGCACTTTATGCGTCGGATTTGTGTACATACGATCGGAAATTCTGACAACGGATTTTGTTATCGGAAAATTTTATAGCCTGCTCTCAAACTTTGTGTGTCGGAAAATCCGATGGAAAATGTGTGATGGAGCCAACACACGGTCGGAATTTCCGACAACAAGGTCCTATCACACATTTTCCGTCGGAAAATCCGACCGCGTGTACGGGGCATAAGTGTGTAAAGTAATCTTTTTCAATTACTCTACAGGCACTCTTGCTCCTCCACTGCCCTTACCCTTCCACTTACCTGGCATGGGGAATTTGGGCTGCAGAAGCAAGAGAAGCTGCCCACATATGCTCAGTACTCCAGCCAGTAAAGAACAGTTCTGCTATAGATTTATACTGTTCTTCTAACAAGCATGTGATAAAAAAAAAGTAGCAGCAAAACATAATTTGTTGTTATAGACAACACAAACAGTTATTCCTGTAAACAAATATTTAATCCATAAGACTTGTCACACTACCCTTTAAATCCTTCTACCATATCAGTCACTTGTGTGCAAATATTTCTATCTTGGTGATCCCAATGTAAACAGTACAATGCTGGAATTTCTGCATTCAGGGAATATTGATTTTTGCTGCCGGTATTGATTGTGGACATTCCAGGCTAGGTACAAACAGAGTGGGCAAAATGGCTTGAGAGAAGTGTTTGATAACCCTGAAGTGCTATCATTACAATAACAGTGTTATTAAGCCTGCTTTCTGAGAGATCAATTCTTTCTAATTATATTGTCTTTTTTTTTTTAACTTGGGTTCAGGCTAAGAATACAACATGAGACCTAGAGCCATCTTTTGTCTTTGGCTTTCTGTTGAAAGTGTGTGTGGGGTTAGGAGTTGAACACATGTTCAATCTGGTATGCGGTAAAAATACAATGTCTTTCAATGACCTTCTTCGTGTTTTCATGTAAGGGGAGCTAACAGAAATTGGGAACTGTTTTTAAACCCAGCAGATGAACCATTTGTTTGCAGACCTGCTGCACAAAAATATCATTTACCTCAATTTTTTGATTTGTAACTTCCATGTATCCACTGGCTAATATAATGCAGGTGACGTAGTTCCAAAACCAAGTGTGTTCTTCCTATTTGGAATACCTACTTAGGCGAAATTTGCTGGTCTTTAATGTGAAAAAGACATAGAAGGTCAAAATATGGCATCCATGTCAATGTGAAAAAGACATAGATGGTCAAAATGTGTGGAACACACATTTTATAATGATTTCAGTGTGGAAATAGATATAAAAGTAAAGTTTTGTACGCTGGCTTTGGCATCTGCTTATTATTCTATTTCTTTACTTTTTTTGCGGCCTGCTTCTTTGTGTGAATTTCTTTTGGCATGAAAGAAGCACTTGGCAAATACATTTGAGTCCCTCCCGGGTGGAACTAAGGTGGTTTTTGAGGTTGCAGTTGGCTTTTCCCAATGAATGCAAGCCATGCTAGAAGGTATTTCCCAAATATGGGCTTTGTGGCTATTCGGGTAACAACATCAACTGTGTCCCCGCCCCTTACGGTTACATTTACCGGGGAATCTCTTAACTGACAGCTGAATGAGGCCTGGGGACACAGCCCTGTGTGAGGTCACAGACATGACAGCTTCTCAGCACGGACAGGGCCCTCTCTGACCACTGGAACCTCTTTACATCAGATCAGAATCGGTCTTAATGACTGGAAAACTTGTCGTAATTTGGGAATTTGTTGCTGGCAAAGTAACAGCTTCTTAAAGTGGAGTTCCACCCAAAAGGGCAAGCTCCTCTTGTTAGCCTCTTCCCCTTCTCCGCTGCCACATTTGGCACCTTTGTGGGAGGGGGAACCAGAAGTTCTCCTCTTCCTTTGTACGTCGCCGGGCCATTAAGACCCCTTTCACACGTGTTTTTTTCAGGTGTTTTAGTGCTAGAAATAGTGCCTGAAAACCGCCTCCCATTCATTTCAATGTGACTTTTCGCTCTGGGGCGGTGCGCTTGCGGGACGTTAGGAAAAGTCCTGCAAGCAGCATCTTTGGGGCAGTTTGGGAGCGCTGTATACAGCGCTCCCAAAACGCCCCTTCCCATTGCAACGAATGAATGAATGAAAAGCGATTCGAAAGCGATGCAACACGGGTGTTTTTAACTCCTTCTTTGCAGTTAAAAGCACCCTGCTAGCAGCTGAAAAGTAGAGCAAAAGCGCAGCTTAAACATCACTTATGTGCCGCTAAAACGAGCGGCGCTTTAGCGCTAATGGCCAGCGCTCACAGTGTGAAAGGGGTCTTAGAAGTGCAGTACACTTCACATATGCACAGTAGGGAACCGGCTATGAAGCTGCCTTTAGCCGAGATGGTGTCAGCAGCACCCGAGAGACGATTGAAAAATCGGCTCGGGTAAAGACACTGCTGGATTCGTGGACGGGTAAGTGTCCTAATATTAAAAGTCAGCAGCTACAGTGTTTGTATTTTCTGAAGTAGCCTGGAGCTCCACTTTAACCACTAATGCCGTGTACACACGGGCGGACTTTTCGGCATCAAAGGTCCGACGGACTTTTGACGGACTTTCGAACGAACGGACTTGCCTACACACGATCACACCAATTTCGACGGATTCGTACGTGATGACTAGGGATGAGCCGAACACCCCCCTGTTCGGTTCGCACCAGAACATGCGAACAGGAAAAAAGTTCGCTCGAACACGCGAACACCGTTAAAGTCTATGGGACACGAACATGAATAATCAAAAGTGCTAATTTTAAAGGCTTATATGCAAGTTATTGTCATAAAAAGTGTTTGGGGACCCGGGTCCTGCCCCAGGGGACATGGATCAATGCAAAAAAAAGTTTTAAAAACGGACGTTTTTTCAGGAGCAGTGATTTTAATAATGCTTAAAGTCAAACAATAAAAGTATAATATCCCTTTAAATTTCGTACCTGGGGGGTGTCTATAGTATGCCTGTAAAGGGGCGCATGTTTCCCGTGTTTAGAACAGTCTGACAGCAAAATGACATTTTGAAGGAAAAATTACATTTAAAACTACCCGCGGCTATTGCATTGCCGACAATACACATAGAAGTTCATTGATAAAAACGGCATGGGAATTCAACACAGGGAAACCCCGAACTAAAATTTAAAAAAAAAATGACGTGGGAGTCCCCCTAAATTCCATACCAGGCCCTTCAGGTCTCGGGAGGCTCCCGCTGTGTGACGGCGTCTCCTCGTCTGACGGTTCAATATGGCACTAACTGACGCGGAGTGAAACTGACTAATTGCCAATGACATCACCAGTGACAATAATGCAGTGATCAGTGATAATACTGTTCACTGTCACTGTACTAACGACACTGGCTGGGAAGGGGTTAACATCTAGGGGTGATCAAGGGGTTAAATATGTGCCTAACTATCTGTAATGTGTACAGTGTGATGCTTTTACTTACTGATCTCTAAGTTTCTCATCCCTTTTTTGAAGGGATGAGAAACACAGAGATCATTTCCTGTGTACAGAGCTCTGGGATGTGAATGTACACAGCCAATCAGCATGTCCCAGTCGGTAATCATTGGCCAGGACTTGCTGACAGGCTCCCGCTGTGTACAATCAGAGTGGGAGCCAGGTCGGGGGAGGCACGCACGCGCATGCCCTAAACCCAGGGGTAGGCAGCGACGTATCGGTACATCACTTTCCCTACAGCGGCCGCTTATCCGGGGTACACATTGTGGGTGGGCGGGGCGGGCACTAATTGTTTAAAGTAATTTTAACTAAATTCTTTTCATTTTTTTAAAAATAACAAACATCTCTATACTGCTCTGTGGAATGGAATAGCACAGAATCTCTTCTTGGGTCCCCAGTGCTCCTGGCTCCTCCTCTGCCCAGTGCTCCCATTGGAATCCACTTCCCATGGGGGCACTTGTGTGTACTCGCTCCAGAGCAGAGGCGGATCCAGAGTCTAGTCTCGGGAGGGGCACTGCCAGAAAATACGTCTTTTTTTGGTAAATTTAACAGGGAAATGGCTGGTGTTAGCGCTTCAATCATCACGGCAACATGGTTGTTATTGTGTCAGGATTATTGAAGCACATTATTACTATTATTACATTGTTATAAAAAATGAAATGGTTCAACTCACCATAATGCAGAATCAGTGGGAATCCCGAGCCTGTCACTTGCCAACGCCACCTGCCACACATTGCAGATTGTCACTTGCCACGTCACCTGTCACTAGATGCAGATTGTCACTTGCCACGTCCCATGCCACACGTTGCAGATTTTCACTTGCCACGTTAATTGCGACATGTTGCAGATTGTCACTTGCCACGTCACTTGCCACGTCCCATGCCAGACGTTGCGGATTGTCACATGCCACGTTGCCTGTCACCAGATGCAGATTGTCACTTGCCACCTCCCATGCCACACATTGCAGATTGTCACTTGACACGTCACTTGCCACATGTTGCAGATTGTCACTTGCCACATCACTTGCCATGTCCCATGCCACACGTTGCAGATTGTCATTTGCCACGTCCAATGCCACACATTGCGGATTGTCACTTGCCTGCTATAATTGTCTCTTGCTGTGTCCCAGAGTCAGGCAGCACATTACCAGTCAAGCAGCAGAGAGATGATGTAATCTCTCTGCTGCCGCAGCTGCCTGCACACTGCAAAGTGAGGGCAGAACTGCAGGGATGCAGGGCGGGCACTGGGCGGTGAGAGATGATGTTATCTCTCTGCTCCCCGCCCGTTGGCCTCCTGATTGGCTAGCAGCCCGCTCACACACTGTCACAGAGCCGCACAGCTGCTCACCAACAGAGCCGCCTGCTGTCTCTCACCAACGAAGCCGCCCGTGCTCTCAGCCGCAGAGCCGCCCGCCGGCTCTCTCATCCGCAGCAACACCTGCCCGCCCACTCACACACCCTACATTCTCGGAGGGGCAATTGCCCTGTTGCCCCCCTGGATTCGCCCCTGCTCCAGAGTCCCGCTGCTGCTTTCATTGACACAGACAGCGGGACTCGGCCTCCGTTCCCACGTCACTGGCTTTGATTTACAGCACTGGGAGCCAATGGCTTCCGGTGCCCCAGCAAAGCCAGTGAGACACGGAAGTGAGGACGTGCACAGCGCTGGATCGATTGAGGGCTCAGGTAAGTATAAAGAGGGGTGAGGGGCCAAATTTGATGCCTTATGCCGCGTACACACGAGCGGACTTTACGGCAGACTTTGCCCGGCGGACGGGATTTCGTCGGACAATTCGATCGTGTGTGGTCTCCAGCGGACTTTGTTTTCTCAAAAGTTGGACGGACTTAGATTTGAAACATGTTTTAAATCAATCCGTCGAAATCGAGTCCGGTCGAAAAGTCCGCTCGTCTGTATGCTAGTTCGACTGACAAAAAGCCACGCTAGGGCAGCTATTGGCTACTGACTTTGAACTTCATTGTTTTAGTCCGGTCGTACGTCATCACGTACGAATTCAACGGACTTTGGTGGATTGTGTGTAGGCAAGTCCGTTCATTCAGAAAGTCCATCATAAAGCCCGTCGAAAAGTCCGCCGGGCAAAGTCTGCCGTAAAGTCCGACCGTGTGTACGCGGCATAACATTTTTTTTCCTTTAAGGATAGTTTCTTAACCACAGACAAAACCACTGAAGTTAGCACCACATCTCTAGATTAAGAAGATATTGGAGTATGTATGGGATTTTTGAGGTGCGTATACTAAGAAATGGATCCAAAGAAAATATTTAAAGAAAAACATTTTATTTTAACATTAGTTAATCACTTGCTACCCCCCATATAGCAATATGACGTCAGCAAAGTGGTTGCGATATCCTGACAGGAAGTCATATGACGTCGCCAGGATATCAAGGCACGCATCGCGGCGATCATTGTTGCGGTGTGTCAGTCTGACACACCACAACTCCCATCTACGTAAAGAGTCTCTGACAGAGACTCTTTACCACGTGATCAGCCATGTCCAATCACGGCTGATCATGATGTAAACAGGAAGAGCCGTTGATCGGCTTTTCCTCACTCGCGTCTGACAGACACGAGTAGAGGAGAGTCAATCGGCTGCTCTCCTGACAGGGGGGTCTGTGCTGATTGTTTATCAGCGCAGCCCCCCCTCGGATGCCCGCCCAGGACTACCGGGATGCCGCCAGGACCACCAGGGATGGCCACCACTCTTGACCACCAGGTATGCCACCCTAGACAACCAGGGAAATGCCAATCAGTGCCCAGGCAGCTGCCAATCAGTGCCATTGAAAAATGCCTGCCAGTGCCAGTGATGCCTATCAGTGAAATCCTGTGCCAGTGCCAGCCATCAGTGCCCATCAATGCCCATCAGTGCTGCCTTTCAGTGCCCATCAGTACACATCAGTGCCATCTATCAGCGCCACCCATAAGTACCCATCAGTGCAGCCTTTCAGTGCCCATCAGTATCACCTATCAGTGCCCATCAGTGCCCACCAGTGCCACCTATGAGTGCCCATCAGTGCCGCATATTAGTGCCACCTATTAGTGCTGCCTATCAGTGCCCATCAGTGCCGCCTATCAGTGCCCATCGTCAGTGGCCTTCAGTGCCACCTCATCGGTGCCATCTCATTGGTGCCACCTCATCATGCTGTCTTATCAGTGAAGGAGAAAACTTACTTATTTACAAAATTTTATAACAAAAACAAAGAAAAACTTTTTTTTTTTCAAAATTTTCGGTCTTTTTTTATTCGTTTAGTAAATATTAAAAATCGCAGAGGTGATCAAATACCACCATAAGAAAGCTCTTTTTGTGGGAACAAAATGATAAAAATTTAGTTTGGGTACAGTGTAGCATGACCGCTTAATTGTCACTGAAAAAGTGACAGCACTGAAAGCTGAAAATTGGCCTGGGCAGGAGGTTGCGAATGTACCCTGTATTGAAGTGGTTAAAAATGTATCTAAAAACAATATCACAGCAAGTACATGTAGTACAGTCCGTATGAATTACAGCAAGTTTGATGTCATTCCCAACATGTTTCTCCCTCAATCTGGGCTTCCTCGGGGGATGCTGTCCACTAATGCCGTGTACACATGGGCGGACTCTTCAACCAGACTGGTCCGACGGAACGAATCCGTCGGACAATCCGATTGTGTGTCAGACGGACTTTAGATTTGGAACATGTATCAAATCTTTCCAACGCATTCGAGTCCGATCGAAAAATCCGCTCGTCTGTATGCTAGTCCGACGGACGAAAACCAACGCTAGGGCAGCTATTGGCTACTGGCTATCAACTTCCTTATTTTAGTCCGGTCGTACGTTATCACATACGAATCCGTTGTTTATATCATTTATATCACAAACAATAAAAACCCCAGTGGTGATCAAAAACAACCAAAAAAAACTCTATTTGTGTGAAAAAAATTATGCAAATTTTGTTTGAGTACAGCGTTGCATGACTTCGCAATTGTCAGTTATAGTAAGGCAATGCTGAATAGCAAAAAATTGCCTGGTCATGAAGGGGTTAAAATCTTCTAGAGCTTAATGCAGTGTACACACTTTTCGTCCACACTGGTCCAACAGAACGAATCCGTCGGACAATCCGACCGTGTGTGGGCTTCATCGAACCTGCAGCGGACTTTTTCGGTCGAAAATCAGACGGACTTTAGATTTGGAACATCTTTCAAATCTTTCCGACGGACTCGAGTCCGGTCGAAAAATCCGCTCGTCTGTATGCTAGTCCGACGGCCGAAAACTAACGCTAGGGCAGCTATTGGATACTGGCTTCCTTATTTTAGTCCGGTCGTACGTTATCACATACGAATCCGTTGGACTTTGGTGTGATCGTGTGTAGGCAAGTCTGTTCGTTCGAAAGTCCGTCAAAAGTCCGTCAAAAGTCCGTCAAAAGTCAGTCGGACCTTTGATGCCGAAAAATCCGCCCGTGTGTACACGGCATTAGAGTACAAGCCTTCTAATAGAAAGAGATATATACATTGATGTCAATATAAAGCATTTTTAGAAAAATAAACATCAAACAAAAACACCAAAAAAGGACAAATACACATGTGTATATTCGGCTCAAAGGCATCCCTACTCATTCCAAGATTTGGGACAAATATACTAACTGCAATCAATGGAGATTCAAGGATTCTACAAAGGCCACAACAAGCCAAGGACTGCAGGTGACCTTAAGGACCAACTAGAAGGATAATAAAAAAAAAGGGTTAAAACCAAAATATATAAGAAAATATTATAGTATTATATAGTAAGTATAGTGAGGGGCCAAATTCGATGCCTAAACATTTTTTACCTTTATGCAAGGAATGCATTAGGGAAAAAAATGTTTAGAAAATATGCTGATGCTAAATGTTTTGACAGTCTCAGACACACATTTATTTGTTTATGTGCAGTATTTAAAGACTTTGGGAAAAACGCATTGAAACATATTTCTGGTATGGTATGAATACAGCTTGCAAAAATGCATTGCCACAGGCGCTGGCGGTGACTTAACAAGGTCTCACCATTCTCATTTCATTAATTATAAAAACTCTCAGGAGCCCCCAGATCAAAGGTTCAGCATTAGCTATTTAAAAGAAATAAATGACATATTAAAATGTAAAAATGCTGTTATGAGATTACATGGATTTTTTTTCTCCTGTATTTTCCAATGTCTTCAGAGACCAGGTATGTTTGAATGCTCTTCGACTCATTCACCCACCTGCCCTAAAGAAAGAATGTAGTCAAGCACATTAGACAATGCATTGAGCTATGATGGATGACCCAAGAGTTCAATTCCCTAGTAGGGAGAAAGCTTTGATTAGCTTTGTCCTTTTCTTCCCTCTAGCAGCCTAACCTCAGCATTGGCTTTTGAAGGCAAAATCAAACACGGAGCTTTAATGTCCAGGCACTAGCATACAAACTAGATGGCACAACATACGCTTAAAAAAGTGATCCCGAAATATTGACATTCCACAAATGCAAAGGGTGTCTTCTATACCTTTGCCATATGTGCTCCTCAACCCACATTGTCTCAGCATCCTTCCTTACCCTGTTGCTTTATATCAAAAGGGAAATTGAAAAATACATGAATATAGAGACTGGAAGTGTCAAATGTTGTTTAGGTGATTTTTTTTTTTTTTTTTTTTTGCTGCTCTTTTAAGAACAAAGATTGACATGTGTAAAATTTGTCTAGTAATATATCTCATAATAGTTCATACTCCATGCAGAGGCTTTAGGAATGATTTTAGCTGTGTAAACCTCAAAAAAGCAGTGGGAGGCTTGCTAATGGAGATATTTCCAGGCTCATTAGGTTGGCTTTAAAGTGGTTCTAAAGGTACAAGTTTTTCTTTACCTTAAAGCGGTTGTATAGTCAAATTTTTAACTTTTACCTACAGGTAAGCCTATAATAAGGCTTACCTGTAGGTAAAAAAAACATTGCGGCTCCAGCCACTCACAGCGCTGTAGCCGCGATACCCGGAAGACACGCCGAGGCGACATATCAGCGGTGCATACTAGCTCATTATGCCTTTTACCTTACAGGTGTATAAAAAAAAAAAAAAGTGTCAGCCGGTTTACTACCGCTTTAATGCATTCTATGCATTAAGGCAGTGGTCTCCAAACTGTGGCCCAGGGTCTGTATGTGGCCCTTTGCTTGCGTTTATCCGGCCTATGGGGTACTATTCTTCCCACTGACACCAACAGTTGGGCACTATTATTCCCACTGACCAGTGGCGGCTGTTTTTTTTTGGGGGGGGGGCAAACAACCACCCCCCTGGTCAGCCGGCAGCAACCCCCCACCGTGTTGGTTGGTTGGGTCACCCACACCCCCTCGGGCGATCGGTCGGCCATCCAGCCCCGCAGTTACCCCATCTAGGTCGCAGGTGGACAACGCTCCTACCGACAGCAGCTTCCATTGCATCTTCTCCTCCTCTGCATCATGGCAGCTTCTGCCGTGCGTCTCCTCTCTCCTCCTCCTAGGTTTCCAATAGGATCGCCTGTTCTTTCAGCCAATCGGGTGACGGGTCTCAGGACCTGCTTCCCAATTGGCCGGGTGGAGGATCAGTGTGACAATAGTGGGCTGTGCCTCGAGCCCACCCTTTTTTGAAGCCTTTTAGAGCCTCAATGAAATCCATGCGTCCGGAGCCCCGCGTGTAGATTAGGGGGACGGACGCATGGATGGGGGGGCGGCGCCCATGCACCCCTAATGGAGAGGCTGCCACTGCCACTGACACCAATAATTGGGCACTATTCTTCCCACTGACACCAACAATTGGACACTATTCTTCCCGCTGACACCAACAATTGGGCACTATTCTTCCCACTGACACCACGATTGGCAGGGCCGGATTTGCCATAAGGCCACCAAGGCCAGGTCTTGGGGCGGCAGCGGTGCAGGGGCGGCGCCGCTCCTGCGGCGACTTCGCGGCCGCCCCCCCTTTCAGGCTGCCCGTTAAAGTAGATTAAGGGCACCGGTGCCCTTAGAAAAGATGGCCGCGAGCCGCCCACTACTGCGCATGCGCAGTTCTGAAGCGGCCGGGCTCGGGAAAGCTCGTACGCGCTCGGCCGGGCGGCGCATGCGCAGTAGCGTGATTGCGCCGCCCGGCGCCATTTTTGAAAAGATTAAGAAGTAATGTCAGCGGTGCGGCGGCGGGGGGAGAGAGATGACATCTCTCATTGCCAGCACCGCTGTTCCGCCCTCCTTCATCTGGTGGCAGACAGGCAGCGTGGCAAGTGACATCAACATCTGGTGGCAGCGTAGAAAGTGACGTCTCCATCTGGTGGCAGCATGGCAAGTGACATCCCCATCTGGTGGCAGCGTGGCAAGTGACATCCCCATCTGGTGGCAGCGTGGCAAGTGACATCCCCATCTGGTGGCAGTGTGGCAAGTGACATCCCCATCTGGTGTCAGTGTGGCAAGTGACATCAACATCTGGTGGCAGCGTAGCAAGTGACGTCTCCATCTGGTGGCAGCATGGCAAGTGACATCCCCATCTGGTGGCAGTGTGGCAAGTGACATCAACATCTGGTGGCAGTGTGGCAAGTGACATCCCCATCTGGTGGCAGCGTGGCAAGTGACATCCCCATCTGGTGGCAGCGTGGCAAGTGACATCCCAATCTGGTGGCAGCGTAGCAAGTGACATCCCCATCTGGTGGCAGCATGGCAAGTGACATCCCCATCTGGTGGCAGTGTGGCAAGTGACAATCCCCATTTGGTGGCAGTGTGGCAAGTGACATCAACATCTGGTGGCAGCGTAGCAAGTGACGTCTCCATCTGGTGGCAGCGTGGCAAATGACATCCCCATCTGGTGGCAGTGTGGCAAGTGAAATCAACATCTGGTGGCAGTGTGGCAAGTGACATCCCCATCTGGTGGCAGCGTGGCAAGTGACATCCCCATCTGGTGGCAGCGTGGCAAGTGACATCCCCATCTGGTGGCAGCGTGGCAAGTGACATCCCCATCTGGTGGCAGCGTGGCAAGTGACATCCCCATCTGGTGGCAGCATGGCAAGTGACATCCCCATCTGGTGGCATCGTGGCAAGTGACATCCCCATCTGGTGGCAGCATGGCAAGTGACATTCCCATCTGGTGGCAGCGTGGCAAGTGGCATCCCAATCTGGTGGCAGCGTGTCAAGTGACATCCCCATCTGGTGGCAGCATGGCAAGTGACATCACCATCTGGTGGCAGCATGGCAAGTGAAATCTCCATCTGGTGGCAGCGTGGCAAGTGACATCCCCATCTGGTGGCAGCCAGGCAGTGTGGCAAGTGACATCTCCATCTGGTGGCAGCGTGGCAAGTGACATCTCCATCTGGTGGCAGCGTAGAAAGTGACGTCTCCATCTGGTGGCAGCATGGCAAGTGACATCCCCATCTGGTGGCAGCGTGGCAAGTGACATCCCCATCTGGTGGCAGCGTGGCAAGTGACATCCCCATCTGGTGGCAGCGTGGCAAGTGACATCCCCATCTGGTGGCAGTGTGGCAAGTGACATCCCCATCTGGTGGCAGTGTGGCAAGTGACATCCCCATCTGGTGGCAGTGTGGCAAGTGACATCAACATCTGGTGGCAGCGTAGCAAGTGACGTCTCCATCTGGTGGCAGCATGGCAAGTGACATCCCCATCTGGTGGCAGTGTGGCAAGTGACATCAACATCTGGTGGCAGTGTGGCAAGTGACATCCCCATCTGGTGGCAGCGTGGCAAGTGACATCCCCATCTGGTGGCAGCGTGGCAAGTGACATCCCAATCTGGTGGCAGCGTAGCAAGTGACATCCCCATCTGGTGGCAGCATGGCAAGTGACATCCCCATCTGGTGGCAGTGTGGCAAGTGACAATCCCCATTTGGTGGCAGTGTGGCAAGTGACATCAACATCTGGTGGCAGCGTAGCAAGTGACGTCTCCATCTGGTGGCAGCGTGGCAAGTGACATCCCCATCTGGTGGCAGTGTGGCAAGTGAAATCAACATCTGGTGGCAGTGTGGCAAGTGACATCCCCATCTGGTGGCAGCGTGGCAAGTGACATCCCCATCTGCTGGCAGCGTGGCAAGTGACATCCCCATCTGGTGGCAGCGTGGCAAGTGACATCCCCATCTGGTGGCAGCGTGGCAAGTGACATCCCCATCTGGTGGCAGCATGGCAAGTGACATCCCCATCTGGTGGCATCGTGGCAAGTGACATCCCCATCTGGTGGCAGCATGGCAAGTGACATTCCCATCTGGTGGCAGCGTGGCAAGTGGCATCCCAATCTGGTGGCAGCGTGTCAAGTGACATCCCCATCTGGTGGCAGCATGGCAAGTGACATCACCATCTGGTGGCAGCATGGCAAGTGACATCTCCATCTGGTGGCAGCGTGGCAAGTGACATCCCCATCTGGTGGCAGCCAGGCAGTGTGGCAAGTGACATCTCCATCTGGTGGCAGCGTGGCAAGTGACATCTCCATCTGGTGGCAGCCAGGCAGTGTGGCAAGTGACATCTCCATCTGGTGGCAGCGTGGCAAGTGACATCTCCATCTGGTGGCAGCCAGGCAGTGTGGCAAGTGACATCTCCATCTGGTGGCAGCGTGGCAAGTGACATCCCCATCTGGTGGCAGCCAGGCAGTGTGGCAAGTGACATCTCCATCTGGTGGCAGGCATAGTGTCAAGTGACAAGCGATGGTGGCAAGTGACACGCTCAGGGCTCCCAATGATTCTGCATTATGGTGAGTTGAACTATTTCATTTTACATTACAATGTAATGATAGAAATAATGTGTTTCAATCATCCTGACACCATACCAACCATGGTGCCAGGGATGATTGAGGCACTAACACCAGCCATTGCCCTGAAAAATTGCCCGCGAAAAATCCTTACCCCTCGCGCGCTTACCCTGAAGTATTTTTAGTCTGTACAATTAAAGCCAGTTGTTTTCAATGTTCTCGTGTGTGGAGATATGTTTTTAATTGATCTATTGTAGCAGTCATCGATAAAGGACGAGAATGGTGGTGTGTGGGGGGGGGGGGGCGGCATTGAAGGACCCGGCCTTGGGGCGGCAAAGGGAGTAAATCCCGGCCTGACGATTGGGCACTATTCTTCTCACTGACACCAACAATTGGGCATTATTCTTCCCACTGACACCAACGATTGAGCACTATTCTTCCAACTGACACTAATGCTCGCGCATGCGCAGTGGGTGCCAGGCTGTGAAGCCACAGCCCGGCGCCCAGTTGAAATGCCGGCGCCGACGAGCGGAGGGGGGGGGTGAGTGGGGCTTCGATCCCCCGCATCGCTGGACCCTGGGACAGGTAAGTGTCCAATTAAAAGTCAGCAGCTGCAGTATTTGTAGCTGCTGACTTTTAATTTTTTTTTTTTTTTTAATGGACCCCCTGGGTGGAACTCCTCTTTAAGTGACTCAAGGAGGCAGGATGATTCATTCAGACAGCGCTTCTGGTGCCTCCCCCTGTTTCCTGGAACCTGTTTCCTGGAACCCGACGAACCAGGGCGTGCTGACGTGCTGAAGTGCTGCATCTACCGTCTGCAGGACGGGTGTTCGCTTTTAGCCGGTCGGCTCCTTATGCCTAATTGTATTCACTACACTGTAAGTGTTATTTTAAATTATTTTAATAAATTGTAAACCAGGATTACGCTATGTTATTCTCCTCTCTTTTTCCGGGGTATCCCTAAATGAGAACAACCCCCAGCTAGGAGTTTCTATCAATCTCTATGCTAAGAGGGATTGCCTGTTACTTGGTGGACTAACGGTGTCAATACTCTATGGTATATGAAGTGGCATGTCATTTTCTACAAGTTCATCCAATGAAAGGCCCTGACCGGGTTAAGGTCGCAAGCCCCCTTGTGTTTGCCGTTTGGTAAGCGCGCATTTTATTTCTAGTTACCACAGTAGTGCGGTGAAGGAATCATTTTTTTTTCCACCTTTACTGCTTCTAAGACTGGGGTCTGCCTATGTCTTTTCACAATATCCATCTGGACTTTATTCACTGTGATAGGACTGTTCATCAAACATTCATTGTTTTGGGTTCCAAGAACTGTGTTAGTCATTGATATTGGGTTCTCTTAATATGTCCCATTCAACATTGGTATCAATATTTTTATATTTTCATATTTTTACATTTTTATTCACAGCGCTGCTATTTTTTGTATATTGTTGTATTAGTGTGTGTATCTCACCTAGAGTGGCTGCTTTTGTTATAATTATTTTTTCACTAAATTTATTCATCACATTTGGTTTTCAATATTTCACGTAAGGTACCCTTTGGGTATACTAGTAGTAGTCTTTCCCTCCATTCTTCCCAATGACCACAAGTGTAAGGAGCATTCTTCCCACTGACCATCACACAGAGGAATCCAGCAGGAAATGTGGCACAGCCCAGGGTGCAAAGACTTCCAGAAATGAAGGAGGTTTTGCTTTGCCTGGAAGTAAATTTGCTTGAGAGGGCGCCATTCTTCTCAAACTCTTCTGCAAGCTTTGGAAACACAATTGCAAGGGTATCATGAGTTGTAGTTATAGTAATTCACTGAGACCGGAAAATTATTTCAAGGGTTCCTCTATGTCTGAAAGGTTGAGAAAAGCTGTCATAGTGAGTAACCAAGCTTGCAATGCTCTCAATGTGCTTCTAGGGGGAGAGCTGCTTGTACCCTCCCAACAAGATTTCACGTAAAGTGTAACTAAAGGCTTAACTTTGTTTTTTAGTTTTATACAGAATAGAGAGGGATTAGGACACCTGCCAGGTTTTTATTGCTGTCTGTGTCCCCGTTAGGAAGATTCACTGTCTCTATTTGTCACGTTTACCATTCTCAAAAAGTAAAAGTAGATGAAAATCTCAAATTGTCGTTGTCCCCAAAATGGTAATAGAGGGGAAAACTTCTAATGGAAACATTAGTTCTGGTAAGGTCAAACGTTTTAACGCCTCCTGCGCATGAGTGTGGTGAACCAAGGCACGACTTAACAGATATACTGCTTCATTGATATACTGTAACCGAGGGGTGAATGAAGGCCTTGACGCTCTCTAATGACTGGGGTAGTTCGAAAGACAATTGTAAGAGAAATAACAACAGAGAGCACACCCAAGGGCTCTGAAGAAGAGGATTCACCCTCGAAACACGTTAGCCAGGGGATAGTACCTGCCCTCCTGTACGGGGCCCAGGCCCCATAAGTTCAACAGGGGACCCCAGACCATTAGGAGTGGGCACGATTACTGGAACCAATCCCCCTGGCCCTTCCTGTGTTTACAATACTTCAGTTTGTGAATGAACAGGGAGGCTCTGTACAGAGCGTTTCCTGTTCATTCACCCTGCAGCTGAGACTTCAGAGAAAGCATTGAGGAATCTGTGTCCTCAATCTCTTTTTCTGTCTCAAAAGTGAGACATTGGGTGCCTGTTTAGACCCCTGATACCTCACTAACCCCCCACAGGGCTGTTCAAAAAATTTAAAAAAAATTTAAAAATAAAAATTGTAAAAAATAATAAACAAAAAGGCCAGAGCAGGTCCTCCATATAATAGATCCCCCTTTACTTAATCTTACTCTTACTTTTTTTTCACCTGTATATAGAATAGAATCCCCAGGTTTTCCTGCAGCACCACACTCCAGGTTCTCCGGCCTCTTGCCCTGCATAAAATATATATATATATATATATTTTACACTCCACGAGTACTTGTTGCTTCCTCCTCCTCCTCAGGCTGCCTGCCTGTTCACCGGTTCTCTCCCCCATGCTGAGCGGCTGCTGCACAGCGCAGTCCCTCCACCAGACAGTCCCACAGATCACTCCACACGCAGGCAGGACTCCACTACCACTCCACTTGATTGGGCAGCACCGGTGTTGCACCTGCCGGATTTACATCTCTCTCTGCCGAGCGACCAAACAGTGGCCCGAGCCATTGCATCGGGGGTGAGGGAGGGACAGTCTCAGTGAATCAGCAGCAGACTCAGAAAAAGTCAGCGGTGGCCGCGGCAGACCCTGCAAGGACTGCTCATGATATTTCGGGGGGGGGGGGGCACTTGCCCCCCCTTGCGGACACCCATGACCCTGGTGACAACTAGGGATTCTCTCACCTTTTTGGAATTTTCACTCTGTTTTTGTTAGGTTTCCCAAAAGAAACAAAAAACTACAGGGGTTATAACCCTATTTTACCCTATCCAAATTGAAAAAAAAAGTTTTGCATTTAGTTCTACTTTAAAGGACAATGTTGGACGGCTAGACGGGACCATAAATCTACAAACCTTCAATTAAATAACATTTGGTGTAGTCACAATTTTTTTGCATCAGGAAGTACAGTATGTTTTATTACAAAGCTGCCTTTCTGTTGGCTGCAGTAATTTACTGAGTAAGGTAGACCCATCTGCTATGAGGACAGTAAATATTTCATTACTATTTACAGTATCTTCTATAATGTCATCAGTGACATAAACTATTAAAACAAGCCAAGTATACTTCATTTGAGGTCTGCAGTCAAGGAAAATGGTTGCTTCGAGCAGTAACAGCTCAGCGGTTCTGGCGGCTCTAAATATTGCAAGGTGCTGCATAGCTATAATAACTGTGCCAGGTTACGCTGAATGGCCGAATAGCTATTTACCCTCTCTGTATTTTTATGGCTGTCATTCTGGCTTTACATTCAACCTGACTGTATAATTGGCAGTGTGTGTGTTTCATAGATTGACACATACAAGAGCAGCAGAGTTACGGACAGATATATAAACCGAAGATAGATATGTGCAACTACACATCGGAAAACTAAAATAAACGGAAAATGAGTGAAAAGTTATGAACAAAGAAAGGAAGATATACAGACAGGTGATAGGATACAGACAGGAGATAGATAGATAGATAGATAGATAGATAGATAGATAGATAGATAGATAGATAGATAGATAGATAGATAGATAGATAGATAGATAGATAGATAGATAGATAGATAGATAGATTTTGAAAACATTTTAGTTATATATACAAATTTCCATATTACAATTGTAACAAGTTTAAACAAATCAATGAAACAAATATTTCAGATGAAATTCGATTAGTTTTCAAATAATTTTCAAATTGCATTCCAATACTTTTCTAATCGAATTAGAATTTTCAGAAGAGAAAAAAATAGAATAGAAAATAAAGGAATAGAGTAGAAAAGAATATAATAGAATAGAAAATAAAAGAATAAAATATAATAGAGTAATACAGAACAGAATACAAAATAAAGAATGGAAGAAAATAGAATAGAAAATAAAGGGATTGAATAAAAAATAAAGAAATATAATAGAAAATAAAAGAATAGAATAGCATAGAGTGGGGGGCGTGGCTTGGCACGCGGCGGAGATGGCAGCACAGTGAAGGAGCTCTGGAGGTCCCGCAGCCTCAACCCGTCTAACTGCACATTAAACCCGCACACCAGATCCCACCATTCTGTGGCCGCTCACAGAGGAAGAAATATCTCAGATCTCTTCAAGAGCCAGGCGTCTGCATGAAACAACGGACCCCAAATAACAGGGCCCACTCCTCCAGGGCACTAGAAGACGTCTAGCACCGCTCCTTAACCTGCTGTTACCCAGGCCAGTCATCAACAAGTTCTCTCCACTGCAGGCCTAAGTGCTTCTTTTTTTTTTTTCGTTTTTCTTTTTTCCTTTGTTTTTTGAGTTTACAGGTGCACTGCACCTATTGGTGAACTGCTGCTGACCAGTGAACAGTTTGACTCTTACTACCACCGTGTTCTGATCCTTTATCAGATGAAGGACTGTATTCCTCTGTGATTCCCATTTCTGGGACATTAGCTTATTCTTTTTAGATACACTAGCTCACATCCTAATATATCACTTGAACTGTGACACTGGGGAGGCGTTCAAGGTGCTCATAGAATGTGTGCCCGCACACACCTTACGTGCTCAAGGAATCTTTAGACGAGTAGACACAACAAGACCCCCTCTGTAATACATAACACGGATCGGTAGGTGGCACCCGGCATGCTCACCATGACACCACCTAACCCTTACACAATCTGTTGGGTAACTGGAGGTGTAGACAGGACCGTCTTTTCCATTGGTCATGCTGGGCAGTTGTCCGGGGGCCCCACTTGCCTGGGGGGCCCCACCTGCCCAGCGACCCCAGCCAAGCATCTATGTGTCACCCTCGCTCCAATTTTCTGTGACCCCGCGCTCCGGCCACCATGTCCAGTCTCAGGCTGGCCCCTGGCGCCCTGTGATTGGACGAAAGAGGTCATGTGCGGCAGGTGGGGCTGGGCTGTCCTCAATCGCGGGAGAGCGGGGCTAGCCTTTACTGTGAGCTGTGGCCGCTGTCTTCTCCTCCTCCTCTACAGGTCACCGCTCATGTCCCTGCCGGGGCATGCAGTCTGTGCCCGATGTCTTCTTCTCCTCCTCTCCAGGTCACCGATCATGTCCCCGCCAGGGCAGGCAGTCTGGCATTGTGACAGGTGGCAGCGCAGAGGCAGAGCAGATCATGAAAGAAAAAAAAGGTAAGAGACTCACTCGTGAGTTTTGCTGCTGGCCCGGGGGTGGGGGGGAGGGAGTAGATATGGTCTGGGGAGAGGAAGCAGCCATAAAGTCAGTGTATAGTGTAATGTGTTGTGTATAGTGTATGGTGTATGGTGTTTTGTGTGTAGTGTATTGTGTAGTGTGTGTGTGTGGTGTATTGGTCTGTGGGTAGAGTATTGTGTAGCGGTCAGTATGTAGTGTATTGGTCTGTGTAGTGTAGTTTGTGTAGTAGTGGTCAGTATAGAAATCAGGTAGGGTGGTGTGGTGTGTAGAAGTCAGTGTGTAGTGTAGTGGTCTGTATAGGAATCAGGTAGGTTAGTGTGGTGTGTAGTGTAGTGGTCAGTGGATATAGTGTAGTGTAGACAGGGCCCCAGTGCACTGTATTGCCCGGGGGCCTATAATGCTCTTAAGATGGCCCTGGGTGTAGATTGTTATTACTACTGTAGTGGAGACTCACACATTTTTTCTGGCCTAGATGTTACATGGATTCACCAGTTATTTCTCATCATCAAATAGGCACTAGACTGTTTTAAGTTTATAGCATTCTGATATGGTCTACAACTACCAACTGAGTGAAACAGATGGCAGCAAATCATACTCGCGCCTCTGCTCCATGTTAGCTTTAGTAGTTTTTCCGTTCTAGAGCACCCTAAGTGCAGATTTGACCAAGAAGCTGAAATGTTCACTTACCAAAAATACTGTGACCCGCCCAGCTCCGCATAGTTAGATTGTTGTTTTTCATTACTCAGTGTTCTGGCTGTTGTCTGGGTCGGCCAACTCTTTCTCCTTCCCCACAAAGTCCCCTCTGATACAGCATTGGGTACCTATCAGGAGGCACTACCTAAGATCATTTGGGGTAGTTTATTTATCCCTACAGTGATTGACTCTCCCCTCATTGTCTCTCTCTTTCCTACTATCTATTCCTACTTCCTTACCCCTCTTTAATCCCTACTTTCACACAATTGTTGTCATGTTTCTTGAATAACTACGAGTGTATTCATAAGTATTCTAACAATATAATTAGTTGTGTTTGCATGTTGCTAACCGCCGACTCTCTCTGAACCCACGCTATGGCATACTCTTCCTTAGGATAAGGTCCCACAGTACTATCCCACAATGTCAAGGGATTAAAAATTGCTGAGAAATGCTCTGCTCTCCTGAGGGAACTCAAAAAAGGTAGGCCTTGCTTTGCCTTCTCACAGGAAACAGATTTCAAAACACATCACGTACACAGGCTCACTGACTCCTACTTCACTGAAGCATATCATGCCACCAACGGTCTTGCTAAGTCAAAGGGTGTCTCTATTCTGGTCAGCAGGGATGTTTCCTTTGAACTTACAGACAGACTGACAGACCCAGAGGGAAGATACCTCTTCCTTAAGGGAAAATGCTGTGGTACCCCTATTACCTTAGCGAATGTTTACTTCCCAAACACATCCCACTTGGCTTTTTGCCAGCGCATGCTAAGAGATCTCAAGGGCTTTAGTTCTGGATATATAATTCTAGGAGGGGACTTCAATATCCCCCTAAACCCCATGGCAGACACCTCCTCAGGCAAAACCTATATCACATATAAGATCCTGAAAAAGGAATTCCATGCACCTGGTAGACTCCTGGCGCTTCCTCCACCCAGAGGATAGAGATTTCACCTTTTATTCAATACCTCATGCACAATACTCAAGGATCGATTACATTTTCACCTCACAAAGGGATCTTGAATCAATATCAGCAGCCAACATAGGGATCCAGACCATCTCAGACCATGCACCTACATCACTAACCCTGAACATGTCAATACTTTCCCCCAAATAATACCCATGGAGACTAAACTCTTCTCTATTGACAGGCACTGTATTGTTACCCAAGATATCCTTACTCCTATGTGAATTCTTTGTACTCAATAGCACCCCAGGGGCTGACCCCATGATGGTTTGGGAAGCACATAAATGTTCTATTAGAGGGGAATTAATCAAGCTGGGAGCTCAGTGTAAAAGGGAAAGAGAGAAAGAAATCAAACAACTAACAAACACAATCCAAACCCCTGAAACCTTACACAAACAGCACAGCCTCTCACAGCGAGATCTGCCCTAGCTTTACTAGAAGCTAGGAAATCTCTTCAGCAAATTCTCGGGGATAAGGCTAAACGGATTTTATTTTTTCAGAAAGAAAATATACTATGTAAATGGGGACAAGATGGGCAAATTCTTAGCGAGGGCTTTGAAAGGTCCCAACTCCATTTAGAACATCCTAGGCATCCGCAACAAAACAGGGAAACTTGATAACACTACAGCACAAATAGCCCAACATTTCCATGATTATAACCTTTATAATCTCCCGAGACAACATAACTCTGACAAAATCCAAGAAGACAGACTATAAAACATTCAGTCTTACCTTAAAGACTCCAAACTCCCCACGTTAACTTCTGCAGACATAGACTACTTAGAGAGACCCATCAAAGCTTCGGAACTCAGGCAGGTCATTAAAGACTTGAAGGCAGGGAAGAGCCCAGGCCCAGGTGGCTTTACATCTATTTACTATAAGACATTCAATGCCACTCTCACAAAACCACTGTTGGCAGCACTGAACTCCCTTTCAACACCCAGGGAGGTCCCTCTAGCCTTCCTAGATGCCTTCATGATGGTCATACCCAAGCCAAACAAAGACCCGACGCACTGCACCAGCTACAGGCCAATTTCTCTGCTTAACCTAGATGTCAAACTCTTGGCAAAAATGATGGCCAATAGACTGAGGCCATTATTGCATGGCTTAATCGGCCTGGAACAGGCTGGGTTCAAGCCAGGCAGATAAACTATAGACAATGGGGTTTATTTACGAAAGGCAAATTCACTTTGCACTTCAAGTGCACTTGAAAGTGCACTGAAAGTGCACTTGGAAGTGCAGTTGCTCTAAATCTAAGGGGTCGATCTGAAATAAGGGGAAGCTCTGCTGATTTTATCATCCAATCATGTGCAAGCTAAAATGCTGTTTTTTATTTTCCTTGCATGTCCCCCTCGGATCTACAGCGACTTTACTTCCAAGTGCACTTTCAGTGCACTTCAAGTGCACTTGCAGTGCAAAGTGAATTTTCCGTTAGTAAATAACCCCCAGTGTAACCAAAAGCACTTAACCTGATTTATGCTGCCCGAACGTGAAAGATCAAGGGCCTTCTCTTGTCTACGGATGCGGAGAAGGCATTCAATCGAGTATCCAGGGATTTTGTCACTTTATAAGAACCCCACTGCTAAATTCAAGATAAATGGAACAATGTCAGAGTCAGTACACATCAATAACGGAACAAGGTAGGGTTGCACTCTGTCACCCCTCCTCTTTATCCTTTCATTGGAACTGATTATTAGACGAGTGATAGCGGACAGATCAATACAGGGTTTTAGGGTGGCTGACAGGGAGTAGCTGCTTATGCAGATGACCTGCTGTTCTTCTTGACTAACCCACACACCTCATTGCCCACACTGATGAAAGAATTCTCATTATATGGCTCCATCTCAAATTTAAAAATCAACTACACTAAATCGGAAGTAATGAAGATCTCTATGCCAGAGGATGCTCTCAAGTATTTACAATAAAATTGCCCCTTCACATGGGAAAAAGCAGCACTTAAATATCTGGGGATATGGCTGACACCGACACTCTCCTCAATCTATGAACGCAATTTTTTACCCCTACTTAAAATGATAGAAAAAGATCTCCAGGCTTGGCAACCACAACACTTTTCTTGGTTGGGTTGAGCACTATCTGTAAAATGTCCATTCTACCTACAGTCCTCTTCCTATTCAGAAATTTGCCGATAAAAATACCCCAGAGTTTCTTTAAAGTGATTAACTCGCTTCAACTTAGATTTATCTGGGCTCACAAACACCCCCAGGAACTTACTAACAAGGCCTAAAGAAAAAGATTTACCGGATTTTCAAAATTACTACTTTGCCTCTCACATCACTAGAATCATTGACTGGCACTGTCTGGCACTGTCACCACACTCTCAAAGATTGGATTCCCTTAGAAGATGAATTGAGCCTCATACCCTTAAAATTTGCCCCCTGGATCCCCTGGTCAAGCTACCCCTGATCATCTGAAAACACATCCTTTAATAGGCTCCACCGATTGGCTAAAAGAACAGACATCTCCACCACTCTAAGTCCGCTTACACCGCTACAGAACAACACAGATTTTCTACCTGGATTAGCGAACTACCACCTAAGTCCCTCAAATTCGGATAAGACCCTTCTAGCGACAAATTGCTTAAGCAACAACCGGATTAAGGAGTTTGGAGAGTTTAGAGCTGATAACCATACACCTTATCTACCACTATGGACTTATTTTCAAGTCCGCACCTCATCTCAACAGCTATCTCAACCATGCCTCCAAAAGGGGCAACTTCAGTAGACAGCTGACCGAACTAAAGGCAGTGTGCCTGGAAGGCACACCACTTCAAAAGGTCACCTCACTTTCCTACACGTGGATCCAGAATCACTGTGGGCCTTGTGACAACAGGTTCAGAAAGATCTAGATATGTCAATTTCTGATAAGCAATGGTACAGGGCATGTATATTTTATCATAAATGCTCTCTCAGCACCAGAACACAGGAGACGGCATACAAGATACTCACCCAATGATATGCCACACCAGTAAAATTACATTCCTGGTTCCCACTGACCCCTGACTCCTGCTGCGCTGTCAGACAGACAAGTTTACACTTTTCCTATACCTGGTGGCAATGACCCTTAATTTCACGATTCTGGTCTAAGGTCAAGGAGATCATATGTCAGATCACTGAAACCAAGCTAAATCTTGACGCAGCATTCTGTCTGCTCCACATATCAAACTTCTCATTTAAGAAATATAAGAATTCACTGTCTAAGAATCTTTTGAATGCAGTTAAATCTCTCATACCCCTCCATTGGAAATCTTCAAACATTCCAACCATTCGAGAATGGTTGCATAAGATCATTGAGGTTTGCGAGATGGAAGAGACAGTGGCCCAGTCAACTGATAACACTGACCGCTGTCATAAGACTTGGATTCCCTGGCTCACGTTTAAACACTCTCAGGCATATGAAAACCTGAAAATCCACACTGTAGACATAGGAATGGCCATACCTCCTAGGCGTTCTATGTGTAAGATATAAAACATTGTACAAACTCTGAATATATTTTTCTGACTGGATGCTGCATATACATTTGATTAAGTCATGAACGGTACATCTTTTGTATAGAGACATGCTCATATAGTAAATGATCTAAATGAACCTTATCTGGATTATTATTCCCCCACCTCCTACTTTCCCCTACTCCATTTTCTCTATTTTTTCCCTACTTTTTTCCAGTCTATTTCCTTACCTCTTCATGGCAAGTAACTCCATTGGTTCTAAACTGAAACCCCAACGCTCCTCAAGGAGGATATACATGCAAATTATATTCAATCACTTGATCCTACTTAACTAAATATTCATGCTTTCAAAGCACTACTGATGATCTGATTGTTTATGTTCTATAATATATTATTCCTACACATGTCTGCCATGTGTTCAACTGGAGCTGTGAGTGACTCCTTGTCTGTATTCTCATTTTGCTTGTCAACAAAACATTGATTTAAAAAAAAGGAATAGAATAGAACAAAATAGAATGGAAGATAAAAGAACAGAATAAAATAGAATAGAAAATAAAGGAATAGAACAAAATAAAAAAATTATAGAATAGAATAAAATAGAAACAATATAACCATGTTCTGAATTTCGTTATTCAAACGGAATAAATTTGATTTCAAATAGAAAAAAAAGCATATAATAAAATATAAAAAAACAATAGAATAGAATAGAATAAAAAGGAAAATATAACCTTCTTCCAAAATTCGAATTTGAAATAGAATAAATTAGAATATAATAGAATAGAATAGAATAGAAAAATAGAATAGAATAAAATAGAAGGAATATAGCCATCTTCCAGAATTCGAAGTTCGAATAAAATACATTTAAATTTAAATAGAATGGAAAAGAATAGAATAGAATAGAAAATACTAGAATTGGAAATTAAATAATACAAAAGAATAGAATGGAAAAAACAGCAAAATAGAATAGAAAGAATATGACAATATAACCATCTTCCAAAATTCAAAATTAAAAAATAATACATTTGAATTTGAATAGAATAGGAAATAAAAGAATAGAATAAAAAAGAATAGAATAGAAAAAACAATAGAATAGAATGGAATAGAAAGAATATAACCAAAAATCTTCCAAAATTCGAATTTCGAATAGAATAAATTCGATTTTGAATGGATTTCGAGTGGAATTCAAATGGGTTTCGAATGGGATTCTGAATTTGGTTGAATTGAGTTCAAAAAAACGAAACAAGTTCCCAAAATTGATTAAATGAATTAAATTAAACAAATTTAACTAAATTAATTTATGTAAATAATGAATCGATTCGAACCTGAATTAATGAAACAAATTCCCAAAATGAATTAAATGGATTAAACGAATGCAACTAAACAAAATTATGTAAATAACAAGTTGCACATGTCTAAAAGATCGAAAGATAGTGTATGCCAGGGTTGGGTCCTAAACGACAGATACAGTATATTTCCCCTCTATTTCCCCTCTATTTAAATTATGGTCCCTTGAATGGGGATGATTTCAAGGTAATGATGTGTGCTCAGTGGTTCTCAAACAACAAATTAAATTGTGGCGCAAACCATCCACATAAGTTAGCCTCTACCCCCCTAGATAAATGTAAAGATATCCTTGTGTAGCATAGGTAGTTCATAAAATGCTCATAAGAAGTTCATAAAAAGTTCATAAACACATCTCTGAAATTACAAAAAAGGAAAATAAGGGGGCGCCAGCTAAGTGCCGCATCAATAGGTTTATTACATTTAAAAAGCCAAATGCAAACTCACAGAAATATAAAATCAAAGAGCTCATCTACAGCCATGCCACATTGTATGGAAGCCGTCCACCAGAAGAGCTGCTTGTAACAGCAAACAGCAGTCAGTGAAGAAACCAAGTCCAATGTTCCAGGAGGTGAGGAAAGCCACTGTGGGACACAAGGCAGGTTGTGATGTCACACATTGGGCAAGCTGGTTGCTATGGTGACACGTTTTGGAACTCCTATTGGTTACTTTCTTTGGTCTTGAAAGGGTTAACGCAGATGCCTTGGAGTCCAGAAAATGAAGAGGAAACAGTCGGCACCTGGCAGTGAGAGAGAGAGATGGACACACCCGAATGAGCAGGGTCAGCTAAGCTCGGGATTGAGCCATGGTTGCTGACTGTGAAAGTCTCTTCTTTGGCACTTCCAGAGCAAACAGGAAACCTCAAACCCCTCAGTGTGTGACCGATATGGAGACAGTGCGCCATTATCTTGTTTTGTGCCACAGAACCAGAGATGTAAGCTATTTCGTTTTGGACTGTTTGCATATTCCAATAAAGAGCAAGAAAGGGGCTAGTAAATATGTGATTTAACAGCCTCTCCAACAATTGCTTGAAGAAGAGAAGCTGGCAGTGCTGCATGGGGTGGGGGTCCAGGCAGTGAGAGAAATCCAAATAAAACAAATCAATAATTGCGCTATTACAAAAAGTAGTACAAGTGATAGCTGCCAGCATGTAACAATGTGGTAAGCAATGTGGGAATAAATAGATACAAAACACATGCAGCGCTAGGAAATGTAGACATGTATAAGTGGCAGAGTGCTAGGTACATAACTTATGCCAAATAGGCAATAAGTGTGGTTGGTGAACGTTTAAAAAATTAACAAATAAGCAAAAAAGTCCATAAGTGTATGGTGGATCATATGTAAGTCCACAGAAACTGGGGGTTCATGAGCATATGCGGTGTCACACCTGCGCATGGGATAGAAGCTGGAGCAAGCTATGTGTGTATGAGGAGACACTTAGCACACAGGTCTTCTGAGAGTCCAACTCAAAACTGCAAACGATAGAAATGAATAACCTTACCAGAAAGGATGGACACAGTCACCGTACGGTGGAGTGTCATACGGGCTTGAGGGATCCAACGATCCCAGGGATATCTGACTGGAGAAGTTGTGGCAGGGAGTCCCATCCGGGGCGACCGTCACTGTTCAGTAGTGTGTAGGTCCACAGCCACTCGGGATGTCTCTCTCAGATGGAATAAACGTGCAGAGAAAGATGGCTGGGGATCAGCGAGGTCCCAATCGTGGAAGGAGGAAAGGGGAAAAAAAATCTCCACATAGGGCATGAATCCATTAAAAAAAGGCTTTTATTGAAAAGCTAAAAAGTGGTAAGCGGCACACTTCAATAAGTAAAACGTGATCACAAAGAACAAGGTAAAAATTGCGTGGTATCAGTGCATCTCTAGGCTTTAGCAACCCGACATGTTTCAGACCATCGTCCTTCTACTGGGGCATAAACCTGAATGTCTGTACCACGCTTACATTTATACAAGAATAATTAAACCAGATACTAATCAGCTGTATGAAACCTAGATAGTTGTATGGGTAATTGCACAAGGATTCTTGTCAGCTGTGTCCAGCAGCTAACCTGCAGTCATCTCCGTGCAATACCATACATTGATGACAGTTCTAAACTAGAACTGAGGCGAACCTCTAATCATGGTGCTCAAAACGGAGTCACGTGACGGCGTCACAGCGCATGACGTCATCGCGCCACAGACGCCGCGCTCCAAGCCTCCTTATCAAACGAGGAAGTGATAGGCCAAACAGTGGAGTGATTACAGTTACAGTGGCCCAGAAGGGCTGTTATAGCGCGGTAGTCCGAGGCGCTCAAATGCGCTCGACTTCCAGTGTCCCCAGAGAGGGGAAATGAGCATAATGGTTTATAAGGGGAGGCATAAGAGCACATCTATATTTAATTCAATAAAACGGAGGCAATATCCAAAGACAGTTGTTACATACATGTATCTGTGCACATAACATTGGATCTCAATGATATAAACCCACCAAAAAAACTTTTTTTTAACATATACATCAACTTAAAACTTGAAATACCTGTTCAATAGTATAAGATCTTATCCAGTGGCCGTATGACAGGGTCCTATAAAAATGGCACAAAGATATATATATATATATATATATATAAATCAAGGACTTAGGACTTGTTTATAAATGCGTTAACGTCCCATTCTACGTTCAACCCATAGGAGGAATAGCTTTTTAGTTGGTAAATCCAGAACGTTTCAAGCTGTGATAACCCCCTAATGTGTGGACCCCCTCTCCATGATGGAACAAATTTATCTATAACCTGAAATTTAGAGCCCCTCGGATTCTTGTTGTGAAACTCCAGAAAATGGCGAGGGACACTGTGGTTGGTGCGACCTTTTTTAATAGCAGTAATGTGTTCGTTGACTCGAATACTGAATGTTCTGATGGTGCGACCTACATACTGCATATTACAAGGGCATGTGAAGAGGTACACAATGTAACGCGTGGTGCGTGTAACAAAATGTTTAATCTGATATATTGTAGAGTTAGCGACAGACTCAAAACACACAGATCTACGATTACCACAAAGATTGTGTGTGCACACACTGCATTTTTTTGCAGGGGTAATATCCTTTAGTCTCTGGGAAGAAGGACGGTTTTGTAGGTGCATCAATAAAATTATGGGAAATGCCATTCCGCAGCGATGGAGCCCCCTTAAAAGTGACACATGCCTTAATGGGCAGTACTGAACCCAGGACAGGGTCACTTCTCAGGATGCTTCAATGGCGGTTCAGAATTTGTTTAATTTGCCTGTGCTGGACCGAAAATTGGGTAAAAAGGGACCACTTAAATCTATCGTTGGGAATTGTTTCGGTCGTGCAGATGTCAGCATTTTCCGATCAATCGACGAGACCCTTGTGATCTCTTGGTCTATCTGAGCGGATTGGTAGCCCTTTTCCAGAAACCGTTCTTTCAAAAACTGTGCTTGGTGTAAAAAGTCAGCGGTATTGGTGCAGTTTCTGCGAATACATAATAGTTGGCTGCGAGGGACAGAATCCAGCCATAGACCATAATGGCAGCTGTCCGTGGAGATATAGCCATTTCTGTCCGTCGGCTTGAAGAAGGTGGTAGTTACAATACGACGGTCAGAAATGGCAATCTCCAAATCTAGAAAATGAATTGAGACTGTGCTGAGTTCATAAGTGAGGGTGATACCCCTATCATTATGGTTCAAAGTGGCCATAAAGTCGTGGAGAGTTTCCTCGTCGCCTTTCCATAGGAGGAGGATGTCGTCTATATATCTGGCCCATAAACACAGTTCCGGTCGCTGTGCGGGATAGACGACATCCTCCTCCCAGAGGGCCATGAAAAGGTTGGCGAGGCTGGGGGCAAACTTGGCCCCCATAGCCACGCCTTTCCTCTGCAGAAAAAATTGGTTGTGATACCAGAAATAATTTGTGAGAGAAATCCATATCAGTGCAGCGGGTGGGGGAAATAACTGGAACTGATCTCTTGTGGCTCTCACTGTAGCAGCTGAAGCAGGAGATGTTGGCTTTCAGCTGCTGCAGTGAGAACCACAAAAGATCAGTTTCAGTTATTTCCCTCACCCGCTGCTGTGATCACTCGCTCTATCCACATATCTTCCCCTGTTGGGGGGGATAATGGCATGGGCCTCCCATGCACCAGTGGGATGAGGGCAGTGGCGGGGAGTGACAAACAAACCTGGCCCCCTCACTCGCATTTCCCCCCCACCCCCCTGAGGCTCAATCAATTGTACGAATGGGAAGGTGGCGATCCATGGCCTTACCCTATGCTTAGCTGTCAATCTGGGTGGCCTCCTCTCGCTATTGCTGCGGTAGAGGTGCGGGGAGGAGGACGATGCCAAGGTGGTGGTGTTTGTGCACTGCTGGATCCGGGGGAGGACTCCTGGAAGAGGCTGTTGCTGCCCCTCCACCTGCTGTTCCTCGCTGCACGTGGCCTGCAGCTTGCGGAGGGAAGAGCCAGGGCCGTTGCTTCTCCTCCCGGCCAAACAGGAAGTAGGTCCTGAGACCCAATTGTCCAGGGAGTCCTAAGACTCCCTGGTCAATCAAGTCTCAGGACCCACTTCCTGATTGGCTGGGAGGAGAAGAAGGAAGACATTAGCTAATATGTCTTTCTGCTTGGGGCGCAGTACTCTGCCCCCTGAGCCCATCCTTTTTGAAGCCAATTTGAGCCTCAGGCTCTAATCATGTGCTTCAAAAGCAAAAGAAGAAAAAACCCATTGAAATCAATGTGTCCGGTGCCCTGCATGTAGATTAGGGGCCAGGCGCTTGGATTACGGGGGGCGGCGTCCATGCTGGATGAGGGTGAGAGGCAGTTGTGGGGGGATGGCAGTTGGAGGGGGTGAGTCAGTTGGGGAGGGATTTTCTTTCATTGGCATTCTTTTCAATATGTTTCTCAGCTAGGGAGGAAGGACGTAGCTCAAAGTGATACCTGTCAGCTGTATATATGAATTGGCTTGGGGGTGATGCCAAGTCAAGGGCTGAAAAGTGCTCAGATAGTGATGTCTATAATCAAAAAAAAACTACTGCACTCATCCACTATTAGATAAAATAATAAATAATATGGTAATAATAATAATAATAATATTAATAATACAGCTCAAAGAGAACAACCTCCTGATATAAAAAGATATAATATGCAACCCCCAAGCTGTGTCCAGATAATGTGAAGTTACTTTATGACCATTCTATTTAACCCTGTGTTATCCAAACTCTGTACAATCAAAAGTGTAAACTCAGCAGATAAACTAAACTCTCTATGGCTAAATTCACATCTATGCATGTGGGGAATGCGTGCAAAATTGTATGCTATATCCCAACATGCACAGAAATGTGCTGGCCTTCAGCAGATGCACAGCAGATCTATTAATTGTTAATGGTTCCACCTATGCTTGGTCACCTCTAGGTGTGAACAAAGCCTAACTATGAGTACATAAAAAAATAACAACCCTCAATAAACATAAATAATTCTCTAAATGATCAGTGTTCATACAATTGTGCTAGCCTTGAACACTGTGCTGATATGTTTAATAGGGATTATTATTTATATATAGTGGGCAGTGGCGACCCGTCCATTAGGATCACCCGGGCACCCTCTCCTCTCTCCAGGCCGCCCCCTATATGCAATGGATAGATTCATGCATAGCATGAATCTATCCACGGCTGCCGCAGCCACCCCCTGTTCATGCGCCAGGCCCTTTCAGGGCACCGGGCACATGAATTACAGCGGCCAGGGTTTTATTTGAAGCACCTGATTAGAGCCAGAGGCTCTAAAAGGCTTCAAAATAGGGTGGGCTTGGGTCGCAGAGAATGCGAATGGAGCCCCCCAGGTGTGTTACAACAGCAAATGAACATTCGCTGTTGAAACACTGATTCTCAATCCGGCCAATCAGAAGAAGGTGTGAGACCATTTTCAGAATGGACGAAAAAAGAAGACTCCAGATTGGCTGCCAAGGAGGAGGGAGGAAACGTAAGCCACCGCCGCCGCCCATCTGCCACTGTGATGACCTGTTGAGAGCAGGAGAACGGGAGGCTGCTGCCGCCGAGCAGGTAAAGCCTGCTGGTGATGGGGTAAGTGCGACCAACCTGGGGGGTGGCATACTGTTTGCTGCCCCCCGATTGCACCCTAGCTTAGGTGCAAACTGGAACTCTTTCTTGAAAACTCACACAGAATATGTACCACACAAAATCAGATAATAGCTTGATCACATTATCCTAAACAATGCAAACTTTAAGCAATGATACCATCAGTACATCGAACAGTACATCTAATGGACAGCTAACATAAACATAAACACATAAACATCATACAATAGTTTGGTAATAAGGTAAAGTGGACAAAATGCTAGTCACATCTCTAAAACGATTGGCTGACAGAAACAATAAGTGACTCAATTAACAATGGGAATTCACACCTAGGAGGCACACAATGGGGAAATTATACAATGAGAGAAAGACACCTTAGTAAACAGATTATAGCAGGAGACCCCAGCATCAGGTTGTTTTGAGCCGATTATATTAACATCTAGTCTATCTTTTGAGTCTCTGAGTCTAGGAAGGGGGGGGGGTGAAGCAGCCATTGCTACTTTAGGCACAGAGGCCCCAAAATCTGTATCCAGGTCCTAGGTTCTCAGAGTCCATGTTTGGGGGAGGCATGGACCTGAATCCAAAGCAAAATCACTCCAAAGGTCCCCCAGGCATACACCTCCCAAAGAATAGAGCCCCCTTAAAAGCCAGGGCACACAGTCAGTAGGCAGGAGGCTACCCTGCAGTCCCCCCCAAAAGGTATTATACTGTATATACAGTATATATATATATATATATATATATATATATATATATATATATATATATATATATATATATATATATATATATTTATTATTATATAATCATTATGTGTTTGTTTCATTAATGTTGCTCTGTGTGAGCAGTAATCTGATACGTATTGGTAGAAAGATGTGTGCACAGGTGTTACATGTTATTGGTTGTAATTTAACGTTTTGAAGTGTGAATGTCAATTTCATTTTTATACATGCCTTACTTGAGAAAGAACTGTGAACAGTTTGAAACTGTTGTATATATCGCATGGCTTCCTCACATGTGAATTTTGTGGATTTTGCAGGAAATAAAATAAATCCCTTGAGGGGCTGTAGAAGTGCTATTGTGGACTTTTTTTCTACGAATTGAAGCAGAGGCTAATGCTCCTTTGCTGTGTGCACATAGCATCGGTGGACTGAAGGTTCAAGCTAACAGCATTCTCTATCTATCTATCTATCTATCTATCTATCTATCTATCTATCTATCTATCTATCTATCTATCTATCTATCTATCTATCTATCTATCTATCTATCTATCTACTCAGTTTCAGATAAAAATTATAAATGACATAAAGTATTTTTTTATTAAAAAAATTAAAAATGTAAACAAGTACACTGTATATAGATGTTGTATGTCTATAGATGCCTAAAGCTGAAGTTTAGTGATTTTTTTTTTTTTTTAAATCAGCACCAGGGACAGTACCTATGTGAATGAGGAGTGTCCCCATATGCTGGTGGCTGCCCTATTCTATGAAATGTTCTGTCTTCTCCCATGGATAACACCAAATCTTCTGGAGAGCTTAATATGAGCGTCTTCACCAGTCACACGCACTCATCAAAAGTGTCAACTATGCTCGCCCTTTCTGCCCTTCTGTTCCAATCCTAGAAGGCATACTATCATTTCCCAGTATGAATTAAGGAGGTGGATCTTGCCTTCATCTGCCCGTCCTCCATTCCAGTGATGGCTGGTGCTCCATCTGTCGGGGGGGCGCCTGACAGACCTGACCACAGACCCCCCTGTCACTCCAGCCTGCTACCCCACACTAACCCCCTCACCGTCGCTCCAGCCCGCCACCGCACACCATTGACAACACACACCCACCCTGGTCGCTGGTTCGCCCTCTTGCCTGCCAGGCTCCCATCAGCCCTGCACTTACCCCGTACAGGTCATGGCTGCAGTGGCAGCTTCCCCCCTCTGTCTTCTGCGTGTCTTCTGCGTGCCCTGGCTGTCACTTCTCCTCCCGACCAATCAGGTCTTCGGACTCACAGCCAATGGCGTCTTAAGACCCTCTTCCTGATTGGTCGGTAAGAGAAACAGGAAGACATTAGCAAATATTAATTCTCTAATGTCCCACAACAGGGTGGGCTAAGGGCGCAGTCCTCTGCGTCCTGAGCCCACCCTTTTTCTAAGCCAATTAGAGCCTCGTGTTCTAATCATGTGCTTCTAAAAAAAAAAAATCCATAGAAATCCATGTGTCCGGTGCCCTGCATGTAGATTAGGGGGCCGTACGCATGGATTAGGGGAGGCAGTGCCCATGTGCGCCTAATGGACGGGCCGCCACTACTCCATTCATAGAATAATACAGCTTCTATGAATGCAACAGAAGGGCAGAAAGTGTGACTCGGACATGCCGCACTCCTAAGCAGCCTTATGTACTAGATCAGTAGATGGAAAATTATCTCATCCTAGGCTCCTCCCAGGCCATGCCCACTGATAAGTTTCACCCCACCCACAGGGCTTAACCATAGACCTCTATGACCCTGTGGGAGAGGTAAAATGCATCAGGGGGCATGGCCTGGAAGGAGCCTAGGCTGGGGCCATTTTCCATCTACTAATCATAGTAGCGTGGCATCTCCAAATCACACTTTGCACATTGGACTATGGTGGGTATTTCAGACGTTGGCACCCAAGAGCAGTGGGTCACTGGAGCGGGCTTGGAGCAGTGCTCTAAGAAACTAAATAGGTCACTTAAGGCTGGAACAGTTGGGCATAGTTGTACTTTTGCTGAGTGCCTGTGGCAGGTAAAACCACTTTAATTACCCCCTGCAGCATAGGAAGATCACTGCTGCGGGGGTCTCCGGTGGGAAAGAGGATAGAAGACTTCCAAGAAAAGAGAATTTACCAGCCAGCTGGACACTCGTCATTCATATAGTTACTGTCCCTGGTGCTGACTAAATACAAAAATAAAATAACTAAACTTAAGCTTTAAGAGTGCTAGTATTGGGATTATAGAATTGTATACTAAGAAATTCACACTATGGTTCTAGAACTGCCGTAACCAAGGCAACACCGAATGATGAAATTTAGAAACAGATGTGATAAAATAAACAGTCTGAATCCTCCATTCAAAATATTAAACTAGATCAAATCAACCTTTCCGACAGCAACACATGAATATTAACTGCTTGAGAACGCACTTGTCCTCTGTAAATTACTGACCTGGTTAATTGTCATTGTTATTGTTATTGAAATCAGTGTGACCAACATCCGTATTCTACATATAAAACAAGTGGAGTATAATTAATGGGTATGTGGTTACTCCGGTCAAACATGAGAAGGTTCCTAGTGCTGCATTTGTGCAGCTGCTTCACTCATAAAATCCACATTGCAACATCGCTAGTATCTTTTTTTTCTGAATGGAAGCATTCTTATGGTTTGAGTCTTTGTATTTCTCAGAAAGCTTCCGAGCTCAAATCTTTTTCATTCAAAAATTTGTTCTTGGTTGTTCCATTAAGGACTGCAACCTCCTCAATGGCCTAGCTGTGTGATTGGTTCCATACGTGCCAGTTGTGAGTAGCAAAACTGAAGCAATAAACAATAATCTTTGGATTATTTCTAAAGCCGCGTACACAGGGGCGGACTTTTCGTCTGGACTGGTCCAACGGACTTTCCGAAGGACTTTTGACGGACTTCCGACTGACTTTTTAACTGACTTGCCTACACACGATCACACCAAAGTCTTACGGATTCGTACGTGATGACGTACACCAGACTAAAATAAGGAAGTTCATAGATTGTAGCCAATAGCTGCCCTACCGTCGGTTTTTGTCTGTCGGACTAGCATACAGACAAGCGGATTTCTGGGTCCGGTGGAGTTACGACGTAAAGATTTGAAGCCTGTTCCAAATCTAAAGTCCGTCAGATTTTCGACTGGAAATGTCTGCTGAAGGTCCGATGAAGCCCACACATGATCGGATTGTCCGCCAGACTCGGTCCGTCGGACCAGTCCGATAGAAAAGTCCGACCGTGTGTACGCTGCATTAGAGTTTATTACAGCGTGATATAATGTCATATACTCTTTATACCATCAGCACCAAAAAATCTCCTGATGAAGCACAACTCAGGAAACACGTTGAGAGAAGTCATCCTCTGAGATTTTGCAACAATATCTTTTTGACTTTGCATGTTACATGAGCGTTTTGTTTACTTTGATGTACAGTACATGATTACATAGGAGGATGTTTAAAGGTGTCTGGTGTAATGCATGGTTTTTATGTGGTTTTAATATTTTTTTGGTACAATAAAAGTAATGTAATATTAAAGTGATACCAAAGTCTACTTTTTTTTTCTTTAAAAATAACAAACATGTCATGCTCACCTGCTCTGTGCAGTGGTTTTGCACAGAGCAGCCCTGATCCTCCTGTTCTTGGGTCCCCCGCTGGTACTCCAGGCCCCTCCCTCCTGTTGAGTGCCCCCACAGCAAGCAGCTTTCTATGGGGCCACCCGAGCCGAGCCGATGTTCTATGTCTCCATTCAGACACAGAGCTGCAGGTCGGCCCCACCCACTCTCTCCGCTCATTAGCTAACTGACTTTGATTGACAGCAGCATGAGCCGATGGCGCCGCTGCTGTGTCTCAGCCAATCAGGAGGGAGAGTCCTTGGCAGTCGAGGCACCCGTGCACATCGCTGGATCGAGATGGGGCTCAGGTGAGTATTTTGGGGGGGTGAGAGGGGGGTAGAGCTGCACACAGAAGTTTTTTTTATCTTAACGCATAGAATGCATTAAGATAAAAAACCTTCTGCCTTTACAACCATTTTAATGTTGGAGTCAGAGGAGTAACTAGAACCTTCAGGTCTCCGGTGCAAGAAACCGTGAAGGGCCCCCCTGACCGCCGGGGCCCTTTCCATTGGTCCCAAGGCCCATTCTTCTGGTCTTGGGGCCCTTTCCTCTGAGTCCTGGACCCTTTTCTCTGGGCCCAGGGCCATTTCAACTAATACCCAGACCATTTACTCCAGCTGTAGGGCCCTATTTCTTTTTGCAGATTTGGTGCTATTTGAGTGCCAAAGACTGCAATGTTAAATCACAAAGGTTGCACGGAAATCGTAAGAAAGTTGCAGGACTTTGTGGTCGCAGCAGTGTGAACCGAGGCTTACGATTCGGCAGTGGGACCCCTCCACGTGTTCCTCAACAGGCCCCCTTCCGTCTGTCTTGGGGTCCCCCTGCTGTGGCAAAATGCCAGGGCCCGGTCACAAGTGTGACCTTTACTATCCTGGTAGTTCCACCACTGGTTGGGGGTCATCCATTCCTGAAAATGTTAGCACCTTAAATGTCCTAAGTTTTATTTTCTGTTTTTTTTTTTTGATAACCTGTAGCAGGCATGGGAGCCGGTTTAAAAAAAACAATCTGCTTAGGTGGACAACCGGGAAGTCATTATTGGAAAACTGTTTACAGCTGAGCTCCAGGTAGTTAACAGAAAAAAATAAAACTAATGTTTTTATGAAAACTATGACCTGTTGTAATATTTGTCTGAATATGGAGTTGACTTTTAAATTAAGATGCACAATCATTTTTCCATAAAGCTGAACTTTGGGCAAGAAAGACTTTCTTCTAATCCTCAATAGGCACGGAGGATATACATCTACTTTGTGTGCACCAAGTACCTTTGCAAACCAAGATGTTACAAAAAAAAAAAAAAATCATCATCACTGTGCTGTACATAGGCTGTGCAGAGAGAAGAGCTGTGGGAGGGTCCCAGCAGCTCCACCCACTACATGTCATCTACAAAAAACTACTGGAGGGGGCGGAGACAAGACCAGTCACCCTGCACAAGGAAAGAGAGCAGCAGTGAGAGGTCTTTATTACAGGAAGCTGCTGTACAGAGGAGAAGTTTCACACTGGAATACTGCACAAATCTGGAAGAAATACACAAAGCACACCAAGATACAAGAATACACTTGACTGTTTTATTTAGACAATATTGGCTTATTCCAGAATTTAGCTTTAAGAAAAATCTTTTTACTGTAGCGGTACCCCCGAGAGGAGTAGCCGGCTGATGATGGTCAAAGGCACAGTCACTGTACATTTCCAGCACAGCTGATGATGATGACCAGAGTTCTCCCTCATTAATGCAAAGACTGCCAGCACACAAAGAGCACAGTCCAGGCATGCTGACACAAAGAGCAGTCTAGGGGATTTCTTTTTGTGATTTTATTGTTAAAGTGGAACTTCACCCAGAAGGGAAAGTTCCACTTCTTTGCATCCTCCCCCCATCCTCTTTATTATTATTAATTATTGGCACTTTTTTTGGGGGGTAGGGGGGGGGGCGGGTACCTGGTTTTGACAAGTTATTATTATTATACAGGATTTATATAGCGCCAACAGTTTACGGAGCGCTTTACAACATTAGGGCAGACAGTACAGTTACAATACAGGGGGAATCAGAGAGCCCTGCTCGTTAGAGCTTACAATCTAAGTAGAAGGGTCAAGTCATACAAAAGGGTAATAGCTGTGGGGGATGAGTTAATGGAGAAAATAGTGCAGTTGTTATATGGAGGCAGGATAGGCTTCTCTGAAGAGGAAGGTTTTCAGGGATCGCCTAAAAGTGGATAAATGTGGAGACAGTCTGACAGATTGGGGTAGCGAATTCCAGAGGATGGACGAGGCTCGGGAGAAGTCCTGGAGGTGATACCCGCTCCCACTTCTGGTCAGATCGCAGCAGCGATCTGAGCAGAACCTCAGCCTCCCTTGTTTCCCTGCAGGCTTCTGGAACACATCACAGGTCCCAGAAGACTGCAGGACCATTCACAAAGCACAGCGTGGCTTGTGCATGCGCAGTGGGGTACTGGCTGCGAAGCTGCACAACTTTACTTCTCTTATTTAAGATGCTGGAATCTGGACCCAAAGCCGACTGAAGAATCAACTTGAGTGAGGACAACGTTGGTTCTATGGACAGGTAAGTGTCCTTGTATTAAAAGTCAGCAGCTACAGTATTGTAGCAGCTGACTTTTAATTTTTCTGGGGGAAACTGGAGCTCCTCTTTAAATAACTTAAATGGGGTTTAGAATAGTATGGGATATTCCAGAACCACTGACAGGAACCAAAAGACACACTTCTCTATGTTGCAGACTTTAGGAACAGTCCTTCTGTTTGGCTCAGAGTACAATCTTCCAGTAAGAGATTAGTAGAGGCCAGAGGTATGTACTCCTCAGGAGGGGAACTACTTGACCCAGTTTCAAAGGACAGTCTTCCCACAAGAAACAAGAGAATACTAAAGTATGGCACCTCTCAGGAGAGGAACTACTTAGCCCAGACTTAACGTAAAGTCCACAAAACTAAAGAAGAATAGTTGGTGTGTACCTCTCAGGAGAGGAACTACGTGGCCCAGTAATCCTAATAGTACACAGTCAGCAGGATCTTGCAGTAAAGCAGTACCAGGGAAGCAGCTGTGCCCTTTTAGCTTCTTCCAGATGTGTTTTAATGACACTAGCCAAAATAGATGCCTTGGTGAAGTTGTGAGGTGTCAGAGATACTTTCGGATTCAGGTCCCCTGTCTCTGTCCAGCTGGGACCTCAATGAACATCGTCTTCCAATAACAAAATGTCTGGAGGCAGGAAGTAGTCACCCCCCACCTATACAGGTGCAATCCCTTAGACCCCTTTCACACTGGAGGCATTTTTCAGGCACTTTAGCACTAAAGATAGCGCCTGTAAAGCGCCTTAAAAAAGCCTTATCTGCAATCCCAGTGTGAAAGCCCGAGTGCTTTCACACTGGGGCGCTGCACTGGCAGGACGTCCAAAAAAGTCCTGCAAGCAGCTTCTTTGAGGCGTTTTAGGAGCAGTCTATACACTGCTCCTAAAGCGCCCCTGCCCATTGAAATCAATAGGCGGTGCTGCCGAAGCGCCTCAGCAGCGGCGCTTTACGGGTGCTTTTAACCCTTTATTTGGCCGCTAGCGGGTGTTAAAAGCACCCAGCTGGCGCCCGAAAAGAGCAGCAAAAACGGCGGTAAAGTGCCACTAAAACTAGCAGCACTTTACTGCCGACACCCAGGCGCTGGCAGAGTGAAAGGGCTCTTAAACCGGAGGACACTGCTGTTCTACAGCCCATATGATTTATGTGCTTCTCAGCCACCTTCTGAGCACACCGCCCCATGGTTTGGCTGCAGCACAATAAATATTCATGTTACCCATTTGCCTTGTTCCACTCCTATGTTACACAACTTTCTAGAAGGCAGGCAAGAGCAATCAAACCTGCAGCCTGTGAGATCCAGAGCAGCCTAAAGAAGTCAACAACTGCTCCAATGATTACAAAGAAGCCAAAAAGAACTACATTTACCTAACATCCTAACACCTAGCTAGGGTGCTGTACATTATATTCCTTAAAATATCTACCAAATTAGTTATACCAAAAGCACTGGAAACAACTGATCTCTATCCATTATTATATATGTGCTCCAACTTTGGAGGCTCTTGAGTAATCCTGATTGGATACGTGCCTGGTGCCTGGAATCATCCTGATCAAAGGCATTTAACAAGTGCATTTGATCAGATGGTGCACTGAATCTGGTAAGAGGCTCATTTATATGGTGTCACTCGGTGGTGGATGCACAGAAAATTGGGAGTGTGGGGACACTCATATAACAACCTTATTGCGGATCCAATTTTTTTAACTTTGTTATTTCAAACACATTTCTTTAGTGCCTTTGTGAATTGGCCCTTATAAACTGCTTGTATTTTATCACAAAAAAAGTATTTTTGTCACTTTATATTTTTTGTCACTTTATTTGTTTTTTCACTTCACTTGGTTGTATTGTATCAATTGTATTGGTTTAATGGTGAATCACTCGTTTTTTGATTTAGCGCTACTTCTTTGTATTTTCAATTATATCTTGTGGGTGTGGTGCACTTTCTGAAAGGGCACCAAACCAGCAGGATATAATAGAAGTCGATGGCTTAGTGCAGCTAACCTGCAGGAAAGCTGCAGGTGAACTGCACCCACAGTGCTGGTAAACTGCAGCTGGTTATCAAATTGCTTAAGTGGTCCTCGCTCTTCAAAAGTTAAGCACCCCTGTCCTGTGGTAAACAGCTCCACCTAGTGGCCATAATGTAGTATTTTCCTGATTGCGGTGCTTACAGTATATGCTTCCTACGGAAGAAGCATCAGCTTATGCAGCTCCTGCTCCCTCTGCAGCTGCCTGCTTCCTACGCTATTGGCACTAGCTCCATTGATCGCAATCTGGGCATGCTGACCCGCCAGTCCAGAGCATGAGGTCACAGGTCACTTCAGAGGTCTCTGTGGACCACATGTGGCTTGCAGGCCACAGGTAGAGCACCTCTCTCATACTGGTCACTGGAAGTTCAAATGGTACATCATGGCAAAGAACTCTGAGGACCTGAAAAAAATAATTGTTGCTCTACATAAAGATGGCCTAGGCTATAAGAAGTTTGCCAAGACCCTAAAACTAAGCTTCAGCATGGTGGCCAAGGCCATACAGTGGTTTAACAGGACAGGTTCCACTTAGAACAGGTCTCACCATGGTCGACCAAAGAAGTTGAGTGCAAGTGCTCAGCATCATATCCAGAGGTTGTCTTTGGGAAATAGATTTATGAGTGCTGTCAGAATTGGTGCAGAGGTTGAAGGGGTGACGGGTCAGCCTGTCAGTGCTTAGACCATACGCTGCACACTGCATCAAATTGGTCTGCATGACTGTCGTCCGAGAAGGAAGCCTCTTCGAAAGATGATGCACAAGAAAGCCCGCAAACAGTTTGCTGAAGACAAGTAGACTAAGGACATGGATTACTGAAACCATGTCCTGTGGTCTGATGAGACCAAGATAAACTTATTTGGTTCAGATGGTGTCAAGCATGTGTGGCGGCAACTAGGTGAGGAGTACAAAGACAAGTGTGTCTTGCCTAAAGTCAGGCATGGTGGTTGGAGTGTCATGTCTGGGGCTGCATGAGTGCTGCCGGCACTGGGGAGCTACAGTTCATTGAGGGAACCATGAATGCCAACATGTACTGTGACATACTGAAGCAGAGCATGATCCCCTCCCTTCGGAGACTGGGCCGCAAGCCAGTATTCCAGCATGATAGCGACCCCAAACACACCCCCAAGATGACCACTGCCTTGCTACAGAAGCTGAGGGTAAAGGTGATGGACTGGCCAAGCATGTCTGCAGACCTAAACCCTATTGAGCATCTGTGGGGCATCCTCAAACGGAAGGTGGAGGAGCACAAGGTCTCTAACATCCACCAGCTCAGTGATGTCGTCATGGAGGAGTTGAAGAGTTCTCCAGTTGCAACCTGTGAAGCTCTGGTGAACTCCATGCCCAAGAGGGTTAAGGCAGTGCTGGAAAATAATGGTGGCCACACAAAATATTGACACTTTGGGCCCAATTTGGACATTTTTACTTAGAGGTGTACTCACTTTTGTTGCCAGGGGTTTAGACATTAATGGCTGTATGTTGAGTTATTTTGAGGGGACAACAAATTTACACTGTTATACAAGCTGTACACTCACTACTTTACATTGTAGCAATGTGTCATTTTTTTTAGTGTTGTCACATGAAAAGGTATAATAAAATATTTACAAAAATGTGTCACTTTTGTGAGATACTGTTCAATATTAGACACAATATGGGGAATATTTATGCAGTACGTGAATGAACAAAGGCTCACAGGAACCCTGTTTTTAACGGGAGGGGGCAAGAACAGTGCAAAACCTCAGTTATTGGCCACTTTATGCCTGATTGCAGTTCAAAGTCCAGGAAATGCATGACTGGTAATTTGTGCTAAGGTGGAGTACGAATGCAATAGTCCATGGTTTTCCCAAACGATGAACAGCTAGAGGTTAGATAGAACTCATGGTTGACCTGAACCATGATACCTTCTACCCCTGCCTACTTGACAACCTAATCTTAAAAACTCTTTGTAAAGCCGGGTTCACATATGTGTGGGCGTGGTTCCCAGCATGGGGTCCCTATTTACCGGTTCAGGTGTGAATCAGGTCTGAATTTTTGCCTGATTCGCACCTGAACCGGACCCAAAAATGCACAGGACCGTGGCCGCCCCGGACCTGTGTCCATTGCGAGCTGGGCACACTCGTATGTCATGCGAATTGGATGTGGAGAAACTATCCAATTCGCGCATATGTGAACCCGGCCTTAAGGTTTAATTCCGTTTTATTATTTTATTTGTTTAAATATTAGTTTATTATTTTATTAGTGTTATCAAACAATATGACAGAACAAAACATAATTTCCATTAGATACAACCAAGTTTTTTTTGTTTTGTTTTTTACTGTTATTCTACTTTAGCACATCGAATTCCAAAGTAATTGTTCTTCTACTGAATTACCAATATGTTTTCAAAGGATCTCTAATCAAGTCAACTCAGGTGAGTATGAAGGGCTTTCAATGCGACGATGCTGAAAGGATCTACGACAAAACAGCGGGAGTAGTTAACTGAATCTTAGCAAAAGTCTCATGCTCAAGAAAATAAAAGTGAACATGAAATGTACTTTTTCTTGTATACAATGAAATTCCTATCTTTACTCCTCTATTCAGAGATCAATTCCTATTGAAAAGAAAATACATCTAAAAAATAAATGTTCTTCATTTTCTTTTTTTTTTTTCTTTTTTTTTTTTACTTTAGACATATTTATTTGATACATCAGAAAGTGTTCTCTTCAGCAGCTACCAGATTTATTTTGAACGCGATTTTGGTTTGCTATTACTTGTACAATTGCATCTTGCTGCATGCTTTTCAAAAAACCCTTTGAACTTAAAGTGGGGGTATATTGTTACGTACTGTGTAGATCAAAGACTCAATATGATGCTCTCACATAAACGGGCTTCACCTCTATGGGACGGTTAAATATATCATTACGAGATGTCTGTTAAAGAAGCTGTTAAGTACGCCGTGATCTGCTCCTCAATATTTCTTATTGTGTTTGTTTTACCTTTTTTTAGTAACCCTAAATCTGTGATGGCATGACTGTACCCAGGGCCAGGACAAGGGGTGGGCAGGAGGGGCGGCTGCCCTGGGCACGGTGGTATTACGTGAGGGGGGGGAACGCCACAAGGAGATTGGGGGGAGGGGATTTGTGTTGGGGTTATGGGGGTAAGTATTATTTGGTGGGGTGCTAAGAGTGGTGATTTAGGGGAATTTGTGTTTAGAGTGGGGTGGGGGGAAGAAAATTTGTGCTAGAAGGGGAATTTGTGCTGGGACGGGGGGATTTGTTGTAGACATGTGCAATTCGTTTTGTTCCGAATTTGTTTTTTAATGAATTTGGACAAATTAGTTAATTCAGAAATATACAAATTAACAAAAACCCAAATTTTTCCAAGTAGTCGTAAATTTGAAAATTTGTAAGTTCGTAAATTCAAAAATTCAAAAATCTAAAATAATTACTGACTAATGATAACTTAACCATTACTAACTATTAACCATTTTAGCCCTGCAAGATTTGGCTGCTGAATGACCAGGCCATTTTTTGCGATTCGGCACTGCGTCACTTTAACTGACAATTGCAACGCTGTACCCAAACAAAATTGACGTCCTTTTTTTTCCACAAATAGAGCTTTCTTTTGTTGGTGATTGATCACTTCTGCGGTTTTTATTTTTTGCGCTATAAACAAAAAAGGGCGACAATTAAAAAAAAAAAAAAAACCCAATATTTTTTACTTTTTGCTATAATAAAAATTATACAAAAATATATATAAAAAAACCTTTTTTTCCTCAGTTTAGGCCGATATGTATTCTTCTACATATTTTTGGTAAAAAAAAAACGCAATAAGCGTATATTGATTGGTTTGCACAAAAGTTATAGCGTCTACAAAATAGGGGATAGTTTTATGGCATTTTTATTATTAATTTTTTATTTACTAGTTATGGCAGCGATCTGCGATTTTTATCGGGACTGCGACATTGCAGCGGACACATCGGACACTTTTAACACATTGCTATAAAACAGTGCTATAAAAATGCACTGATTACTGTAAAAATGTCACCGGCAGGGAAGGGGTTAACACTAGGGGGCGATCAAGGGGTTAAATGTGTTCCCTGGGAGGTGTTACTAACAGTAGGGGGAGGGGACTGACCTAGGGGAAGTGATGGATCGTGGTTCCTAGCTAATAGGAACTCACGATCTGTCACTCCTTACAGAACAGAACAGGGATTTGTGTGTTTACACACACTCGTCCCTGTTCTGCCTCTCATGCCCATGATCGCTTGTGGCTGGTGGTCATCGCGACCGCCAGCCACAAGCATCGGCACCCCCCGCAGTGCAGCGGGCACAGGCACGCGCCTGCTATTCTGATCCCGATCCCGCGAGCCAACGTATAGCTACGACGGCTCACGGGATTGTGCCGACCTGCCGCAGTAAAATGACGGCGGCTGGTCGGAAAGGGGTTAAATAATAGGTATTGGAATTTCCTTTCAAATTTGGCTGTTAGTGAACGTAACGAGTACAAATTTATTCGAAGTTACAAATTATTCAAGATAACGAATGCCGTATCTAAACGAATGGAACGTAATAAATTATTAATAATAAATAATAAGAAGAAAAACTGTTTTGTTATTATTATTATTTATTATTAATTTGTTCCGTTCCATTTGTTTAGATGCGGCATTCGTTATTTCGGATAATTCGTAACTTCTGATAAATTCGTATTAGTTACATTCACTAACAGCCAAATTTGAAAGGAGATTCCAATACCTATAATTTCATAGTTAGTTATGCCGCGTACACATGGTCGGACTTTTCGGCTACAAAAGTCCGACAGCCTGTCCGACAGACTTTCGACGGACTTTTGGCGGACTTTTGGCGGACTTGCGGCAGACTTTCTAACGAACGGACTTGCCTACATACGATCACACAAAAGTCCGACAGATTCGTACGTGATGACGTAAACCAGACTAAAATAAGGAAGTTGATAGCCAGTAGCCAATAGCTGCCCTAGCGTGGGTTTTTGTCCGTCGGACTAGCATACAGACGAGTGGATTTCTGGGTCCGGCGTAGTTACGACGTAAAGATTTGAAGCATGTTTCAAATCTAAAGTCCGTCAGATTTGCGGCTGGAAAAGTCCGCTGAAAGTCCGGGGAAGCCCACACACGATCGGATTGTCAGCCGTATTTTGTCCGTCGGCATCCGTCGGACTTTTGTAGACGAAAAGTCCGACCGTGTGTACGCAGCATTAGTATTAGTTAGTTAGTTATTCTTTCGAATTTTCTGATTTTCTTTCTTATTTTCGGATTTTCAAATTTACGAATTTTTGAATTTTCTAACTTACGAATTGCGATCATAACGAATGACCCGAAAAACAAAACAAAAAAAAAAGAATGAAACGAAAACTAAAATGAATTAATTTTTCGGCAGTGCACATGTCTAATTTGTTGTGGGGGGTGGGATGTGTACTAAGAGTAGAAATTTTAGGGATAGAGGATTGCTGCTAGGCGGGCAAATTTCTTTTGAGTGGGGGGGGTTAAGCTGGGGGGGCGAAGATTTGTGCTGGGAGGAGGGATTTCAGCAGGGGGGCAGATCTGTACTGGGAGGAAGGGGAAATGTATGCTTAAGGCGTAAGCCTGCAGATTAGTGCTCAGTGTTTTTTGGGGGGGTTGCTGACACATAATGCTCATGCATCTTGGGGGGGCAAGGGGCGCAGTTTGGCACTGACTGTACTGTATTAACCACTTGCCCTCCGGAAGATTAACCCCCCTCATGACCGGGACATTTTTTTGCTTTTTGGCACTGCGTTTCTTTAACTGAGCAGTCAGACAACACAATGCAAGTGCATTTATATCATTTTTTTCACGCAAATAGCGCTTTCTTATGGTGGTATTTGATCAACTGGGTTTTTATATTTTGCGTTATAAACAAAAAATGACCGACAAATTAAAAAAAAAAAATATATATATATATATATATATATATATTTTTTTTTTACTTTCTGCTATAAAACATATTGAATAAAACATTTAAAAAAATCTAATTTCTTCATAAATTTAGGCCTCATTCATGTTGAATGTGGCTTTGAAAGTGTGCGACTTCATCTGAAATCGCACAGCCGCATGTCAGTGCAAATTCAGGTGCAACTTTGAAGACATGTGTGCAGCTTAATGCACAGATGTCAATGCAAGTCGCACTTGAAGTCAGCAAGTAGTGCAGGATAGACATGTGCACTGCCAAAAAAATTAGTCGGTTATAGTTTCATTCGCTTTTGTTTATTTTTTTTCGTTTTTCGGGTCATTTGTTATGATCGCAATTTGTAAATTTGAAAATTCGTAAATTCGAAAATCTAAAAATAAGATAGAAAATCCGAAAATTTGAAAGAATAACTAACTAATAATAACTAACTATTAAATTATAGGTATTGGAATTTCCTTTCAAATTTGGCTGTTAGAGCCCTTGCACACTGGGGCGGTGGGGGCGTCGGCGGTACAACAGCGCTATTTTTAGCGCTGCTGTACCGTCGTTCTAGCAGCGGTATTCGGCCGCTAGCGGTGCGGTTTTAACCCCCCGCTGGCGGCCGAAAAAGGGTTAAATCCCTCGTACAGCGCGGCTATAGCCGCGGTATTACAGCGGTATAGCCGCGCTGTCCCATTGATTTCAATGGGCAGGAGCGGTTTGCAGGACTTTTTTCACCGTCCTGTCACCGCAGCGCTTCAGTGTGAAAGCCCTCGGGCTTTCACACTGAACAAACAGCGGCAGCTGTTTAGGGGCGGTTTTCAGGCGGTATTTTTAGCGCAATACCGCCTGAAAACCGCCCCAGTGTGCAAGGGCTCTTAGTGAATGTAACGAATATGGATTTAACCGAAGTTATGATTTATCCAAAATAACGAATGCCGTATCTAAACAAATAGAACGAAACAAATTCATATTAGTAAATAATAATAAAACGTTATTAATAATATTATTATTATATTATTATTATTATTATTTATTATTATTAATTCGTTAAGTTCCATTCGTTATTTCGGATAATCCGTAACTTCGGATAAATTCGTATTCGTTACGTTCACTAACAGCCAAATTTGAAAGAAATGCTCAGCCTGGGAGGACTGTGAAGAGAGTGTCAGTTTGGGAGGACTGTGGAGAGCAGTGGTAGCTGGTGCCACATTTTTTGGGGTGGCGGCAAACAAACCCCCTGCCCGCCTGCTTGCCATCTCGCCAGCTCCGCCCGCTCACAAGCCCACCAGCCCTGCAGTTACCCCATCCAGGTCATGGGCGGCTTCGGCGGCTTCCCCGGCTTCTCCTCCCGGTCAATCCGGTCGCTTCTCCTCCCGGCCAGTCCGGTCTTAAGACTCACTTCTTGTCCTTTTTGCCCGGGAGGAGAAGCAGGAAGACAATAGTGAATGTTGAATCGGTGCAGCGCCAAAAGTATTTCTGATACTTCTTTTGCCGACTTTTGCAACAGCATTATTAAACCAGCGTAACAGCATAACGTCATTATTTTTTTGTTCATGAAAGGGAAAACCATGCATTTTAAAGCGCATTTGAAGAGTGTATTATATATAGATAAGATAGATATGAAATCACATAGGGCTATATATGTATATATATATATATATATATATATATATATATATATATATACATATATATATATATATATATATATATATATAAGCAAATTCCAGTTAAAAGTGGTAAGTGGTCAATCATCAAGGGGGACCCCAGGAACTCAGAACGTGGGGGGGACACCACCTTCTGAAGAAAGAATATACTAAGGTAAGGGGGGGTGGGCTACTTATATAAAGGGGAAAACCCTTTAAATCAGTGCCCCCTTACATTATCGTATTCACTCCCCCCTTACATCAGTGACCCCCCCTTCAGACTGGCCTAGCGGTGCTGTCACTGACCTCCTCTCAGGTGCACCGTGCAGGGCTCAGTCAGTTGGCTCCAGCACGGTGGCTCTGGTTTTATCCTATGGACTCCTCTCCACAGTCCACAAACGTCTGACTTCTCCCATGACCCCCATCCCACTCTTGACTCCTCTCCAGACTCCCTCAGAGACTGCAAACATGATACAGGAGATGGTCAGAGACTGCAGACATGATACAAGAGCTCAATGCAGCCTCATCAGTGGCCATCAAATGCAGCCTCATTAGTGCCAATCAAATGCAGCCTCACTGTGTCCATCAATGCAGCCTCACTGTGCCCATCACTGCAGCCTCACTGTGCCCACCAATGCAGCCTCACTGTGCTCATCAAATGCAGCTTTACTCTGCCCGTGAATGCAGTCTCACTGTGCCCATCATTGCGGCCTCACTGTGCCCATCATTGCAGCCTCACTATGCCCATCATTGCAGCCTCACTGTGCCCATCAATGCAGCCTCACTGTACCCATCAAATGCAGCTTTACCGTGCCGTGAATGCAGTCTCACTGTGCCCGTGAATGCAGTCTCCCTGTGCCCGTGAATGCAGTCTCCCTGTGCCCATGAATGCAGCCTCACTGTGCCCACGAATGGAGCCTCACTGTGCCCATCATTGCAGCCCCTCCTGTGCCCCATGTCCCAGTCTGCTGTCCCTGTCTGTGGGAAGGTGTGTTGTTGATGCTCGGTACGGTACCTTGCATGCCAGCAGGATATCTATGATGGCCAGCAGCAGGCAGGGTCTGTTCTTGTTTTGGATGGGGACAGTGCTCCTTCCTGAGGATCTGTTTGCTGTGAGATGGAGTGGTCCCTGGCCACCTGCACCTTCAGTCATCCTCATTTTCCGGCCCCAGTCATCCTGTCCTCTGGTCCTGGGAAAGTGGAGAGCACTGGGTGGGAGCTGGAGAGAAGGGGGAGCACTGGTGAGGTTGGAGAGCACATGGGTGGGGGCAAAGAGCAGGGGGGAGTAGAGAACACAGGGGCAGTAAAAGAAGTTGGATAGGAGGATTGGCAGGGGGGCCGCATATAAAGGAAATGAGCTTTGTATATTCCTCCATGCAGCCGCTGAATGCTTGATTCTCCTCCTCTGCCTCCTACAAGCATTCAGCGGCTGCATAGAGGAATATAGAAAGCCCCCCTAGACCGGCTCGTGTGATAGGCGGAACACTGATTCTATCCACTATCACACGAGCCGGTCTAGGGGGGACCGTGTTACAGCGCCGCCACCAAACACAGACCCAACCAGCTCCGTGACACACAGAAGCAGGAGAGAGGGGAGCACTTCAGCCGCAACTCAAAGCGGCCCTTGGGCAGGCAGCCTACCAGGAAATCTCCCGGTATCCCGGTAGGCCAGTCCGGTCCTGCATAACAAACATATACAGTGTTCAGCATAAATAAGTACATCCTTTTTGAAAAGTAAGATTTTAATCAATATCTCAATGAACACAAGCACAATTTGCAAAATTTTGACAAAACTGAGTTTTAAAGAACATTTGTTTAGCTCATTACATGAAGGGAAGGTTAATAATATAACTTAGATTACAAAATCTTCAGTTTTACTCAAATTAGTTGATGCAAAAATGAATACACCCCACAACAAAAACTACTACCTCTAGTATTTCGTATGACCTCCATGATTTGTAAGGACAGCACCAAGTCTTCTAGGCATGGAATTAACAAATTGGCAACATATTACAACATCTATTTTTTTCCATTCTTTAAGAACCACCTCTTTTAGAGCCTGGATGCTGGATGGAGAATGATGCTCAACTTGTCTCTTCAGAATTCCCCAGAGGTGTTCAATTGGGTTCAGATCAGGAGACATACTTGAACACTGAATCATTTTCACCCTGTTCTTCAGAAATGCAACAGTGGCCTTAGATGTGAGTTTTGGATCATTGTTATGTTGGAAAAGTGCACGACGACCAAGGGCATGGAGTGATGGTAGCATTTTCTCTTTCAATATAGAGCAGTACATCTTTGAATTCATGATACCATCAATGAAATGCAGCTCCAAAAGCACTCATGCAGCCCCACAGAAGGATACGGCCACCACCATGTTTCAATGTAGGCACTATGCAGTGTTCTTTGTACTCCTCACCTTCGTGACGCCATTCAGTTTTAAAGCCGTCATTGCAAAAACATTTATCTTAGTCTCCTCACTCCAGAGTACAGAGTCCCAGTAGTCTTCTTTTTTTTCAGCATTGGCCCTGGCAAATTCTAGGCAGGCTTTTTTGTGCATTGGCTTTAAGAGAGGCTTCCTTCGTGGGTAACACCTATGCATGCCATTCCTCTGCAGTGTACGCCGTATTGTGTCACGGGAAACAGTTTGACTTTCTGCTTTTTTAGCTACCTGCAGTGAACTTGCATGGCACTATTCTTCAACCCTTCTCATCAGAAGACACTCCTGTAGAGGTGTTATCTTTCGTGGATGGCCTGGGATGTCTCTGTGAGATGGTTGTAGTTCCATCTTTGTCAAATTTTTGTATCCCTTTTGCTACCGTATTCTGACTGGGTACAGCAGCTGTGCCTGTGCAGGCCCTTTGTCCCAGTAGACATGAATAGGAATGCCTGCAATGGGAAGAACACAATGCCTGTATATCCCCATGCTGATGTAACTGTCCTGTGTAAACGAGGCCTAACTTGTCAAAATTCAAACAGGGCTATAGGCTCCATGTGACATCACTGGGTCAATCATGAGGCACCAACACTTTCACATGAAAGTGGGGGGGGGGGGTGTGGAGGGAGTGACACATCCTCACCTGTACCTGAAAGTGCTAAACACAGCAGCAGTGCAGAAGAAGGAAGATTGGTATGTACTTCTAGGCCTCCATTGTTGAAAATTCTGGTTACCTGGCTGTCACCTTGATGGCTTATCTTCAATACTTTGTAAGTGACTGAACCAAGGCAAATCTAAACCTTTCTGACTTTTTCTCTGACTTACATTTGCTGCATGCTTGTCCTAGACCTCTGACTTGAAAGCCGACACAGCCAGGCAACTAACATTTTCAAGGGCAGACCAAAAATGGTATCCCATATTCTTCCCCCATGACTGATGTGCTCTATGGGTTGCACCTCTATTTTGGTTGCCTCAGGTAACATTCGATTATTATTTGACATTTCTATTCTATGACTATAAACGCACTTTAAGACTCATTAATAAAGCTAAACAGAAGAAAATCCAAGTGGCTGCCTAGTAAAGCAAGCGGAGAATATAATAGGGTATATTTTTCCATTAATTATGTGTACATTTGCAACAAAAGAGAAAATAACCATACCTTCAATTACCAATGACCTCCCAGGGTCACTAATGAAATAAAGAGCAATTATTTTAAAAGAATGCGAAACAAAATTTATGTCCATTTTGTTCATTGACGAACTTCATAAACAATTTCAACACTGAAATAATACAAGATCACTAATCATTGTTTTCATTTATTAAGAAAATGTGAGTAATTGTTGTGTCTGCTCCTGCTTGCCGCTTATCGTTTTTCCCTAACAATGATTTCACTTTTATTGTAAATATAGCAATGGACATCAGAGGGAGGTTGGACGTGGGGGCATGATTCCTTTGAAAGATCTTTGCCTTTAAATTACACTTACATCAGATGTTTTATGTTTATGTCAATGATGTCAATTGCGTCTCAAGGTAATGGAAATCAAAACACCTCCAGTGTTGACTCATCTTCAAGTGAACAATAATAATTGGCCAAAATGTCCAGTTTTTTTTCCCCTAAAAATGCCAGAGAACAGGGGAGAATCGGGCTGGGGAAAATTTGCCCCTGGGCCAGTATAACCATAGATGTTGGGCTGAAGGCCCTGAGTGGAGATTCTCCCCGATTCCAACCTCATTCAATGTAAGACGTGCATGAATACAGACCAGTGCTCCTAGCGCTCAGAATACTTCTACACAATCTCGGTACTATACAGTCAGCCCGAGTCAATAAAGAATCTTTTACTGGAGTGCTCGGCCAGTGAAGCTCTCCCCTTGTTGGGGAGGAGGAGAATGAGCGGAACTTTCACTTTTAAGTGAAGGTCCATATTCGATACTTACTGATGCACTGTCTTGGATAAAATATGCACATCAGTGATCTGGCTTCACTGGACTACTAAGTTACATGCTTGTTTTGGGTCAGTCATTCAAAAAATGTTACAGCCAAGACCAAGATGATCAGGGCAGCCTCTCTTGTATCTCCTGCACAAGCATCCCTAAAGGTGAGACAGAGAATGCAATGAGACAGGAGGAACTTGTGGATGTAGTTAGCGAAACCTCAAACTGGAGACCCATTAGCATGTGGTTTGCCAAGATGAGCTAAATCAAACGTATGTAAAAAAAGATTGCCTTGGGAAAACCGGAGGGAAGATTGTTTACGAAAAACATGGTTCTACTAGACTGAATTCACTTCCTTGAATACAAGGATAATATGGGCTCTCAAGCATGACTTGATCCTGTGGGGTGCACAGAGAACATGTTCTTTCTATTACACACTCACCTGTCCCATTCCCCCTTCCCTCTATACTGACCCCTCCCTCTAATCACCCCTTTGCCCCATCCCCTTTATTCTGGTCTTTTCGGACAGTGGAAATCAGGCTGTCTCTTGACAACCCGCAAACTGATTGGCTACACTAATATGATTTAGAGGGAAGCAGGGAAGGCTGGTTCTCATACTTGTTGCCTAAACTACAGTGTGAATTATTAACACCACAAGTGAGGTTGCCATAGCATCATATTTTGCTGATGTATACACCCTGAAGAACATGATGTGCTTTTCTTTTTGATCTTTTCTGGAAACCAGATTGTTATTGCATTTGCTTCCTTTTTTCTTTGTAGATTTCAAAAATGATAAAGAAAGAATAAAAAAAAATCCCTAACTGGAGATGCCGACTAGGATGATCCAGCAGAACATGCAAGCAGCTGATCAAGGTGAGTTAGTGGTAGAACCAGAAGAAAGAGAAACTCTGGTTTGTCCAAAAGTTCAGGATGGCAGAGCTCATTGATGATGTTGACAGGCTTGTAACAGCACTATGCATTGAAGCAGGCAGCTCTGTTTGCACACAGGGCAAGCAGACAGTTGACAATGACATGGAGTAGAATCCAAAGCAGAGTCAGACAGCTCAAGCCAAGGTCAGTAATAAGTGGGCAATGAAGTGCAGTGGAACCTCGGATTACGAGCATATTCCATTCCAGGAGTGTGCTCGTAATCCAAAGTACTCGCCTATCAAAGCGAGTTTTTCCATTGAAGTCAATGGAAACTAAAATAATTAGTTCCGCATTGACTTCAATGGGATGCAATACCGCATGCGGCCAGAGGCGGGGAGCGCCGGAGAGCCTCGGAAACGGCCGAAAAGGCCCGAGGACACTTCGGCAGACCTCAGCAAACCTCGGAAAGACTTCCTACCCGAGATTTGCCGAGTTCAGACGAGCTGAACTCGGGCCTTTCCGTGCATTTCCGAACGTGACTTTCGGCTCTGCTCGGCTCCGGCGCCCCCCCACCTCAGGCCCAAAGCGGTACTACACACCGCTTTGGCCTGAATCATGCTTGTTTTGCGAGATAACACTCGCAAACCGAGTTACTATTTTTAAAAATACAGTGCTCGTATTGCGAAACGCTCGTTAATCGCGTTACTCGCAATCCGAAGTTCCACTCCAAATTAGGAGCCAGATCAAGGTCAGGACAGGTCAGGAAGCCATGTCCAGGAAGAACAGATGTGCGGAGCAGGATCCAACATCAGGTCAGGAGGAAGCTGGATTGATAACAGGTATCATATGCAAAATAAGGAGCAAGGAACACACTTGTAGACAGGTACAGTCTGCTTGCTCCAATGTGGCGCCCAAATGGAGCAGCGCTACAGCCTGGAGAGGAAGTTAGGGGAAACTTATTTTTTCTGTGGTTTACTGGTCTCTGGAGGCAATATTCCGGTTGGCTATGCTGCATCCAGGTGACCCTTGGTGGTCATTTTGGGCCATCAGAGTTTGTTTAAGTCCCTGCTCCACGGGTTTTGGTACACATTTGCGAGTTGGTAGAGTTGGGACAGGTTCCCCACCTGTTAGGGCAGTACTAGTGGCAGGCAAGGGTTCCGGATGAGGAGAGAAAGCGTAGGGCTCGCTACTTCTCCAGACTTCTTCCTGCCAGACCTCATTCTGCCCCTCCTTACAGGCGCTATCAGTATGGTTGAAACCTGCTTCACCCAATTTTGTTGGAATTTGTGAGTGTTTCTGGGCTGTCTTCCCACTGGGTTTGTTGTGAACTGTCTTTGCTTTACTTCAATACAATTTCTTGACACTGCACACAGGCTGTGTGTGTTATTGCCGCCACCCCATGCTGCACCCACCAACACGCTGAAGACCAGTCAGCAGGGACACTGAGTTAGAGCATCCTTAAATAGATAATTCGATACCAACCATCCGATACCAATGCTGATTCTGGGCATGCATGCATATTCATGTGCACGTGAGCAATCTAATTAACTGGAATTCCGTGATAGTATTCTTAAAAGGAATTTAGCAATGACAGCCCAATTTTTTCTGTAATTTCAGGCTTCCTTTAAATAAGACTCCCATTATTTATTATTGCGACTTAGATGAAGATCAGAAGTATATTTTTGTGAATACATTTACTGCATTATTAATTTACTATATCATTCAAAGTGCTTGTAGGCTCAAGGCTGATTGTAATAATTATTCAGTGCTGCTGTAGTGCAGATGCAGCCATGCTATAAGATCATGAAAATATTGTAATATATGCAGTCGTGGTTATGAAATAATGCAAATCAGCAAGAAGCATAAGGTCAATAAAACCAAGGCATTTTGATATGAGAAAAGCATATGTGTCAATCTATTGTGTTAGAATCATTTGTAGAAACTAAATATACAATACCTTGTAATATTGCAAAAGGTGAAGTCATGAAAAATGAATAACCAAAAAATTACTTTTGGCACCACCACTTTTCCTTTATACTGGCTGTACTAAATAACTAATTCAGTACTTTACAAGATAGATGAAAGGTGTAGTGCAGTATAACAATTCTTGATAGTTAAAGTGGTTGTAAAGTCAAAAGGTTTTTATCCTAATGCATTCTCAATCCAGCGATGTTGCAGGAGAGACTTGGCTGCCCGGGACTCTCCCTCCCCATTGGATGAGACAGCAGCGCGGTACCTTTAGCTCCTGCTGCTGTCAGAGATAGTGAACCAATGAGGAGAGAGAGGGGGCGAGGCTGAACCACAGCTCCATGTCTGAATGGAAACACAGAACAGTGGATCGTCTTGGGTACCCCCATAGCAAGCTGTTTGCTGTTGGCAGGAGGGAGGAGCCAGGAGCGCCGGCGAAAGACCCGAGAAGAGGAGGATCTGGGCTGTGCAAAACCATTGCACACAGCAGGTAAGTGTAACATGTTTGTTATTTTTAAACTTAAAAAAAAACTGAGACTTTAGTAATCACTTTAAAAAGTAGCTTCACGCTGCTGAAATTCACCTCCCGTTTCTCCTCTTTCACACGCCCATCTTGAAATGTCCTGCATTTTTGCAGACATGCCACAGGTTTCTACCAGTATTTGGAACCTGGAAGACACCTGTGGCATGTCTGAGCATGTGCCAAGAATTTCTGTGCATGTGTACATGTTCTGCTGGTTTTGGATATTTTGGACTCCATGGAGATCACATCTGTAGGAATCCCCTGCATGTGTGCAGACATGCTGCAGGTCTCTGTCCCAAATACCTATGAAAGTGTGAAGGATGAGAATGCCACAAGTCTATAAATGGTCCAGTAATCATTTTTTATCGGACCTTTCATAGACTTGTGATGCTCTCATCCTTCACACTGTCATGATCTGGGGTCAGAATGGGAGACCAGTAGCTATAGTAGTAGAGAGACACCCACCAACCATCTGGATAAGTACAGGAACAGGTCAATCTGGCGGAAGACATAAGCTCATCTGAGGTTTCAGAGTCTAAGTACTAACTGGTGTTCACTGGAGCTCCTGATGGTGGAGACGGGTCCAGAAGGTTGGGCAAGCCGAGGGCCAGTATCAGATATAGCAGGTATGGATACAAACAAGCATAATCAGTAAACAAGCCAAAGGTCAGTAACGTGTGGTTGCACGTTAGAATCTACCAAAAGCGTAGTCAAGGAACAAGCCAAGGGTCGGTAACAAGTGAAAGTCAAGATATGGATGGCAGCGGGACTGACAAGAGCAAGCTATTGACTGGAGGGAACACAGTGATGTGGCAAACAGGAAGTGCAAAGACATGACTTTAATATAAAGTTCATGGGAGGAGCAAAGAGTTCAAGGTTCAAGACAAACAAGATTTAAGGCAAGATCATGCAAGGAAATGTCCAGGGAGCTGTCCAGCATTCCAGGTGGCTCAGCAAGAAGAGACATCGCCAGACACAACAAAGTTTGCAGGTTTAGTTCTGGGCCCTGACATATACATACCCTGGATTGTTCCATAGCCTGAAGAGCTACCCTGTTTGTTAACGAGCTACCTCCCAACACTAGCAATCACACTTATCTTTGGTCAAGCACTCCTTCAACCTATTGCTCCTTCCATGAATAATAATTTTTCTGGCCATTGAATTGAAATAACATGCAAGCGTTAAACGCGCTTAACGTTGACACACATTTATGCTGCGTACACACGATCAGACATTCCGACAACAAAATCCATGGATTTTTTCCGACGGATATTGGCCCAAACTTGTCTTGCATACACACGTTCACACAAATCTTGTCGGAAATTCAGAACGTCAAGAACGTGGTGATGTACAACACCTACATCGAGCCGAGAAAAATGAAGTTCAATAGCCAGTGCTTCTCTTCTGTTTGATTCCGAGCATGCGTGGTGCGTCGGAATTGTGTACACACGATCGGAATTTACAACAACGGATTTTGTTGTCGGAAAATTTGAGATCCAGATCTCAAATTTTGTGTGACGGAAATTCTGATGGAAAATGTCCGATGGAGCCTACACACGGTCGGAATTTCCGACAACAAGCTCCCATCGAACATTTTCCGTTGGAAAATCCGACCGTGTGTATTGGGCGTTAGAGGTTTACACACTTTTAGACGCATCCATCATTTTTTTTTTTTTGCCAAAACACTGCTGCTCCTTAACATGCTGGCAGTGTGTTTTTTTTCTGCCTCTAAACGCCTGTAAACACCTACAGTACGTGTGCATGGACACATAGGCTATCATTGAGGGCGCTTAGCAGTAGAAAAAAGTCAAACATTCCTGAAAGTGACATTTATAATGACCAGTGTGCAAAAGGCTTTAGTATTTCCAAGTTTTTTAACAGCAGCAGGGAGGGTGATACATCTGGTTCCTGCTGATTAAAAAAGTAAAAAAAAACACATCCCTCGGCACCCATTAGATGTGCATGTTTCAGGGAGGGAGCTGGCCACTGGGTGGTGTAGATTCAGCTTTGCAGTCTTACCATCAGTTGCTTCATTACATTCTACAGACTTGCTTTTGGATCGGTAATTAAGCAACTGATCAGCATCAGCATGGCACAGTTAAAGTCCACACCATAAGGAAGGGAGGCGCCTCTGGGTGTAGTATAAAAGGCAAACAACTCACATTTTGGTAGTGTAAACAAAGCATATAGGAAGCCAGAGGAATGATCCATCATGGGGCAGTTCATCCAGTGAGTCACAGTGGTGCTGGCAGGTCTGCGTGTAGCTCCTGGTATACCGCTAATGCCGGCCGCGGTGATGATGGAACTCCCTTCCTTGTGTTTTTTCTATAGATTCTGGAGCTTGGTTTCAGTTCCCTGGAAGGCAGCCCTGCTTGTGGACTATACATTTATCCCTTTTTTACATAGACTTGTTACATGGACCTTTAATGGATTATTCATGTTGATTTTCCCTTTTACATTGCACATGTATCATTTAAAATTGTAGTTTCTAAAATCGTTTGCTGCTTATTGTGATGTTGCTAAATATTTTCCAGTTTTTTTGCGCCTTTTCCTTGTACAAAGTCCGCACCATCCAGTAGCCAGCTTAGAAGAACATGCTCATCTGAAGGGTTGCCATGGATGTGTTCTTTTACTCGGGCTCATCACCCCACATCACTTACACTCTCTGGATGGATGGCTACAAAGGGAAATGTTAAAAGAGCAGAATAAATTGTAAGCTTAGGCATTAATGAATGCAGATGGGGAAATCTGGAAGAAGTCCTAGGTATTTGTAGGGACTAAATATACACATAATTTTAAAGAAACAGGATGAAACAATTGAGAATTAAAACTTGATTCATATTCATATATGAATTTTATTTATTTATTTTTTTTTTTTTACTTTAGTTACACTTTAACCAAAATAACACAGTCTTGAGGGAAGATCTAACAGTGGGGAACTCCCTGAGCCAAATGAGATTGATTAATTATATGTTTCTGATTTCTTTTACCCAGAAAACCTTAGTGAAGAAGATTTTTTTTTTTTAATATGTGTCCTAATGAGCTTCACCTGACAAGTTTAAACTTGGACTAGTCTCTCATTCTCTAATTATAGTGAGAAAGCAAGACCATGGGACCTATTTCTACAGTCGCAGATGTGATCATTCACATCATTTCAACACTTATCTGCTAGGTCAAAGCTAGTGCTATTTTTATGCTTTAATCTGACATATTTGACAGTTTATTATCTGACGCCCTGAACTAAGCAGCTTCTATGATTTTTAATAGATATATATCCATTTGAAACAATCAGGATTCTTCTTTCCCCCCCCCCCCTTTTTTTTTTTTTAACATGATAAAGATTATGTCTTATTTTTTAAAATAGTAAGGGCCCATCAACATAATTTCAGTGCATTAGCCCATGCACGTTGGCACATTTTAAGTCGCATGTTAACATGCAAGAAGACGTCAATTCACAATTAGCTCCTCTATTGACAGCCAAATAGCTCCTTACATACAGTCTCTACCAAAAAAGACCACTCTCCCTAAACGTGTTTCGCCCCTATGGGTTTTGCTCACTAGAATGCAGTACTTTATCCTTATGAGCAAGCCCATAGGGGTGCAACACGACTAGGGAGAGTGTTTTTTTTTTTTGGTGGAGACTGCATGTATGTAGCTATTTGACTGTCAAAAGTTTGAAAACTAAAAGGAGCTAATTGTGGAGTGTGAATCTCGTCTTCTTATATCGTTACCTTGGAGCAGAGACAGGCTACAGGAGCTGGCACTGGATAGTCCATGAACATTATAAGGTTTGGGCTTGGGGCAGTGCCTTGGATTTGGGTGTGTTTTTCCATGCCAACATACACTATATTACCAAAAGTATTGGGACACCTGCCTTTACACACACACAACCTTTAATGGCATCCCAGTCTTAGTCCGTAGGGTTCAATATTGAGTTGGCCCACCCTTTGAAACTATAACAGCTTCAACTCTTCTGGGAAGGCTGTCCACAAGGTTTAGAAGTGTGTCTATGGGAATGTGAGGTCAGGCACTGATGTTGGACAAGAAGGCCTGGCTAGCAGTCTTCTCTCTAATTAATCCCAAAGGTGTTCTATCGGGTTGAGATCAGGACTCTGTGCAGGCCAGTCAAGTGCCTCCACCCCAAATTCGCTCATCCATGTCTTTATGGACCTTGCCTTGTGCACTGGTGCGCAGTCATGCTGGAACAGGAAAGGGCCATCCCCAAACTGTTCCCACAAAGTTGGGAGCATGAAATTGTCCAAAATGTCTTGGTATGCGGACGCCTTAAGAGTTCTCCTCACTGGAACTCAGGGGCCAATCCCAACCCCTGAAAGACAACCCCACACCATAATCCCCCCTCCAACAAATGGTTTGGACCAGTGCACAAAGCAAGGTTTATAAAGACATGGATGAGCGACTTTGGGGTGGAGGAACTTGACTGGCCTGCACAGAGTCCTGACCCCAACCCGATAGAACACCTTTGGGATGTTCTATCGGGTTGTGTGACACAAACCGGCAGACTCATTGGTTTATGCCCCCAGCCTGTCCCCTGGTGGCCTCTTGTCCACCTTGTCACCTCTTGATAAGTTTTATCACTACCACTACGGCTTCACCAAGTGTCACCGCCTCCCACTGAGGTTTTTTCAGTCAGAGGGGACACAGACCGGCATCGCAGCTGCCTAGCGCTATCAGCTGTTGTTCCGGCGGTTCCCCTGTGTGAAGCCGCGCCTTCCTCCTCCAGCTGGGCTGACGTCATCATCCCCTGACACAGAGCGTCTGCGAGACCTTTCCCTCCCGGTGGATTCACAGCCTGCCTTCACATCACATCCACAGATCTGTCCTCCGGAATCGGTGAGCCTCTCCATCTAAAGCTGATTTTTACAGTGTGGATCCCCTGAGTTAGGCGGGCTGGGGCTTCCATCTCCCCTCCAACTCCCTTCCATCTGCTTCCTAGCCTGGGGTTAGGTTTTTTGGATGGATCTCCAGTCTTAAACTGCCTGCTGCTGATTGGACCTTCTGGCTGTTAGAAACTTTCTCATTCAAGTGTCCTACAGTGTTATTAACATAGGATGACATATTGTTCATTTATTGCTTTTATTATAGTGTTTTTATCATACACAAACATTAAATCTCTTAACCTTTTTTATTGGACTGCTGGCAACTGTTTATGAGACATTCAGAGCGCTGGACATTCTTTGGTTATTGTTTTAAATCTGTATCTATCAGTTACGGCTAGTCCAGCTGCACTGATTTCCCTTTCCCTTTCCCCCATACCCTCCCCCCCCCCCCATTTTAAGTCTTGTCAATCTACTTAGTACATGTTATGTGTCACATGGATGACTGACTATATGGTATATGGTATACATTTGTATTATTTGATTATTTTCTACATGCCTTGATTGAGGTCCCTGGGTTTACACACAATGGCGCTGGATTAGTATTGTGTTTTTGCTAAAAATCACACTAGTTGCTTTGGATAGAGGAAAGTACACACTGTAGGAGCGGGAACACGGGGGAACGCAGTTCCGGCACCTCCGGCACTGAATGTATATACTGGAAAGGAGTGCTGGAGGGTTTATTGATGCTGGCTGCTGGGGTATCTATTGTTGCTGGTGGGGATCTGTTTTGGGGTGGGGGTCTATTGTTACTGGGTAGGTCTACTTTTGCTGGTGGGGGGGTCTTATCTTGCTGGGCTGTCAATTGTTGCTGGATCTACTGTTGAGGGAGAGGTCCTTTGTTGCACTATTGCACTATTGTTTCTGGGGTAGAGTCTATTGTTTCTGAGGTGGAGTCTATTGTTTCTGAGGTGGAGTCTATTGTTTCTGGGGTGGAGTCTATTGTTTCTGGGGTGGAGTCTATTGTTTCTGGGGTGGAGTCTATTGTTGCTGGGGTCTATTGTTGCTTATTGCAAGGGATCTGTTTTACTATCTTTCTTGTTTTCATTAACAAATTTCATAGAAATTACTGAGTAGCACAAAATACTTGGTTCCCATCATGTCCCATTGTCCCATCATTGGGGTCATTGGGCCCCATCTTTGGTGTCATTGGTAGGAGTTGTGTCCCATCATTGGTGTCATTGGGCCCCATCTTTGGTGTCATTGGTAGGAGTTGTGTCCCATCATTGGTGTCATTGGGCCCCATCTTTGGTGTCATTGGTAGGAGTTGTGTCCCATCATTGGTGTCGTTGGGCCCCATCTTTGGTGTCATTGGTAGGAGTTGTGTCCCATCATGGGTGTCATTGGGCCCCATCTTTGTTGTCATTGGTAGAAGTTGTGTCCCATCATTGGTGTTATTGGGCCCCATCTTTGGTGTCATTGGTAGGAGTTGTGTCCCATCGTTGGTGTCATTGGGCCCCATAGTTGGTGTCATTGGTAGGAATTATGTCCCATTATTGGTGTTATTGGTAGGAATTGTGCTCCATCATTGTTGTCAGTGCATGGAATTGCAACATCCAACCCCTGTACTAGTGGGATCAAAGATTTATAAAAGTATGTTACAGGGAGACTTACAATAAAAACAATGCTGAGTTAATGCTAGTGACAGACTGCATCATAATACAGTAAATCTATTTTTTTTCCCAAAGTTCCACTTTAAGAAATAGCATCATTTATAGGCCAACCACTGGACTATGGCTAGCTGTACATAGTATTTAAAGTGTTACTAAACCCACAACAGTAAAATCAGTTTGTATATGCACTAACCCATGCTTGTTATACTCACAGTGGAACCTAAGGGGTTGATCCTGCCTTCTTTAAAGCTCCCCTTCTTCCCTTCAGTCCCCAATCCGTTTTCTGATAGGACAGAGCCCTGGGGGCACTCTGCACATGCTCAGTTTGGTGTGTATTGCTAGAGCTTTTTTTTTGGGGGGGGGGGTGCATGTGGCACATGGCCAATCAGCACTGTCGAGACAGAGGATCAGGAGTCATGCATCCTCATAGGACAGTCAGAGGAGAATGAAAGTCCGTCCTACGAGCTTTAACTAATGCTTGACCGGACACTGATAGGAGTCACAAGACTGCTATATACTGCTGATGAAAAAAAGGTATTTAGTAGTTTATATTTATTAAAATAATTGCATGTAAATGTTCTGTGTACTGTGGTGACCAGATATAGTGAATGCCGGGTCCTGGGTTTAGTAACACTTTAAAGTAAAATAAAAACTATTTTGTCTCAGCTTATTTAGAAGCTTCTGAACTGATTACCGGTAACTCAATAATTATGATTGAAAAGAAAAAAGAAAAACTTAACTTTTTTCGAAAAGCGGACTTGGAAAAAAAAAGAATATGTTTTATTTCATGAAGCAGAATGGTTTGAGACATCTTCAGGTGGTCTACAAGGACCTGTCCTTGAAGATAATAGTCTGGCATTTCATATTACAATACGTGGAACAGACCTGAAAATTGAGCTCTTCCTGAACTCTCAAAAAAGATTTCTCAATTTCAAAATGTCATAAAGGGCTCTTGAACACACTTATTAATCTGTGCTAAATCAGAAAAAGCAGGTCTGTTGTCTTTAAGCATTCGATCATGTGGGCCATCATAACATCATTTCCAGGTTCTTAAGATTTCCCTGTCCCCGATTCAATGTTAGTACATCTTGCAAGACAACCATTTATTAGAAGACAAGTAAATAAATAAATATTTATGACAGTGCAAAGTGTATAGGTTTTGTTCCTTTCATACTTTCAGGAGTAGCGTTGGCCACACACAGCCAGATTTTTTCATTTTTATTTGATCTTTTATGAACAACAAAATGTCATCAGCTATGAAGAGTGAGACCCTAGGAAGATAATTTATAGAAAGTATTAATAATTAGGTGTCACCTTGGTCAACAGTGGAAGGATTTGGGTGTTTATTTTTGCTTCTTTGAAGAGGAACTTCAGTTCCATTAAAGTGATTGTAAAGTCTTGTTTAAAAAAAAAAAAATAACAAACATGTTATACTTACCTTCTCTGTGCAGTTGGTTTTGCACAGAGCACCCCTTATCCTCCTCTTCTCGGGTCTCTCTTCTGTGATCCAGGCCCCTCCTTCCTATCGAGTGCCCCCACAGTCAGCAGCTTCCTATGGGGGCACCAGAGCCGAGTCACAGCCCAGTGTGTCCATTCAGACATGAAGCCCCGACCTGGCTCCGCCCCCTCTCTCCTCTAATTGGCTAACTGACTTCGATTGACAGCTGCAGGAGCCAATGGCTGTCAATCAAGGGGTGTCCCGAATGAGTTAGACACTCGTGGACATCGCTGAAGAGAGATGGGGCTCAGGTAAGTAATTAGGGAGGTACTGGGGTGGCTGCTACATACAGAAGGTTTTTTTATATCTTAATGCATAGAATGCATTAAAATAAAAAAACCTTCTGCCTTTACAACTCCTTTAACCATTTGCCTACCTGGCCAATTCTGACATTTCTCGCATACATGTAAAAATCTGCATTTTTTTGTGAGAAAATTACTACTGCCGCGTACACACGACCGTTTTTTCAGTCGAAATGAACTCTGAAGGTTTTTCCAATGGAGTTCTGCCGAAACTGTCTTGCGTACACACCAAAGTCCGACCGTCTAGAACGCGGTGACGTACAACACGTACGACGGGACTAGAAAAAGGAAGTTCAATAGCCAGTAGCCAATAGCCAGTAGCCAATAGCTGCCATCGCGTACTTGGTTCAGAGTATGCGTCGTTTTTGGTCCGTCGGAACAGCATACAGATGAGTTGTTCTATTTCTAGGTCCGTCAGAATTTTCGAAATCAAAAGTCCGATGAGGCCCACACACGATCGGAATGTCCGATGAAAAGATTCCGTTGGACTTTTCCTGCCGGAAAGTCCGACCGTGTGCACGCGGCATTAGAGTCCCCAAACATTGTATATATTTTTACGCAAAGGCCCTAGAGAATAAAATGGTGGATGTTGCAATTTTTTGTGTCACACAGTATTTGCACAGTGGTTTTTTCAAATGCAAATTTTCTGGAAAAAATACATTTTTATGAATTTTAGTGAACACAAACACATTAGAATACTCAATATTTGGTAAATTATAAAAGATAATGTTACGTTGAGTAGATAGATATCAAACACATCATGGTTAAAAATTGTGCACGCCGATGGAATGACAACAAACTGCAGTGCATTCAATTATCCATAGGAGACATTTTAAAAGCCTTTACAGGTTACCAGTTTGGAGTTACACAGGAGCTCCGGTGGTAGAATTATTTCTCTCGCTCTGGCGTTCATGTTGATACCTCATATGTGTAGTGCAATCACCATTTACATATGCATGGGGGACCTACATGTGTGTTGGCATTTGCACCTGAGCACGGGGGGGATAAGGGGTGCTCAAATCACTTCTACAAAAAAGAATCGCCAACTTAAAATTTAGATACCCGGATGATGCCTGTAGCTGCAGACATCATCCCAGTATAACGTCAAACTTGAGACAACTTCAGACTTAATGTCCTACGGGCAGGAAGGGGCTAAAGTGGTTGTAAACCCTTACGTAGTGAAGTGACTGGTCTCAGGTGATACACAAAGATGAAACAAATCCTCCTACATAAGTTGTACCTGTTTATCTGCATAATTTTCTTTTCTACAGTCATTCAAATTCCAGAATTTACACTTTCAGAAAGCAGGGGGTGGGAAGCAGAAGTTACACACTGCAGAGCTCAGTGAGAACTGATTGGAAGGTACACCCTCCTTCACACCACACACAGTAACAGTGCTGAGACTGTCAATCACAGGCTGTGTGTGGGAGCTCCCTCCCATGTCACCTTTTTTTACCTCTTGGTGTCAGTAAAACTTTTCAGAAATGAATTTGCAGATGGAATGAAGCAGCAGACAGAAATGACACTTAGTGCTATGGATTAGGACAAGTACACACTATGGAGGGATATGCTTTGTTTACATTTCATGTCTGAGGTTTACAACCGCTTTAATGCTGTTCCCCATTCTCCCTCACCACCACTGCCATCTTTGAAGATTCAGTGTGTGCCAAGGGAGTCTGCCCAGCCCTGAGGACCTGACAGAGCCCTGTGGCACATCTGAGCGTGTGTCGGGTTTTTCAGAGGTCCCAAACTTATACAGTGCCTTGAAAAAGTATTCATACCCCTTGAGATTTTCCACATTTTGTCATGTTACAACCAAAAACATAAATGTATTTTATTGGAATTGTATGTGATAGACCAACACAAAGTGGCATATACAGTACCTGACCGCGAGAATGTGTTTCCTGCGCGATCCCATCTGTACTGTGCATGTCGAGCTGGCTCGCTCATCGGGAAAGGAAAACTGTTTTTTCCTTTTGCGATGAGCGACAGACAGTGCTGACAGCTGTCTGGTATGAATCATGAGGGGGAACACCACGCCAAATTTTAAATAAAAAACCAGCATGGGTTCCCCCCCAGCGGCTTATATCAGGCCCTTAGGTCTGGTATGGATTTTAAGGGGAACCCCCTACGCCGTAAAAACGGCATGCCCCGGGACTGTGACATCATAAGGGGATGGGGTCACCGGGTGACCACGCCCCATGCCTCTATAAATCATCACGCACCGCTCACACAGCATTATAGCGGGAGAGAGCGTCGTGTCAACATCGGAAGAAGAGAAGAAGAGAAGAAGGAACAAGACGGCGGAGAAGACTGGGCCACCGCTAGAAAAAGAGCGGCAAAAGAGCAGAAGATAGCAGAGGAGCCCAGCAGAAGATCCAGAGAGCGGGAGAAGAACCGGAGAGCGGGAGAAGAGGCCGGAGAGCGGGAGAAGAGGCCAGAGAGAAAAAAAAAAATATGAAAACCATTTATCATTTTCCTTCCACGTCACAATGATGTGCCACTTTGTGTTGGTCATTACAAGTAAAAAGGCGCAAAGCACAGTTACCTTGAAAGTAAAACCGATTAGTCCAGGAACTGAAAACTGTAAAAATGCATGTGTAAGTTCATGCATATATACTGGGGGTATATACGAGAGGTCAGTCAGGGCGGCCACCAAAGGAGCCAAAAGCAGAGTCCAGCAAGCTAAAAAAACAACAAGGAGAGGGGCGCCTCTGAGTATAAATCATAAATACATTTTATTAAAACAACAATATCCACTCACATGAAAGTTGGAGAAGTTGCATTAGGGTCAGTTGGCTGGGCTGGAGAGATGCGGTGGAACTACAGGTCACAGCGGTTCCTGCCAGGTCCAGAGAGGATTAGTTCTTGCAGCCGGGTGCAGTCTCTTTCAGCAAACAGTCCAACACAGATCCTGCTGAGTTAGGAGCCAGGTTGTATCCCAGATGCACGGATCAGGGTTCCAGGGGAGGGAGAGATGTGTAGGACGCCAGAGCATCCGTTCAGCCGTGCTGCTGCTCACTAGTTGGATGGTGTAAAGCCTCTTTACTTGTGGTCTATCACATAAAATCCCAATAAAATACATATACATTTTTGGTTGTAACATGACAAAATGTGGAAAATAAAGAGGTATGAATACTTTTCCAAGGCACTGTAATGCCCCGTACACACGGTCGGACATTGATCGGACATTCCGACAACAAAATCCTAGGATGTTGGCTCAAACTTGTCTTGCATACACACGGTCACACAAAGCTGTCGGAAAATCCGATCGTTCTGAACGCGGTGACGTAAAACACGTACATCGGGACTATAAACGGAGCAGTAGCCAATAGCTTTCATCTCTTTATTTATTCTTAGCATGCGTGGCACTTTGTGCGTCGGATTTGTATACACACGATCGAAAATTCCGACAACGGATTTTGTTGTCGGAAAATTTTATAGCCTGCTCTCAAACTTTGTGTGTCGGTAAATCCGATGGAAAAAGTCAGATGGAGCCCACACACGGTCGGAATTTCCGACAACACGCTCCGATCCCACATTTTCCGTCGGAATATCCAACCGTGTGTACGGGGCATAACTATGCTTTCTTTGCACATGTGTGCATGTTGAAGCTTTTTCAAATCTATATCTACACAAAATAAAGCATGGAGATATGGATTGATGGGTGAGTTTCATTTCAATATTACAAATGATTCAAATAGCATTTGTGGTGCTCAGATACAGTTTAGCTCCACTTTAATTCAATCTTTCCTAACATAGAAATAGCATAGAAATGATGAAAATTCAATAAAAACAGTTAATTTTGTTTGCATTCTCTTCTATGTGTAGACTCTGCCGGGCACACTGAAGATATAATTTTCGGTGCACATGAACATTAGGAAGGTCAGGATTTCATAAATACTCTTAATGGTTTCTACCCATTATCGCCCATTAAGGCAGTTTTGTATCAGGGGGTCAAGGTAAGTGTCGTTCTGAAAAATGATAAGGTAACCAAATTGCACAGAACAGTATTTATACAGAAAGCTTAAGGCATATATTATACTTATCCTTACACTTATCTGTCCTCAAGTCACTAATAAGCTTTTCAAGATGATAGGATTGGATTGTACTCAGTGCAGTGTTTCATTTTAATTTGGTTGCAATCACTAAATCATATAACCAAAAGGTAGAAAATAATGTACTTGTTAGTAACCCAGGGCATTCTTCTGCTTTATAGCAAGTAAACAAGTCTTATATTGCTGCCCTTTCAAACAAAAACCTCCTCCAGTTAATGACTCTGCCCCCCTCCATAACCATGAGTTTTTCGTACCACCTACCAGTGTGAATGTGCCTGGGTTTGTTCATGGGCTGTTTTATTGAATCCATTGTAAAGTCTGAAAATTGTGAACATAAATTGAAATGAAGTTTCTATTTATACAATAAAATTATATATGTTTTTTTTCAAAAATGTGTCTATTGCCTGAATAATCCCACTTATAGAGGTATTCAATCTCTTTCAAAACTGAAATGAAGTCTACGGGGGCCAGTCTTGGAAACACTTCTCCTTTTCAAGGCTAATAGGAAAGTAATTGTCAAGGCGGATGTGTACCAATAAAAAAATAAAAAATGAAAAAAATACCATTCATTAGGGAGTACCTTTTATGCAACTTTTAAGGAGGCATGGGGAAAAAAAAAGAGGGGTTGTTGTGAAGATCAACACCTGTAAGTATCTCACCGCTCAATTACAAAAATAAACAGTTTAATACATTTTACACAATGTTATTTTCTTACCATTAAAAATATAAAAGATCACCATAGTTCCCTAAACAGCATGGGAATATACACAATATTGTCAAAAGTATTGAGACACCTGCCATTAGACGCACATGAACTTTAATGGCATCCCAGTCTTAGTCCGTAGGGTTCAATATTGAGTTGGCCCACCCTTTGCAGCTATAACAGCTTCAACTCTTCTGGGAAGGCTGTCCACAAGGTTTAGAAGTGTGTCTTTGGGATTGTTTGACCATTCTTCCAGAAGTGCATTTGTGAGGTGAGGCACTGATGTTGTACGAGAAGTCCTGGCTTGCAGTCTCCGCTCTAATTCATCCCAAAGGTGTTCTATTGGGTTGAGGTTAGGACTCTGTGCAGGCCAGTCAAGTCCCTCCACCCCAAACTCGCTCATCCATGTCTTTATGGACCTTGCTTTGTGCACTGGTGCGCAGTCATGTTGGAACAGGAAGGGGCCATCCCCAAACTGTTCCCACAAAAGTTGGGAGCATGAAATGTCCAAAATGTCTTGGTATGCTGACGCCTTAAGAGTTCCCTTCACTGGAACTAAGGGGCCAAGCCCAATCCTTCTAAAAGAAGCCCACACCATTACCCCCCCCCCCCCTCCATCAAATGATTTGGACCAGTGCACGAAGCTTGTGGACAGCCTACCCAGAAGAGTTGAAGCTGTTATAGCTGCATAGGGTGGGCCAACTCAATATTGAACCCTACAGACTAAGACTGGGATACCAATAAAGGTCATGTGCGTGTAAAGGCAGGTGTTCCAATACTTGCTATGAGTAAGCTATGAGTAAGCACTAACGTTAGTGCGAAACGTCAGCTCTTTCCTGTCTGCTATGATTTTTGAATTTGATGTGCATCTTCTAAATAAACAAGGCTAATCTGTGAGTGCGGCTGTCCAGAATTCATTCATGTTCATTGCTATCAGCATTAGCCAGCACCTACGACCTCCGAACCAAGATTGCTTTACTTTTTGTCTGTTAATTGCTCCTGGAGCGGTGATAACTTTCTCCTGTTCCAATACTTGCGTGGGATTGATGTCATCGCAGCTCCAGCCAATCACAGCCCCAGAGCACGCAAACCCAGAAGAACACATTATGCAATTGTCTTGCAGTTTTTTTTTTCAAGAGTGTACAACCTCTTTAAGAGTAAAGGACCAGTTCGCCTTTGCAGAAAAAATTTAAAGGTGAACAAACACACTACACCCCCCCCAACCCCCGGTCTCTGTACTTACCTCCGACGGTGCTGAGTTGTCAACTACTCCAGGAGTCTGGGGATTTGAGATTTCTGCTCTTCTCCATGTTGCAATTCACTGTGATGGTGCTGACCAATCAGAATTGATCTTCTCCAAGCCGGTATTGCTGCATAGAGAAGAGGGAAAAGGGCAGGGATCCCTGGACCGCTGTGGGGATACTGACAGCTCAGCATCACTGGAGGCAAGTACAGCGGGAGGGGGTGAACGGTGTTATTTCACCTTCACATTTTTTTCCGCAAAGGTGAACTAATACTTTAAACCACTGGCCAAAAATTAGCAACGACTTCACTTTTTTGGCACTATCAAAGACCTGCTGATGTTGCAACAAAAGTACAACATGCCACACTAGTTCCCCCTCTTCCGATACCTCAGTTCCCTAAACATGTGTACTTCTAAGCATAGCTATATTCACACTTTTACCAAGAGGGCAGGCAGGTGCGCCAAATTGCTTAACTTGCTTGTCTTCTCCACCTCAAGGTTTCCCTACGTTGCAACCACCTCCCCCCTGCACCCTAATTCCCTGTACACACGGTCGGATTTTCCAATGGAAAATGTCCGATCGGAGCGTGTTGTCGGAAATTCCGACCGTGTGTGGGCTCCATCGGACATTTTCCATCAGATTTTCCGACACACAAAGTTGGAGAGCAGAAGATAAAATTTTCCGATAACAAAATCCGTTGTCGGAAATTCCGATCGTGTGTACACAAATCCGACGGACAAAGTGCCACGCATGCTCAGAATAAATAAAGAGATGAAAGCTATTGGCCACTGCCCCGTTTATAGTCTCGACGTACGTGTTTTACGTCACCGCGTTCAGAACGATCGGATTTTCCGACAACTTTGTGTGACCGTGTGTATGCAAGACAAGTTTGAGCCAACATCCGTCGGAAAAAATCCTAGGATTTTGTTGTCGGAATGTCCGATCAATGTCCGACCGTGTGTACGGGGCATAAGTCATATCTTGAAACCATTCCCCACCATTCTTAAGCTTTCTCCTGCCTTCTAGCCCACCCTGTCATGTGGCTCTTCTCCTATGTGCTCAGGGCAGCCCATATCACCTGCTGCTGTTACTTATGTATTTGTTAACGATATCCTTTAAAGCGCAGTTCCAGCCTCAAAAAAGTTTTTTTTCTTTAAAGTCAGCAGCTAGAAGTACTCTAGCTGCTGACTTTTAATAAGGACACTTACTTGTCCAGGGAGCCCGCGATGTCACCCCCCCCCCCCCCCCCCAGGCCGATTCGTCCACCGGCTCGGGTGCAGGCGCCGCCATTGCAACTAAGAGAAGCCGGCAGTGGATCCTTCAGGCTTCACAGCCGGTTTCCTACTGCGCATGCGTGAGTCGCGCGGCACTTTCTGAATGGCCACCTTGTCTTCTGGGACACACACAGGTGCCAGAAGGCAGCGGGAGAGAAGGAGGAGGGCTCGCTGCAGAAGAGGAAATTATGTACTTTGCCGTGGCCCGGCTAGGAAGGAAGTACACCTTTGTACTTCTTAAAGGGTAGGGAAAAAAAAAATAATAATAATATATATATCCAAAAACGGGGGTGGAGGGGTGGTCTTTAGTTTAAGACCTTCTTGTAAAGCTGGGTGGTACACCGCTTTAAAATAAAAGAAAACAGCTAATGTAAAATCTTGGTTTGAGGGCGTTTTGCAAGACAAGCTAGTTTTTAAAATACATTTTGACTTGATAAACAAGCGAGGTCTTGATATACAAGTAGCATCATGTCTCAACTATGTATAAAAGAGAAGAGAGGCGCCTCTAAGTGTAGAAATCTGTTTACATTTAATGAAGGTACCAAATTTAGCAACTCACATGGTTGATGATTAAAACAGGCACATCTAAGTATGCAGGCATCTGAGGTAAAGCTGTCCACATAGACCATCCCCCGCTCCACCATCAGCGTCATCCCCTCCACCCTGCGCTCCACGAGCGCTTCAAGCCTCGCTTTCAGATCGCTCTACTGCAGGGTAGTCATACCGGTCACGATTGCAGACTGACAGCGGTGAGAGCCGGTGGTGCGGGGGGTGGTCTATGTGGACAGCTTTACCCCGGAGGCCTGCATACTTAGATGTGCCTCTTTTAATCATTAACCATGTAAGTTGCTTTTATATTTAACTTTCATTAAATATAACCATATTGCTACACTTAGAGGCGCCTTTCTTTTCTTTTATGCTCTGTAGCTCCAGCTGGATTTTGCTTCTAATCCCCTTGTGGAGGCTTCCATTTGTGGATGGTCATTTTATGGTTACACAACCTGATCACATTGCTATAATCTTTTTATATGGACTATAAACTAAAGGACTTATGAATAAATGGTTGTGGAACGAATCATCTGAATTTCCATTATTTCTTATGGCGAAATTTGCTTTGATATACAAGTGCTTTGGATTACGAGCATGTTTCCGGATGTTCGCAATCAGAGGTATACTGTATTATGTTTTGGTTCTACTACCTGAAGCTGGTGATGCCCCGTTTCAATGCCAGCTACCTGGCTGCTGCTATCCTAATGCTATGGCTTCAAAGAAGAAATAAATGATATAAAGAGAGAGAGATTTTTCTTTGTTCTCAGTTTGTTGCATGTCCAATATCCATAGTACAACATCAATAAAAGTTAACCAACAAGAAGCAACTCAGTCGTGCTTTCAGCAAAAGATGCAATTGAATTTTTTCTATCTGAAAACCTTTCTCGAGGTTTGCCCAGATCAAAAAAGGGTGATGTTTGTGAGAACATTTTTTATCTGCTTTTCTACAACAAGAATTATCAATGTGTTAGCCCTTAGTGATAGTATTAGAAACCTATGGAGGATATTCATGCTGTAAATCAAATACAGGTACAGTAGTTTCTTCATTTTTCTGAACCTCAGTGAGGGGGCCAATAGGGATGAGCAAAATGTTTCATCTAACTTGATTTCACTTAGCTGTTTGACATAATTATAGCTGTACAGTGAACACTGGTTTTGTTTGAATCAGGTATTCTTCTCTATTGCCATACAATGATGTATTTTCCTATGTTTATATTGTATATGTTGTAGCAGGTTCCCACACATGGCATGGTGAGTTATGTTTTAACCACTTCAGCCCCTGGTCAATTGTGCAGAAGTGTCTTTTTTCTTTATATTTATTTAATTTTCGTTTTTTTATTTCACACTGTCTTTTTTATTTATTTTTTTCAACTTTATTGCTATCACAAGGGACTAACAACTTGCTTTGTGATAGCATAGGCATTGATAGGTACTCTTTACTAAGGGATCTGGAGATCTCTCCTCTGCTCTTAAAAGCATAAGATCAAACCAAGATCGGTTTGATCCGATGCTTTCACAGTCCAATAACTAGATCATCTCTATGGTCAACTTCAGGCTTCAAGGTGATGGAAGGCGGCGGGATAGGGGGGGCTGATAAGCCGCTAGGATTGCTTTTACATTACAAAGCATCACTGGCTGAAAAAAAAAAGATACCGGGATGTTGACGGTAGCTGCTGGCATCATCCCTGTATAACCTCTTTAACCTGGCAATGTACAAGTACTTTGCGGAGGTTGAAGTGGTGTTGATTAGTACCATGGCACATTGGTATCTTTATTCATGTATGCAATAAAGAGGTGTTTTTGTCTTTATGACTGTGAGTTCATTATATTTTGAAAAAAACGATTTGACGTTTATATTGGCTCCTATCTGGTAGTCCATTTAGTGGTGGTTTGACATTTTTTGTTTTTGATCTAAATTCACTACAGTTTTCCTTAATTAGGCCAGAGTTCACATATGAGTGTGAGGGTGTATATGATTTTGGAGCATTTTTTATCCATATGTTTTTCTGGCATTTTCGGGATGGAATTTTTTGAGTTGACCAATGGAAAGCCAATTGTTAGGCAAGAAGTTGTGCAAAAAGGTCAGGTTACACGCGTCTTTCAAGGGCTCCCATTGAAAGCTATTGGGGCAAAAAATGCACTGTCGTGTCTCAAAAACGCTCCTGTACTTTTTATGAGCGTTGATCAACAGCACATTACTCAGCTGAGAACTGGCATATTAGAATATTACTGATATCTGATAGAGAACTCAAGTGAAGCAGCACCACTCCAGGCTCCATTCTCCCTGCTCAGCTACAGATGCACTGGGTGCCAACCAGTGGCGTTGGGAGGGGGAGCTGACGGGGGCTGGAGCCTCTAGTGTGCCCCCAAAAAGCCCTGGGTCTAGATATTCCTAAATGCATTATTAGCCCCGAGCCGTTTACACAGGCAACAGGGAACGATCTCCCGCTTATCCAGCACGGCCGAGTGATGTACAAAAAGTCCTGACTCCTATGATGGATGTCCCACTGGTCCAGTGCCGAGACCGCAGGACGTGTGACGTCCTTCATAGGTGCTGCCAGGTCCAGGAGGAGGCAGGAATGACACTGCGGCCGCGCTGGGCACTGGGAGGTCTCAGCTCTCTGTGTGTAAATGGGCAGGCAGCGGAGCAGGTCTCCTATCCTGGCGCTCTCCCTTGTGCGTGCAGCCTGCTGTCTCGAAGTGGTCTAGAATGAGATGGGCTACACTACACAGGTAAGGCTGAGCTGCAGGAGTGTCAAGAGGTCACCTGTCATGGGGGGTCAATGTATGTGTTGGAGGGGTCAATGTATGTGTCAGGGGGGTCAATATATGTGTCAGGGGGGGCAGGGGGTCAGCGTAGATGTCAGAGGGATCAATGTATGTGTCAGGGGGGTCAGTGTATGTGTCGGGGGTCAATGTATGTGTCAGGGGGTCAGTGTATGTGTCAGGGGGGTCAATGTATGTGTCGGGGGGGTCAGTGTATGTGTCAGGGGGATCAACATAGGTGTCAGGGGGGTCAGTGTAGGTGTCAGGGGGGTCAGTGTATGTGTTCAGGGGGTCAGTGTATGTGTCAGGGGTGGTCAGTGTAGGTGTCAGGGGGGATCAATTTAGGTGTCAGGGGGGTCAGTTTATGTGTCAGGGGGATCAATGTGTGTGTCAGGGGGGTCAGTGTATGTGTCAGGGAGGTCAATGTAGGTGTCAGGGGGGTCAGTGTATGTGTTGGGGGTGGTCAGTGTATGTGTCAGGTGGATCAATGTAGGTGTCAGGGTGGTCAGTGTAGCGGTCTGGTAAGTCAGTGTAGGGGGCAGGTAGGTCAGTGTAGGTGTCAGGTAGGTCAGTTTAGTGGTCAGCATGGATGGGCACTGGTGAGCCAGCAAGTAAGCCTACCCCCCCACGCGCCAAGCAGTCTATCCCCCCCCTTGCTGACGCCGCCAGGCTTGGACTTCGGGCTGAAGCCCCTGGTCTTTTTACCACCTAGCAACACCCCTGGTGCCAACCAAGGGAAGGGCGTACTGACCCAGCACATCACCTCAAGTAATTCCTTACTACCCTGGCTCTGATGAAGAGGGTTCACCCTTAAAACATGTCAGACATTTTCGGATGCCTCCTGGTTTTCCAGCAGTACCGATGTACTTGATTAAAGCTTCAGGCAGTCTATATCACTTGTTATGACATGTATTTACTAAATTCACATTTGTGAGTACATGTGTTGCTGTATTTATCTTGGAATAAATTTTATTGAGGTAATGCGCAAGGTTGGTGCGCCCTTTTCTTTTTGTTGATTTTTTAGTCTGAGGATACCCATTGTCCTGAGAGGGCAGCAAGACCATTGGTGCTAAGAAGGAATTTTGCACTGTGTATCCCTAGATCAACCAATGCAAGAACAGGGGAATATTTTTTTGCCAAACAATGGAATCCATACCTGCTCCTAAAGCCAAAACTGAAACATACTGAAGGCCCCACACCAACTTATGTTACTTCCAGAAGCACATTGTATGTTGACTTTGGCTGAATAAAGTTTTTAATAGGAAATAATGTCATTGGTGCGTGTCTTTCAGTTTGTTGCAGTTAGGGAAATCTGGTGTCAAGTATTGAAGTGCTTCTGGAAATGTATAATGCAAACATTCCAAAGGTAAAGCACTTCTCCAGAATTGCACTTCTCCCACTCTCTATAGACTCATAGGGTGTTTGCACAGAGACCCCTCTCCACTCACCATCAAAGGACACCAAGGGATAGGAGCTACATACCAGTTCACTCTTCTAAATGCTAGTTAATTCGGTAATAAGCTGTATTACTGATGGCTGAATAAACTAGCTGGGGACTGGTTGATTCCTGGTGTGTTCTGTTTTGCCTGTGTTACTCTATCTTTTGTGCTTGATTTGGATAACCAGTGAAGGACTGTGGAGGTGGTGGAGTCAGTGGTATCCTAAGTGGTGGCCCCGCTGTTGATCTCTTATCATTTGGAGATTATTACTGTTTGGTAAGGGAACTGGCACACTTGTCTGTATGGTGGTTTGGGGTTCTTTTCAAGATTTCACATTTGGACTTTCATATAGTTCTCTTTGAAGTTTACTTCTTTGTTATACACAAGTGAATTATATGTTATGGGATGGTTTTTTCACTATTTGATGACATTTTAAAATTAGTTTACCTTATTTTTGCACACACATATTTTTGTATTAATCACTACAGAGAAATTATTTGTGCTCACCTTTTAGATTAAAGGGGTTGTAAGCCCTTCTGTAGGCATCAGCCCCCCAGAACCCCCCTTGTACTTACCTGAACCCGATCTTCCCAGTGATAGGGATGAGCACAGCATCTCCAGCCGCTGTCCAATCAAATCCAGTGACATGGGAGCCGGGGGACAAGGCCGAATCCTGCTGTCTGTGTCACTAGACGCAGCAGCAGAACTCAGGAGCGTGCCCGCATGAGTACCCCCTTGGAAGGCAGCTCTCCGTGGGGGTGCTCGAGAAGAGGAGGAGCCAGGAGCGCCGTTGGGGGACCCCAGAAGAGGAGGATCGGGGCCACTCTGTGCAAAAACCTTGCACAAAGGAGGTAAGTATAACATGTTTGTTATTTAAAAAAAAAAAAACCTTTACAACCCCTTTATTTATTTTTGTAATACCTTTCTGTCCATAATATAGATTGGTGCATTACCTCTTATTACACTAAGCGCATCAATTTTTTCTGTGTTTATGCCATCATTTTATTGATTCAAACATTTGTAGAGATATGTAGGTTGCTTCCTTCCATTTATTTAAAAAGTTTTACCTTTGTCTGTAGTTCAGCTGTTCTTTTGGCTTGCTACTGACAACGCTTCTCTATATCCTTTAGACCAGGGTTTCTCAACCAGGGTTCCTCCAGGGGTTCCTAGAAGTTCCTTGTGCAAGAAACTATTTCCACCTTTCAGATAAGTTCCCACTGACCTTTTTATCTATCTGTAAGGGGATAATTCTTCCCAATGACTACAAGTGTAAGGAGCATTCTTCCCACTGACCATCACACTAATGTATCATGAGTTGTAGATGTAGCGCACCCCCTAAGGAGCCGCAAGTAGAATGGGATCCCCCACCCTGCACAGCCAGGCACACAAATTTTCACAGGCACTCTTGAGTCAGAGAACAGTCTGTCACCTTGTTTCAGTCTGTCACCTTGTTTTTGTTATTTATTGACGATAATAACTTGGATAGGGATGGGAGGTTATGGGATGCCCACTTGACTTCAACAACAACTTCAAGGACAACTCTTCCTATATACAGTCTCTATATACAGCTCCTCTTCTTCCTACAGCACACAGTTGCTTGCAGGACCTAGCTGGATCACTGTGAAAAATCTGACAGTCACTCAGTCAGAATAAAGGTGACAGCCCATTACAGGCAGTAACCCGAGGCCCCTTAGTTGTGTAGCAGAATTTCAGTGTCCTGCTTGCATTACTCCTGTGGCTACTGATCCCAGCACCATCTCTTCAGGCACTGGCAAACCACCTGGCTGCAGCTGCCCCTTTAACTAGCCCTCAAGGCTAACTTCTCCAAAGTCCTCCCAGACTAACACTCACCAGCCTACCAGGCTGAATCTCAGAAGATCTCCCAGATGTGCTGACCTGCTCCTGCTGTCCTCTCTCCTTACTCCCATGGCTCCAGGAAGGGCTTCCTCCGTGTGTTTTGGCAGGATCCTCCCAGCACCTGAGCCCCACCCAAGGTCACCCTCCCAGATTAGAGGGAATCCTCAAGCGCCACCGACAGCCTCCTTAGCACTCCTCATCTTCCACCAAACTGCCCCGGCTGGCATGCCTATGTATGAGGTGGCCTGCCCCCTGCCAGCTCTTTACTGGAGATTGTCGTAGGTTTTCATAAATATTGCAAACAGCCCCTCCTAGCCTCCATCCACTATGTCTAGAACATTCTCAAATGTCCCAGAAAATGTTACTGGAGCCATGGGAGCAAGGAGAGAGGCACCAGAGAGGCTTCTAGGATGAGTCATCCAGCCCTGAGTCATTGAGCCCAGACCCAGATTCACAGCCCAGGCTTAGCCCTGAGCTAAACTTAAACTTTCCTACACTAAGTCTACACTAACAATCTAGCACACTAGAGGGTGCTACATTTAACAGGGGTTGCCTTGAGGCCAGAAAGTTATTTGAAGGGTTACTCTGTTTTGAAAATGTTGGGAAACATTGGCACAAGTGATGCCTGTGGCTATGTATTTTGTGAATGGCCTTGTGGAGAGAGGGACAGAGGTGCAGTAGTGATATCAGCAGCAAGCCAGCAACTAAAAGCTATGGCCGACTTTATCCACTTTTTTAGGTAAACCCATATCTATATAATATTATTTTTTTCTGTAAAATGTATTTGCATTTTGTTTAGCAAGATTTGGTCTTTCATATAAATTTGTGCAACGCTTTCAGCACCGAACATTATATTTGAGGTAAAAATGAATGTTAAATAATCTTCCTCAAAATGTATTCCAATCTATCAATTTATTACCGAGTGGAAAATAGGTAATCTGTAATACACAAGTTTTCGTCTGCATAAGTTATTTTAATAGACCTATCACAAATGAGAACTCGACCATCTGCTCAATCTTCTAATTACGAATGCAAACACAGTGTTGTCTGAAACAGCATCATAAACCAGCAGAATAGAAGTGATTTAAACGCATGGATAGGTTTTCTTATTCAATATAGGATGCATCTGTTGTGATATATTTTTTACAGCTTCAGGAAAATCTTTTTTTTTATTTTTTAGGCTGAGATTTTTTTATATTATTAACCTCGCAAGAACAATGCAAAGAAAGAATGCCCAATTAAGTTTAGGGTGAGAAATAAAGAATTACTAGGGGAGGAGTGAATAAGGATGTAGTTAAATGTCTTAGTGTAAAAGCCTTTTAAAGCTCAGGCAACAAGTGAAACTTGTTATTGAGCTGCAAATGCAAATACCGTGACTGTTCTAAGATCACGGAATTCAATCCATCAATCTAAATTCCTTATATCTTCTCCAGGAGATTCTGAATAACATCTCAAGGGGCAATAGGATTGTATTTTCTGAAGCCGGTGTAATCTTTATTTGCACCTTGTATCTCTAATTACATTAGACCTTTGTGTGCATTTATAAAAATGTGCGTGTACGCTCAGCACTGGTATTGTCGCCCAGTGGCCTATTTACACTCAGGCACGGCGGGGGAAAGGTGCTAAGTGGTCTTCAGCTTGTCCTTGTTTACCTAAGACCTGATCTGATGAGTCTGTCTTACCATGTAATGCCGCGTACACACGGTCGGACTTTACGGCAGACTTTGCCCGGCGGACTTTTCAACGTACTTTATGACAGACTTTCTGAATGAACGGACTTGCCTACACACAATCCACCAAAGTCTGTCGAATTCGTACGTGATGACGTACGACCGGACTAAAATAGGGAAGTTCATAGCCAGTAGCCAATAGCTGCCCTAGCGTGGCTTTTTGTCCGTCGAACTAGCATACAGACGAGCGGACTTTTCGATCGGACTCAAGTTCGACGGATAGATTTAAAACATGTTTCAAATCTAAGTCCGTCCAACTTTTGAGCAAACAAAGTCCGCTGGAGCCCGCGAAATCCCGTCCGCCGGGCAAAGTCTGCCATAAAGTCCACTCGTGTGTACGCGGCATAAGACCTGGCTTGGATCCCGACCTGCCTCTGGACTTCTGCTTCTTTGTTGTGACCTTGGTCTGCCTTCAGGACTCTGCTTACTATCTTGTACTTTGTTTGCCTGGCTGTTACTGACCTTTGGGTGTTTCCTGGACTCTGTCTTTGCCTACTGATTTGGTACTACTCTTCCCTGCTGTTCCTGACAGCTCCGACTCTGCCTCTGTCTCCTGATCTAATACCCCACTGCCTGACCATGTCCTCAAGGACCTCAACCTAGTTCCTGCAATCTGTTCTGGTTCCTGCTCCATGATCCTCAGTTTCCTGCTCCACATATCTTGCTACAACACAGATCTGGCATTGCCTCTGTGCCACTCACACTCTCTGGCCCCTTACCTCGTGACATCTTTCAATATGGAAATCGAAGGAGCCAGGTGGAAAATTGTTTGTTGAACAGCAGCTTTTTCCCATCAGCCACTGTTTGGGTTTTCCGACAGCAGTGTTTGCTGATTGTAACATAACAATGGCTTTAAGGGGAGATTAAACAAAACCAAAAAAAATTCCCAGCTCAATTTATCGAGCAGCCTGCAACCAACCAAATTATCCTGTCTAACAGTATGCATTAAAAATGGGGGTTTAGTTCGCAGACCGCTATGCCCATGCACACGATAGGATTTTCCGACGGAAAATGTTCTATAGGAGCTTGTTGTCGGAAATTCCGACCACGTGTAGGCTCCATCGGACATTTTCCATCGAAATTAATGTCACACAAAATTTGAGAGCTCGTTCTCAAATTTTCCGACAACAAAATCCGTTGTCGTAAATTCAGATCGTGTGTACACAATTCCGACGCACAAAGTTCCACGCATGCTTGCAATCAAGCAGAAGAGCCACACTGGCTATTAAACTTCATTTTTCTCGGCTCATCGTATGTGTTGTACGTCACTGCGTTCTTGACGTTCGGAATTTCCGATCAGATTTGTGTAACCGTGTGTATGCAAGACAAGTTTGAGCCAACATCCGTCAGAAAAAAAACATGGATTTTGTTGTCGGAAAATCCTATCATGTGTACGAGGCATTAGAAGGGTTAATTTGGTTGGTTGCAGGCTGGTTGGCAACTTGAGCTGGGAATTTTTTTTGGTCTTGTTAAACATACGTTGCCCTTCCATTAGCTCAGGCCAGTTATACGTGTGGGCAGTGGCCTTTTGTTTGTACTGTTGGATTACTGGTGAGGGGACACTCTGGACACCTTTGCTGCCATTGTGCTATATGATGGGTGTCCAGCGCACCCCTGTGCCTTTAAGGAGGGGTGGGCTCCCTCCAGGCTCACCTGCACTCTGCCTATCCATTATAATGCATGTGCTTCCACTATGGAAACTTTCAAACTTTCAGAGTTGGAACTGCAGATAATACTGGGGTGCTGTGAAGTGGCTCTGCAGCTTATGCATGTATTTGCAAATGTGTGCAAACTAAACCCCTGTTTTTAACGCATACTGTTAGACAGGATAATTGGTTGGTTGCAGGATGGTCAAGTTGAGCTGGGAATTTTCTTGTTTTGTTTGACATGCGTCGCCCTTCCATATGTTCCTTGCTGCAAAGGCTAGTTATAGGTGGGGGCAGTGGCCATTTGTTTGTATTAAGAGCAGAGATTCCTTCGTCCACAGAACTGAAGAAGATAAATTTTAAGCCGCCCATATATGGATCGAATCTCTGCCAGTTCAGCGGTTGTACTAAAGTAGATCCATCGATTGATTTCAATACAACCAGCCTGTCTGACTTTTTGCATGTCATTACTGCCAGTGGCTTTAGCCAACAGCAGTAATCATTGTCTTCTGCCAGCAGGGAATGTTCTCTGCCAACTCGTGGTTGCAAGAAAGAAAATTGCATTATCTATGTTCTGCCTTAGAGTGTTTGACCTGCTTCAAAATTCATTTCCAGCTTGGTCAAAATATAAATGAATGGATCCTCCAGCAGCTCATATAAATAAAAAAGCAGCTATAAAAATCAAAACTCACCCAATCTCCATCATTGTCCCCAAAGATTCCAGCAATTCTCCTCTTTCAGGGTTGAATGACAACCAGCATTTACGTCCTGTAATCCTAGAACATCAAAGTTCCACCACCACCCTAAAATCACAGGAGAATGCTGAAGAGAATGTTGACCTGGCTATAGAGAATACTTTTTTGTAAAGGCTGCAAGGGGTGCTCCAAGAGTGGTGGAGGTGGTGGAGGGGAGCTGGGCTTAAATTTGTAATTGTAACTGGAGGGAAAGCCAGTAGGGTTGTCAGCAACACCATATGCATAGAGTGTTTAACCTGTTTTTTAGGTTGGTACCCTACTATCAGTTTCAAAATGTTTTCTGTCCACCATAAGCAATTTTGACATTGAAAAATAATACAGTAGACCTGATTTGCTAATGTTTATGCTTGTGCAGGGATTGATACTGCATGCATAAAAAAAAGTTATGTTCATGAAATTTATCATCTTCCCCTAATGCGCTTGTACGTTTGCACACAGGTCATAAGGAGTATGCAAGGAATTTATTACTAGGATTAGTATGTTAATATTATTATTATTATTATTATTCAGAATTTATATAGCACCAACAGTTTCCACAGTACTTTCCAAAATGAAGGCAGACAGTACAGTTAAAATACAATGCAATACAAGAGGAATCAGAGGGCCCTGCACCTTAGAGCTTACAATCTAAAAGAAAGGGTCAAGTGATACAAAAGTTAATAACTGTGAGGGATGAGCTGATGGAGAACATAAATGTTCAGTTGTTGGGTAGAGGCAGTATAGTCCTCGCTTTGGAGATGGGTTTTCAAAGATCGCCTAAAAATGGATAGCGTAGTAGCTAGTCAGGGGCGACGTCGTTAATTACAAAACACGTAGGGAGGAGTTGGAGACGTGTGACAGGACTTGCATGCTGGGATGTGGTGGCCATTTTGTGGGTTGGAAACGCTGGACGTTTCCTATAGTGCCTGTACTAACCTGCTGAAATGAATGCAAAACTTTTAACCTTTTAATAATAAACTATGGTTTGGATGTCTGCACTTTGAGGAGTCTTTCTTTCTCTCTTAACTGGGTATTGAGAATATGAAGTAGCTACAGAGTCATCCCCGTGCCATTGAGGAGCTGTCATTGATTAATATTCACTTATCTGATACCTCAAGACATATCCATAGTTACATAGTTACATAGTTACATAGTAGGTGAGGTTGAAAAAAGACACAAGTCCATCAAGTCCAACCTATGTGTGTGATTATGCTTCAGTATTACATATCCCTGTATGTTGCGGTCATTCAGGTGATTATCTAATAGTTTCTTGAAGCTATTAATGCTCCCCGCTGAGACCACCGCCTGTGGAAGGGAATTCCACATCTTTGCCGCTCTTACAGTAAAGAACCCTCTACGTAGTTTAAGGTTAAACCTCTTTTCTTCTAATTGTAATGAGTGGCCACGAGTCTTATTAAACTCTCTTCTGCGAAAAAGTTTTATCCCTATTGTGGGATCACCAGTACAGTATTTGTATATTGAAATCATATCCCCTTTCAAGCGTCTCTTCTCCAGAGAGAATAAGTTCAGCGCTCGCAACCTTTCCTCATAACTAAGATCCTCCAGACCCTTTATTAGCTTTGTTGCCCTTCTTTGTACTCGCTCCATTTCCAGTACATCCTTCCTGAGGACTGGTGCCCAGAACTGGACAGCATACTCCAGGTGCGGCTGGACCAGAGTCTTGTAGAGCGGGAGAATTATCGTTTTATCTCTGGAGTTGATCCCCCTTTTAATGCAAGCCAATATTCTGTTTGCTTTATTAGCAGCAGCTTGGCATTGCATGCCATTGCTGAGACTATCATCTACTAGGACCCCCAGGTCCTTTTCCATCCTAGATTCCCCCAGAGGTTCTCCCCCCAGTGTATAGATTGCATTCATATTTTTGCCACCCAAATGCATTCTTTTACATTTTTCTACATTGAACCTCATATGCCATGTAGTCGCCCACCCCATTAATTTGTTCAGGTCTTTTTGCAAGGTTTCCACATCCTGCGGAGAAGTTATTGCCCTGCTTAGCTTAGTATCGTCTGCAAATACAGAGATTGAACTGTTTATTTCATCCTCCAGGTCGTTTATAAACAAATTAAATAGGATTGGTCCCAGCACAGAACCCTGGGGAACCCCACTACCCACCCCTGACCATTCTGAGTACTCCCCATTTATCACCACCCTCTGAACACGCCCTTGTAGCCAGTTTTCAATCCATGTACTCAGCCTATGGTCCATGCCAACGCACCTTATTTTGTACAGTAAACATTTATGGGGAACTGTGTCAAATGCTTTTGCAAAATCCAGATACACCACGTCTACGGGCCTTCCTTTATCTAGATGGCAACTCACCTCCTCATAGAAGGTTAATAGATTGGTTTGGCAAGAACTATTCTTCATGAATCCATGCTGATTACTGCTAATGATATCGTTCTTATTACTAAAATCTTGTATATAGTCCCTTATCATCCCCTCGAAGAGTTTACATACTATTGATGTTAGGCTAACTGGTCTGTAATTCCCAGGGATGTTTTTTGGGCCCTTTTTAAATATTGGTACTACATTGGCTTTTCTCCAATCAGCTGGTACCATTCCAGTCAATAGACTGTCTGTAAAAATTAGGAACAACGGTCTGGCAATCACCTGACTGAGTTCCCTAAGTACCCTCGGATGCAAGCCATCTGGTCCCGGTGATTTATTAATGTTAAGTTTCTCAAGTCTAATTTTAATTCCGTCCTCTGTTAACCATGGAGGTGCTTCCTGTGTTGTGTCCTGAGGATAAACACTGCAGTTTTGGTTACTGAAGCCCCCGATTCACTCGTGAAGACAGAGGAGAAGAATAAATTCAATACCTTTGCCATCTCCCCATCCTTTGTAACCAGATGTCCTTCCTCATTCTTTATGGGGCCAATATGGTCTGTCCTCCCTTTTTTACTGTTTACATACTTTCTATACTTTCTTTACAGAATTTCTTGGGATTTTTTTTGCTCTCCTCCGCTATGTGTCTTTCATGTTCTATCTTAGCCGTCCTAATTGCACCCTTACATTTCTTATTGCATTCTTTATAAAGTCTGAATGCTGAGGATGATCCCTCAACCCTGTATTTTTTGAAGGCCTTCTCCTTTGCTTTTATATGCATTTTTACATTGGAGTTAAGCCATCCAGGATTTTTGTTCGCTCTTTTAAATTTATTACCCAATGGGATACATTGGCTAATGCCCTTATTTAATATGCTCTTAAAGCAAACCCATCTCTCCTCCGTATTCTTTGTTCCTAATATTTTATCCCAATTTATGCCTTTTAGCAAGGTTTGTAGTTTAGGGAAGTTGGCTCTTTTGAAATTCAGTGTCTTTGTGTTCCCTTCATGTTTCCTATTTGTGTGATTTATACTGAAACTAATTGACCTGTGATCGCTGTTACCTAAATTGCCCCGTATTTCCACATCTGTGATCAGGTCTGTATTGTTGGTAATCAGTAGATCCAGTAATGTTTTATTTCTAGTTGGTGCGTCTACCATCTGACCCATAAAATTGTCCTGCAAGACATTAAGGAACTGGCGAGCCTTAAATGAATGCGCGGTTCTCTCCGCCCAGTCTATGTCTGGATAATTAAAATCCCCCATTATGATAACACTTCCCATCCTTGCTGCTAATCCAATTTGTGATAGGAGATCGGTCTCCACTTCCTCCCTCAGGTTAGGGGGCCTATAGCATACTCCCAGTATTATTTTCCCCTTAGCTTCATCCCTTTGGAGCTCTACCCATAAGGATTCCACCTCCTCTCTAGCTCCCTCAGTGATGTCATCTCTCACATTCGCTTGTACATTATTCTTGATATATAGGCATACCCCTCCCCCTTTTTTACCCTCTCTATCCTTGCGGTATAGGGTATACCCTTGAATGTTTGCCAGCCAATCATGAGAGCTGTTGAACCAGGTCTCTGAAATTCCCACAAAATCCAAATCCTCCTTGTACAACAGTATCTCTAGTTCACCCATCTTGTCCGCCATGCTCCTGGCATTGGTGAACATGCCACATAGTTTAGACCGGTCACATATTGTCCACGTATTGGGTGTTTCAAGATTGCAACTAGGACTTGCTACTATACTCACCTTGTGTTTTTGTGCTTTGGTTAACCTACCACTAATGCCCCCAATACTACCCTCTGGAATATCTTCCGCGCTGGCTATCACTGTCTCTGGACCCTTCCCCCCATCGCCTAGTTTAAAAACCACTCTGGTTTATTTTGGACTCTTTAAAGTGAACTACATTTACATGTTTGTGCCAGTTGAGTCTGTGCCAGCAATATATTTTGGGTTCATGTTGGACTTTTTCAAGCACTTCACTATTTTCCATATATCTGTTTGTGCTTTGGCCATGCATATTGTGATAGCTGCTGTTTAATAGGAGCTACATTTAATAGGAGCTATTCATTACCAGAAGAAGTGCTCGGTCTGTAGCACGAAACGCGTTGACATTTTTATGCCATAGACGCAGGGGACCCCCCTCTCATGTGCCTCATGTGCCCCTCTGTGGACTTCACTGCCAGTGCAGTATTATACTAAATGGATCTTTCCAGCAACAGCGTCAACATGACTCACTGAATCAGCGCCAGCTATTGGCTGTACAGCAGTGGAACAAGCACGTCACCTTACCCGGATACTCTCGGCATCGGCGCCTCCCAGGGTTCACGGTGGACTTCCTGCAACACAGCAAGAGATACACTTGGAAGTGCGTCCATCTCGGCAAATAGGATGTATGCAGACCCGATCCGTGGTGTGGATCGGCCGCTGATCCGATGCAACTAGAGGTCGGGTGAGAGTTAGATTGTGCAAAGTCCCATCCAACATTGGATGTCCATGTGCTTTCTTCATTCAGCCTTATATTTTCGGTGGCCTAGAGACAAGTAGGATACAGCGTCAAGCTTCCCACTATCAGATCTTTAGAACTGCCAGCGTCCGGTTTACATCACTTGCACAGTACACCTTTACAATTATTTCAAGTGAATTATCATCTATATGAATGTGCTTTGATTCCTAGCAAGCCGGGCAGAACCATTTTGGTGCTCTTTCTTCACACACTTAAAACAATCAGCAACGCTGCACCCACGTATCCCAGTCAGGTCCATTTCAGCGAGTCCATTTGCTTCACTCAGCCCTACATTAGGGCCTGTGCACTCCTAGTCACATTTTGGGATATACTACAGAGACTCTGACTACCCAAACGGACCAGTTCCTGGCAGGATCCTCACTGCGATCCTCTGTTTATCTTTTTTTGTCACTGCATCAATATTATTCCAGTTTACTTTTTTCAATCCCATAACCTGATCGGGATCTGCTCTGGGTATAAACTATTTTCAACAAGCCCAGGTCAGGGCATATCCTTTCCAAGTCACTTTGGGACACATCAACTTTTATAGCTTTTCTCAAGAGGACTCTGTGATCAGAGGCGGCTCTCTAATTAGGCAAATTAGGCAGTCGCCTAAGGCCTCGCACTCACAGGGGCCTCACGGCCGCCTAATTTACCTGTTCTCAATCACTGAAGTTGACGCCGGAGGCTCCGCCTACCCCCACTGGGACTCTGTGGCCCAGGAGCTGACGGGCAAATCGGATCAAATCAGCCTGAGAAATAGCTGCCTCATCACGGACCGTCCCAGTCCGTGGGGCCTCATTTGTAAGTTTTGCCTAAGGCCTCACAAAGCCTAGAGCCACCTCTGTCTGTGATATCCCATTCTCCATCTTGACTTTCAGCTCAGTAAGCTACTTCCTTGAGTGCTCTGGGGTGGGAGGGTGGTCCCACTAGTGTCTATTTTTTTTTTTTTCCAAATAACGTTTTTATTATTATTTCGTTTTTGCAGTACATTATGCATTAACAAGTGGTGAATGTAACAGTAGTACAAAAATGCAGGTCATCAGTATAGAGTGCTGGTATTCAATTGCTATGTTCCAATATTTAAACTTTGCAAAGTACCAACTGAGCGTCATCTTCTGTTATTTAATATGTCTATTAGCAAGTTTATAACTTTAACGTGGTTGCAGAGTCACAACCTAGTTCTCTGTAACTTATAGAAATCACAGGTGTACATGGTATAGAAGAGTAGAAGGGGATAGTAGGGAAAGAGGAAAGTAGAAAGGGGGGGTATAGTAGGTATATCAACGGTGGTGTTACCTGGTCATGGTGGGTCCTCCCGGAGGTGCCATAGCTCCCAGACCCTGTTGTGTGCTTCCAGTCTATCTTGTAGTCTGGCCGTCATCTTCTCCATCACCTCTATATCCTTTATTCTAGCATATAGATCCTCAGCAGAGGGGGGGGGGGGGACGTTTCCAGTGTAGTGCTATAAGGCATCTTGCCGCCGTTAGTATGTGGCGTACCAGTTTTTTATATGGAGTGGGAAGTTTAAGTGGCGATAGGCCCAATAGGAAGAATTTTGGGGACGCCTGGACTTGAGTGTCCAGGAGGCGTGCTAGCAATTGTTCGACTGTGGACCAGTAGGGAGTTAACAGTGGGCAGCTCCAGTATATATGTATGAAGGTGCCCCTTGCTCCCTGACATCTCCAACATCTATCGGAACTATTGGGGAAGATGGTATGGAGAACCTCTGGGGTCATGTACAACAACAGGAGGATTTTATAAGAGTTTTCTTTGTATAAAGAGCATATTGAACTCTTTGCTGTTTGATTCCATATGATCTGCCATTGTGAAATAGGGAGTTCCTCACCGAGGATCCCCTCCCATTTAGTCATATACAGGTGTTTACCCTGGCCTTCCTCAGAGAAGACGTTCAGGATCTTGTATATGCTCTATATAAGCCCCTTCTGGTTGTTACCTGCCAGGATAGTAGTTTCAAACGGTGATGGTGGTGAGAATTGTAGGGTGGGAGTTATGGTGAGTGCATAATGCCGAATTTATAAATACCCGTAAAATGCCTGTCTGGGGAGGTCATGTTTGTTTTGTAGTTCGGCAAACGGCAATAGTTTCCTAGTCCTGGGGTCCACCAGGTCCCCAAAGTGGAACAAATTCCGGGACGTCCAAGGATGTGACATTTGGTAAGTTAGACTATCTGGCACTTTGGGATTACAGACGAAAGAGGTCAGAAGCGATTTATCTGATGAAAGATCATGTTTAGGGGCCAGAGTGCGCCACGTCCGTCTCAAATGGGACATGGGACCCAGCATACGTTCAGGGGCTACGTCCGCATTCGCACTCCACAACAGATTATTTGGATGTATGGGAGCAAGCCATAATTTTTTAATTTCTGTCCATTTGTTGTAAGATTTGTGGGTGTACCATGAGGCTATTGCTCGCAATTGAGCTGCGTAATAATATTTAGTAATATTAGGGAATGCTAGTCCTCCTTCATTGCGAGACGCCATCAGCACCGATCTCGGAACCCTGTGTCTTTTGTAATTCCATGTATAATGAAGTAGGTCGGATTGGAGTTTTTTCAGTTGGGAGATCGGAATTGGTATGGGTAGTGTTTGGAAGAGGTATAGAAGCCTCGGGAGGATATTCATTTTTATTGAAGCTATTCGGCCTAGTAGTGAGATGTGGTGTTTTTTCCATTGAGTCAGTGAGGATCTTATGGATCGGAACAATGGTGGAAAGTTTTCTTGGTAGAGCGTATTGAATTTAGGTGTGATACATGTACCCAGATACTTCAGGGAGGCCGTCTTCCATGTGAATGGAAAATTGGATTTTAAGAGTGAGACCTCCGTGGGTGGGATATTGATGGGAAGGGCCTCCGATTTTGATGCGTTTATCTTATACCCTGAGAGAGCACGGAAGCGATCTAGTTCTGTTTGCAATATCGGGAGAGTAATGTGAGGTTGAGTTAATGTGAGTATGATATCGTCCGCGAAGCGGGAGATTTTAAACTCCCTTCCTCTAACCGATATTCCCTGTATATCCGGATTACTCCTAATGGATGCGGCAAGAGGTTCAACGCATAGTGCAATAGTAGGGGCGAAAGTGGGCACCCCTGCCTGGTCCCATTCGCTACTGAAAATACCGGGGATAGTGCAAAGGGAGTCCTGACTTGGGATGATGGGCAGGTGTATAAATGCCTGATGGCTTGTAAGAAGGGGCCCCGAAATCCCATGAATTGTAAGGTGGCAAAAAGAAAAGGCCATCCCAGGCGATCAAACGCTTTTTCTGCGTCTAAGCTTAGCAGCAAGGCTGCCTGGTTTTCTCTATTCGCCACCTCCACTAGATCTATAACCTTTCTGGTATTGTCGCCGGCCTGTCGCAGTGGGACGAACCCCACCTGGTCTTTATGGACCAAGGAGGGGAGAATCTGGTTTAGGCGGTTGGAGAGTAGTTTGGTGAAAATTTTAAGGTCAGAATTCAGTAATGCAATGGGTCTGTAACTTGCGCAGAGGGAAGGGTCTTTGTCTGGTTTAGGAATTAAAGTTATAAAAGAATGTTGCATGTCTGGAGGTATGGTGGCATTGTGAAGAAAGGTGTGGAAGACCTTGCGCATCTAGTGTCTATTTTTAATCATTCAACATTGCTTTTTATTAATATTACTGTTTGATTATTGTTGTTTGTCTACATGCTCCATAGATATCGCAGAGGTTCGGACCCCACCTGGGTGGGCACTTTCCATGCATGTGGGATCCTCCTTCTTTTTCTATTTTGATGGTATTTTTGCATTTGATGATCACATTACGTTGCAGCTTCCTCCCGTTGTTGGCTATCTAGGGGTTGCCCTTGTCTTCCCCTCCTCCCCTCTTTTTTCCGGTTGCAATTATTGCTACAGGGAGGGAGCCGTCCCATTGACGAACCGTTTTGATCTATTGTATGTCATCTGTCATGAGCAGATTCAACTACACTTTTTTTTTAATCTTTTTTCAATGCTATTCATTACAGCCGTGATCAGTTTTAAATGACAATTTTTCCTTTAGAAATGCCATTTTGCTGTGGTACTGTTCTAAACACAGGAAAAATGTGCCACTTTACAGGCATACTATAGACACTCCCAAGGCATGATATTTAAAGGAATATTTCATTTTTATTGTTTCACTTTAGGCATTAAAAAAATCACTGCTCCCAAAAAAACGCCCATTTTTAAAAAAAAGTTTGCATTGATACATGTCCCCTGGGGCAGGACCCGGGTCCCCAAACACTTTTTATGACAATAACTTGCATATAAGCATTTAAAATTAGATTTTTCATGTTAGTGTCCCATATACTTTAACGGTGTTCCGGCAGCTCTCGAATTTGACGCGAACACCGCATATTGTTCGCTGTTCAGCGAACAGGCGAACACCCGATGTTCGAGTCGTACTTGCTCCCAGCACAACAAATTTGGGTTTTTCTACATCATTAACAATTAGGGATGAGCCGAACACCCCCCTAGTTCGGTTCGCACCAGAACCTGCGAACGGACCGAAAATTCGCACGAACGTTAGAACCCCATTGACGTCTATGGGACTCGAACGTTCGAAATCAAAAGTGCTAATTTTAAAGACTAATTTTCATGGTATTGTCCTAAAAAGGGTTTGGGGACCCGGGTCCTGCCCCAGGGGACATGTATTAATGCAAAAAAAGTTATAAAAACGGCCGTTTTTTCGGGAGCAGTGATTTTAATGATGCTTAAAGTAAAAAAAAAAAAGTGAAATATTCCTTTAAATATCGTACCCGGGGGGTGTCTATAGTATGCCTGTAAAGTGGCGCGTGTTTCCCATGATTAGAACATTTCCTGCACAAAATGTCTTTTTTAAAGGAAAAAAAGTCATTTAAAATTGCTTGCGGCTTTAACCACTTCAGCCCCGGAGGATTTGGCTGGCTAAAGACCAGAGCACTTTTTGCGATTCGGCACTGCGTCGCTTTAACTGACAATTGCGCGGTCATGTGACGTGGCTCTCAAACAAAATTGACGTCCTTTTTTTCCCACAAATAGAGCTTTCTTTTGGTGGTATTTGATCACCTCTGCAATTTTTATTTTTTGCGCTATAAACAAAATAAGAGCAACAATTTTGGAAAAAACGCATTATTTTTTAACTTTTTGCTATAATAAATATCCCCTAAAAATATATAAAAAAACATTTTTTTTCCTCAGTTTAGGCCGATACGTATTCTTCTACATATTTTTGGTTAAAAAAAATCGCAATAAGCGATTATTGATTGGTTTGCGCAAAAGTTATAGCGTTTACAAAATTGGGGATAGTTTTATGGCATTTTTATTAATAATTTTTTTTTACTAGTTTTGGCAGCGATCAGCGATTTTTATCATGACTGCGACATTATGGCGGACATGTCGGACATTTTTGACACATTTTTGGGTCCATTGTCATTTATACAGCAATCAGTGCTATAAAAATGCATTGATTCCTGTGTAAATGACACTGGCAGTGAAGGGGTTAACCATTAGGGGGCGGGGAAGGGTTAAGTCAGTACTAGGGAGTGTTTTCTAACTGTAGGGGGGTTGGGCTGTGTCTGTCAGTACACTGATCTCTGCTCCGATGACAGGGAGCAGAGATCGAGTGACACTGTCACTAGCCAGAACGGGGAGATGCTGTTTACATCAGCATCTCCCCGTTCCTGCTCTCCGTGAGACGATCGCGGGTATCCCCGCGGCGATCGAGTCCGCGAGACCCGCGACCCGACTCACGGAGCTCCCGACCGGCACACGCAATGACACGGCGGGAAATTAAAATGGACGTATATATATACGCCCATTTGCCCAGCCGTGCCATTCTGCCAACGTACATAGTCGTGCGCCGGTCCTTAAGTGGTTAATGTAATGTCGGGTCCTGGCAATATGGATGAAATACAGTGAGACAAACGGCATGGGTACCCCCCAGTCCATCACAAGGCCCTTTGGGTCTTGTATGGATATTAAGGGGAACACCGCACCCAAATTAAAAAGAAAGGTGCTATATACTCTATATATATACTCTATATACTCTGAACAGCAGTATACAGGCAGTGCAAACAAGACAGGGACTGTAGGTTTGTTGTTAAGTAGAATCTGTTTGTAATTTTGAATGGGTACATTTTTAACGTGTTTAGCTCCAGCCAAAAAATCTTTTTTAAGCTTTTTGGAAAACATAGGGACATTTGTTTTCCTGTCTGTGCTCCTCTTTAGAAGATTTCACCTCACTTTTTGTCCCAATGACAAATGTTTTTTGAAAATTTGGGGTTTTTTGTGAAACAAGGATTGGTGATAAAGCATCAGTGGAAAGGAGAAATGTTTTTCCCATATTAAGTCTTACAGGAGAGAATTTCCCTTCCTAGGGGTAGATTTCATCTCACTTCCTGTTCTCTCCTTCCGTTTGCAAGTAGGAGTCGTTAGTGAGTAGGGATGAGCCGAACACCCCCCGGTTCGGTTCGCACCAGAACCTGCGAACGGACCGAAAGTTCGCACGAACGTTAGAACCCCATTGACGTCTATGGGACTCGAACGTTCAAAATCAAAAGTGCTCATTTTAAAGGCTAATTTGCATGGTATTGTCCTAAAAAGGGTTTGGGGACCCGGGTCCTATCCCAGGGGACATGTATCAATGCAAAAAAAACTTTTAAAAACGGACGTTTTTTCGGGAGCAGTGATTTTAATGATGCTTAAAGTAAAAAAAAAAAAAGTGAAATATTCCTTTAAATATCGTACCTGGGAGGTGTCTATAGTATGCCTGTAAAGTGACGCGTGTTTCCCGTGTTTAGAACAGTCCCTGCACCAAATGTCATTTTTAAAGGAAAAAATCTCATTTAAAACTGCTTGCGGGTTTAATGTAATGTCGGGTCCTGGAAAATAGGGATGAAAATCAGTGAGACAAATGGCATGGGTACCCCCCAGTCCATTACCAGGCCCTTTGGGTCTTGTATGGATATTAAGGGGAACCCCGCACCCAAATTAAAATAAGGAAAGGTGTGGGGCCACCAGGCCCTATATACTCTGAACAGCAGTATACAGGCGGTGCAAACAAGACAGGGACTGTAGGTTAAGTAGAATCTGTTTGTAATTTTGAACATTTTTAACGTGTTTAGCTCCAGCCAAAAAATCTTTTTTAAGCTTTTTGGAAAACATAGGGAAGGGTTATCACCCCTGTGACATTTGTTTTGCTGTCTTTCCTCCTCTTCAGAAGATTTCACCTCACTTTTTGTCCCAATGAAAAATGTTTTTTGAAAATTTGGGTTTTTTTGTGGAACAAGGATTGGAAAGCATCAGTGGAAAGGAGAAATGTTTTTCCCATATTAACTCTTACAGGAGAGAATTTCCCTTCCTAGGGGTAGATTTCATCTCACTTCCTGTTGTCTCCTTCCGTTTGCAAGTAGGAGTCGTTTGTAAGTTAGATGTTTGAAAGTAGGGTCCTGCCCTATATACTCAGCAGAAATTTGGGCCTTAGGTGTTGCTGTGGCCACAACACTGTAAGCCCTCACAGGGCCCTGCTGTGAAATATTAGATCAAGAATTGTAATTACATGCCCCTGTTGAACAGGAGCTGAAAAATTAGGCCTTAGGCACTGGTGCTGGTGCCACAACACTGCAACCCCTCACAGACACTCTAGTTGGAACGCAGGAACGAGCCCTGCTGCAAAGTATTGCATCAAAAATTGTAATTACACGCCCCTGTTAAACAAGGGCTGAAAAATTGGGCCTTAGGCACTGGTGCTGGTGCCACAACACTGCAACCTCTCACAGACACTCTAGTTGGAACGCAGGAACCAGCCCTGCTGCAAAGTATTGCATCAAAAATTGTAATTACACGCCCCTGTTAGACAGGGGCAGAAAAATCGGGCCTTAGGCACTGGTGCTGGTGCCACAACACTGCAACCCCTCACAGACACTCTAGTTGGAACGCAGGAACGAGCCCTGCTGCAAAGTATTGCATCAAAAATTGTAATTACACGCCCCTGTTAGACAGGGGCAGAAAAATTGGGCCTTAGGCACTGGTGCTGGTGCCACAACACTGCAACCCCTCGCAGACACTCTAGTTGGAACGCAGGAATGAGCCCTGCTGCAAAGTATTGCATCAAAAATTGTAATTACACGCCCCTGTTAAACAGGGGCAGAAAAAATGGGCCTTATGCCGCGTACACACGAGCGGACATTACGGCGGACTTTGCCCGGCGGACTGGATTTCGTCGGACAATTCGATGTGTGTGGGCTCCAGCGGACTTTGTTTTCTCAAAAGTTCGACGGAATTAGATTTGAAACTTGTTTTAAATTTATCCGTTGAAATCGAGTCCGGTCGAAAAGTCCGCCGTCTGTATGCTAGTTCGACGGACAAAAAGCCACGCTAGGGCAGCTATTGGCTACTGGCTATGAACTTCCTTGTTTTAGTCCGGTCGTACGTCATCACGTACGAATTCGACGGACTTTGGTGGATTGTGTGTAGGCAAGTCCGTTCATTCACAAAGTCCGTCGGAAAGTACGTCGAAAAGTCCGCCGGGCAAAGTCCGCCGTAATGTCCGCTCGTGTGTACGCGGCATTAGGCACTGGTGCTGGTGCCACAACACTGCAACCCCTCACAGACACTCTAGTTGGAATGCAGGAACGAGCCCTGCTGCAAAGTATTACATCAAAAATTGTAATTACACGCCCCTGTTAAACAGGGGCTGAAAAATTGTGCCTTAGGGGATACTCAGGGATAGTCACTCAGCATCAGCATAGGCAGTCTTTGAAGGGATCTGAGATTTCAAAAAAAATTATTCGGTTACATCAGCATCAAGGTGCTTGGTAGCTGGTGGTGATCCAAGACTGATTCATTTTTATGAAGGTCAGTCGATCGACCGAGTCGGTGGACAGACGCACCCTGTGATTGGTTACCACGCCTCCAGCAGCACTGAATGTGCGTTCCGAAAGAACGCTGGATGCAGGACAGGCCAGTAGCTCAATTGCATACTGTGCAAGCTCTGGCCAGTGATCCATCCTCAAGACCCAGTAACCCAGAGCATTTTCGGTGGGAAAGGTGTCCAAGTCTGATCTTGCCCCTAGGTATTCCTGCACCATGTAAAACAGACGCTGGCGATGGTTGCTGGAACCGATCATACCTTGGGGCTGCGGACCAAAAAATTGTCTGAACGCATCGGTCAGACGGCCACCTTCTCCACCGCTCCTTCTTTGACTGACCGAAGCCTCAGCAACATGTTGTCCAGAAACAGGAGTTTGTAACCTCCCAGTCTCTGGGAACGCGTTGCACAGACCTTTCTGCAAGGCCTCCCGAAGATGTTTCATCCTCTGCTCCCTCTGCGATGGCAAGATAAGGTCCGCAACCTTACCCTTGTAACGTGGATCAAGGAGGGTTGCCAGCCAGTATTGGTCCTTCTCCTTGATACCACGAATACGAGGATCCTTACGCAGGCTTTGCAGGATCAGGGAGGCCATGCAGCGTAGGTTTGCTGAGGCATTCGGTCCGGAGTCCTCTGGGTCACTAAGGACGACATGGTCCGCAGCCACCTCCTCCCAGCCACGTACAAGTCCATGTGTTTCTTGGGACTGATCCCTTAAAGACTGCTACTGATGCTGAGTGCCAGGCTCCACCTCCATACTGACACAATCTTCCTCCTCCTCCTCATCCTCTTCCTGTGTGATCGGCGGGCACGCAGGAACACTGTCTGGATAAAGGGGGCCTTGAGAGCTCTTCCTGCCTCTGTTCTGCCTCAAGTGCCCTGTCCATTATTCCACGCAGCGTGTGCTCCAACAGGTGGACAAGGGGGACAGTGTCACTGATGCATGCACTGTCACTGCTCACCATCCTCGTGGCCTCCTCAAATGGTGACAGGACAGTGCATGCATCCCTGATCATGGCCCACTGGCGTGGGGAAAAAAACCAAGCTCCCCTGACCCTGTCCTGGTGCCATAGTCGCACAGGTACTCATTGATGGCCCTCTGCTGCGTGTGCAGCCGCTGCAGCATGGCCGACGTTGAGTTCCACCTGGTGGGCATGTCACAGATTAGGCGGTTCTTGGGCAGGTTAAACTCCTTTTGGAGGTCCGTCAGCCGAGCACTGGCATTATATGACCGGCGGAAATGCACACAGACTTTCCTGGCCTGCCTCAGGACATCCTGTAAGCCCAGGTACCTGCCCAAGAACCGCTGCACCACCAAGTTAAGGACGTGAGCCAAACAGGGCACATGGGTCATTTGTCCCTGTCGGAGGGCAGAGAGGAGGTTGGTGCCATTGTCGCAAACCACCATTTCTGCCTTAAGTTGGCGTGGCGTCAACCACCTCTAAACCTGCCCCTGCAGAGCTGACAGAACCTCTGCCCCAGTGTGGCTCCTGTCCCCCAAGCACACCAGCTCAAGCACCGCATGGCATCTTTTGGCCTGCGTACTTGCGTAGCCCCTTGAACGACTACGGAGCACCGCTGGTTCCGAGGAAGAGGCCATGGAGGAAGAAGAAGAGGAGGGGGTGGAGGAGAGAGGTGTGTCACAATCATTAGCATTTTGGAGGCATGGTGGCGGAACAACCTCCAACACTACTGCACCTTGTCCTGCATTCTTCCCAGCTGCCAGCAGAGTCACCCAATGCGTGGTGAAACTTAGGTAACGTCCCTGTCCATGCCTGCTGGACCATGAGTCAGCGGTAATATGCACCTTACCACTGACCGCCCTGTCCAGCGAGGCATGGACATTGCCTTCCACATGCCGGTAGAGAGCCGGAATCGCCTTCCGTGAGAAAAAGTGGCGTTTGGGTACCTGCCACCGAGGAACCGCACATTCCACAAACTCACGGAAGGGGGCAGAGTCTACCAACTGAAAAGGCAGCAGTTGAAGTGCTAGCAATTTTGCCAAGCTAGCATTCAACCGCTGGACATGTGGATGGCTGGGAGCGAACTTCTTTCGGTGGTGCAGCAGCTGGGGCAGGGAAATTTGCCTGGTACAATCTGAAGTCGGGGTACCAAAAGCAGATTGCCCACAAGTACTTGGCTGTGACACACCTAATTCTACACCTTCATTCCTCTCAGTGCAGGTCTCAGAGAGGACTGAAGGTATATTGGGGTTGGAGATCTCAGCTGATGAGGAGCAAGGAGAGGTCCTCTTTGTTCTTTGGTGTGGGTCTTTTAGATACGCTTGCCAACGAACTGCATGGCAGGTCAACATATGTCTGGTCAAGCATGTGGTGCCCAAGTGGGAGATGTTTTGGCCACGCGAGATACGCTTGAGACATATGTTGCAAATAGCAGCGGTGCGATCTGATGCACTCGTCTCAAAAAAAGCCCACACCAAAGACCTTTTTGAATAACGTGCAGAGACTGCAGCGCCCTGCACATGCGGAGCTTTGGGGTGTGATGCAGTCAGTGTGCTGCCCTTAGGCTGGCCCCTGGAGGGCATCTTGCCTCTTTGGTGATGTGCCTCCTCCTCCTCTCTCCTATCAGGCACCCACGTTGAGTCAGTGACCTCATCATCCCCTCCCTCCTCATCACTGGAGCAAACCTGGCAGTATGCTGCAGCAGGGGGAGCATGACTGCCAGATTGCTGTCCTTCTTGGGCACCCCCTCTGTCCGTGCCCACGTTACGCCTTCATCTAGCTCAGTATCATCATCAGAGCCTTCCAAACGCTGGGCATCCTCCTGGAGCATGTACCCAACACTGTGGTCAAACAGTTCGAGGGACTCTTCAGGAGGACATGGTGGGGCTAGGGAAGGAGTCACTGATGACATTGAGCCGAGGGAAGA